>JARPMR010000027.1:0-600000 GCA_029955525.1 Oeneis ivallda | reverse complement strand
AATTGCATAAGTTGATAAAAAATGCTATGCAATAGCTTTACCGCGGCAGTCCCCGAGTGCCACTTAAATTTTTTTTAGGTGAAAGATATAATGGCGTCAGGAAAAATAGACTGGAACAGCTTACTGGAAATGATATCTTCTTCTTCTTCATCAACCGATTGACGTCCACTACTGGACAAAAACCTTTTACATGGACCTCCATAGGCTTAGGTTTTGTGTCGCCTGTATTCGGCAAGTCCCTGCCAATTGTCTGGTTTCGTCGTACAATTGTGAATTTGCCTACTGGTCTTCGATACGGTCGAAATAGTTAAGACAAAGTCTGTGGCAATTAGAAGCTGATCATAATTTAACATAAATTCTAAATTAAACCCTCCATTCTTTGAAAGTTTCCATTCCTTTGTGATCGAGCGCGAGTCAGTGAATGCATCCGCGGATAGATTGCGAGGATATTTGATCTGCTTTCCACTGAGCTCCGATAACGGTAAACTATCGGCGATCTTGGATTTGAGACCCCGTTTAGTGATTCCGTTCTCGATCATTACTTATGTGAATTCATTTCAAGTCTTATTCTTTAAGACGCAAGCTCACTAAACTTATATCCAAAAGATCGACGGTTCAAACACAACGGTTTTTTATAAGCGGTGCACTTATTTGGATTAGATTGGGTTATGTTCGTACCTTCATCGAGCACCTCTGTACCAATGCATTAAAGTTTTTTTTTATTTGATGACAAGATAGTCCTTCACTGCGATCTCACCTGATGGTAAGTGATGCAGTCTAAGATAGTAGCGGACTAACTTGGAAGGGGTATAGCAGTGAAAATTCAACCCATACCCTTAATCGGCTTCTACACGCCATCGTGCAGGAACGCTAAATCGCTTGGCGGCACGTCTTTTGACGGTAGGGTGGTTTCTAGCTACGGCCAATGAAAGCCTCTCACCAGACCAGACCAGAGACAATTCAGAAATTATAAATTCCCAAATTGACCCCGCCGGGAATCGAACCCGAGACCTCCCAGTTATAAGACTACAGCACCCACCACTGCGCCAGGGAGGTTCTTATCTAAAGTATTTCTTGCGATAAATCTTCAGGAATCTTGCCTATAACCTCAACCCATTTTGCCAGCCCACTACCTATTGGTTTCATCTCGGAATAACCAGGGTGTAAGTCATAGTTCACCATGCTGGTCAAATGCGGATGGCAGATTTCATACACCTTTGAAAATAATATGGATAATGTTGTGTCGAATGTTGTTAAAACTAAGGGAAAGGGCGCTTTTGCGCTCTGCATCGCGTCTTCGTGACTCAAAACCGTTCGGTTCGATGCAGTGATGCCAAAAGATGCGAAGTTCATTGTTTAACAAGTGTACATACTGCGCGAGGTTTGACCTTTGATGAAGAGATGCCCTTGAGAGTTACTGATTTAATAACTTGGCGACACGTTAGTTTACGTACTAACAACCCCTTATATTAATAACTTGGCGACACGTCTGTTTACGTACTAACGACCCTTTATATTATATTCTAACCTAAGAACGTCCCTATTGGCGTTTCTAGTTATCTATGGATTATAGTATGGCTATTATGTTAAGAGTACTAAAAATAGGTATATTAAGATGAAACCAACATTAGAGCCGCGTTTTGTTTCATGAGTGTTTTCCAAAACTTCCCTTCTTTATGATTAAATTACCCGACAGTAAAGAAGCGGGTGATGCTCGTAAACTTCTGGTGGACATAAAAACTGTTGTAACGGTTTATTTGATCGTTTGTGCGGGATCGAGTGCTTACAAATTACATTTTTGGGAGCTATGCCGGTTTTAGATAATATATAAATATTTATATTATATTATTAATATTATATTAATTTTGCCCACAACTGTGTGAAATTAAATTTTTAGGAATCTCGCCGGAACCCTTTGTTATTCAAGTATAAAAGGTGCCACTTAGCCATGGCCTCAACTATACCCATGCGAAAAGTAGTATCGATTCATTGATCCGTTGCTACATGATTGAAAGACAAACATGCATACAAACAAACAAACACTTTCGTCATCAGTAAGGATTAGCTTAGAATATAAAATTTTTTTTAAAGAATATCAGCCAAGTTGAAGTTGACTCATATGCTCCTCTCCCCTCCAAATAAGCGGAAAGCTTGTGTTAGGAGTGGGTACGACAATAGTGCAACGGGTGGGATTCGAACCTGTGACCTTTCAGTTTTCAGTCCGCACCTTTAACCGTTGGGCTATTGATATTAAAGGACAAAAGTTTTGTTAATGTATTGATGACATCAAACTTTGTTCTTATATCCAATCTGACTCAAAATAAAGCGCATAATTTTAGAAATCAGTGCTCATTGAAAGGAAATTGTAATTACTAAAATAATTATTATTATCATTTATCCGGCTTCAAATTCTGGCCATAAAATAAACAGAATTATAGTTAATATTTATGGTCAGATAGAATATAAATCTAGATTTAGAAGATAGCGACCTAATTGCATTAGCTCTTTGTCAATAAATAAACAGAGTTTACTGTTTGTACAATTAAATGAGCTAAGCCTTTAAATTAAACTGTGACGGCGCGATCACACAATCTCAATGTCTACGTAAAGTGACCACTACACATCGGCCAATGCGTTCGACCAAGACACTCGGCAAATGACAGTTGTATAGTACCACAACTGATAAAAAACAAACTACTTACTTAATATTTTACATAGGTCTCTAGGGAGAATTGCCACAGAACACGATTTTGTGCCGCTTTTGTTTTACGGCTGCTTGCGATTTAGTTGAGGTCTTCCGTACACTTAAGGTAAGGTAATTCACGACTTGTCATAAGTGCCAAAATTTGGCCTACATGAAATAAATAATTTTGAATTTAAATAAGGGGTCTTCTAATGGTGTGGTTTCTATTGCGACTTCAAAAACTGCAACCACACTACGGTAAGTTGGATGTAACATCCATGATACATAATTGATTTGGTTAGTATAAAATCCTGACTATGATGACGAATCTATTGACATCTTAGTCATGGAATTCGGCATAGTGTTTAATCGCTACTGTGAAACATATTTAAGTAAATAAAAACACATACATACATAGATAGACTGCTAAAACAATATATCGCTTCCTTTTGGCTTTGCTGTAGTGTATCTATAAAAACATCTTAGCCGTCGTATCGACGAACGATTTGGCGCAATGTGTACAGGCGGCTTCACCGGAGCCCAACAATACAACATACATTATGAATGTCCGCCACTCACTGTCCGTCTGTCGGCCGCTAACTGACGGCATACATTAACGCTATCTGCTTAATTATCTAACTGAATACATCCCCCATGTAGATACGTAAAATTAGATTTTGGCCGGTTCAAGATTTTCCTGCCCTAGTTTCTCTCTTCGCATCGCATTGCTCATTGCTGAGGGTCGTTATCGCTTCCATTATCACATACTAGCCGATGCCCGCGACTTCGTGAGCGTGGATTTAGTTTTTAAAATCCCTCGAGAACTATTTGATTTTCCGGAATAAAAAGTAGCCTATGTGACTCTCCAGGTCCTTAATTATAACCATGCAAAAAACCATGTCGATCCATATCCCTGTTGTGGCGTGATTGAAGGACAAATCAACAAACAAACACACTTTTGCATTTATAATATTAGTAAGGATCAATAGGAGTTTCCTAGGAATATTGTGGCGGGATCTAATATTCAATTAAATTGGTACTAAGATGTACAGTTTCACACAAAATATTATTTATGTATCTAACTTCTAAAAGAAACCCTAAACCAACAAATATTATTTGAGAAGCTGATGCCCGCGGCTTCGTTTGCGTGGATTTAGTTTTTTGAAAAACCCGCGGGAACTCTTTTATTTTTCGGGATAAAAGAGCCTATTTTAGTATTATTCCGGCGGCGCGGCGTGATTGAAGGAAAAACGAATACACAAACAAACTATCGCATTTACATCAGTAAGGATAGGGACGGACTCTCATAAAAATCCAAATGCATAATTCGGGGTTCTTATTTTTGACGTGATAACGTCTTATAAATCGATGAACACCGGCTGCACGCACGAAAAAGTGTCACGTTCCGCTTGAGCCTGCGCGTGCAAGCGAGAGAGCGGAACAAGCGATAGAGAGCCACGATCGGCCCAAGCGTTGGCTTGTGGTGACCGCCGCGCCGCCACCCGGCGCCCGCCGGCCATCGCGTGCGCGCTGTGGTTAGCGGATATGTCGCGAGCTAGTTCTACCAGCACGCTGTTCATCTTTATGACGTTATCACGTAAAACTATCGTCCGTAAACAGACTTTACAGACAACCAATTTTTTTTTCAATTGCGTCACATTTTCGAGTAGGTCAATCAGAAATTAATAATAAGCAAACCAAATAATGTTCACAAACGCTAATGGAAGCAAATTAGCAACATAATAAAATTCATTAACGCCCGAATAGAGACGTCTCTTAATTGCTTGTTATAATTTATTTTAATGACCTTTCAGACAGTCTTAAGGTCAAAGAGGCTTTCAGGGTGAGCTTAGCGGAATAATTTACGAGCCATTCATGCCCTGGAGGTCGTTGTAAAATTGAAATCTATCTATAATATAATAAAACTGTAACAGGTCCAATTCTGTACATTGAAGATATTTTGAAAATTTTTGTTTGAGGGCACTCTATAATCGATACTGAAGCCAAAACAATTTTTTTTTAATTTTTTGTCTGTCTGTCTGTCTGTCTGTCTGTATCTTGGCCGCGCATCACGCCGAAACTACTGGACGGATTTAAATGAAACTTGGCATGATTTAAGTTCATACTACGAGGTATAATATAGGATACTTTTCATCCCGAAATTCAGCACGGTTCCCTTGAGAGAGGGGATGAAAGTCAAAATGTGTACATCGCTGTAATTCATTAAGGCGTATTCCGATTTCACTTATTCTTTTTTTGTTAGAAAGCAGGTTCTTTAGAGATTGTCCTGTAATTATTTCAAGGTCGTCAATTTAGTAGTTCAGAAGTTATAGACATCACAATCTTCAGTATAAGGCCAAATAACTTGAACCCCGAAATCTACAGGATACTTTGAATGTACGGCTCATCTTAAGCTGGCATATGTACTTTATCGTATATAGCCATCGTGGATAGCCCTATTTTGTCAAAGTCAAACTAGTCCAAACGATCATTATACCTACATACTACATAGTAGGTATGGATGTGATACATCGTATGGAATCGCTTTACAGTGTTTTCCTATGCAATTTAATATTCTAATCATACTAATATTATAAATGCGAAAGTGTGTTTGTTTGTTGGTTTGTCCTTCAATCACGCCACAACAGAGCCACAGATCGACGTGATTTTTTGCATGGGTACTATAGTTGAGGACCTGTAGAGTGACATAGGCTACTTTTTATCCCGGAAAATCAGTGTTCACGAGGGATTTTAAAAACTAAATCCACGCGGACGAAGTCGCGGGCATCAGCTAGTGTAAAATAAATTCGCCTTAAAAATTACAGGCTTTTATTTGAAAGAAGTTTACGCTCTACAAGAAGCGTAGTTACGAATCTTCTTCTTCTTCTTTGTCAACCGATAGACGTCCACTGCTGGACAAAGGTCTCTTGCATGGACTTCCACAGGCCTTCCGCCTGAATCCAGGGGCTCCCTGCGACTCGTTTGATGTCGTCGGTCTACCTAGTGGGGGTCTGCTAACACTGCGCTTCCCGGTGCGGGGTTACCACTTCAACACCTTGGGACCCCAACGACCATCAGCTTTTCAACTATGTGCCCCGCCCATTTCCACTTCAGTTTCGCGACTCGCTGAGCTATGTCGGTGACTTTGGTTCTCCTACGGATCTCCTCATTTCTGATTCGATCCCGCAGGGACACTCCGAGCATAGCTCTCTCCATCGCCCGCTCAGCGATCCTGAGCCTACTTATGAGGCCCTTAGTTATGAATTAAGGTTGATTAATCTTTATAGTTAACCATAGAACTAGCAGTGATAGCCTAGTGGCTAAGACTGCGGTCTGCTATTCGGAAGGTCGCGGGTTCGACACCGGACATGCACGGTATTTTCGTAGTTACGTGTATTTAAGGTTCAATCCGACTACGGCAGTCAGTTTCCACAGAGCATTTCCATTTGCACGGAGATATTATAGTGAAAATATGGGTGTGTAAAAACAGCCTGCTTCCTGATTCCGGGCAAGAATGAGAGTTTTTGACAGAAAAACCTATCACATTTTTGACTTAACCCGAGACTATAAAATGGGACCTCGTCGATCGCAGTTAAACTTGTTAACCACTAGACCAACGAGATGAGAGTGGGAAGATATAACTAAACCAGGCTGACAGACACTCGCACTGACAGACAGATGGATTAACCCTTGGACGAGAGAGAGAAGGACTTGCCAAGCGCACGCATTCCCCTCTGCCGAAGTACATGTACGACGTACGTGTAATTATTTGCTTGTGTGCTCATTTTCTGTAAGTGTGACAGCTTTTGAGTTAGTGTGCGCTCATGGAGACGTAGTGAGTTAGTAAATGTGTGCTGTACGTGTTTACCTCACCTCCCGCGGAAAGTGGCAGAATTTATTTAGTACTAAATCAGCTTTAAGGTAAATTGTCGAAGGATAAACCCGAACAGACTTAGAGGCTTCGCTATTTTAACAACATTCTTGACAAAAGTGGAATAATACGCTGTAAAACTGTATCAAGTCGGACTGTCGGCGGAAAGTTATGTAAAAGTACGCTCACTGCCGCGTAAACTGTAAAGTGAATCAGGGAAGTCGGTAAAAGTTAACCGCGGTAGAGTTTAATGGCGCTTGAACCCGGCACTCCTTATCTAGAGGGGGATAGCTTTGGGAACACTTCTAAATAAAAAATATTTGCGTCAGATATATCGTGGTCCTTTATATGCAAGTAAGGAATATTAAATTTTTGACGAGTAGATATTAATTACCTGGGACACACAGTCCAGCTAGGTAGGTCCAATTTCGAGAAAGAGATCAACCACCGAATCCAACTTGGCTGGCCAGCGTACGGGAAGCTCCGAGATGTCTTCTCGTCCAAAATCCCTGAGTGCCTGAAGACTAAGGGCTTATTTCTGGACATGGGGCGCGTTGCGATTCGGTTGGGAGGTCATTATTATTTTTTATTCTTTTTTTAGTTATCTTGGGATAATAATATTATAATGAGTAATAGAAATTGTCAAGACCCTCAGCCATGAAGAATACGATGCAGAGAGATATAGAAATATACCGCCGGGAACTAAAAATGGGCCAGAAATTTCATAATAACTTCAAACATTAAACATTTAGCAAGAGATAATTTTCCGCATATTATCCAGCGGTACACAGGGATCTTGAACGGTAAACATTGTTACAGCGCGACTCCGCGAGTACAAACATGAACTAATTTCTCATTTTCGCTGTACTCCCAATATATTAAGTATTCATCAAGAAGTTCCAAATTTCTACAGCGCGCCGTTCTCTGCTTCTTGCGAGATGCAAGCTGTGGCTTTAGACTTTGAAAACTGTCGTTAAATCGTATAGGTTCACATAAATAATGAAATGTTAATCATCAAACTGAATTCATCTTCTTTTCTTCTTCGTTAACCTTTCCATATCCATTGTTGGATATAGGCCTTCTCATTTGCACGCTATTCGTGCAAGACTTCTCCAAGCTTGTTTACCAAACTTGGCAATTTACCCGTCATTTGATATCAATACCAATGACATAATGTAAGTGAGTATGGAATGACCCTTGCATACTAGCAAAATAAAACTTGAGAGGTGTCAAGGGACACCCGGATGGAACGTAGTTCCTTTCGATTACAATGTGTTCGGTATTTTCGCGATAGAACATTAGGTCTCCGTAGCCTAGTGGCTCCGGCAGTCGCCTAAAAGTTCAACGTCGATGGTTCGAATCCCAGCTCGACAGACTGAATTTTCTATTTTCAATTTTATTTTAAATAATTTCTACATGTGGAATTTTTCCCTATTTTTTTATAACTTATAAGTTATAAAAAATTAGGGAAAGGTTCCAAAACCGAACACAATGCAATATTCACATTCCACAAAAAAGTGTCGGTTTCAAAAATATGTCGAGTGTCGGTTCCTTAATTTTTTCCGTCTAGCTAGCCCCCTTCCGCACCGCGCGATAAGGAACCTATACGTTCCAATAACATCGACTCATTCGTTGGTGGGATTTATTCTTAAAAGCACCGACTTGCTTGGGAACGATGAATTTTCTAGGAGGTTACTTATATGTATAAGTGATTGCTGTCATTTAATCAATATTGAATCTTTAAGTATTTTTCATTTTATTTATTTTTTATTGAGTTAGCAAAAACAGAACAAGAGTAATAATTTTTTTAAATTAATTCTTACACTATAATTATACTCAGTCCGTCCATTCCGTCGTGATTGAAATAAATTCAAATACCACCCTTACGAAATAATGTCTAAAAGTGTAACTGTATGTCGGTCCACTGTTATTGTAGAGCCGTTTGTGTTCAAAAGAATCGTGGATTCAGTCCCCGTCGGATTTATATTGTGATCTGTGACCGCGGGGTGACAGAAGGGTGACAGGCCACGGACAGGGAACTGAAAAGGGACCGACAAAGATTCCCCGACCTGTATTGTGGCGTTTTAACTGTGACAGGGTGAAAAAGGAAGCCGGCATTATGGCCTGTAACTCTTTCTCGAGTCAGAGGCCATAATTTATTACCATCAATTTTTGACGTGATAACGTCTTATAAATCGTTGAAGACCGGCTGCACGCACAAAAAAGTGTCACGTTCCGCCTATTAAACCAACTTTACTGGTATCGAGTTCAAACACCGTTCTTTCCTGTCATAACTTTTATTACTCTAACAAACTATTCACGCCTTAAGAGAACATATCTCTTAAAACGCTGAAACCCTACCTAAAGCCGCCTCCTCCAAGCCCCTTACAGCAGCCCCTTTTCCAAACAGCTAATAAATATAACCACAGCACGACAGACAAACACCATCTGAACGTGAGGTTAATAATCAAAAATATCTAAATACTAGCTGATGCCCGCGACTTCGTCCGCATGGATTTAGTTTTTAAAAATCCCGCGGGAACTCTTTCATTATCCGAGGTAAAAAGTAGCTCTCCCGGTCTGAGGAACCACTAATACATCCATTACTATACCCATGCAAAAAATCGCATCAATCCGCTGTTCTGTTGCGACGTGATTGAAGGACAAACCAACAAACAAACACACTTTCGCATTTATAATATCAGTAATGCTTTATTATAACACTTTTTATAATTGTCAAATTTTTTACCATACTTAACCAAAGACAAAATAACGTTTAGCTGTCATTTACGTTTTGTTATTCCACTGTCATTTGCGTTTTGTTATTCCATGTCAGATGCGTTTTTGTTATACCACGTTTTATAGTGACTTGACGGAAACGCGGTCGAACGGGATAAAAAGTATCCTATGTCCGTCTCCTGGTTCTAAGCTACCTCTCCACCAATTTTCAGCCAAATCGGTTCATCCGTTCTTGAGTTATGAATAGTGTAACTAACACCACTTTCTTTTATATAATATATAGATTAATTAATGACACTCCCTCTTTCTAAGTCAGTACGCAATATCTACTCGATTAGGGTGCGATTGTTATCACAATCCCTCGATCAATTTCAACGACCTAGACGCACGAGCATCTACTAGTTTAATGAGTCAGAGACAGAAGCTGAGACTAAATGCTTTACATTAAACTAGCCGTATTTTCATGTGTGGCTCCTTGCGATTCGTCTGTTGTCATCGGCCAATTACGCTTTTCGCTGTGACGTCATTACTCCAGCATCTTTATCTACGAACTATTACCCCGCCCATTAGCACTAATGTTTCAGGACCCAATGAGCCATGTCAGTAACCTAAGTTTCAAAAACAACTGTCAAGACACCCCGTACGAAGTTAAGCTATTGCATAGCTTTTATCGCGGGCTTTAAACTAGGACAAACAGTTTGAGCGCGGCGACCGAATCAAGAAATTCCGTAACGAAAATAAACCTAACACCGTCGTTCAGTAAGCGTTCAACATTTTAGAGGTTCTCAAGTAGCTCTATTTGGCGCAGTGGGCGAGCGGCCGCTTTCTTTGTATGATGTCGCAGGTTCGAATCTCACTGAGGCCTGTGGAAATCCATGCAAGAGACCTTTGTCCAGCAGTGGACGTCTATCGGTTGATAAAAAAGAGAAGAAGAAGAAGAAAGAAAAATATTGCATAATAAATATTATAATTGCATAAGTTGATAAAAAATGCTATGCAATAGCTTTACCGTGGCAGTCCCCGAGTGCCACTTAATTTTTTCTTATCTTTACGACGGGGCCCATATCACCTGCTTCCGTATATTATTTTAACTGGCGACCTGCCCCGGCTTCTCACGGGAGCATAATATTACGCCTAGGCTTTGCAAACTCCTTGAGATGTTCCATAAGTTATATTGAACAGCATATTGAACAGTACGTAGGCTTATAAAAGAAGTATCGCTCGGCTTATAATAAAGCAATGTGAACGCGGCGCAGGTATGACACTGGTCGCATCACGTGGGCGAGTCCCGTCATCACCATCGCGTTGAAACCCGCGTATTTATTTTGGCGCGCGTTCGTTTTTATTTTGCCACAACTCCTAAGATATTCATTTAAATTGTCTGGTGTAAAGCATCATCATAATGTGCATGAAATGCTTATGGTAACTAACGTAACAAATACACTAAAACCTTCCTCATGAATTACCCTATCTATTGGTGAAAACCGCATGAACAGTTCGGTAGTTTTTGAGTTTATCGCGAACAGAAAGACAGACAGAGATACGCGACGGGGGTTTATAATATGTAGTGATGAATGAATCAGTAAGACTTTGTTAAGAAAACTATCCTATAACTAATTAAAACCACTTTGCAAGAAAATGCGCTTTTCAAAGGAAACCGAGAAATTTTATAAAGAAAAGCAGTCAGCTGAGTTCCACGAAATGAGAACATCTCATTATTCTTTGTGGGCGTTTCGTGGCATTTTTATAGAAACGAACGCTTTCTTTCTATTAGGCCGAGGCCACACAACAACAACTATTGAAAACTACCTTTGCTCCGCGACTTCATCCGCATGTTTTAAAAATTTTGCGTCAAGCTTCTGGTTTTTCCAAGATAAAGCCCATGTCATTCTCCAAACACTCAACTATATGCAAAAAATCACATTGGTTTATCACGCCGTTACTGCGTGATTGAAGAACAAATCAACAAACAAACACATTTTGCATATTTTTGGAACGAAGTTCCTTTTAGGACGGTTTGGCGGATAGGGGCTAGACGAAAAAATGCGTAAGAATTTTCCGTCACAACCCTTGTTGCTTTCACTTATTATATCTACACTTTCTGTTAAAAATTTGGTGGTGCAGCGGTAAAACTAAGGATTGAAACTATCGGTTCGGGGTTTCGAATCCTGACTTCAGATTATGTCTGTTGTTATTTTTTAAGTTTTATAGAAGAAAAATTAGGAGAAAAATATTTGCGGCAAAATTTTATATGAGAAAAATTCGGAACAAAATATTAGCGCCAAAATTTACTAACGCCATCTATTGTGGCCAGCGTGAACTTGCTTGAACTTGCTTTAATGTCTGTTTTTTACGAGATGGTTCTAACAATATTATGTGGCAAGAGACAATCTATTCCAGGACCTTCATAGAAATGTGAACGTTGACTCAATGCATAGGTATTTGGATGGACTTGAACAGTAATAATAACCACAAAATAAAGATACCTGGTAACAAGTGCCATATTTGATTGATATATTAAATTTAATAACCGTTTTCATGACCAATACCTAAATCATCCACTAAGTAGGTGTGTCTTTAAGTAGGTAACCCCCAAATACAATCCCTTACCCAATATCATTTCCAACTTTAGGTGCTCCCTAAAGGTTCGTGAAAACGTTTTTTTTTATATTGACTAGCGCTTGACTGTAATCTCACCTGATGGTAAGTGAAAATGCAGCCTAAGATGGAGCGCGCTTGCCTAGAAAATGCCTATTCACTCTTGATTTAAAGGTACCCAAGTTATAGTCATTCGGAAAAACGGAAGCCGGAAGGGCATTCCAAATTTTAGCGGTGCGTATTAGGAACGAGGAAGCAAAGCGCTTAGTGCGGGATCGTGGAATTTCGACCACGTAGATAGTAAGCGTAGATAATTGATAGAAAGCGTCACATAGCTTAGGTAGGCCGTAAAAGATAGGAAACTTTGGTGGAAACGGGCATAAGGGGTGCCTATAAAACAATGCAATATCTTGACAATATCTAAAAAGGCATTAAATGTCACTTCCACGCGACGTTCAAACCAATAAACCTACTTTTCAATTCCGCACTTAAAGGCTGTTCCGACATTGCGGTCACAGATTCACAATAAAGTGCGGCAGAGGGCCAGAGCGGGGAGCTGCTTGAGGGGGGGGGGGGGGGGGAGGGGGGGGAGGCTTGAATTCACGTTTCTTTTGAAGGTGCCTGTTTCGGTCGCGACTGTGGAATAACAATGGACCGACGCGGGCGGTTACGATTTTGGAAATTATGTTTCGTATTGCGGTCGGCCGGGGTGCTCCATTTGGACCGGCTTTGTACAGCTTTCATTAGTGTTATAGTTTAGAATTAGATGTACATGAACAAAATGTTTATTTTACCGTCAATAGCCTTAGGAATGAGCGTAGTAGCTGATATATCTATCTTTAGAATAGAATAGAAATACTTTTTTATTCAAATAAACTTTTACAAGTGTTTTCGTTTTCTGACGGAGCTTGGAATCTGTTCAGATTATTCATAAGAAAATTATTGTATCATATTCTTCTTAATTATTGTGATTAGGGTACTTAGGGTATGATTAGGCTGACATACCTGATAGGTATAAGCCTTAAAATAAAGGAAAAAAAAGTGCTTTCGAGTCGTCAACTGAACCTACACTGCACTGTTTCGGAATGCCCTTCCTACCGGGACGAACCAGCAAGAAACTCGGCGGTTGCTCTTTTTCAATACTGTTTACAATAGGTACTATGCTATGTAGGTATGCAATGCTTGCAGTGTTTAAACAATGAGAGGAAGTTGCAAAAATGAATACTCAACACATGTTAAGAATTAAGATATCCAGGGCAGATAGAAAATAGCCCCGTTCCCGCCGGTGAAACCCGTTCACGAACATGACGCATGATCCAACCAACCATGTTTGAACTATGTGCCTCTCCATATCATATTATGTATGACGACCTCCCTGTCGCCCTGTGGTCTTATAACTGGGAAGTCTCGGGTTCAATTCCCGGCGGGGGTAATTTGGGAATTTACAATTTCTGGATTTTCTCTGGTCTGGTCCGGTGTGTGGCTAGTTACCACCCTATCGTCAAACACGTGCCGCCAAGCGATTAAGCGTTCCGGCACGATGGCGTATAGCAACAGATTAGGTGTATGGGTTTAATGTACACTGCCATACCTTTTCCAAGTTAGCCCGCTACCGTCTTAGGCTGCATCGTCACTTACCATATTCAGTTGAGATCGCAGTCAAGGACTATCTTATAATTTAATTAAAAAATATTTAATATATCCACTTCACCTTCGCGACTCGATGAGCTATGTTTTTTAACTAGTCCTACGGATTTCTTCATTCCAGGTTTAATGCCAAAAATATACTCCAATTCAACATCTCTCTTCAGCCTTCTAGAAGGCCCATAATATTACGAGAGGGTGCAGGCTTTTCTCCGATAATCTATAAATGATTCAGTCATTAATATCAAAAAGTGTAAATTAAAAAAATTATCTTTTAAAAAACAAGAAATTAGCAGCTTTATCATCAGATCCTGTAAATCATCGCAAGGACCAGAAGACTTGTCAAGACGAATCAAAAGGTCAAAGCTCGATGGGGTAGCGTCGTTTTACTTCAGAGTTCCCATAGTTACCTTCCGCCTCCAACATCAGATCAGCTTTATGTTTCAATAATAATGCTGCACTGTCATCCGATTTACATAAACATGCATTTCAGCTCAATGGGAAACCGAGAAGTGGTTCTAAATTCATCCTCCAAGATTTGACCTAAACATGCATACATTGCAAGTTAAATAAAAGCTTTTATAAGTTATTGTTTGCTTTTGTTACGGTTTCACGTCGTCATCGTGGACGAGGCAAGGAAACAGCTTGTTTCCTATGGATTTATATTTGGATAGATACTTTATAATTAATAATTAATATCTCAGAAAAACAATTGTATTTCCCGTGGGAATAAATTTTCTTTAACCGAAAACCGCGCCAACTATGTCGTGGATAGTAGCTAACAGCTGTTGTAATGTACTACTTCAATTATTAATAACTTAAAGCTTATCATTCATTAGTTCATGCCGGTGACTATTTCTGCGTGGATTTAGTTTTTAAATCCCTCGAAAACTCGTTGATTTTCCGGGATAAAAATTGATCTATGTCACTTTCCGTGTCCTCAACTTTATCCATGCAAAAAATTACGTCGATCGGTAGCACTGTTGCGGCGTGATTGAAGGACAAACCAACAAACAAACACACTTTCGCATGCCTAATACATATTAATAGGATAACTTTAAATAAATAATTTTTTGTAGCTTATTCTATTGTAGTCATTTAAAATAAATTTTGATGAAACTCGATATGGCTGCTAAATTAGAAATTAAAACAACGGGATAATACGAAGTTAAACATTGAACTCATTTCCACATCAAATATTACCTTTCATTACGATTTTAATGAAGCAAGTAATGAATACCGCGACTTCAACCTTTTACCCTCGAAAATGTTTAACTTCTATGTTTTACCGTCGAAATTCTGAACATGAATATATCCTGAATATTAGATAAACTCTTGGTTAGTTCTTATGTCGTTCAGTAAGCGTTCAACATTTTAGAGGTTCTCAAAAAGCTCTATTTGGCGCAGTGGGCGAGCGACCGCTTTCGAGCGCCGATGTCGCAGGTTCGAATCTAACTCGCGAAGTAGTGACCGTTCACTTTTCTTGTTTGTTTTTTATTTTTGTTTTGCATATATTTTTATTATGCAAAAAAAATATTGCATAAATATTATAATTGCATAAGTTGATAGAAAATTCTATGCAATAGCTTTACCGCGGCAGTTCCCGAGTGCCACTTAATTTTTTAATTATTTTTTTGCATAATTTTTATTTTGCAAAAAAAATATTGCATAAATATTATAACTGCATTAGTTGATAGAAAATGCTATGCAATAGCTTTAATTAATTTTCATTATGCAAAAAAAATTGCATAAATTTTATAATTGCATAAGTTGATAAAAAATGCTATGCAATAGCTTTACCGCGGCAGTCCCCGAGTGCCACTTAATTTTTTTTTATGAGAAAAATTATTATCAGTTTTGTGTCAACATCAGTTGCTGTAGCAAGAAGCAAAATAAGTTTAGTGTACGTTGTGTGAATTCATGAAACACTTTCAGTGGATTTCCGGCAAGTACCACCTGCTTCTATGTAATAATACTAGGTAAACCAATAAAATGAAATACATAATTTATTACAATATTTTTTTTTTATTGCGGGATAGGCTTGCGCTTGACGTCAATCAATGCTGGACAGCACTGATGAGGTCTAGGTTGGAGCGCGCTTGCCTAGAAAATGCCTATTCACTCTTGCCTTGAAGGTACTGAGGTTATACGTGGCCGGAAACACAGATGTTGGAAGTGCGTTCCACACCGTTTAGGGAATAAACGATTTTAATGCCACAAACAAAGAGAAACAAGCAAAAACCACATAAAAGACAAAAAGGGAGTTAAAACAAGCTTAAAATAATACATGACAACTTCTTTCAGTCAGTAAAAAAAAACTTTAAAGAGGTTTAAAAATATTTTCGACTGAAAAATTCGCGAGCGACTAGTTTTGACTGCTGTATGCTGTTCAATTTGTTTTATTATTCACTTTCCAATTTTCTGGGTATTAAATTAAGCTATCTGAATTTGGAGCTTTTAGATGAATTGCGCTCTGAATATTTCTATTACGGCCAAGTTAAAATTTTTACGAGTACCCGATGCTTTACGTGGAATAAAAACTAAATCAATTCGTATATTTTTTATTCAAGTAGATTTTACGAGCTCTTCGAGGGATCAAAGTCAGCTGAAAAGATATCAGATTTGGATAAAAAATTAAACATTTTCCAATTTTAAAGTAACTTTGAAACTATGATAAAATGCTATAAAATATATTGCAAATATTTTCTGAGAAATAAAGTTTCTAATAAAAATTAAAAGCCCTATTTTGCTGTATTTAAATACATTTTGGGTGTTTGAATACATAAATTCTGATTAAGAAATATTAAATACAAAGTTACACAGCACTTAAATATAAATAAAAACAAAGGGAAAACAAATAAAGTGCGAAACAATCTCCCTAATTATTTATTCAAAGAGAATTCGTGGAAATATCGTGGAAAACCCACAAAAACTAAACCAAAAAATTTCTTCGCTCAATTTAAAACAGCAGCCGCTGAATCCAACAAATACCTACATTAAACAAAAGAAAGCGAGATCAAATAACTAAACATTGAGGGGAACTGAAATCCTGAATGTAAAGGTATTGCCACAATAACAGCAGGCCTGCAGCGTGGTTAGCATTTTTGACTCGTGATTGTTACGATGTGAAATCATATTCGCTAGTGATCGCTAGCTATGCACAATAAAAGAAGGCTAAGTTACCCAGCGGGCAATAGTGAGTGCTATGCTTACATTAATGGGCGGAGAACATACTTAGTAACTTGAAAACCCAACAGAATTCGATCCCCATAATATTTGGAATTGCCACTTTTCACCGGAGACCGATGTAATGACCGACCGACCGTGATGTTTACGCTTAGAATGTGACAGAAAATAAAAACAATACAGCGTAAATATTTCATTATGTTTGTTAGTTAACGCTATTTTAAACAGTAGATATAATACCTTACCTACTTGTTGACGTTCATATTTTTCCACATGAAATAGAGTACTCAGCAACTTGTTATAAGTAGTGAGATTGGCCCACTACGTGGTCCACTACGTAGACATAAAAAATTGAATAAACACGCGTGGACCTGCGTTTGATGTGGCAAAGCGTTAAGGGAGTAGAAAAAATAAGCCACTTGTGAATTCTGCTCTCGGAACGATTTTAAGAGCCCTTCTTTCTCGTTATTATCTTATTTTTCTTGCTTTCAAATGTGCAGATATTTTATCCGGCGCTTCATGATTTCCGCTTCAAGTCCAAAGACAATATTTTCCATTGGTCTGGAATATTATAAAGGGGTTTCAAAAGATTACCAAAATCAGAATATTTCTTTAAGTTAACTTTGTTAACTTTCTCCAGTCAATCTTTACAATAAAATATAAATAAAATTAATGTCCCTAATGGCTAATTTACACGGGTTTAGTAGTTACTAAACTACTAAACCCGTGTAAATGTTTACTTAATCTTTACTGACTTAATTATATATTGGCCATTTACACGTACGTAATAAAGCTGTTTAATAGCCTAAGATTAAATTGGTCGTTTACACGTATTAAATCACTAAATATTTACTAAAGATTTACTAAACTACTAAACCCGTGTAAATCGGCCATGAATCTTTTACATTAAGGCTAACAAACGGTTTATTATTTAAATTTTTTATCGTTGTATTCTACAGATTTTGAGTCAATGCCAAATTAAATTATTTGCATCATGAATGATTTCATTACTCGTGGCCCCAAAACCCTACCCTGCGGAACCCCACTGCCGAATCTAATTTCTGTAGCGATGACTGTCACCCCATTGTTATTCTACAGTCGCCGCCGGTATTGGTTCCGGCACCTTTAAAAGAATCGGGAATTTATATACGTTCCTTTTTATTGTGAATCTGTGATCGATTCGGTCAAATGCTTGATGAAAATTGTTGTATAAATTCTGAAATTGAGGAAGTTTCGTAATAGAGCAAGATCCCAGTGCCGCCAGACCTAAGTTATTTTCTCAGCAATTATTTGTGTACGATAGAGTACTGTTCGAATGTCCTTTCAGTATATGCGTACTAGCTAGATTGTGCCGACGGCCAATTTCCAGATACCAGGTGCTAAAGGTAGGTAAAAACTAGAATAACTTATCTTAAATTCTCAGGGCTGATTTTCATATATGTTTTAAAGAATATTGTAATAATTAATAAATTAATACTGCCAGACGCTTACCGCCGGCAGTTACTTTAGCCAGACGCTTTGAAGCTCCCAAAAATATATATAATTTAAGTTAACTTATATTCTCAGTTCTGATTTTTATACATGATACTGAGGGAACTATTGCGATATTATCTGTAAGCTGCCAGACCTATTGGAAGGGTCAAACATCCCCCCAGACACACATTATGCGTCCCCATATGTATGAGCGCTAGAACATGATTCACTTGTTTAAGTGTGTGAGAGATAATATCATCATACTATAATATTATAAATGCGAAAGTGTGTTTGTTGGTTTGTCCTTCAATCACTTTGCAACAGAGCTACGGATCGACGTGATTTTTTGCCTGGGTATAGCTTGCAGAAGATATTGCAATAGTTCTCTCTCTCTAGATCCTAAGCTATACCCAGGCAAAAAATCACGTCGATCCATAGCTCTGTTGCAGAGTGATTGAAGGACAAACCAACAAACACACTTTCGCATTTATAATATTATAGTATGATGATATTATCTCTCACACACTTAAACAAGTGAATCATGTTCTAGCGCTCATACATATGGGGACGCATAATGTGTGTCTGGGGGGATGTTTGACCCTTCCAATAGGTCTGGCAGCTTACAGATAATATCGCAATAGTTCCCTGAGTATCATGTATAAAAATCAGAACTGAGAATATAAGTTAACTTAAATTATATATATTTTTGGGAGCTTCAAAGCGTCTGGCTAAAGTAACCGCCGGCGGTAAGCGTCTGGCAGTGTTAATGTATTAATTTTTACAATATTCTTTAAAACATATATGAAAATCAGCCCTGAGAATTTAAGATAAGTTATTCTAGTTTTTACCTACCTTTAGCACCTGGTATCTGGAAATTGGCCGTCGGCACAATCTAGCTAGTACGCATATACTGAAAGGACATTCGAACAGTACTCTATCGTACACAAATAATTGCTGAGAAAATAACTTAGGTCTGGCGGCACTGGGATCTTGGACCATAATTGTTAGACGTTTGAAATGTGTCATAGGAAACAGTGATTCAAAGCTTAGCCACAGCACATCCGTGTGGATTTGAGCGCAAATCATGTACACGAATAATTTATATACCTACTCGTAGCTAGCAAGGATTTTGTATAATATTATAGTGTATCGACTTTCAAAACTGACTCTCCATGCTTTTCAATCAGAATGCAATGGCTTTCTTTTTAACAGTGCTACGTTGTACTACTACTCGTAAATGTATTAATTTTTTATTGATTTGCACCTGATAGTTTTACTTTTCAAAGCCTAGTCAAGTCAGTTAATATAATGACTGATGAAAATAGGTTTTAATAGTTATTTGTTTACTCTGTTGTTTTGTACAGAATAGAAAAGTTCCGTTTTCCCTCCAAGCTTTAGCTTGACCTAGGAGTAACGAGGAGTCGACAACAATGCTGTCGGTGAGTCGGCAACTGTTGAGATGATACAGTCGATATTCCACTTTTCAGTCCACGTATTGAATTTTCAAAGACTTAAGTTTTATTTTATCTTATGAAAAAGGTGCGATATAGAATAAGTCGTAAAATACTTAAAGGTTTAAAGCAAGAAAATTTGATAATAAAATAACAAGAATTCATAAAACTTTCAGTAGTAAACTTAAAAAACTGTCGCGCAGGTAGATTTTGTTTCTAAAAAAATCTTTCAATATTTTCTTGCTTAATATTCTTTAATTACATACAAATTCTTTGAATTTCTGTCTATCGTCAGATTTTATTATCTATCTTATGCCAATGGTATTTCCATGAATTTTATAGAAGTTAGAAAACAGTTTGTGGAAAATTATGATGTTTTAGCAAACGTTTAGTTAGGCATTTACGTTTTATAAAATAATTAGAATAGAATAGAATAGAAATGTTTTTTATTCAAATAAACTTTTACAAGTACTTTTGAATCGTCAATGAGTCTACCACTGGTTCGGAATGCCGTTCCTGCCGAGAAGAACCAGCAAGAAACTCGGCAGTTGCTCTTTTCAAAATACTTTTACAATATACTTAACAGATATTCTATGTATGCAGAGTTTCATTAAATTCACAAAATATTTATTTAAGCATTATTAATTATTAATTAGTCTACTTACATTTTCGGCAAAAGATAGTATAGGCATCTTAATGTAAATAGGTTAGTTTTTAAGTTACTAATAAAAACATTTAATTTTATTTAAGGGTTACTAAATATCATAAGCACAATACTGATACATAATCAACAGCCTATAACAGTCCAGTGCTGGACTAAAGGCCTCTCAAAATGGGAGGGTTTGCCCACTTGCCCATTACCACGCGGGACAGACGGGTTGGTGATCGCAGTAGATGGTAGTAGTAGCACAGAGGACGCTGCTGCCCGTTCTCCGTTATACTCCCTTAGTCGCCTCGTACGACGCCCGCGGGAAGAGGAAGGATGGTGACAAATGCAACTGTATTCTGATCTACCGTCACCACACGGCAAAATACTGATACACTATTTTAATTTAAGTATGTTGTTTAAATGAACTGAATTTTCTTCTAAGATTTTGCATTTCGTATCGTCATTAAGGCCTCCTTACACTTGAATTTTGTCTTAAATTTTGAAAGCACCCTCTCCCGATCTCAGACAATACATCTCGATAAGAAAAGAATCCTCCCTTTAGATGTTACTTCTTTGTTTTCGAGATTAACCGAACACTTGAGAACTCGAGTTCAGCTTAGAGCTGGCTCAAGTAGGCGATTGTGAGATAAAAAGGAGGATTTTAATGTTAAATATTCTACTTTGTAATATTTTGAACCCAATTTTATTTTTATTTTATCGAACAGAGGTTAAACCTTGACTGTTTTTATATAACACAGTTTCTGTTGCATTATTGGTATTAAGAGCAAGGTATTGCATGTTCGATCCCAGGTAAGCTCCGTTTTAAGCTAGCTAACATTTATTATTGACTGTTTTGTATAATCGTTCATTAAATTGCTTTCAAAGTTCAGGAAGCAGTAATAGCCTAGAGGTTAGGACTGTGGTCTCCTATTCCAGGGGTCGCAGGTTCGATCCCGGGTAAGCACCTCTGATGACCACTGATCTGACCACCTGACAGTTCTCTATAATGTTCTCGAAGGTGTGTGTAGTCCGCCAATTCGCATTAGGCCAGCGTAGTGGACTAAGGTCTATAACCCTTCTCTGAGAGGAAACTTACGCTCAGTAGCGAGCTATTGATGGGTTGATGATGATGACGATGAAAGTTCAGGAGCTAGCGCAAGGTTATAAGAAACACCTCCTAACACATCCGAATTCACTCGCAAGTAAGCTCTTATTTGATGACTGTCCAAGGCGCCAGAAAAGGAAATTAATACTAAACCTGGACAAGGCTAATTGATGCAGACTAACATACGAGTACCGACTCCATCTGAGATCGGCCTCTACACAAGCTGCTAAACTTATTTGCTTATAGTCCTGGGATTGATTGTAGACCTTTATTGGTTGTCTGTAAAGTCGGTTTACGGACGATAGTTTTACGTGATAACGTCATAAAGTAACATTGATGAAGCGTACTGTTAGAACTAGCTCGCGACACACCCGCTAACCACTCTAGCCAACGTTTGGGCCGATCGTGCCTCTCTATCGCTTGTGCCGCGCTCTCGCTTGCACGCGCAGGCTCTGGCGGAACGTGACACTTTTCCATGCTTGTAGCCGGTGTCGTAGGCGTGATTCCTAGTTCCATGGGTGTTCATTGATTTATAAGATGTATCACGTCAAAAAAAGTTGCTTCCAAAATAATGTACAGGAAGACACATAGACAGATATACTTATAATTTTTAAAATATTTGATTATTTGTTTATATTTAATGCTTATTTGGTTCGAAAAGATGTGTTTATGAAGAAGGTTACTTCTAATGCACCGTCAGACATTTCATTTATGTATTTTCTCGGATTGCATGTATTGATAATATTATTTTTAGGATTTTATTTCCATTTTGTTAATGCGCCAGGCCTGTAAATTAGCATTAAAGGAAATCTTTTGATGTGCCGCCATGAAAAGGTTTTCCCGCGCCCCTCGGGCCGTGGTCAGGCATGCGGGCCGGGGCTTGAATCCGAATGTGTTTGGAATCCGATTTAGTCCCCTCTTTGTTTATTTTCCCGACGCGACGCGACGCGTTAAACGTTCACGGCTCGCGGGCTCGCGCTCCAACTAGCTGTGATTATGGACCACTTTTGTTCTTTGGATTAAAGTGATTCTTTTGAATTGATGGAACGTGTATGAAGCAATTGTAAACACATAATTATCATTCCATAAGAAGCCTCATAAGAAGGCTCAGGGTCACTCAGTGGGCGATCGAGAGAACTATACTCGGATGCTAATCAGAAATGAGGAGACCCGTAGGAAAACCAAAGTCACAGATATAGTTCAGCGAGTCGCGAAACTGAAGTGGATATGGGAACATGGTGGTGGGTCCCCAGGTGGACCGATGATATTAAACGAGTCGCAGGGAGCGGCTGGATTTAGGCGGC
This sequence comes from Oeneis ivallda, assembly GCA_029955525.1. NCBI lineage: Eukaryota > Metazoa > Arthropoda > Insecta > Lepidoptera > Nymphalidae > Oeneis > Oeneis ivallda. The sequence continues at coordinate 577,297 of JARPMR010000027.1, read as the reverse complement.
GCTAAACCGAGGCCTGTGGGCAGTCTGTACAAGAGACCTTTGTCCAGCGGTGGGCGTCTATTGTTTTTATTTAATCAAAAATGATAATAAATAGCGGATGCCTGTTTTGGGGAAAAACACTGAAATCTTGCCAGGCTCACAGGGAGGTCCATTAATAGAGTTATAGATTTTTTTTATTCGATAACAATGACTGCGATCTCACCTGATGGTATGTGACTATGCAATTAAAGTCGGTAGCAGGTTAACTCCTGTATGGCAGTTTTAATTAATCCCATTCCCCTAATTGTTTGCTACACGTCATCGTGCCGGATAGATAAATCAATTGGCTTCACAACTTTGACAGTAAATTGTCGTTACAACTTAAATTTTAAAAAGATCTCCTCAAAATGGTCACAGATTCAGATCTGGCAGTAAATATCGAAGCTGTATTTTAATTTGAGGATATTCTCCAGCCATCTCGCTAAAGATAAGAGGAATAAAGGCACGGTTCAAGGGCCATTAAACTTTATCTGGGATAACTTTTACCTCCGTGATTCACTTTACGGTTAGCGCGGTAGTGAATATACATGTCGGGGCAACTTTGGGTAACTTAGTTACGGCGTTCGCTGCCTCGCTTGTTAGGTTTTTGTTATCTGGCGGTGATACTTTATACCATAATCACGGGAATACAACTTTTAGAGTTTCTGTCTATTTTTAACCGACTTCAAAAAAGGAGGAGGTTAACAATTCGTCGGAATCTTTTTTTTTATGTACGTATAGACGCCTGAACTCGAACTATGATAACTCGAAGACGCCTGAACCGATTTGAAAAATTATTTTTTTGTTTGAAAGGGTATACTCCCCAGGTAGTCCCGTATAAATTTTATCGAAATAAGTCGAGTGGTTTTTAAAATATCAACAATAAATTAAATACTTTGTATAGCAGTGTAATGTAGTAAAGCGGGAGTTTGAATTCGGTTGTTTAAAAATATTTTTTTATATTAAATTTTTTTTTTATTTTTTTAAATTTATTGTTTTTTTTATTTTATTGTTTCTATTGTAGTCATACTGGTAATGTCCTCACGACTGACTCCGAATCTCAACGTGAATCTCTCTATTTTGTTAAAAGAGCAACTGCTGAATTTGATACCGACTCTTCTCAGTAGAGTCTGCATTCCGAATCAGTGGTAGAATCTCGATATGTCATAAGAGCTACAGATTGGCCTACATGAATTCGCATACGGAGATGAACCATCTGCGTGGGAGGTATTATAGTGCACAGGTGTGTGCGCAATCACAAGTTATCAGGAGCAGGACCGACAGTCTTAGCGGCTCTCTAGAAGCTAAAAAGTAAGTGGTGTAGCAAGAGGGTGGAAACACCTCTTAATTTCTAAGAGCAGGTAGGCATTTTTATAATTCTTTTTATGAATAATTTGCGTTACAGGAAATATCGTAAAAATTAGTAAATTAAAGCGTATAATTATGTTGACTCGTAGCTCTGTGGTAGCGTGATTGAAGGACAAACCAACAACTTAACAAACACGTTTCTCTTAATCCGTCGAATAAAGTTCATAATCAGATAATAATTTTATTAATGTGGCTGAAATTCGACAAAGAAAAATCTATACCTAATAAGTAGTATCTGACGACGTACCAAAATTATTTACAGCAACGAAAGTAAAAATAAAAATAATAGAGTAGGTTTGTAAGGACCCTAAGCAGCAGATTCCCCAGACACCTGACGGCGTTTAGGCGAGACGTTCACCGTTTAACCTTCACTTCGGATATTTCCACCACCTTTATCTTAAAATCTTTCTTTTCAACTCGAAATCACCTACTTTACTCTCATCTCGAGCGCCCGCGAACTCGGTTAATCTCGGAAACAAAGAAGCTGTTTGTAGGGGGGAGGGGGAAGACAGAGGTTGTCTTCTTATCGCAGTGTATTGTTCGGGGCACTGCACGACGATGAGTGTCTCTACTTGTACTGAATTGATCGTGAATCGTGAAGGCGCAATTTAGAGCAAATGACACACCTCGAGCATCAGAATGATTCTTCGTAGAGCGTCGTTTCTGTCACTCATATCCATCCGATGTATGTATTTATATGTATAGATATGGCTGATCGAACACTCACTTTGTTCAACTGAACCTCGCTGCAGTACAAACATATAACCATATCTATACTTATACGAATACATTGATGCTTAAACTAGCGGCACGCTATGATGGCCGGTTTGACACATTACAATAGTGATGTGGAATGTCAATTTATTCTCGAACAAAAAACAATTAAGTTTTGTTTTTGTACCTGATTAAATAGGTTTAATAAAACAAAAATGTATATGTTTATTTAATTTATTTGAACGAACTGAATATTTGAATGAAAATGAATATACATACTTTATATGCACACAAGAAACATATGAATACAAAAGATACCAAAAAAGGTGCCACAAAAGGCCATAATTAATCAGATTCGTCCATACTACTATTTTCACTGTCGTCACTGCTATCATCACCTACATTAATAATTATAAGTTCGTTTTCTATAATATTATCTATTTTCACATCTCTTTCATAATCTTCCCTTATTAATTTAACAGTTCTATTCACAACCTTTTCCCAGTCTCCTTTAGTCACATGTTCACAAGCTTCTTCTAATAATTTTAGCATTTTTTTGTGGTAAATGGGGGTTCTGTATTGTGTCTTGCAGCATATCCCTTAATTTGAGCCCACACCAACTCAATCGCATTATACTCACAATGGTAAGGCGGTAACCGTATAACTCTGTGCCCATGTTCTAATGCTATTTCGTCAATGACGTATCGGATCTTGGTTGGTTTGTTTTCTTTTAAAAGACGTACTAATTCCGCTTTTAACATATTCATGTTTGCATCTACGCCATTTTTACGAAGCCATGCGACGATATCAGCTTTCTTTTGGGATTGGGCAGGTGGCTTGTCAATTTGCATCGAGTGGTATGGGGCGTTGTCCATAATTATAATAGATGGTTCAGGGAGGCTACACAACATTGAGGTAAACCATTCAGTAAACTTTTCTCCATTCATGTCTTCATGATAGTCTCCAGTGGTTTTTGACGCAAAAGCCATGAGAGAACCTTCGACAAACCCGTTGATGGTTCCGGCGTGACAAATTATAAGTCGCGATCCTTTTCCTACAGGAACTTTGGAAGTAGATGCTGCTGTGTCATCGTTCCAAGAACGGCCTACAGTATGGTTAGCATTAAGCCATGTTTCATCCAAGAACACAACATTTTGCCAATTTTTGATTTCTTTCACTTGCCGTAAAAAAGTATACCTTGCCATCGCTATATCAAATCTTTCCATCAATATTTTGCGTTTGTTACATTTTTTGTATCGAAATCCAATGGTCTTCAAAATCTTCGTTAAAGAACTTTCCCCACCGAAGAATAATCCAGCTTCCTTCAGTGAATGCACCAACTTTTTTCTTGTTGGATACTCCTTCTGTAAATAGTAGCCGTAAACATGTCTTCGGATAGCATCGGCATCAAAGCTATCGATGCCTACGACTGGTTTTGCTCGTTTTCTCTTTTTTGGTGTGTGAAGTTTATTTTCTTCTGTGCCAGTCTCGCCATATTTTTTTTTAGTTATCCGTCTAACAGTTCGTTGTCCAATATTAAGCGCATCAGCTACGCGTTCAACCACTGACGTTATAGGTAAAATTGGCCCTCCATTTTGAGCTTCACGATCGAAATAGTTACGAAGGCGTATTACGAACTCACGTGTCTGACTATTTAGAACAGTTCTCTGCGTACGTTCGGTCATATCGACGAAATCCACAACAAAGGGCTTGAACAGAGTCCAAATTAACGAGCAAGGTTCAACAGTAATGCAGTATCAATATTTGAAATCCAAAGCCAGGTCAAAACTATATCACAATCGCATTGCACTGACAGTTTATACTTTTCGAAGCAACGTCAATTCGAAACTGCTTTGTTTTGCATTGAGCATTGACGCGAGTTTGCCGGAGGTAGTAGTTGTGCTAGCCAGCGATCCTATGTGACGATCGTATTAGATTCCATTTTTAAAAATTTTCAATTTAGAAAACCAAATGCCGAGTTGTGGTATATATCATATAAAAATAAAAATTTTACCTTTTGTATGAAACAGCTGATATTTTTTTGCGATTTCAGAGGTTTGTCCACATAGTGAAAATTGTTCATATTCACAAGTACATTCACCCCTTAAATGGTGCAAACTGATTTTTCTACACTTGTATACATTTTAGAAATCAATTTAATAAATAAATTTTGAGTCCTAAACCTAAAACTACATTCGATAAAATTTATGAATCTCTGCACATCACTATCGTCAATAAAGTAATACAATTATTTCCTTCAAAGTCGTTATCAATTAATACTGAACTTCATGAGCGGACAAACGTCAAACCGGCCATCATAGCGTGCCGCTAGTTTAGATAAACTTATCTGTGTCGTTTTTAACCGACTTCAAAAAAGGAGGAGGTTATCAATTCGTCGGAATCTTTCTTTTGTTTTTAATGTATGTCCACCGATTACTCGAAACTGAACCGATTTGAAAAATTCTTTTTTTGTTTGAAAGGGTTATACTCCCCAGGTGGACCACCCTTATATAAATTTTATCGAAATCGGTCAAGCGGTTTTTAAAATATCAACAATAAATTAAATACTTTGTATAGTGTTTGTGTATAGTGTAGTAAAGAAGGAGTGTGAAGTCGGTTGTTTAAAAAGAATTTTAAGCTGTTTCATAGCTTTTATCGCGGGCTTTGAACTAGGACAAACAGTTTGAGCGCGGCGACCGAATCAAGAAATTCCGTAACGAAAAAAAACCTAACACATTTTAGAGGTTCTCAAGTAGCTCTATTTGGCGCAGTGGGCGAGCGGCCGCTTTCTTTACCGTATGGTGTATGATGTCGCAGGTTCGAATCTCACTCGCGAAGTAGTGACAGTTCGCTTTTCTTGTTTGTTTGTTTTTAATTATTTTTTTGCATAATTTTTATTATGCAAAAAAAATATTGCATAAATATTATAATTTTGCATAAGTTGATAGAAAATGCTATGCAATAGCTTTACCGTGGCAGTCCCCGAGTGCCACTTAATTTTTTTTTTTATTAAATGTGGACCGGCCTTAGGCAATGAACATTTTTGGCGGGTGCTCGTGAGTCGTGAGCAATGTGTATGGTATGGTTTTTTTTCGTTACGGAATTTCTTGATTCGGTCGCCGCGCTCAAACCATTTGTCCTAGTTCAAAGCCCGCGATAAAAGCTATGCAATAGCTTAAAAACTTATAAAATAATAATGGATCTCCTGACCCCATTATAAATGTTGTCCGAGTCTGAATGGAGTCAGGAAATATGAATTGCGAAGTGCGACGAGAGAAATGTCAACATGATTCATGCTCCAACATCGAACACTCCCGTAATGAGGTCAAACTCTTGTATACTTTCACTGTATAATTATACAGTTATACAGTTACAACAGTTATACAGAGATAATAACTCCCTAACTCGCTCGCGATGTGGACATAAACGCCGTGAATGTATAATGACATGGATCGGGCTCTGAGGGAAGTTATTGCACTTTGCTTCTCTCGTGTATAATTAGCCGAATGCCCGTTACACACATTCACAGCAATACTTTAAAACACACACAGTAAAATGTATGCACAATAAAATGTATGCATGTATTTAATCTTTACTAATATTATAAGCTACATTTTGCCCGCGCCTTCGTTAGTGTGGACACAGAGTAGGTATTCGGAATATATTTACTCGTGTGGTGTGGAGTTACAGAACAGAATAACAGATACTGTCACTTTACTCGATGAGCTATGTCGGCAACTCCGCTCGCTTAACTTACTTTACTTTTTGACAATACTATTTCAAAGTTAACATGAGCAGAACAGGTCTAGGAAATTTAACTAAACATGATTAAGCAGTTTGGTGCAAGTCGGCAATAATAACAAATTTTGGCTACTAAGCTGATTATCTAGTAGTCAATATAATGCTCACAAGGTACGGTATATTACTGGAGACCTTAAATCACAAGTTTTTTTGACGTGATAACGTCTTATATATTGATGAACACCGGCTGCACGCAAGCAAAAGTGTCATGTTCCGCCTGAGCCTGCGCGTGCAAGCGAGAGCGCGGAAAAAGCGTTAGAGAGGCACGATCGGCCCAAGCGTTTATAGAGAGCACCCGCCGATGTTTCTTTATGACGTTATCATGTAAAACAATCGTCCGTAAACCGACTTTACAGACAAGCAATTTTTTCCCGGATTTCTAAAAAAAGAAAAATGATATTATGTTGCTCACCGCATTCTTGATTCACAAATAAAGCTCAAACTTTACTCACATGTTTCATAATCACAAAAGTCCTTAGCGCCGTACGTGTTTCACAGAATATTTGAATATTCTTCAGTCAAAATTTAAATTTTGTCACATGCAGTAGAGAGAACATTAAGGTCTCAAAATAATCCGGGCCCAAACTAGAAAATATTTTCATTTACGTATGTAAATGGGGTGACCATGGACAAAACTCGAGTAAAACGGAATTAGTGATAACGTGAAAGGGTTATTTGCATTTCAAGAGGAATTCTCTTCGTAATGCTTAGTGCTAGGGCTGTGCGGCGACACATATCCGAATGCGAGGTACCCACCAGTTTGTGGATACATATAAAACTAGCTGATGCCCGCGACTTTGTCCGCGTGGATTTAGTTTTTAAAGTCCCTCGGGAACTCCTTGATTTTCCGGGATAAAAAGTAGCCTAGATGTTGATCCGAGTAATAAGCTACCACGGTATAAAATTTTGTAGAAATCTGTGCGGTAGTTTTTACGTGAAAGAAGGACAAACAAACAGACAAAAATTAAATAAAAATCTGTTTTGGGCTCAGTATCGATAGTAAAGCATCCCCCAATTAAAATTTTCAAAATATATTAAATGTACAGAAATCTTCCAGTTACAGTTTTATTATATGTATAGATAACTAGCTGATGCCCGCGACTTCGTTCAAGTGGATTTGGCTTTTAAAATCTCGCGAGAACTCTTTGATTTTCCGGGATAAAATGTATGACTATACACTTATACAGGTGCTCGACCATACCCATTATCCATGTAAAAAATCACTTTGATGCGTAGTTCTGTTGTGGCGCGATTGAAGGACAAACCAACAAACAAATATACTTTCGCATTTATAATATTAGTAAGTACCAATTATTTTTTTATTAAAGTGTTAACCTACACTTAAGGAAATATCAGAATAAATTTATAAACACACTCGGGCGCGATTCCCAGGAGATGTGGGTTCGAATCCCGCTGGCCTCGGAATTATTGATATGTGTTTATAAATTTATTCCAAGTACCAATTTAAAGATACCCCGTAAGTAATAATATTAACACTTTTTATTTGTTCGTGCAGAAACGCTATAAACCTTTCGGAATAAAAGTACTAGACTCCTTTAGACAGCAAAACAGATAAAAAGTTTGTGTTTGAATATTTTTTTTGCTTAAGGGTGGTGCATCTGAATTATTTTTGACTATATGTGGACGGTTTAATTTAGCTTTAGAAGGATTTATGGGTTAGCCCTATTTAGAAATTTGTAACAATATGACAAGTCGGAAATATTCGTAAAGTTAAAGTATTCCTAGATAAAACCACGGTAACGAAGTACGTAGTAACGTAAGTAAGATTATACGCTGCATCATACTAATATTATTAATGCGAAAGGATGTTTGTTTGTTGGTTTGTCCTTCAATCACGCCGCAACAGAGCTATCGACGTAATTTTTGCATGGGTATAGTTGAGGACCTGGAGAGTGACATAGGCTACTTTTTATCCCGGAAAATGTTGAATTTAAACACTTTGGAGTTCCCGTGGGATTTTAAAACTAAATCTACCCGGACAGAGTCGCGGGCATTAGCTAGTTGAGTATAATAAAGGATAATATTATTTTTCAGCATATTGAAAATCCAAAATGTTTGCGATGTACAACACTAGCACAGCTCCTGGGGGAAATTATGTACATTTGATGTTGTGACGAGACCCAGATGTGAAGTTTCAGTTCCGGCACTATTAATTTTATCGAATCACGAAGTAGTGTGTCGCAGAAATACATTTAAGTTGCATTAATAATATGCTTAAGTTACATTTTCACTAGCTTACGCCTCTTTATCCGCGTGGTAAAAGGCTTTTTTAAAATCCCGCGGGATCTTTTGTTATTTCGGGATAAAAAGTAACCTATATCAATCTTTGTGGTCCTTAACTTTCACAATAACAACCGTGCAAAAAACTCACGCCCGCCTTTGCTGCTTCGTTGCTGTATGATTGAAGGACAAACCTACAAACAAACACACTTTCACATTTATATATCAGTGTGGATTGATTTTTTTTTATTAAAAAATAGTTCTTGACTGAGATCTGACTTGATGGTAAGTGACTATGCAGTTTAAGATGGTAGCGGACTAGCTTGTAAGGGGTATGGTAGTGAACATTCAACCCATAACCCTAATCGGTTTCTACACGTCATCGTGCCGGAATGCTAAATCGCTTGGCGGCACGTATTTGACGGTAACTACTAACTAGCCATGGCCAAAGCCTCCCACCAGACCAGACCAGAGACAATTCAGAAATTATAAATTCCCAAACTGACCCCGCTGGGAATCGAACCCGAGACTTCCCAGTTATAAGACCACAGCACTCACCACTGCGCCAGTGAGGTCGTCACCTTCCTGGCGCAGTCACCTCCCTGGCGCAGTCACCTCCCTGGGAGGGATTGCTTCAATTTACAATTTATTAACAAACGTGTAGCAGGATTATTTTCAAATTGCATTCGTAGGTATTTCAGTGGTGTACGGAACTCACATGCTATGTGAAATGCATGCTGGTATTAAATACTCGTTTAAATATTTGATTATTGAATAATTCAGTTTGAATATTTTAATGCCAAATATTTTCCAATTTTGATAGATGTAATCATAACATAATACCTACATAAGTACAAAAGAATATTACTTACTTTTTACAACAGAGTAATGAATTACTTTACTACATACCTCAACCGAGTCTTAACCAAATCTTACCGTTCAGATGGTTCATTTGAAATACTAGATGATGCCCGCGATTTAGTCGGTGTGGATTAAGGGTTTTAATTCCCACGGAAACCTATGTGCTAATCCTGGGTGTGAACTATCTCCATTCCAAATTTATTTCAGCCAAAACGGTTAATCCATTGAGGTGTTAAAGAGTAAAAACATAGTACATGCATCCATACGTCTATCATCACAAACTTTCGCATTTATATTATTAGTAGGAAGCAGGATTATATTATTTTGAAATATTATATTACTAGCTGATGCCCGCGACTTCGTCCGCGTGGATTTAGTTTTTAAAATCTCTCGGAAACTCTTTGATTTTCCGGGATAAAAAGTAGCCTATGTCACTCTCCAGGTCCTCAACTATACCCATGCAAAAAATCACGTCGATCTGTAGCTCTGTTGCAGCATGATTGAAGGATAAACCAACAAACACACTTTCGCATTTATAACATTAGTATTATGAAAATGCTAGGGATGTTTCCCGAATGCGTGTCCGTGGATGCCGCCCGCCCTAACTTTCAAACGCAACAAACAAACAACATATACAACAACCTACACAAAAACCGATTTAATGCACGTAGAAATTGCAACAAACACACTATATTTTGATTAAATTATTCACCGTATTCACCGTGGAAGTGAAAAGCCGCTGAAAAGGGGGGGGGGGGGGGGTGGAAGGGGGTGGGGGAAAAGCTTGTCATAACGGCAAACGTTTGTAATTTCCCCCAGGAGTGTAATAGTGATGTTACGGGCGAGAAAATTGTGATTCTTCACTAATGCGAAAGGGTACCTATCCACTGAAGCTGAGCGGAGCGTAGACCAATGAAATTATGATATTAGAATTTAGCCTGAATTGTCCCTGCGGGATCGAATCAGAAATGAGGAGATACGTAGGAGAACCAAAGTCACCGACATAGCTCAGCGATTCGCGAAACTGAAGTGGAAATGGGCGGGCACATAGTTCGAAGAGCTGATGGTCGTTGGGGTCCCAAGGTACTGGAGTGGCGACCCCACACCGGGAAGCACTGTGTTGGCTGACCCCCCACCAGGTGGACCGACGACATCAAACGAGTCGCAGGGAGCCGCTGGATCCAGGCGGCGCAAGACCGAGACCTGTGGAAGTCCATGCAAGAGACGTTTGTCCAACAGTGGACGTCTATCGGTAGATAAAGAAGAAGAATTTAGCCTAGTGGTTAGGCCTGCGGTTTTCGATTCGGGGGGTCGTAGGTTCGATTCCGGACACGCATCTCTGAATTTTCGGAGTTAAGTGCGTTTAAGTTATTTCATATCACATGATTTGACGGTGAAGGAAAACATCGTGATAACACCTGCTTGTCTATGGATTGAAAATGAAGAAGAAGATACTTCCGAACATTATCCTACAGTTTTTCAAAATCAGTTTTCATGTATGTCATCATTAGCAACCCATCAACGGCTCACTACTGAGCGCAGGTCTCCTCTCAGAGAACGGTCATAAGTCAGTCCACCACGCTGGCCCAATGCGAATTGGCAGACTTCACACACCTTCGAGAACATTAAGAAGAACTCTCAGGTGTGCAGGTTTCCTCGCGATATTTTCCTTCACCGTTGAAGCAAGTGATATTTAATTGCTTAAACGCACTTGCCTTCAAAAATTCAGAGGTGCATACCCGGGATCGAACCTGCGACCCCCCGAATAGGAGACCACAGTCCTAACCACTAGGCTATCACTGCTTATCATCATGTACGTGATTGTACTGAATTTGTAGCAGCGAGCACAAACCATCCTGCCACAGGTCTGCCATTACAAAACTTTGTGCATTTCAACGAACGAATGTGTGCCTAAAGTTTTGAGTGCTGTATTTTTTAGGCTGTGATGCTGGTGTTCGACTCGCCACTGAAATTTGTAGTTGCAATCCCGCCAAATTTTAGTTGCAAATTGCAGCAAATTACCATAGTTACACTCGCACTGTGGGGGAATTCAGATTCAATTATTGTGTGAAAGCTTACGGCGGTTCGCACTGTGGCCGCGTGCCAGCTAATTTGGACAAAAATCCAATATACGAGAAACTTATACGTATGTGGTAAGTATTAATTGATTTTTGAAGTGAAAACTTCTTTAGGCACGTTGAGCACTTTGTTGGGTGAGCAAAAAACATGGATTTCGCGAAATCGTCACCGTCACCATCGTCACCTGGAGACTTCAGTAAGCCTTCAACATTTTAGAGGTTCTCAAGCAACCCTGCACAGCGCAGTTGGCAAGTAGCTGCCTTCCTTACCGTTTAATGTATGATGTCGCAGGTTTGAATCTCACTCACGAAACGTGACAGTGCACTTTTTTTTAATTATTTTATTTATTTATTTTTTATATGTTTTTAATTATAAGTAAATCTAGTTTTCACTTCATCGGCAGTCCCTATGACTGCCATTTTTTGACCGAGCGAAGCGAGGTCTCTGAGTTTACTAGAGCGATTTGCACTTGTCCGTCCGTCCGTCCATCTGTCAGAGCCTTATAACTTTTGAATTACTGAACGTAATTACTTCAAATTTAAATATAATATGTAAACCGATGGCCTCCAGCCGAAAATGGCTTAAAAAGTTATAAAATCTTTATTTCAGGGGGGCTCTCATAGAAGCGAATGCGAAGTAAAATTTTTTTTTGCTATTCATAGGTTTTCTTTACCGAATAGTCATACGAAACTTACACCACACAACTCCTTTTGATGCTATCAAGGCAGCCATTGAGGAAACAGGCAATACTGTGACAGGAGAAATAATAAATGCTAAATTTGGACCTGATAAAAAACCTACTACCACATTTTTCGCAAATCTTCTACCTGGTCCCAAAAATAAGGCAAAAGCATAAAGGTTATATATCACCAAACTGTTATTATAGAAGATCTAAGAAAACGAAAAACAATAGTACAATGTCAGAGGTGTCAACAGTATGGACATACAAAAAACTATTGTATGAAACCCTTCCGCTGTGTTAAATGTGCAGGGGCTCACAAAACATCAGAATGCACAAAGACTGATCGCAACACTCCAGCTATGTGTGCTCTATGCTTGGGCCCACATCCTGCTAATTACAAAGGGTGTGAAGTGTATAAGGAGATTTTAACCAGAAAAACATATAAATTTTACCCAAGAAAACAAAGAAATGATCATAAAGTAAACAAAGATGGTGACAATACGCAAGAACATCCAATAAATTTGAATTCTGCTGGTAACCGACCACCACATACACAAAATGCTAAAACGCAAGAGAAAACATATGCTGAAGCTACTAACTCAAAGCCTGATAAACCAGGACCAGGCACACGATCATCCTCGTATAAAACCCTAGAAAACATGTTTATCAAGCAATCTGAAAAAATTGATTTGCTCCTACAACAAATGAGTACACTCCTTCAACTCATAACAACGTTAATTTCCAATACGCCAAAATAGCTCTTAACATAGCTACTTGGAACATTAACGGATTATCTCCCAACAAAGATGAAGTAGAAATACTACTTCACATGCACAAACTTGATATCCTACTCATATCAGAAACTCATTTTATTAGTAGTAGTCTGATAAAGATAAAAGGGTACAATATCTACTACACAAATCACCCAGATGGTACTGCACATGGAGGAACTGCAGTCATCATAAAAGCGACAATAAAGCATTACGAATTACCACAATACAGTACTGAACCAATCCAAGCAACATCAGTAGCAATCTCAGATAAAAATGGAGACTTTAATATATCAGCTGTGTACTGTCCACCTAAGCACAGAATATCTGAGGAGCTATTCTCAAAGTTCTTTGAAAGCCTAGGATGTCGCTTTATAGTTGGAGGAGATTGGAACGCAAAAAACATTCACTGGGGGTCCAGGCTGATAACCACACGAGGGAGGGAATTAAAAAAGAGTGTAGATATTAACCATCTAACTACCACTGCCACATCAGAACCTACACATTGGCCTACAGATCCGAACCGTTTGCCTGATGTTCTGGACTTTTTTATATCTAAAGGTTTATCTCGACTAGGATTCACTGTCAGTTCTACCTTAGATGGGTCCTCGAATCATATCCCCGTGATCCTAACCATAAGTTCCAAAGTGAAGAATAATATGAAACGCCTTCAACTCTACAATAAATGGACAGACTGGGAAGCTTTCCGAAGTTTAATAACTGATGAACTACAGCTTCAAATAGCCCTTAAATCTGAGGACGATATTGACAATGCAACTCACAAGTTCATGACTACAGTTCAATCAGCATGTTGGAAATGCACACCAGACACTTCCAACTCTTCATCGCGGCACAAATTAGTTCCATCTGAAATAAAGCACCAAATTATGGAGAAAAGAAGGTTACGCAGAGTGTGGCACACTAGTAGGCATCCTGAAGATAAATCTGCACTAAATAAAGCAATAAAGGACCTAAAAAATACCATATCTAAATTAAATAATGCCTCAATGGAATCATTTCTGGAATCTCTGTCTGCAACAAGGGCCACTAACTACTCACTCTATCGAGCTTGTAAAAATATTAACCAACCTACAAACTCTAAACCACCGCTCAAACTGGAGAACAACATTTGGGCAAGAAGTCAGCAACAGAAAGCTGATGCTTTTGGAGAACACTTGGCAAAAATTTTTACGCCAAATGAACCTGATCACGATACTAATGATACAGAACTAGAAAATGTCCTCGGACAGCCTTTTCAATTGGATCTGCCTATTAGGCCAACTACACCAAAAGAAATCATTAGCATAATAAAACATATGGAAGACAAAAAGGCACCGGGCTTTGATCTGATAGACAAAAAAGTTCTACTAGAACTACCTAAAAAAGGTATCGTATTCCTTACTATCTTGTTTAATGGCATCCTGAGAATTGGCTATTTCCCAGCACTTTGGAAGGTTTCTCAAATTATTATGATTGGAAAGCCTGGCAAACCAGTCCATGAATTAACCTCATACAGGCCAATTAGTTTATTACCAGTGACATCAAAACTATTTGAAAAGGTTATGCTGAGAAGACTTATGAGGGAACTACAAGAAAGATCCATTATCCCTGATCATCAATTTGGCTTCCGACAACATCATGGCACTGTAGAACAGATCCACAGAGTATGCAGAACCATCAGAGACGCACTTGAACGCAAGGAATACTGCTCTGCTGCCTTTCTTGATGTGCAGCAAGCCTTCGATAAGGTGTGGCATACAGGTCTTTTATTCAAAATCAAATCACTTTTACCCCATACGTTTTTTGAATTAGTAAAATCTTATCTCTCTGACCGAATTTTTCAAGTCAAGGAAGAAGAGCATACATCTCAGTTCTATCCAATTAAAGCTGGCGTTCCACAAGGCTCAGTTCTGGGACCCGTACTCTACACAATTTATACAAGTGACCTACCACATATTAAAGATGTCACTGTTGCTACATACGCAGATGATACTGCTATTCTAGCTCGTAGCAGATCTCCTCAGGAAGCCTCTGCAATCCTGCAGCGTAGTTTGGATCAGATCGACAAATGGCTGACTAGATGGAAAATAAAAGCTAGTGTTACTAAATCTGTCCACGTGACATTCACTTTGCGACAAGGGAACTGTCCTACTGTGTCATTACGCGACAACCAGCTACCGCAAAATGACACTGTAAAGTATCTGGGCATGCATCTGGATAGACGACTTACATGGAAAAGGCATATTCAAACCAAGAGGGATGAAATCTACCACAAATACAGAGGTTTATATTGGATGTTAACAAGGAACTCTAGGCTATCCGTGGATAACAAGCTTCTGTTGTATAAGACAGCTATAAAGCCAATATGGACATATGGAATACAGCTCTGGGGATCAGCATGCGATTCCAGCATTGAAATCATCCAAAGATCGCAAAACTATATTTTAAAACAAGTTTCCAACGCGCCATGGTTCCTACGGACGTCGGAACTTCATGAACACCTAAATGTGAACACAGTGAAGCAAGAAATTATGAACTTCAACTGTACTTACAAGGCAAGGCTGTCTGGTCATCCAAATGACCTAGCAGTACAATTAACGATGCCAGAAGCGATACGCCGCTTAAAGAGACGGCATATACTGGATAGTGTGGCTTCATAGGACATGTAGAGTTCTTCCTGCTGGGGAAGTTGTCTCCGAACGATACTAATTCCCAGAACGAATCTGCTCATAGTCTGGCGACTGATCGCATGATGTACACATAAAAAAATAAAATAAAAAAATAAAATAAAAAAATCATAGGTTTTCTGTGTATCATTTTAAAGACAATTTGGAACAGAGTACAAACGTATTTTTTGTTATTTTTTTTCCTAAAATTGACGAAATGGGGGGCTTTCAAAGTGGCGATTTAATACGCTCGCTTGAAGACGCTCTCTGGGAAAATTTTCTATATATTTTCAAGTTGTACTTATTTTCTTACTTCACTTGTATCCTGTACTTGAACAACAAATACTAAAATTATATGAATATTATAAAGAAACGAGATTATTTAATTTTTAATGAGCATCAGTAAATTTCACATAGCTTCACAATAATGCTAATAGATGGCGCAGTCATTAACTATTCCATGGAACTACTCGTAGGAGTTACGACTACGATCTATCCCAAAAACAGTTTTGCGTCGAGCATTATTATTTAGGTACATAATATAATAAAATTATTCTTTAGTTAAATATCAAACTTTAATAAACTATTAATTGCTGCATTTTGTATATTTTCTTTTCACGTCGATAGATGACGATTTGTACAGATGCCCCTAACCCGTTTTCACTCGTTAGTACCTTCATAATAATTCAATGTTTTCATTGACGTCCCCTAACCTTTACGGGCTACCTATCATAAGTTAGGTGATGATTACTGTCAACTTCTTTATCAGGATCCTGTACGGGACACCTAAAAGGACATTGGGACGGATCTTAGGACTTAGGATTGTGTTTTGGAGCTACCTACGTAAAGAGACTCCTACATAGGGGATGATTTAGGTATGTTTGGTGAAAACGGGCATAATAATAATGTCAGTTTTGGTCGTCATGTATCGATTGAATGAATAATCATGGGATACTGTTACCGCGAGGTCTCCGTTCGGAGCGAACCACTAGTTTATATGAATAGCGAGCTAACGAGCAGGCGGGTCGCCTGATGGTAAGTGATTACCCATGAACATTTAGACTACCAGAGGCACCACCAATGCATCGTCAGCTTTTCAGAAACTTGTTGGTCCGGCTCATGAATAATCCCATTAAGCGGGAACACTGTCGATGGGAGTTGGTTCCACAGTTTGGTAGTTTCTGGTTTCGTCGTCGATGGCACTAATTAAATAACACATAGAGGAATGAGCAGAAAACAAGGTGTTTGCTATTTACAATAATATGTACGTAAGTAATTAAGGTAAGTGCCCGAAACCGACCGAGGCGAGGTGAAAAAATATGAAATATAAACAAGCCGCAATTTGAGTCGCCGGGGAGTGCTCGGGTTCTAATTTCTCAAGTGCTCATTTCTCTGAGAGGTATTTTGATGGTGATAATTTTCATCAAAATGTGTTTAGATTTGGCGTTATTATTTTCACATTTATTATACGTTGTTCAGGTCCAAAGTTATGGACACATCTGTCAGATTCGTGTTTAAAATTGATAACGATTTTTAGAAATGATAAAGATTTTATTAGTTGGTTTAATTAAATCGACATTTGACTTTGTTGAGAGCTTGGGCATGCCATCTTGAAATATTAGTATAAATAGGTCTGTTTTGACGATGCGAATTTAGTCTCTGCCCAGAGACTCTACCGACTAGTAGACGCCTTCGTGTCTAGGTCGTTGTATTTGATTGAGGGATTGCGATAGCAATCGTGCCCTGATCGAATAAATATTGCCATTGCGTTTAAGATTAGTGTGATTGATTAATTAATATTAAGATGTTTTTGATAACTACCCTCACGGTGTTTGTATGTCGTGTTTGTGGTTAAATTGATTAGATGTGAGGAAAGTGGCCGTTATAGGGGTGGAGGAGACGGCTATAGGTAGGGTTTAAGCGTTTTAAGAGAATAAATAAGTATTCTCTTAAGGCAATATTGGTTTGTGAGTAGACTTTTGAGTGGCTCGGTTTTAAAGAGTAAAGTATCGATGTTTGTGACACATCTATTTTAAGTATATGAAAAACTCGTGTCACGATGTATGTTCGGGATAAACTCGAAAACTACTGAACTGATTTTGATCAAACTTCGTAACTATCTGTAATTTGGTACAACTTAAAAGATAGGATAGTTTTATCTAAACTATTGACATCAATATTTGTTTATTGCAAATTAAAATATGTTAATAACACGACAGTCATATATACAGTTCGAGATTTAGGTTCGAGGGTTAGATTTATTATCGGCGTGAGAAATAACAAACATCCATCAATCCATTCATCTTCACTGACTTTCTCATTTATAATAGTAGGAAGTAGGAAAATGATACCATTTTCTGTATGTTGGTTTTGGAACGTAGTTCCTTATCGCGCGGTGCGGAACTCGGAAGGGGGCTAGACGGATCGACAATTTTTTGAAACCGACACATTTTTGAAGGCATTGTGTTCGGTATTTTCGCGGTACAATATTGGGTCTCCGTTGCCTTGTGGCTTCTGCAGTCGCCTAACAGTTAAAAGTCGATGGTTCGAATCCCAGCTCGACAGACTGAATTTTCTATTTTCAATTTTATTTTAAATAATTTCTACATGTGGAATTTTGCCCTACTTTTTTATAACTTATAAGTTATAAAAAAATAGGGAAAGGTTCCACATGTAGAAATTGTTTAAAATAAAATTGAAAATGGAAAATTCGGTCTGTTGAACTGGGATTCGAACCATTGACCTTTGGCTGTTAGGCGACTGCAGAAGCCACAAGGCTACGGAGACCCATTATTGTACCGCGAAAATACCGTGTACCGCGAAAATACCGAACACAATGCCAAATTAATTAATCGAAAGGAACTACGTTCCATCCGGGTGTCCCTTGACACCTCTCAAGTTTTTTTTTTGTTTCACATTTTTTCGAATGTATAAACAAGGTAATACACAAACATACACACGTTGTATGGACACTGATCCGCAAACAATCTCTGTGGAACCTAACCGCGGTTCACAAGCGATTTAACATTTTAATTAAACACAAACAAATAATAATTACTCGCTTGTAAATGAAAATGTATGTTAGGAATGTTTAATATCATTAGTATAGCGGGATCATGTGACCTCAACTGTTTCAAGTTAATAGTTTAATTATTTCAGGTAAAATTGTTACAATTTATTTTAAACTAGATACCCGCGACTTCGTCCGCGTGGATTTAGTTTTTTAAATCCCAATCCCATCCTATGCATCCATACATCCCGTCCATCCATCCGTATGCTAAGTACATCTATCCATCCAATCCAATCCATCCTCACAAACTTTCACATTAATAATATTAGTGGGATAAGTAGCATAGGATATAGTTAATATAGTTAAAGTTAGTAACAGGAGGATACAAACATACATACGTACATGCATACACACATACATACATACATGCATGCATACATACATACATACATTTATACATACATACATACATGCATGCATACATACATACAAACATGCATACGTACATACATACATACATACATGTATGCATGCATGCATATTGGCGCATAACTTAAGGATAAATACGTGAAAAGTAGCATTTCGAATATCCCGCGGGAACTGTTTGTTTTCCCGGGATAAAAAGTAGCTGTTGTTACTTTTCCGGCCCTCAACTATGCCTATCCAAAAAAATCACGTCAATATGTAACTCCCTTGGCACATAATTGAAGGATAAATATATGAAAAGTAGCATACAAATATCCCGCGGGAATTGTTTGTTTCCCGGGATTAAAAGTAGCCTTTGTCACTTTTAAAGTCCTGAACTATGCCTATCCAATAAACCACGTCAATCTGTAACTCCGTTGGCGCATAATTAAATGATAAATATGTGAAAAGTAGCACACTAATATCCCGCGGGAACTGTTTGTTTTCCCGGGATAAAAAGTAGCCTTTGTTACTTTTCCGGCCCTCAACTATGCCTATCCAAAAACCCCCTTCAATCTATAACTCCTTTGGCGCATAATTGAAGGATAAATAAGTGAAAAGTAGCACACAAATATCCCACGGGAACTGTTTGTTTTCCCGGGATAAAAAGTGACCTTTGTCACTTTTCAAGTCATCAACTATGCATATCCAAAAAACCACGTCAATCTGTAACTCCGTTGGTGTATAATTGAAGGATAAATATGTGAAAAGTAGTATACTAATATCCCGCAGGAACCGTTTGTTTTCCCGGGATAAAAAGTAGCTTTTGTCATTTTTCAGGCCCTTAACTTTACCTGTGCAAAAAAATCACGTCAATCTAAAACTCCTTTGGGCGTATTTTGAAGGACAAATGCGTAAAAAATAGCGATGCTATCCCGCAGGAACTGTTTGCTTTTCCGGGATAAAATCTATGTCCTGACTATAATCTATGTCTGTGCCAAATTTCAGCAAAATCGGTTCATTCGTTGTCGCGTTAAAGAGTAACAAACATCCATCCATCCATCCATCCTCACAAACTTTCGCATTTATTATATTAATAGGAATAGGACTAATATTACAAATCCGAAAGTGTATTCGTTTGTTCTTCAATCACAACAGAGGTACGAACTGACGTGATATTACGAGGACTTGGAGAGTGACCTATGTTACTTGGGAAAACACAGGGTTCACGCCGGATTTAACAAACCTAACTCCACACGGGCGAAGCCATGGGCAAAAGCTAGTCCTACTAATCCTACTATCCTTATAATATTTTAAATGTGAAAGTTTGTGAGTCCTTCCTACTAACGTTATAATTAATGTAAAAGTTGGTGAGGATGGATGTTTGTTACTCTTTCACGCAACAACGAATAAACAGATTTGGCTGAAATTTGGAATAGCTATAGCTCATACCCAGGATAAACACAAAGGCTACATTTTATCCCGGAAAATTAAAGAGTTTCCGCGGAAATCAAAAACCACGCTGACGAAGTCGCGGGCATCATCTAGTACAAAATATTATGTGTATAAAGTTAAAATATTACGTTCCATACAGTAACACGAGTTATATACAAATCGCCGTTTGCCAGCATTCAGCCGATCAAATATCTAATGCATTGGAGTTTCGGTCGGCCATTTTGAGCTGATACTAAATAAATTGTTCGTTACTCCGCTATATTCGTTTTGACGTGCTTTCAAACGGAAGTTTCCCACGAATGCGGATGCTCCGAAATACATCGCGATATCTGTTGCCGTTTCGTTAGTTTTGATGTTTATTTGGTTTGATGGGTATTGAGTAAAACCGTTATTATGTTTAAATACCTTACGAATTGTTGTTGAAATTAAAATTTTCGGCACGTCGAGCAATTTTTGGTGAGGGAAAATAATAATAATTTTATCATCATCACGTAAATCTAGTGAGTTCTAGTTTGGATCTAATAGCTCAGTAGCTTAGTACAGTAAAATTATAAGTACCTATACTAGCTGACCCAGCGAATTTCGTAACGCCAGCAAAAATATTTAGGGGTGTGGGTCACTCTTATCATTTAGGGGTATGAAAAATAGATGTTGGCCGATTCTCAAACCTACCCGATATGCACTCAAAATTTCATAAAAATCGGTCCAGCTGTTTCGTAGGAGTTTGGTGACAAACAGCGCGACATGAGAATTTTATATATTAGAAGTTTTTTAAATCAATTTTTACCATATAACATTCAGGGGGGAGTTGTAAAAACAACACTTTATCCAGCTTGTTTGCATTACGCTCATTTATACGAAGCCCTACAACTTTGCGAGTTCAAAACATCTGCTGGTTTCGGAAAACATAAAAATATTTCAGAGTTTTTAAAAGGCTAATAAGCGAGGCAACTTCAAGCCCCTGTAAACAGCGGCGCGAGCTCGCAGTCGCCCCGCTGTTCGGAATTTATGGACGCGTCGGATTTTTAATAAAACCCGACAAATGTACAAAATTTTTGGGCTTATCGATTGAAACAGCGCCCCCCCATTAATCCGTCTCCCTCCGCTACAAGGTCGATACAAATAAATAAAATTGTGGAGTCTGTCTGTTATCCTACTTCCTACTAATCCTACTAGTATTATAAACTAGCTGATGCCCGCAACTTCGTCCGCGTGGATTTAGTTTTTAAAATCCTTCGGGAACTCTTTGATTTTCCGGGAGAAAAAGTAACCTATGACACTCTCCAGGTCATCAACTATACCCATGCAAAAAATCACGTTGATCCCTAGCCCTGTTGTGGCGTGATTGAAGGACAAACCAACAAACCAACAAACAAACACACTTTCGCATTTATAATATTAGTAAGGATGCAAAAGTTTGTGAGGATGGTTGTTACTCTTTCATGCCACAACGAACGAATAGAGTTGGCTGAAATTTGGAATGAAGATAGCTCATACCATAGGATTAAAACATAAGCTACTTTTTATCCCGGAAAATTACAGAGTTCCTGCGGAACTAAAACACCTTAATCCACGCGGACGAAGTCGCGGGCATCACCTAGTATTATACATGTTAAAAGTGAGGATGGATGGATGTTTGTAACTCTTTCGCACTACAACGAATGAAGCGATTTGGCTGAAATTTAGAATGAAGATAGCTCATACCCAGGACAAACACATATAGGCTACTTTTTATCCCGGAAAATCAAAGAGTCCCCGAGGGATTTTAAACACTAAATCAGCGCGGACGAAGTTGTAGCCATCAGCTAGTTCAAAATAACTCCCTCTTATAATCATCATCATCATTATCAGTAACCCATAAACTGCTCACTACAGAGTGCAGCTCTTATCTCAGCAAAGGGTTATAAGCCATTGTCCACAACGCTGCCCTAATGCAAATTGGCAGACTTCACACACTTCGCATATTGTTAATCAAATTGAACTGAAACTTGACATCATGGATAAGGACGTAGGATACATTTCGTCCCGGATAGGAGTTCCCCCGGGAGCAAAATCGCGGGATCGGCAGGTTTTTATAACACTCCTGACAAATGAGCGTTGGGTTCCGAGTATATTTTGGCAGTGAGTGATATTAATCCCTCGCCCTTCGGGAGAGTATGGGTGAATGGATGTTTTGACGTGATGTGATTTGTTGACATAACAAAGTATTGGAACAAAGAATGTACTACCTATTAGATGTATTGGACCAAAGTATTGGACATACTGATAAAATATTATCTTTACGCTCGGTAAAATTTATTTTACGTTGGTGAAGTCGACTCTCAATAATCTTGAAATTAATGTTCTCTAGGCATAGTCATTCACGCTTCGCAATTTATTGCTGTTAATGTCTAGAATCGAGATATCCGATCCCCGTTTTATTTATTAAAAATCAAAGGATAAAACAATCTGCATGCCTGAGAATTCTCAAAGAGGTGTAAAGTCCGCCAATCCGCATTATGCGTGGTGGAGTACGTATATATGTACTAACCTAACCTAACCTAGACCCATCTCAACTCATCAGTGGTGAGTTGGCGATTGGTTAAGATAATATTAATTATAATAATGATGATGAAGCAGGATCCGATATTTTCAAAACGCATTCGAAATGTCAGGGGTTATTTAAATTTTCTAATTTCACGAACGTGGTATTGATATCATTTATATTCTTCTTCTTATTTATCAACCGACAGACGTCTACTGTTGGACAAAAGTCTCTTGCATGGCTATTCCATTCCACAGGCCTCGGTCTTGCTTCGCCTGAATCCAGCGGCTCCGTGCGACTCGTTCAAATGTCGTCGGTACACCTGGTGGGGGGTCTGCCAACACTGCGCTTCCCCGTGCGGAGTCGCCACTCCTGCACTTTGAGACCCCAATGACCGCCAAGCTCTTCGAACTATGTGCCCCGCCCATTTCCACTTCAGTTTCATGACTCGTTGAGATATGTCGGTGGCTTTGGTTCTCCTACGGATCTCCTCATTTCTGATTTGATCTCGCAGGGACACTCCGAGCATAACTCTCTCCATCGCCCGCCTGGGTGACCCTGATTTATATTTATATTATTTTGTTCGAATTTGGGATGACGAGGTCCCGGGTTCGATTCCTAGGTCGGGCCAAAATAAGTATGCATTTGGATTTTCTGTCAAGAAATTCTCAGTACCAGCCCGGAGTTAGAAGTTGGAAGTGAGTCACCCCCGTGCCTCGGAGAGCACGTAAAGCCTGCGCCTGATCTCTCTCCGATCGTGTCGGATCTCCGTCCCATCAGACTATGAGAGTGAGGGAATAGAGAGTGCACCTGTGTTTGCGCACACACTTGTGCACTATAATATTTTCCGCCCAGATTGTTCATCTCCGTGGAGATTGACCGCCGTGGCCTTATTCAGTCGGGAGGACGATTGTTGATATGCTGAGTCAGCTATCCTCGTATGTTGAACGTAGCCGATATTGGAATTTGTAGCCGCGTCCTCTGGAGTCCAGGCGACTTCGTTACGGAGGTAAATTGGCCTGTCTCCAAGCTGCTCCGGTATTTTTGTCGAATAACAATTTCTGCCGCCGCTCGCCAAGTGGGATAGAAATCCGTACCTCCGTGTGTTGTGTACCGTGTAACGATTTATGTGTTACTGACTTCGGTAGCAACTCCTAGCTAGTTTTCCTGAGATAAAAAGTATCTCATGTCACTCTCTATAGGTCTTTAACGATGTGCAAACGTTAAGTTACGTAAAACCCGTGCAAAAATTCACGTCAACACTTCTCCGTTAGATCGAAGCAATAAACCAACAAACAAACATACATTCGCATTTATGAATCATTTTATGATATTCTCCGCTGAACTTGACTCATATAAGCTTGTGTTGGGAGTGGGTACGACAATAGTCTTAGAGCATCAAATAGTGCAACGGGTGAGATTGAACCGTCGACTTTCAGTTTTCAGTCTATGTATCTTTCTTTATTCTTTTGGGATATTGAAACTTTTCTAGCTATCGCTATGAATACAGTCTACGACATAATAGATCCTCATATTCAAATTCAAAATTATTTATTTCACGTAGGCCAATCTGTGGGTCTTATGACACTTCATGACCCTACCACCAGTTCGGAAAGCGGATTCTGCTGAGAAGAGCCGGCAAGAAACTCAGCAGTTGCTCTATTCAACAAAATAATCATTTTATTACATTGTAATAAGTTTTTATACTATCTTGCGAGCAGCTGGATGCCAAGCCAATTTAGCCATGCAACTTTGTTAAAATAGAATAAAATGTCTCCACAATGGGGGGAAGTTCCAAAAAAAAACGTAAGTACTACAATTCAATTCATGTTAAGACGGGCAGACAGAAAGCCCCATTCCCGCCGGCGGAACCCGTTTACGAGTATAACGCATGATCCCGCCGTTGCTTCGCTCGACCATAATATTTGAGGGAACGTAACAACCCGCACCACACGACACCACCACAGAAATGTTTAAAGAGAGCGTGACTTACGTAGGCTACCCATGTTAAGGCTCTGTTCATAAAGCGATTCCCAGCTCGTCAAATCGCCCAGGTGTGGTTCTAAGTGCCAGCATTAGTCACTGCGGAGCTAGAGCCGGCCGTAACGGTCCCGGACGAGTGAAACGTTCCAAGTTCATTATATCGGTTATTTTTCTTCTCCAAGTAACGTATTAATCAAAGTTTTCGCTCGTGACTCGTGACCCATAATTCAAGCTGTACGTTAGCGTTCCGACATTTAGGTTATTGAGATGTTATGAAAGTCTCTTATTCAGTACCGATCTAGATAGTAACAATTTTCACTTTTGATCGAATTTGTTTCGGGTCAACATGTCATTAGAAGCAGTGATGGCCTAGTGGTTAGTACCGCGGTCTCCTATTCGGGGGAAAGTCATTTCACTTACTCTAATATCTACGCTTTAAAAAAAAATTGGTTGTCTGTAAAGTCGGTTTACGGACGATAGTTCTCGTGTGCTTGCACGCACAGGCTCAGGCGGAACGTGACACTTTTTCGTGCGTGCAGCTGGTGATCATCAATTTATAAGACGTTATCACGTCAAAAAGTTTAAAAATTTATTTGAATAATAAAAAACTTTTCTTTTCTATTCTATTCTAATGTGACCTACCGACATTCACTCGCATAGAATTTTCAAGTGATTTGAAAATTATAGGAATTGTGTACTTACAGTGAATTCAAATATGTTCTATGTAAATAAAAAAATATGTCTACTCTGTCATCGTCATTCTCATTACTGAGGGTCGTTATCCTTGACATCGTACGTGGATATTTTTTTTGTTGTCAAGTTGGTCTATTCTCGTAGGTCTTTAAGTAGGTAGGTCAAATCAAATCCATTGAAGGACTCAATGACCCTACTATCCTACTATCCTACTTCCTAGTAATGTTATAAATGCGAAAGTTTGTGAGGATGGATGTATGGATGGATGGATATTTGTTACACTTTCACGCCACAAGGAATGAACCGATTTGGCTGAAATTTGAAATAGAGATAGCTCATACCCAGAAATATTACATCCCGGAATATTAAGGAGTTCCCGCGGGTATATTTTGGACCATAAAATTATTCAAACTCAACAAACTTAGAGTTACAGTTAAATTAAACTCTGTCGTATCCAGTTAAAACTAGTTCGCAGTAGCATAAAGCTCTCATTTTTCTCCGAGATGCGAAATGTATTGCAGAGAAGTTAGTGGAGCACGTGGCAGGGCTTCCCATACGAGTTGCGAGCGAATCGATTCCCGACTGTACTACATTCAACTTTATGGGCTTCGATAAAAGAAAGAATAGAAAAGTAGCTTTATCACATACTATGCACGAGACTTGAAAGTGACACTCTCCAGCCCCTCTAGCCAAGTTACACTTCGTTGTATCTATTCTCTTTTTTAAGTTTTGGCTAGGGCCAAAATAGATTCCGCTGCAGCTGATCAAAGACAGAAGTGTTCGCGGCATTTTGTATTGTTTTCTTTAGCATTTAAAACATTCATAATACAAAATGCCGCTAAATATTATTGGAGTTTACTCCTTAAGAATCGATTTTAGGCGCCCGGTATGAGAAAAATCAGAGCACTAAAATCCATTTATCAATGACCTCGTTACGTTTTTCACAACGTTGAAATTTCTACCCTAACGTTGAGTAAATAAGGTTGGTTTTCGCTTGAGTTGTCGAATGCGCGTGTCACGTTTTTCACAACGATGCAAATTTCTACCCTAACGTTGAGTAAATAAGGTTGGTTTTCGTTCACATGTAGATCAGCGCCATCTTTCGGCTTATGTGTAAACTATTTCGAATAGCCACGGTGTTGTACTAATTTCAACGTTGAGTATAAAGTAAACTCAAGTTGTGCGTCGTGCTGCACACACAAATTTTTTATCAATACACTTCTGTCTTTGATCAGCTGCAGCGCCATCTAGTCTAGCCCTAGCCAAAACTTAACAAGTGACAACAATCGTAGAAAAAGAATAGACACAACGAAGTGTTATATGTCATAAACATATTCCTCCAATATATTCTCCAATATGTTTCTACTTTCTACACGCCAGCCATCGTGCCGGAACGCTAAATCGCTTGGCGGTACGTTCTCAACGTTAGGGTGGTAACTAGCCATGGTCAATGCTTCCCACCACCAAAAAAAATGGGATATCCTTTCATATTCTATCCTATTTCATCATCATCATCATTAGCAACCCATCAACAGCTCACTACTGAGCGCAGGTCTCCTCTCAGAGAAGGGTTATAGGCCATAGTCCACCACTCTGGCCCACAGCGAATTAGCGGACTTCATACACCTTCAAGAAAATTATAGAGAACTCTCAGATGTGCAGGATTCCTCACGATGTTTT
Organism: Oeneis ivallda; assembly: GCA_029955525.1. Classification (NCBI taxonomy): domain Eukaryota; kingdom Metazoa; phylum Arthropoda; class Insecta; order Lepidoptera; family Nymphalidae; genus Oeneis; species Oeneis ivallda. The sequence goes on along the minus strand of JARPMR010000027.1, from coordinate 550,347 downwards.
CCTTCACCGTTGAAGCAAGTGATATTTAATTGCTTAAACGCACTTTACTCCGAAAAGTCAGAGGTACCAGGGATCGAACCTTCGACTCCCCGAATAGTAGAACACAGTCCTAACCACTAGGCTATCACTGCTTGTGTCCTATTTCATACCCGTTCATAATATCATATGGGATATTCTAGTTATAAGACCAAAATCACGTCAATTCGTTGCTTCGCTGTTGATTGAAAACAAACCTACAAACAGGCATACCTTTCGCATGTAGGGATGAAGGTGTTCTTTATACATTTTTGAATTAAACGTACCCGTGCGTTAAGATATCAGGTTTATAATGATATCGTTGAGTCAGGCTGAGTGTGTCAAAGCCTTTGATCCGCGTCGAGTGTGGTTCAACCCTTAATGGGGACGAGCGGCGAATATCAAATAACCTGCTACTATAATATCTAAGGCGGAAAATAAACAGAGGCCGCAAACACTTCTAGGATGTTGTCATGGATAGAGTTTTAATAAATATTTTACAAACAATTTTTACTGTTGAAAATTGAGGATTGAAAAACCCTCACTAATATTATAAAATATGCGAAAGTGCATTTGTAGGTTTTTGTTGGTTTGTTCCTTGGTGGGTTGGCTATTGTTGTCGTTTATTGGTTTTTCCTTCAATAACGCAGCAAGGGAGCAACGGATTGACGTGATTTTTTGCATTGGATATAGTTGAGATCTTTAAAAATAGCATAATACTACCTTTTATCCCGGAAAAATCCCGATTGCTGCGGCATTTTAAAAGCCTTACATGGACAAAGTCTCGGTTAAAAACTAGATTTTTTTAAATTTTGAATGTAAAGGAGTAGTTACCAAGAGCTCTTAGCTGAACAGCGTAAGTACATCATAAGAGTCGGGCCATTTGCCATAACGGTAACTCTACTCAATAAGCTGCACATATCACCGGATATTGGAGTGGTTTATGCGAGTTTGATCCGGATTTTACTGGATATGCCTGACTTTAGGCGTATAAAAGTGAAGCGCATTGTTTTTCAAGTAGGTACTTACCTGAGACGTATGGAAAATTTTAAGGCTTTACCCAATTTACCATCAGCCCAATAGACTGGGAACGATTACCTTCTCAGAATGCATAGTCCATTAAACTTGCCAAGTGCATGTTGGCAAACTTTACATACCTTTAAGTACATTATGAAGAAATCTCTGGCTTTCGGGAGGTCCGGGGTCATTCGAATCCCAAAAGGAAGCGGACTTCTTACCCCTTAATCACCGCTAAATGCTTAGGTTTAATAAATACGAAAGAGTGTTTGTTTATTGGTCCATTGCTACGATTGAAGGACGAAGGAATCAATCACGCAGTAAGTAGCAACGGACCAACAACGACACGACGTAATTTTGGAGTTTACTCCTTAAGAATCGATTTTAGGCGCCCGGTATGAGAAAAATCCGAGCAGTAAAATCAATTTATCAATGACCTCGTTACGTTTTTCTGTCACGTTTTTCACAACGATGCAAATTTCTACCCTAACGTTGAGTAAATAAGGTTGGTTTTCGTGCGAAAGAGTCCCCGAAGCGAAAGTCGGTCGGGGCGCGCTCGAACCCGAGTCGCGCGCATAGAGGAGGATATAGCGTCACGCGTAAACTCCAGTCGTGCGTCGGACACTTTTTTTTTGATGGGTATAGTTGGCTAGTGATATAGGCTACCTTTTATCCTCGTAAAAGAGTTTTCGACGAAATTTTGAAGTGAAAACTTCTTTAGGCGCGTTGAGCACTTTTTTGGGTGAGCAAAAATCCTATGATTTTTGCTCACATGTAAGCTATGCACATCTTTTGCTATGATTTCGCATCATCGTCACCGAACGCTTTCCATGAGCTATTTATATATCTGTGTATACATATTCATACTGTGTATGTACATAGATGTGTTATTAGTATACAAACTTGTCTTGTATGAGGGACTAAAGTGCTGGTAAAAAAACAGGGTCATGTTTTTTTGCACAGGCACAGGCACAGGCATTGTTCTTTAAACATTCTTTGGGGACTGCCTATAGAAGTGAAAACTAAGTAACTTGTGAATTGTATCGTTAGTGTAAGAAGTGTTAATGACCAATTTAAACTTTAATCCTTGATCATAAACACTTCTTTATAAACCAAAAATAATTCAAAAATAATAATCTAATAGCTCAACGATACAATGCACAAGTTACTTAGTTTTCACTTCTATCGGCAGTCCCTATGGACTGCCTATTTTTTAAACTTAACTTCACGTGGACAAAGTCACGGGCAAATATTAGTAGGTATGGGTAATAAGTATACCATGTGCAAGAGGTGTAACGAGTGGAGTACAAGCGGCGGTAACGAGGACGCAGCTGTTCGTTACTGCGTTACTTCGTTACGGGGAATCACTGAGTTGGACTCTTCAAAGGGACTGCCTACGTTTCCGCGCGAGAAAATACATTTTTAGGGTTCCGCACCCAAAGGGTGGGACCAGTTACTGAGCCACGGATAAACGGAGCTACAGATAGACTTAATTTTTTGCATGTTTATTGTTCACTAGCTTTTGCCCGCGGCTTCGCTCACGTTAAGTTCGATTTTTCAAACCCCTATTTTACCCCCTTGGGGGTTGAATTTTCAAAAATCCTTTCTTAGCGGATGCCTACGCCTTCGTCATAAGAGCTCTCTGTATGCCCAGCCCGATTCATCCAGTGATTTGAGCTGTGCGTTGAAAGGTCAATCAGTCAGTCAGTCACCTTTTCCTTTTATAAATTTTGATGACCATGAGAGTGAAATGGGCTTCTTTTCAACACGGACAAACAAAGTCATTTTTAGAAAACCGTGGACGAAGTCAGATGCTACTTAAAATTCAATTAAACACTAAATACAAGTCGAGACTAAAGTACCATCCTTGCGGGTAGTCCGAATTTTAATTCGTTTGATCGTAATAGTAAGCGATGACATTAGCATCAAAGTAAAATGAACCATAACAGTATCGATTTAAAGTCACAAATTCAATATAAACAATTTTAACTTGGAGCGTTTTCGTTACGTAAACGTATAATAATACATACACGAAATTGAGATCTAGCTCAATACGGTTAAGGTTTATTTTACTTTGATGGTAATGTTATTGTTTAATATGTATGGTTAACTATCAAATCTTGTACTAAGCGTACCTAATGACCTGACAGCCCAACTCACTGTTCCTGACTATCTGAGCCTGGTTCCTGATTATCATTACAGACCTGGCTAAACCTTAATCCAGATAATTTATAAATAAGAAAAAAATCCATTGGGAAATAATCAATAGGTGAAAAATCAAAATTAAACACACATCATTCACACATTTGCTGATAGTCGAAGACTGATCTGTCTTGTTATTACATGAGATAACGTCAAGACGGGTTGTCTTGTGTTTTTTATAAACCAAAAAAAAAAAACATTTTTTATAGTATTTGTTTTAGCCCTATCTAAACTAGACTTATATTATGCTGTGGTACGGAACCCTTTGTGAGCGAATCCGACTGGAACTTGGTTACTTTTTTTATTTTTTACCTGTCGGTACACGGCCCGGTTTTTGTGCTCACTGATTATGGGAATAATGTTTAGGTGATCATTAATTTTTAACAATTTCGAGAAATATGATGAAAATATACTGCTTATAAAAAGCTTTTATATAACTTGCCTTGATGTTTTTTTTTGTAATTCCGCAAAATTTTTCTCATGGATTTAGCAGGAACGTAGGAACTTTGAGTATTCTGGATAAAACGTAATCCTATATAGATCCGTCTAGAGTAGGGCTAACATGCGCACCACGAGAAAATTTTGTCTACTCATTTACCCGTGAATGGGATATCACGAGAAAAAATTTTCTCGTAGAGCGCATGTTAGCCCTACAGGATCATAGGATGCAAGCTACCTCTGTGCCAAATTTCAACAAAATTGTTTAAGTCGTTAGTCTGGAAATGTATTAAATACATTAAACACTGTAAAAAAGGAAAGGAAAAACCTTCTAATAAACGTCCATTTTCCTTTCCTTTTTTATTGCTCCTTATTTATATCAACATTTTTTAAAGTTTTATGCATAATGTGTAGATATTGTGTAGATATTCTAGCTAATTCCGGCATAAAGTTCCACGCAAGTAGGTACTCAAAGTAGTTCCAGGGTAAAGAGAAGCGTAACTCAAAGGCTAACTTTCCAAAGATTAGCTCGAATAAACAGACGCAGACTGACAGATAATAAGCTGTCATTGTTATCTTTCAATATCATAATATAATACAAGCAGAGGCAATTATGTCGATATCATAGATTAACTCTTTATTTTTATTTATTTGTATAAATAACATAATTATATTTCTTTGCTTCATCCTTCGATATAGATATTACAAAGGTAGTCACTCCAGTCGCCAGAGATAAGTCCGCGTATTTTACAGTTATACCCTACCCTAAAAATAAATCACCTTGGCAGCACCGTCTTAATTTTGCTCATTACTTTTTCGCGCGAGATAAGGACCGCACGCGCTCAGCGCGCCGCACTTAATAATTTAACCAGAAGTGCAGAAGATCGAGTGATATTGTAGGATAGTGTGATTGCAGTATTGTGCATCGGCTGAAATGATCATCATCATCATCATCGAAGGAAAAAGGTACGAGCTCTTTTCTGTGTTCAAACGATCTCGGGTTGGGTATAGATATACTGGTACTCGCGTACGAGGTTGGGGGTGGGGGAGGGGGGGTGGGGGGGAGAGGGGAAGCCCCCCCCACCTTTCCCCTTTAGCGGAAATGTATAGTTTTTGAGTAATGATTTTTTTTATAAATCATAACCTCACTTCTTTTACACAGGAATATTGACCTATATATTAATTATCCTGTGTTAAATATACTGTTAAAACATAATATTATCCCTTAGCACGAGGGGGGATGGAGGTGGAGGGAGGGGAGGGGGTGATAGAACTCAATGCTCAAGTTTTTCTAGGCGGTAGAAAATAATAAACACGAAGGCTGTGGCGTGAGTTGCGTTTTGTTCAAGCTACAAATCAAATGGGCTACGCCAGAAGACTCGCTCCGTCACCCCTTCATTCAGCTTCGTTAGGTTGGGTTAGAACATAAGGAGGGGAAAAGGAGTAGAGTAGATGGGAGCTCATGTTTATAAAATATAAAGAATGACAGACATGGACTGATATAGGTCGAACAGTGTGACAGAACCGAATTGGCCAACCCCGACTCCACGTAGTCTTGTCCGTCCTACCCCTAGAGTGTTTTTATGAAGCGCGAAGCCTTCTGGCGTAGCCCATTTGATTTGTAGCTTGAACAAAACGCAACTCACGCCACAGCCTTCGTGTTTGTTATAAAATATAAAGAATGACAGACATGGACTGATATAGGTCGAACAGTGTGACAGAACCGAATTGGCCAACCCCGACTCCACGTAGTCTTGTCTGTCCTACCCCTAGAGTGTTTTTATGAAGCGCGAAGCCAGAAGCTCGCGAAGGAGGTCCTGAATGAAGCGAGCCTACGAGGCCGAGTGGAGCGAAGGGGGGAGGTGGCGAGCGAAGCGAGCCGGCGACCTCCGTAGCGAAACGAAGGTCGAGTAGGTGAAGCTGAATGAAGGGGTGACGGAGCGAGTCTTCTGGCGTAGCCCATTTGATTTGTAGCTTGAACAAAACGCAACTCACGCCACAGCCTTCGTGTTTATTATTTTCTACCGCCTAGAAAAACTTGAGCATTGAGTTCTATCACCCCCTCCCCTCCCTCCACCTCCATCCCCCTCGTGCTAAGGGATAATATTATGTTTTAACAGTATATTTAACACAGGATAATTAATATATAGGTCAATATTCCTGTGTAAAAGAAGTGAGGTTATGATTTATAAAAAAATCATTACTCAAAAACTATACATTTCCGCTAAAGGGGAAAGGTGGGGGGGGCTTACCCTCTCCCCCCCGCCCCCCCCTCCCCCACCCCCAACCTCGTACGCGAGTACCAGTATATCTATACTTTACCCTTGTTTGCGCTTACGTATCGCCACATAGCCTACTATATTATTGTTTTTGCATTAACATAAAAACGGTACACCTTTTGTATCGAGGTTTACTGTGAGTCTTCATCGATTACGAGGTATCAGAGAAAACGTAAATATTCTGAATTAAATATTACGTTACCTACTCTGCAAATACTTGCGGAAGTGTTTTATTATGAAAATTAATAAAAATTAAAACACAACTATAACGATTATTATGGTAACACTATTGTTACAACTTGTCATCAATCACGATTGAATTAACTTAGTACCTACCCCCCAAGTGTCTCGGATTTATTTAGGTAATTTATCATTATTATTTCTACATATATATTATACATTCGAAAAATGTAATAAAATTCACGAATTCACTCAACTATGCTCGTAACATTCGCTCAACGGGGCTATAGTAGCTTGCCCAGCCGTTAACTATATTCGAGTACCTACTTGTAAACAAAAGAAAATTGGTAATTGTGATAACCTTACTAGCTGCGAGCTAGTTATGAGCCATATCCTTATGACAATTCGCTATGGGAAAAAATATCGAGCACGTACTCAGCTCCGAAACAAAATAATGCGAAATTATTTTGAGTACAATCTAGTACAATACATAATAATTATTGTAATTCTTTCAAGAGTTCAACAAACGCGTAGTCCTGTGAAAATTGCAATCCATGTTCTGTCTATTTACGTTAGGTATACCTATCCGATATCCTCTACTAATTGTTAAGTGTTGAGATTATTGAAATCTTGAATTTAATAGAGCATGACTGTTATGAATAAAGTATACCTACTTCGGAAGCGCCTACTGAAAAATGCAAAGATATGATATTTCATAAACCTTAAAAGACGTATTAGCACTTCAACGACGATAGGCTACCTATTCCCGTAACAACAGAGAGTTCCCGCGGGATTTTTAACAACCTACTCGTATCTCCATGCGGACGACGTCGCGGACAAAAGCTTTTAAGGTGGAAGACAAGGGTCTGCCCGCGAAATTCAAATTTAATTTGGTTTTTCGCAATTTGTAAACTAATACGACAAAGTAGGCTTATGGCCTTCTAATTGCGCCAGTGGAATTATCATCTTCACAGGTTTACATAAAAATCTTTACTTGAAAGTGACTAGTTTAAGAAATTAATCAAAATACTGAGTTGGACGTAAGTTACTCACAAATTAGTCGATATCTTGATTAATTTCTTAAACTGGACACTTTCAAGTAAAAATTTTTATATAAACCTGTGGAGATGATACTGCCATTGTCGCAATTAGAATGCCATAAGCCTACTTTGTCGTATTAGTTTACAAATTGCGAAAAACCAAATTAAATTTGAATTTCGCGGGCAGAACCGTGTCTTCCACCTTAAATAGCGTTTCGCAGTGTTTGAACAGCGCCCGGTAACGATGTCGTGGACGCGGTTGGTGGGCGGTGGGCGCTAACGAGGCAGCAGGTGTGCGTTGCGCCTTAGCGGGATCCCGCAACCCGTCTCTCATATCGTATTACGATACGCTTTATTTTCACATTTCTCCGCACTAAGCTGACGTTATTTTAAATGGAACGAATTTAAATGTGTGTGTTTGTTTTTAGGATTCCGTTCCCAAAGCGTACCAAACTACCAACAGCACCCTTTCACCAAGCCTCCGCTGTCCATTCGTCGGTCTCAGAAACATACATAAAAAAACCGGCCAAGTGCGTGTCGGGCCACGCGCAGTGTAGGGTTCCGTAGTTAAAAGTCTCAAATATTATTGCTGACCTAGGATAGTGCTTTTATTTTATTTATGAATATTGAATACATTTTGAGTTCCATGGTTTAAATACTATAATATACTACAAAATATGCAACTTACACTACGTGTAATACCTAACTTAGGAAAAACAGATATAACTCCTTAACTAATGAACCCTACTTAGCCGTGATAGTTTTCCTTTAAAATTCATTATATATACTACTGCTGTGAATTTTTTCTTGTATCCTATATACAACCATTTAGCTGGCAGAGGGGGGGGGGGGGGACACTTGACTCTAATAAAATTTAGCACTTTAAAATGTCATATTTCACAAACGGATCCCTGAATTGAAAAATGGTCTTCCCACACCTAAAATATTTTTGAAAGAACTATTCAACGATACCCCACAATATGGGATAGTCAAGAAAAAAAAATTCATCCCCACTTTAAATGTAGGGGAGGTACCTTAAAAAAAATTATTTTTCAAAATTTTATTTCACCACTTTGTCGGCGTGATTGGTATTTATACCTTTGTCAAATTACAGATTTCTAGTACCAATAGTCTCTGAGCTAAACCGCGGACAGACAGACAGACAGACAGACAGACAGACAGACAGACGGACGGACATGGCGAAACTATAAGGGTTCCTTGTTTACTACGGAACCCTAAAAATAGGTAGATACTTTTCATATTTAGGGTTTAATGAACTGGATGCAGAGAAATATGTCCAAACCCTTGTTCTCACAATTTAATACGAGTGTTCACAGTGTGTACAGCGCAGTGTACCGATAATGACTCTCTGTTAAAATCACATACAATTTTCTATATAATAAAATACGACAACCGCGGCGGGGCGACTCGCCGAATCAGCGACAGGAGTCGCGTTACGCGATGCATGTGTCCCTACACATAGAATGCGTATTACTATTGCCGCTATATCAACATATAATATAAATACATAGTTAATCATTTAAGCTGTCTCCATACGATAAACTCTTGTTTTTGATCGATTATAATCGTTTTACATCAGCTATTAGGTATTAAGATAAGTACCTAATAGCTGGTGTAAATCTTGTACCATAGTACGCAGGTTCGATCCCGGGCACGCACCTCTTGATTTTTCGGAGTTGTGTATTTAATCAATTAAATATCACATGCTTAAATGGTGAAGGAAATAAAATCGTGAGGAAATCTGCACACTTCTCCATATTGTTCTCGAAGGTGTGTGATGTCTGCCAACTCGCATTGGGCCAGCGTGGTGGACTATGGCCTACAACCCTTCTCCGAGAGGAGACCTACGCTAAGTAGTAAGCCGTTGATGGGTTGCTGATTATAACATGGAATCATCTATAATGTAATCCCAATTTCATTTTTATTGAAAAACAAATGACGATATTTAACACAAAACAGCAATTTAATTTTAAAAACAATTTCAGTATTATTCAATTAATCACTAAGTTTAAATATTCTTGCAGAGTCTATAAAATCAAAAGTCTTGAAAAACATAAAGTTAAACAAATTCCAACCGTCTATCTCAGAGCCTAGACATAATAACACAGCTTTACAACAATTCAACAAATTTGCAACAACAAACAAGCCGAATTCCTAAACAAACAACAATTACTCGAACAACAATCAACCAAGAACCTTTAATTAAACTTAACATAGGAAAATATACTGACGGTTGGTTCGCGAGTCGCGTTCGAGAAGTTTGCTAGTTTCTCACTAATATAATTAAGATCATCCCCCTTTCACCCCTCATCTCACTTCAGTTACAAGTTCAAACCTCACCTTCACTTGCCCATCTCTAACATTGCTGGTGAAAATGAAGTCTACACCTGAGCTGAGGTATAAAGGTATTCACGCATACATTTGTAACGTTTGTAACTATTCATGATGCCTATGTTAATCCAGTGGTTTGAGTCACAGGTCTAGCCATTTTCTTGGGTACATCCTTAATACCAGGCAGTAATAGCCTAGGGGTTAGTACTGCGGTCTCCTATTCGGGGGGTCGCAGGTTTGATCCTGGGCATGCATCTCTGGCTTTTCTAAGTTACCTGCGTTTAAGAAATTAAATATCACGAGCTTCAACGGTGAAGGAAAACATCGTGAGGAAACCTGCACGGATAAGAATTCTCCATAATGTTCTCAAAGGTGTGTGAAGTCTGCCAATTCGCATTGGGCCAGCGTGGTGGACTAAGGCCTGTAACCCTTCTCTGAGAGGAGACCTACGCTCAGTAGCGAGGCAGGCAACCTCAGGCATCCTTAATATTTGAGTTATTTTCGTAATTGATGATTATTTTAAAGTATTTATAACTACTTACCAGCGAACTAGCAACTAGAACTGGTAGATCTAGACGTGTTATAAGAGCTAGGTTCGCCTACATGAAATGAATAATTTTGAATTTTTAATAATTAATTTTTGTAAATCTTATTTTTGTCAATCGCCAAGTAAACATTAACAGACGAGTAAGATTGTTATGATAGATCTCTAATACAAAATTAGTCAGAACGTCAAAAATCCTCGCTTAAACCTTACACGGCAATGGATTTATAGGCCACGACTATTTTAAAATTAAGTTTGAAGTTTCCTGTTATCCGTGCCGCACTTACCTGAAACAGAGGAAATAAGAATTATTAGCGGAGATAACATTTATGAGATTTTTTATTTTTTTATTTCGGGATAGGCTTGCGCTTGACGACAATCAATGCTGGACAGCACTAATGAGGTCTGGCTTGGAGCGCGCTTGCCTAGAAAATGCCTATTCACTCTTGCCTTGAAGGTACTGAGGTTATACGTGGCCGGAAACACAGATGTTGGAAGTGCGTTCCACACCTTAGCGGTTCGATTCAGAAACGTTGAACTGAAGCGTTTTGTGCGAGCAGGTTGAATTTCAACCACGTAAGGATGCCAACGCTCACGATTTCTCGAAGTTCTGTGGTAAAACGGTGAAGGGGGCACAAGGTTGTGAAGTTCTTGAGCGCACTCTCCAAAGTATATCCGATAGAAGACCGATAGACAGGCAACATTGCGACGGTGCAGATTACTGGCTGATACTTGCAACATCGTTCACGTGTTATGTTAAGCCTATATCACTCTATCACAAAATTAAGCAGATTCGTAGATCTGTTGCGGCGTGATTGCAGGACAAACCAACAAATAAAAACACTTTCGCATCATACTAATATTATAAATGCGAGAGCTATGGATCAACGAGATTTTTGCATGCATTGAGGACCTGGAGAGTGACATAGGCTACTTTTTATCCCGGAAAATCAAGGAGTTCCTTAGGGATTGTAAAAACTAAATCCAGGCGGACGAAGTTGCGGGCATATGTAATATTAAAGCTATATTTTATACCTAGATATAAGGAATACATCGCACAAACATAATAATATTAATGTTTATTACATTTTGTATTATATTATAAGGGCAAAATATAATAGTTTGAAGTTTTGAACAGCACTAGTCTGAAAAGGAACAAATAAACGTAAGTTAAGTATTGTAAGAGAAACCACCAGAAGATCCAACTCATTATGATAATATTGGCGGCAGAAAGGAAAGAAAGAAAGGAAATATTCAGTAGCTATATAGGTGGGTGGTAGGTATCGCAGTAAAACAAATTAAGTTATTGATCTTTTATAAGTAAAACCATACACGAAAATCTTAAGCGAGCACCGAATATCGTTTAAGAGGATTGTCTAGTTGAAAATTTTCATACAAAAAGCGATAACGTTTTGCTACCCGTAAATGTTGTCCAATGTTCATAATTTTTTGAAATGTTGCAGATACAATGAAAAACTATGCCCGTACGTTTTAATTTTAAAGAAATATTGCTTATGTTAAAAGTTATTAGTGACTAAATATCCATATTTTTGACTAAAAAACTTCCTCGACTAATTTAATTTTTTTAAATTTAACTAAACTGAAATACTAAAAAAATGAAACGTACGAGCCTAGATTAAGGTGTACTGAATCTAATGAGACCAAAATTGTCTAATTTTGTAAACGTTTAGGGGGGTAAAAACGTTATGACCCGAAACAATATTTCAAGAATAAAATTTAGGCAAATAACTCCTGGACTTGCAACTCTCTCTATCGCACGATGCGGGTCGGGCAGCGAAGCGTTGTGAAACAGATAGCATTTTGGAAAATACCTACTCGCGTCGCGTTTCGTCACTATAGTCGGAATTTTAATTCGATTCCAGATTTGACAATTTCAGTGTTGCAACGTTATGACAAGTACTAAATACTGACGTTACGAAATTATTCGATACGGAAATGGAATATTTCCGAATCGATTCCTCTCGTTTATAGTAGTATATCTAAACAACTACTATTTTAATAGAAACTAAGTATATCAGGAAATTAAATATTTCTGAACGGATAATTTAGTTATGACGATTAATTTTATTAAGGATCTGAGAGTTTTCTTTAATAATTGTGTGTGAAATAAATAAAAAATCGGCCAAGTGCGAGTCGGGGTTCGCTCTTTTAGGGTTCCGTTAAAAAAAATTAAATAAAAATATTTCCATGTACCCATGGAAATATTTTAATTTGATTGTTCGCGCCATAATTCCTAGTTCCATGGTCGTGACGCTAGCAATCTCTTTGGCTCGCAATGAATTTGACAGATGACACTTGAAAGGTAAAACTTGCCGCGATTTTGGGTGTGGTTTGCAAGTTCCTTTTGTTTTTTGACAGCTAATACGTTCATGTAAAAATCTCGGGTCGCGCGCACCGTTTGCTGTTTTTAAGTGTCTAGATCTATTATTTTACGGTTTTGTTGCGCCATCAAGCGGTCTATGTGTCGACCTAGCTATAAGCAGAATTACAGACTTTTTTTTTGTAACAAAAGGCGACCCCTAACAAGCAGTTTTTGCTCGCCACGTTAAGTGTGAAAAAGTGACTTCGACCACCTCTAGTTGGTCTTCTTAGTGATAAACCAAGTGTACAGTGCTACGCCAGCCCAACGTCTACAACTGCAGGCCATAACTGGCTGCCCGCCTGCTGCGGCTAGCGGCCTGAGAAGCTCACCTTACACTTAACCTAACAATACACTCTCTCACAATACTTACTCACATAATCACCACTAATCATACCATCTCAGGCCGTACAAGGATTGATTGCTGCAAGGAAGGTCAGTGCATTTTGTCTTAACCCTGCCATCATTAAGTCACCACTACGTTGAGAACAAATCTGACCGCGGTGAAAGGCCCTTAGGGCAGCGACCCTGGACTCAGGTTATAGCTGATGGGCCCCTATACCTCGTGTTCCAGGCCTTGACTCGTTGGCCAAGCCGTTGGCCTCAACATTTGGTAGCAGAGCGCGGTTAAATTGATTCCGCGGACAGATTTGGCATTACTGTGACTTAACTTGGCCGTTCTAGGGTTAACTCATTTATTGTAAATTAATGGACCTTATAACTTATTAATACACAGGCTTATTGAGTTACTAGTACATAGCCTACCTTGTCACATGTAGGCCTGTATAATGATTGCAATTATTGAGATTTTGTTTTGTTAATTTTTGTTGATTAATAATTAATAGTATCTAATTGTTGTTTGTGGCCCGTAACTGGCCAACAGTTAGATGTAGATTGTAATAAATAAACTTAATATTGGTATAATTTGATAATTGTAGGTTCTTACCAAGCCAATTTGTAATTTGCAGTGCCTAGTATGAGTCTAGTGGCTTAGTACGGGTAATTAAAAACTTAATTTTTCTTTTATCTTAATTTCTGTTATTGATTGACTTAACATAAATTATTGATAGCTTAATTTGTATCTTTTGGAACTTTTAACCAACAAATACTTTGTTTGTTTACTAGAACTCCTCGTGGTTAGGTAACAGAGTTGTTTGTTTGATGTATTTAAAATAAATAATTCTTGTTTTAAAGTAAATAATTCTAATTAATAAATAGTATTTAAGTAGTAATTTGTTTGTGTTTAAAGTGGGTAATTCTTGTTAGATTATTAATTTGTTTGGTTGAAGTTGAAACATAACTTGTAACAAATAACTTTGTTTTGATTTTGTTATCTATTTGTTGTAACTACCTTTATGTAAGTTGTTTTGTACCTACCTAAGATGGCAGCCCACAAAAAATTGAGCGTGCAAATTCAATCAGAGCTGCGTTGGGCTGCTACAGCCAACGCCTTGGTAGGCCGGGTGGACCGGGCATCCGCACTGCTCCAGCGGTGCGAGCAGGTGCGGACCAGGCAGGCGGTCGTCGAAGAGGCCTTCCGAGACCTCATGGCATTGGAGCTACCTCCGGAATCGCTGGAGTCCTCAGTGCGGGACTACAAACAGTTTTTTGAGCTGACAGACGGTCTGGTGGAGGAGGCCGCGAGGCTCAAGAAGGAGGCGAGAATGAGCTCTATTCTTGAGTCTCCCACCAGACCCACCACGCAGCCTGCGTTACAGGGCAAGTTGCCAACAATAAACTTGCCCCACTTTTCTGGCAACCTGAGCGAGTGGCTAGGCTTTCTCAGCCTCTTTGATAGCCTGGTGGACGCGAGAAGGGACCTGTCTCCCTGCCAGAAACTGGCCTATCTACTCTCTTCCCTGCAGGGAGAGGCTCTGGGTTTATTTAGCCACCTAGACCTCTCCGAGGAGAGTTATACCACCGCGCGGGAACTACTGACTCGGCGGTATGCCAACGTGCGCCGGTTAGCAGACACACACGTGGCACAAATTCTAGCGCTGCCACGTGTCTATGGGGTGTCCCATTTAAGAGAATCACTCTTAAATCCACTGATTGTAGCCTGCAACGCTCTTAAGCGTTTAGAGCTTCCCGTGGACCAACCTCGTGGTGTTCGTGTTGTCCCGCCTACCTCTCGAGTTGAAACTGCGTTTTGAGCAAAGGTATGGTGGGGACGGGGCCAGCTACCTGCCCCCCTTTTCGGACCTTTTAAAGTTCCTTGAGGAAGAGTGCCGGCAGGCTGATAACTCTGGTATGGCTGGTCCTTCAAGGACCCCAGAGCGGCCTGCCCAGCTGAGGAAGGAAAAGGGTCACACTGGCGTCCCTGGTAAAAGGGCCTCCGACCGGAGACCAATGCCCGTTTACACGGGACTTGCTGCCACTGAACCCGCCCCCTGTAACTATTGCAGGCGTCCAGGCCACCGGGTGCTTTCTTGCCCCCAGTTTCTCTCTAAGCGGATCAAGGATCGGAGGGGCATTGCAAGAGACCGCCACTGGTGCTATAGCTGTCTGGAAGCTCACATGCAACGGGACTGCCAACAGCAACGGCCATGCCCAATTTGTAGGGGTAACCACCTGGAGATTTTGTGCGCCAACAAGAATGGTGTTGGCCGCCGGGTGGAGAGTGAGGGTACGCCCAGCACGGGCGGGGGCGCTCTTACCGATCGCTCCCCGGATTACTTGCGTCGGTCTCCTGATCAGGGCCATGAATCCCGACGCGTCCGGATTTCGACCCCGCCTATGGGGGCTTCACCCCCCCGTGAGGGGGGCACCAACCCCCATCGACGTTCTGATGGCAGATTTGTGGCGGCTCCGTCTACGGTTCAGTCTGCCCGCTATTCACCTCCGCTTCATGAGTGGCCACGCCTCGAACGCCGCCCACCTCGAGCGGGTCGACAGCCTTACTACGTCCTACCGACCTCAGCCCGTATGACTAGGCCCGTGCTGCCGCCACGAGATGACGCATGGGTTTACCCAAATGGAGGTCCGTCCCCCTCACCTTTGGAGGTCCCCCCTGAGTCTCAATATGAGATTCCCCGGTCAGAGGACCGGTTTGATGAGGACGACCACCAATAGGTAGTTGCCGCCCTAGAACCCACCAGAGCAACTTCTCCTGAGACCTTGAATCTCCGGCAGTCCGTCTGTCAGACCATTCTTTTGCCGACTGTCTCAGTGAAGGTATTCAACCCGAAGGGTGAATTTTTAATCGTTCGCGCCCTTTTGGATTCGGGTTCACAGCGCTGTATTGCTTCTTCTCGTTTGGTGGGTGAGCTAGGGCTCCCTTGGAGTCCTCGAACAGGACGGGTGATAGGTATCGGGGGTATAGAGCCCTCGACTCCTAACGGGGAAGCGGAATTAATGTTTGGCCCCGTTACGGGCAATCTTAGGGTCTTGGTCAAGGTGTCAGTCCTTGACAATATCTTAGGTCCCCTACCGCAGGTCCGAATAACTGACGCTGCGGTGTCCTGTGCATCAGGCCTAAACCCAGCTGACCCCCACTGGACTGAACCCGGTCCTACGGACCTTTTGTTGGGTTCCGACGTGTTGGGCCTGGTCTTGTCAGGGGAAATTAGGGTTTTGCAGAAGGACGGCCTATGTGCCATGTCCACTATATTCGGTTCTAGCTTTTTTGGACCCGTGCTATGGTCTTCGGACCTACCGGTGCTGGACCAATTGCAAGCAGCCGGCTTGACGCTGTCGGACGTGGTCCAGCGCTTTTGGGAAGTTGAGGAGCCGCCGCATGCTGCACGAGTTGACCCTCTTGACCTTGAATGTGAGTTGTTTTATCAAAACAACACAGGCCGCCGTGTTGATGGGCGATTTGTAACTCGCTTGCCCTTTCTCGCTTCTCGCCCCCCGCTTGGTCAATCGCGGGCCTTGGCGGAAAAGAGGCTCTTGTCTATGGAACGGCGCATGCGGCGCGACTCCACCTTCCGCTCCAAGTACGTTGAATTTATGCGCGAGTACGAGGGCCTGGGGCATATGTCACCATCCAATTTTGATTGGCGCGCACACGAGCACTACTTCTTACCCCACCATGCCGTCTTGAAGACCCCTGGGGGGAAGATTCGAGTGGTTTTTGACGGCTCCGCGGCCACATCCAACGGGGTGACATTGAACCAATGCTTGCACTCCGGTCCTAAGCTGATCAAGGATATCTCCGATATCCTCACGCATTTCCGCCGGCATCAAATTGTTTTCGTAGCTGACATCAAGATGATGTTTAGACAGTCGATGGTACATCGCGATGATAGGAGATACCAAATGATTCTGTGGCGCGAAAATCCTAATGAGCCAATGCGTGTCTTTGAATTGAACACCACGACCTATGGACTCAAGTCAAGCCCCTATATTGCTATCAGGACCTTGTTAGAACTAGCTAACCGGGAGCGACTGAATTACCCTCGCGCATCAGCCACCTTGGAATCGTCAGTCTATATGGACGATATTTGCACGGGAGCCTCGAGCGTTGAGGAAGCTCTGACTCTTCGCGATGAATTGATTGCAATACTGAAGTCCGGAGGTTATGAGTTGGGCAAGTGGCTGTCCAACTCCCCTCACGTCTTGAAAGATCTTCCGGGAAAGGATCAGCAGGATCCTCATATTTTTGAAAATCCCGAAAATCCCAATTTGCTGACGGTCCTTGGAATACAGTACCAGCCCGTCCAAGACGTTTTCACCTACCGGGTCAAATTAGACCCACCTCCTAAGGTCTGGACTAAGCGTTCCGTATTGTCTACGGTTGCTCGCACTTTCGATCCCAATGGATGGATCACTCCCGTAATATTTTTGGCTAAATGTTTCCTCCAGAAGCTTTGGATTGCTGAACTCGGTTGGGACGAACCACTCCCTGGGAAGTTATTGAAAGAGTGGAACTCCCTTGTGTCTTCACTTCCTGAAGTTAACCGAATTTCCATGCCTCGACGCTTCCTACCAACAGGAAGGTGTCATGCCAGTCTCCACGGGTTTTGCGACGCCTCCGAACGAGGATACGCCGCCGTGGTATATTTGAGGACTGTCGATGTCGCCGGTGAGTTCGCGACGCATCTCGTCTTGGCAAAAAGCAAGGTGGCCCCTATTCGGTCACGATTAACTATCCCGAAATTAGAATTGTCTGGCGCCGCCCTTCTGGTACGCCTCTTGAACCACGTCCGCTCCTCTTTGGCATCTGCGGTCGATCTGACCGACGTTTATGCTTGGACGGACAGTGAGATTGTCCTTTGCTGGCTACGAGCCGCGCCTCACAACTTAGAGGTCTTTGTTGCGAATCGGGTCTCCCAAATTCAGAGCTCTGCAGTACCGGTGATTTGGAGACACGTACCCGGAGAACTGAACCCGGCCGATTGCGCCTCCCGCGGCTGTGAGGCCTCTTCACTGGTCCACCATCACCTTTGGTGGGATCCAAGTTGGCTATCCCAATCCGAGACGACTTGGCCTCAAAATAGGTTTTCCGCTCCCGAAGTATTGCCGGGCTTAAGAGTCGGAGTGGTTGAGGATAAACAGATCCCCGACTTGAACTTTCTTTTGAACCGTTACAGTTCCCTTGATAAACTAATTGGTGTTACCGGTTGGATTCGACGTTTCATCCATAATGGGCGGAATTCAGAAAATAAAAATTTGAGTCCTGTGCTTTCCCCTCTTGAACGCCAAGACGCCCGGAACTACTGGGTGCGTGTGGTTAAGGTGGAGCATTTTTCATCCGTGATTGACACCCTAAAGAGAGGTTTAGTTTTGAAGGGCCCCCTTGCTCGCCTAAGCCCTTTTTTGGACAATAACGGAATGCTACGCGTTGGAGGACGCCTCAAGAATTCCAATCTGCCCTATGGTGCTCGCCACCCCCTTTTGCTACCTAAGGACGGCACCTTTGTCAAATTGCTAGTGACACACTACCATCTTAAAAATGCCCACGCTGGTTGTAATGCACTCTCGGCTATTTTACAGCGCGAGTTTTGGATTCTGGCAGGGAGACGCACCATCCGGAACGTCACTTTCAAATGTATTCCGTGTTACCGCTTGAAGGCTAATACTTCACAGCCGATGATGGGTGATCTGCCCTCCGACCGCGTTCTAGCCACTCGACCCTTTGCTGGGGTTGGCACTGATTTTGCTGGCCCGTTTGCCATCAAGAGCTCTAACCTCCGCAACGCCAGATCGCTCAAGGCCTACCTCTGCGTTTTTGTATGTCTCGCTACCAAGGCGGTACATTTAGAACTTGTGAGTGCCTTAAGCACTGAAGCTTTGGTAGCCACGCTAGGTAGATTTGTCTCTCGTCGAGGATTGCCTGACCTGATTCGCACTGATTGCGGCACCAATTATAAGGGCACTGATAGATATTTAAAAGAGATTGTCGAATTCCTGTCTAGCAATAAGATTAGATTAAGTACAGCATTGTCCAAGATGGGGGTAACCTGGAAGTTTGACCCCCCAGCTTGCCCTCATTGCGGTGGAATATTCGAAGCCGTGGTTAAGGTGGCCAAGACTCATCTCCGGCGCGTTATAGGCGAAACTGTTTTAACCTTTGAAGAACTCGCCACCGTGTTTTGCAAAATTGAGGCTGTACTCAATTCTCGGCCACTCTGTCCCCTCTCATCTGACCCAAATGACCTGGAGGTCTTAACTCCCGGTCATTTTCTGATTGGTCAGCCCCTTAACGCTCTACCCGAATACCCCTTCAGGGCCGTGAAGGTCTCACGTTTGTCCCGGTTTGAGCTGCTGCAACAGATGACTCAGAGTTTTTGGCACCGTTGGTCACTAGAGTATTTGCATCTTTTGCAGCAGCGGGTTAAGTGGGCTGACAAATCTGATCCACCCAAAGTTGGTGACCTAGTGCTGATTAAGGAACCTAATTTGTTGCCTTTATACTGGCGCCGTGGGCGCATTCTTAAGCTGATCTACGGGTCTGATGGGGTTCCCAGGGTTGCCGAGGTAATGGTCGGAGACTCTGTCTTGCAGCGAGCCGTTTGCTCCTTATCACGTTTACCTATTTACTAGTAAGTGGACGTAAATCCTTACGCCCACGGGCGGGGGGATTGTTCGCGCCATAATTCCTAGTTCCATGGTCGTGACGCTAGCAATCTCTTTGTCTCGCAATGAATTTGACAGATGACACTTGAAAGGTAAAACTTGCCGCGATTTTGGGTGTGGTTTGCAAGTTCCTTTTGTTTTTTGACAGCTAATACGTTCATGTAAAAATCTCGGGTCGCGCGCACCGTTTGCTGTTTTTAAGTGTCTAGATCTATTATTTTACGGTTTTGTTGCGCCATCAAGCGGTCTATGTGTCGACCTAGCTATAAGCAGAATTACAGACTTTTTTTTTGTAACAAAAGGCGACCCCTAACAAGCAGTTTTTGCTCGCCACGTTAAGTGTGAAAAAGTGACTTCGACCACCTCTAGTTGGTCTTCTTAGTGATAAACCAAGTGTACAGTGCTACGCCAGCCCAACGTCTACAACTGCAGGCCATAACTGGCTGCCCGCCTGCTGCGGCTAGCGGCCTGAGAAGCTCACCTTACACTTAACCTAACAATACACTCTCTCACAATACTTACTCACATAATCACCACTAATCATACCATCTCAGGCCGTACAAGGATTGATTGCTGCAAGGAAGGTCAGTGCATTTTGTCTTAACCCTGCCATCATTAAGTCACCACTACGTTGAGAACAAATCTGACCGCGGTGAAAGGCCCTTAGGGCAGCGACCCTGGACTCAGGTTATAGCTGATGGGCCCCTATACCTCGTGTTCCAGGCCTTGACTCGTTGGCCAAGCCGTTGGCCTCAACATAATTTTAATTTAATTTTCATTATTTGTTATTATAGCGGCAATAGAAATACATATTATGTGAAAATTTCATCTGTCTATCTATTACGGTTTACGAGATACAGCCTGCTGACAGACGGACGGACGGACGGACAGCGTAGGCTTAGTAATAGGGTCCCGTTGGTACCCTTTGGGTACGGAACCCTAAAAATGTGATCATGAAGGAACATGAGAAATAAAACAAATAGATGTATTATGGTAATATTTTATTTTATAAATCGTCGCCGTCTTCGCTATCGCTATCGCCGTCACTTTCTGTAACATGTATTATAAATGTGTCTGTGATATTGTCAATTAAAATATCTAGTCTACTCATTTTTTCCTCTTCTTTGACAACATGGGATACGCATTTAGACCATTCGGTAGCCGTTAATTTTTTGAATGCCTTCCTCAAATAAATTTCTCACGGTTGTCAATTTGAAGGTTTTATTATTTTGAGTTACATGCCCCTTTACCTGCGCCCATATCAATTCGATAGGGTTCAGCTCGCAATGGTAAGGGGGCAGTCTTAAAACCGTGATCCCATGTTGTGCTGCCATTTCGTCTACAGCGTACTTATTAAAAGACTCGTTATGTGGAATCAGTTCTAAAAGCGTAGCTTTAACAATATCTGGTTCGTAATGAATATTTTTATTTAAAAGCCAGTCTTGAATGGCAGCTTTTTTCCAGCTCATTTTTGGTGCCGTTTCCAATTTTCGGGAGTGGTAAGGTGCATTATCCATCACCACAATTGAGTTTGGTCTTAATTTTGGTAAGACTCCAGCGAACCACTCCTCAAAACAAACTGCGTTCATCTCATCATGGTAATCTTCACAATTTTTCTTTGCTTCAAAAATCATGAGCCCCTTTTCCAAGATGCCTTCTTCACTACCTATATGGCTAATTATGAGATGTTTGCCTTTTCCAGATGGATTTTTTAATCCACTGGTCAGTCCCTCCAAAAACGCTTGCCGAGATGATGTGACTTTCTTGTCCACCCAAGTTTTTTTTACAGTATGACCTAAAAATAAATATAGTACATTAACATTCAATATTACTATTAAATTTAATGTAAAATGTATATAAATTCAAAATGTTAGCCTTACCTGCGTTAACCCAAGTTTCATCTTGATAATATATATGTCTCCCTTCTCGTCGAAACTGACATATAGATCGCAAGTAACGCTGGCGCCATGTTATTATATCATTTCGATCAATAAGTGTGCTCTTGCGTGACCGTGCAACAAATTTAAAATTAAGATGCTTCAAAATTTTTCTGAGGGTGTCTTTGGAAACCTTGGGCATTTCTGGATCATCGTTCATCACTTGTAAAATCTAAAATAGTAAATTTTATAATAGTTTGGAATCATTACTTATATATATAAAAGATGTAGGTATAAAATAATACCGTCTGACTGATTGACTAACCTTTGCAATCGTTGGAGGTTCATTTCGGTAAAAGAACTGATGAACAAGTCTTCGTATTGCGGAGGATGTAAATTCATCAATTTTGTCTTTGAAACTTCGCTTTGGTCCAGTTTTTTTAGGAGGAGTTGGCGCCGCAACTTTATTTACTTCCTTCAAAACGTTACAAACAGAGCGTGAGGTTATTCCCAATATGTCAGCAACTTTGCTCATACATTCATTTTCTTCCACTACTTCAAAGGCCTCCAATTGCGCAAAAGTTTCATTTTTCACGTACTTGTAGGCATTGCGGATCATTACTTTTTCAGTAACAGTGAAAGCTTTTCGTGGACGTTTTTTTCTTGGGGACAAGAAAACATCCACGTCTTTTTGTGATGTACTTGGCTGAGGATCCATTTTGATGGAAAACCAAAACAAATAGATTCACTCAAAGTTCACAAAAAAACTATAAACGTAACAACAAACACAACGTAACAAAACTTTAACAAAAACCCAACAAAATAACAAAATATCGATTCGCAATGAAACAAGATATTCGTGCAGTCAGACTGGGAGAATGAAGCCGAATGACAAGATAAACAAAATTGCGATAGCTGCACGAGCGCGCACGGATTGCCAATACAGAAAACTATCTAGGTTCTTTTATTATAAGTTTTGTTTTTAATATAAAAAACAAAAATATTAACTTTTTATAAAATAAAGCAGCGGTTACTAATTAATAAATAATTATTATGAGTAATTATGTATTTATTTAAATAAAAATCAATAATTTAGTCTTTAATTGGCACAACAATATTATGATTACATAAACATAAATCGCGATTGTTTATCGATTTTTGTGTTCATCACTACACTATTATATGTGGTATCATTATTTTACAAAATGACAGTAGCTAATGTCAAACGTGGAATCGAATTATAATTCCGACTATAGACACTACTCTTAACTTTCACTACAAAGTATCTTTTCATCCGCCGATGTAACCGAAATTCATTGACATTGCTATCTGTCTTCAGTAATGTCACAAACAAACTCTTTGTGAATGAAATGCGGGTATTGGTCAAGAAATTAAATTATTCTTTTTTATATCCACGTTTTCAAGGGGTGTAAATTATGAAATACACAGCAAAATTATGTGTTACAATTTTCTCTTCATAAAATTGGATTTTAAAATTGTCATCATTATTGTATAAGAAATAGTCACGTATAATCTCTGTCACTTCAAATTTTCTTTAAAAAAATCTCCACATAACATTGTGTTGTGCCAATAGTGTCCAGCGACATCGACTAGCTTGAGTTCGTTTACCTCAATGAGAGGTCTTGGGATTAATTTGAGTTTCGTTCACCTAAAGGTTTATACTTAGTTGGTTAGTTGCCGTACGACATAAAGAATGAAACCACTCAGAAGTAAAACGTACCTAAGTATGCAAAATACCACACTAAAATCAGCACAGTATTTTTTCCCCAGGAAAATGGCACAAAAAACACACACCTCTTTTCTCTTCTCATACGTGGCGGGTAATTAACAATTAAAAAGTTAAATTTTAATATTTCTAAGTAGGGTCCTCAACAGCATTTTAATATTCTCCTAACACATCGGGTCGTGTAATTTGATCACCGTCCGAACCCGCACAAAACACATTACCAGCAACGTTTGACCCCCGGTCTTCTGCAATTACTTCATATTTAACATATTATTAAACTTCTCCTTTTGTGATAATTCCCTTAAATTCCCTTAATTTTGCCAAAGTTTTTCTCGCAATACCCATTTAGTAAGATACTTAGTTAAGGGCCCCCACAGACCGCAGATTTTAAATCTAAGAAGAGTTTTATCGATTTTGCCAAAGCTTTGATTCGCTTAGCTTCTCCGATTTGGTCGATTGAAATTGGACACTTAAGACTATAGAGACAAAAATTCCACTGAGCCAAGCCATGTAAGACTTAACAGCTAAGTTATTGCTAGGGTATAAGTGAGTGCTTGTTAATTAAGTATAAGAAAAATTAATTGAGCTTTTGATTCTTTTGGAAATTAAAAATGCAAATCATGCATAGTTTTATTTTAATCTGTGAAACCTTTTTATAATTGTCTCACTTGCACAGTTTTCCCTTTTCATCGAGCAATTGACTACACAGAAGTATGCCAAAACCACTCCAGCAGATTGGACTACTAATATTCCTTACTTTCCTTACTATTCCCTACTAATTTTATACATTCGAAAGTGTGTTTATTTGTTGGTTTGTCCTTCAATTACGCCGCAAAAGAGCTACGGATCGACGTGATTTTTTGCATGGGTATAGTATAGTTGAGGGTCTGGAGAGTGACATAGGCTACTTTTTATCCCGGAAAATCAAAGAGTTCCTGAGGGAATTAAAAACTAAATCTATGCGAATGAAGTCATGAGCAACAGTTCGATACCTCTGGGCTCAAAGGTCGTAAAGGACATTTGAGTTTTTGACACGGTTTTACTCAGTTTTTAATTCTCTATCGATCTGTATATTCAGTTTTACGAAATTCGCAAAAAAAATGCCTTTACGACCCACATAATTTGATACGATAAACCAAGTTTACCGAGAAAATATGGACGTAAATAACACTTATTTACCATAGTATATTTATTTTGGAAGTAAAGCAAAGTATAAAACAAATATTGGGCATAAAATACATTCAAATTGTCAATTGTCTTATACCACCTCAGATGATCGACCGAGCGAAGCGAAGGTCTTTGAGTTAACTAGGGCGATTTGCACTTGTCCGTCCGTCCGTCCGTCCGTCCGTCCGTCTGTCAGAGCCTTATAACTTTTGAATTACTGAACGTAATTACTTCAAATTTAGATATAATATGTAAACCGATGGCCTCCAGCCGAAAATGGCTTAAAAAGTTATAAAAATCTTTATTTCAGGGGGGCTCTCATAGAAGCGAATGCGAAGTAAAAAAAAAAATATCGCGTTACATAAAATTGTTACGTATCATTTTAAAGATAATTTTGAACTGAGTACAAAAATAATTTTTTTTTAATTTTTCCCTTAAAATTGACGAAATGGGGGGCTTTCAAAGTGGCGATTTTATACGCTCGCTTGAAGACGCTCTCTAGAAAAATCCGCTATGGATTTTCAAACTGATTTTATGTTTTTAGGTCACTTATATCCTGTACTTGAACAACAAATACTAAAATTATATGAATATTATAAAGAAACGAGATTATTTAATTTTTAATGGGCGTCAGTAATTCATATAGCATCAACATAGCTTCACAATAATGCTAATAGATGGCGCAGTCAGTAACTATTCCCATGGAACTACGAGTTAAATTCAATGTTTGATAAATAATTCAATGTTTTCACTAACGTTCCCTAACCTTTACGGGCTACCTATAAGTTAGGTGATTGATGTTTTCTGTCAACTTATTTATCACGATCCTGTACGGGACACCTAAAAGGATATTGGGACGGATGTTAGGACTTAGGATTGTATTTAGGAGCTACCTACGTTAAGAGACTCCTACTTAGGGGATGATTTAGGTATGTTTGGTGAAAACGGGCATAATAATAATGTCAGTTTTGGTTATCATGTATCGATTGAATGAATAATCATGGGATACCGTTACCGCGAGGTCTCAGTTCGGGGCGAACCACTAGTTATTATAAGTCACCTCAAAATTAGGAGGTAAAGGACATCATCTTTACAAATTGTCCTGTACACCCTTACAATTTAAAATAAAAAAAAATACAAGTGTCCTTTACTACTTAGTTTAATTTGTGTTTCATGAAGCACATGAAACACAAATTAAGGGCGTAAATAAACGTAAGTGAGGAATTGTGTCCCATAAATCCTAGAATATTTAAATAGCAACAAATTTATAGATTTAATTCGTCGTTGTTTGAACATTGTCATTGTTAATAGTTTAAGTATATTCTACACAATCACACACGCGTGAAATTCTTTCCAAAAGAAATACTCACCGCCAATGAAATAACTGGATAAATACCACCACGTACTTTCTCTTGCAGCATGTATTCACGTCCAACGGGCATTACCATCGAATCTGACAAGTACGAAATTATAATAAAATTAAAAACATACATCACACCAAGCTAAGGTATTCACTTCATATCGTTGAATTTGATTTCTGTATAGAAACTTTCAACCCCTACCTAATTAAAATGATTCTAATACTCGTTATAAATTCCCTATAGTCAAATACATGTTCCTAGGCCAAGTATAGTAGGTGTGGGCTGTGCGCTGAATCACTCAGTCAGTTTCTCATTTACTATTACTTACAGAAAAATAAAGTCGAGAGTAATACTATGAAACACCCAATTGCATTGCATTGTTAATTGTTATACGTGGGGAGAATGTGATGGTGAGAGAGGAAGCAACGAAATTGCAACTTGCTTAATGAAATATCTTGAAGAAAACGACAAAATGGGCGTAAAACATCTGCTGATTGTGTAGTGGCCAGAACAAAAACAAAACCGTATTGGCTGCCGTGAACCATTTCCCAAAATCAGCAATTAATTTGGTGGTAATTCAAATGAGCTATTTACTCCCGGGCCATACATACATGCCTGTCTATACAGTTCATGCTGTTATCGAAAGAGAAGTGCGAAATATTATTCCATGGTGTCCCTCGCAGTGGTCTACATATTTTGAAACAGCCCGCAAAAGACCGAGACCTTACAAAGTCAATGTCATGGAATATTCCAATTTTTAAATTTTGATCAATTAGCCACAAATACATTCCCGCCAACGACATTGAAAAATATTAAATTCAAAAACATCAGAGTAGCCACGCACCATTTAAAAAATCGGCCAAGTGCGAGTCGGGCCTCGCTCTTTTAGGGTTCCGTTAAAAAAATTAAATTAAAAAATTTCCATCTACCCACCTACCCATTTTAATTTAATTTTTTTAATTAAATTTAATTTTTATTATTTGTTGTTATAGCGGCAATAGAAATACATAATATGTGAAAATTTCATCTGTCTATCTATTACGGTTTACGAGATATAGCCCTCTGACAGACGGACGGACGGACGGATGGACGGACAGCGTAGGCTTAGTAATAGGGTCCCGTTGGTACCCTTTGGGTACGGAACCCTAAAAAAGCACAACGAAAAAATGTTTGTCAAATACTCCATGGAAGACGAAGCAGAGACTCATTCTGTAACATTATGTGAAAGAACCCCAGGGAAATGAAAAGGAAAGGGGAAGGGACGGTCAAAAAGGGAAAAAAATCAAGATAAATATGAACCAGTGATTGGTATGGATGCAGTCAAGCAGCTATACAACAGTAGATTACTAATAGCAGCTGCTAAATATAAAGATCTGAAAAACCTTTGTGAAAATGGAACAATACCTAAAAGATTTCATATTGAATATAGGGAACTGCCATGCAATTCTGAGTTACGCGAGACTAAACGAAACAGACGAAGAGGATGATGAAGAAAGTGAGAAGGAATATGAGTAAAGAAACCATGTTTATAAAGTTGATTAAAGAAAGAAGTGAAACTAATTAATTAATGATTAAATCTAAATGAAACTAATTAAAATTTATAAAGTTTAAAGAAAGAAGTGAAAGTAATTAAGTAAAGAAAAGAGTTATAATTTAAAGCTTTGTGTCCAATTTTAATTAACGATCTCAATTTCATTACACAAATGTATGTTTTAATTGAATAATTTGTTATTTTGTTATTTTTTGTAAAGAAAATATAATAAATAAAACACATTTTTACACAGTTCATTGAATTATCCTTACAATTCTGTAAGGATAATTCAATGAACTATGTAACAATGTGTTTTTTATATTATATTTTAGCGGGTATCTTTATACTAAATACTTCTTAAGGATTCTATATACTATATAAGTAAACGAGGTTCCATATTCTATTACATACTTATTCTACGAAATAAAATAAAACTGATTACAAAGTTAAAAAAAAAACAAATTGTTATCTTGTTGTTCCTGGTCTGTGGTTACTGGCTACTAGCGTTTTCTGTAAGTCATACAGTACGTATTTTAAAAAAATGAAAAATTTCGCGCGAGTCGCATTATTTTGTTATATCTAAATTTTGAATTTATAAAATTACTTACAAGCTTTTAGTAGAGACCATAAACTTTATATTAAGAACTCAAAATGTCTATTGGTGATAGCAGTGTGAATTCAAAATGTCTGTGTATAGTGAAAAATGAATGTCCCGAGAAATCTAGAAATCGATAAATACAACAAAGCATTTTATGAAGATTTACTACAGTGGAAAAGCGAGAAAAAATTCTACCATGAGTTTTTTAGAGTTGAGTTGAGTTTGAGAGTTTGAGATCACTGCCAGAGACCCCAAAAAACTAGTAACGACCACCGGCAACTGGAAGCAACCAAATATAAACACCGCAACTCCACACACACCAACCTTCGAAGTAAGCACCGCAAGCCGGCTGGTCACCGTGGGGGAAGAAGACCAAAACCCTCCAACTAAAAGATGTGAAACAATTAACATTGCAACACTCAATACAAGAACCCTAAGAACCCAAGAAAGTTTACTGGAATTAGAAAAATCATTACAAAACATAAACTACGATATTTTAGGCATAAGCGAGATGAGAAGATTAGGCAACAAAATAGAAGAACATAAAGATTACATTTTATATCAGAATGGAGAAATAGCTCTTCACAGAGGGGTGGGATTCCTGATAAAAAATCTTTAAAACATAACATTCAAGAGCTGATAGGAATCTCTGATAGATTAGCTATACTTAATGTCAACTTAACGGGCTACAAAAAGCCATGGACGGTTATACAGGTTTATGCACCCACCGAGCAATCCACCAAAGAAGATATTGAAGACTTCTATAATAATCTAACGGATATTGTAAAGAAATATCACAACAACAACCTTATCATTATGGGAGACTTCAACGCCCAGATTGGTATCAGAGAAGCAGGGGAAGAATCAATATTGGGAAGTTATGGTCATGGTAAGAGAAGCAAAAACGGTCACAAATTAATAGAATTTCTTTTGCAAAACAACCTAACATTACTCAATTCAGTCTTCAAGAAAAATCCTAAAAAGAAATGGACCTGGATATCTCCAGACGGAAAACATAAAAATGAAATTGATTATATTATTACAAACAGACTAAAATATTTTAATGACACACACATAGTACTGAATCTGAACTTCAATACCAACCACCGTATGGTACGATGCCGTTTAAGACGATACCCACCAAAAAGATCTAGGAAATTTATAACAAATGCCAAGGCACTGCCATCAGAACAATATGCGAAAAATGTAGACTCATCTTCTATTCAGCAGCTGTTAGATACAGTTAACTCGGACATAAATATTAACGAAAAGTATGATCACCTAGAAAATAAATTAACACTTATAAAGAAAGTAAATATTATTAAGGATACAAACAAATTTAGTGAAATAACATTGAAATTACTAGAAGAAAGAAAAATCCTAATATCAGATAAAGAACATAGTAGAGAAAACCAAAGTAGAATATCAAGTCTTAGCAAACAAATTCGGGAAAGTATGAGAAAGGATATGTTGGCGTCCAGTGCCCTGTCTAGGTGACGAAGGGATATCTGGGCGTAGAATAGAAAAGACTGTATTCCACTATTAACTTTATTACGTGAAGGTTTATTAGAACAAGATTTACTAGCTTTGTTACACGTTGTAACGTTTTGGCTTGTAGGTAGATATGATGTAATAACAAAACGTTATCGAAAGTTTAAAGTGGTATATTCGTTACGTTAGTAGGGCCATGGGTTTTAGGGGCCTTCAATTATTTTGCTCATCCGCAGTGGACCATGTACTGCCCTGTCGTCGTTGCTGTGGCAGGCCTCAAGCGACGGATGCTCAGCAAGGTAGGTAGGCAGGCCGGAACAGGGCGCGGCGCACGGAAGGACGTTCCCACAGCTTCAGGTAGGAGTGACACGACGTCCACGACACGCAGAAGTGGCGTGCAGAACGTAATTGTGTTGCCAGGAAGTGTGAAGCTCGTACTATGAACCCCGATATTCCGGGGTTGAATACGTACGTCGAATAAGCGTCTTAAGGGATGCTAACGGCAAAAACGTGGCGATTCGGTACCGCCAGCGACACTGGTACTGCTTTCAGGTGTAAAAATTCCAAAATGCCGCCCGCCGCGGAGGTCGACCGTCGACGCGAGCACAAGCATTTGCGAAAGAACCGGTTAGGTGCGGTGCGCGGGAAGAGGGAACGCGCAAGCGTCACCTGGGACACTCAAGGTCGAGCGTCAAGTTATAAAATAATTTTGAATTTAATATGTTAGGTAAACGACAGATCGAAAAAACGTTCCTCAGATGATTTTATTTAAGTATTTACTCGTAGAATTAACCTACTACGTTACAACGTGACCACTTGTCAATTCATCAACGCGACCGTCCCGTTCGTAATCAAGTTCGTCACTTTTCGGCCCTCCCCTCCGCGGCCGTATAGCGCGCGAACCTGTTCGTCCGCGCGACCAACTTCAAATTGCCGCCTAATGTTGATAGCGACACAGTCGCTAACATACTCCCGGCGTTGAAGTATCTTCAACAGTAGTAGGCAGGGGGCATATGTTATTGAAGGCTCGTTTCAAGATTCCCTTTTTGGTCTTGATTTCAGCGACTCTGTTAATTCCGTCTCCACCTGGGTACACGCGTACGATACGTCCGAGCAGCCACTTCGTCTTTTGTTGCAATAAGGTAATGTATTCTGTAGAAAAACGACTCCAGAAGTGTTGCTTCAATAATTCGATGCGATGGAACCTTGCGAGAGATGACATTCTACTACAGGTAATTTGAGCTTGTGGTGCAAACAGTAGAGATCGTCCGATTAGAAAGTGGGCTGGAGTGAGTGGGTATAGATCGGAAGGATCGTCGGACAATGGAGTAATTGGACGGGAATTCAAAATACCTTCTACTTGTACTAACAAAGTGTTAATTTCTTCGTAGTCTAGGTAAGTTAAACCAAGAACTCGTCTAAGGTGATGTTTTACTGATTTCACCGCAGATTCCCATAAACCGCCGAAATGAGGCGTATACGCGGGTAAGAATGAGAAATCAATACCGTCTTCGATCGTATCCGCTGGTGAAAGCTGGCTTAGGACCTTAGAAAGCTCATGGAAAGTACCCACGAAAGTACTTCCGTTATCAGAGATAATAGTTTTCGGTTTTCCTTTTCTCGACGTAAATCTATTTAGCGCCGCGATAAAGGCTTCCTTTGTCATGTCCGAAACCAGTTCCAAATGTATGGCTTTAGTTGCTAAACAAACAAACACACAAATGTAAGATTTAATGGGTTTGCATCCTCTACCTTTGCGATTAGCTATCATTACTGGCCCGGCATAGTCTACCCCTGTGTTAAGGAATGGAAATTCTAATTGTGCTCGCTGTTCAGGTAAGTGACCCATTATGGGTTGAACTGTTTTTCCCTTAAGTCTACAACATTTAACACATGAGCGCACGGTGAGTTTAGCTAGATTTGTGCCTCCTAGAGGCCAATAATTGTGTCGAACTGTCGCTAAAAGGAGTTGAGGCCCTGCATGCAAATACTTTATGTGAAAATGTTTGAAGATCAGTCTGCATAAAGGGTGTTTGCTGCTCAGTAAAACCGGGTGTTTCGTGTTGTAATCGTAATTTGTATTACCTAGTCTGCCTCCAACACGAATTAGTCCATTTTCATCAATAAAATATGGCGACAATGAAAGAAATTTATTTTTATGGGGCAATTTTTTCTGTGACAGAAGTAACTGTCGGCAAAGGATTCTTCTTGTGCAATTTTTAAAAGAAAATTGTTGGAATTATTAAGTTCGGTTGTTGTTAACTTACCGATAACCTTTTCTGAGGCATAACGGCAATTTTTTACAAATCTAAGAACGAATGCCGCAATGCGTTGTAATTTTGAGAATGAAGAACAATTGGATAGAAGCAGGCGTTACTTTGCGGAAGTCCATGATTAGCAAGAAAAGGGTAGAATTATTTTGCTATAATCCGCCAACAGAAAAATCTGTATAATTTTTACACTACTCTCGACGCACGTTTCGCCCCGACACCGGAGCATCCTCAGGAGATGTTGACTCTACAACGCATCAATCAATCAACTAGACAATGCATCGTTGTAGAGTCAACATCTCCTGAGGATGCTCCGGTGTCGGGGCGAAACGTGCGTCGAGAGTAGTGTAAAAATTATACAGATTTTTCTGTTGGCGGATTATAGCAAAATAATTCTACCCTTTTCTTGCTGAAGAACAATTTCCAATTAGCTCGGAAAATAAGTTAGGTTCTTCAGCAACATGAAAACATTTCACAAGAGTTTCTGGCAAATCAGAAACTTGTGTCTCCTGCTTGGGTTTTTCTGGCCAATTAGTTTGATCAGATTTTAAAAAAGACGGCCCAGACCACCACAAAGATGATTTACCAAGAACGTCGGCCTTTAAACCTCGTGAAGCGAGATCTGCCGGGTTTTCTTTGGAAGGAACGTGGCGCCACTCATGAGCCGAGAAACTTTCCTGTATTTCGGATACGCGATGCCGAACAAACGGTTTCAAATGAGCTGGAGAAGAACTTAACCAACCCAAGACAATCATCGAGTCGGACCATAAGATGCACCTACTGATTGGGAGTGTTAAGGAACTTAATATCTTTATACCTAACCTCGTTCCAAGTAGGGCACTTGAAAGCTCCAGTCGAGGAATTGAGGTAGTTTTAATGGGAGCTACCTTACCTTTGGATGCTAACAAATGAGTGGTGACTGTACCATCGGTGTCCGAACATCTTACATAAACGCATGCACCATAAGCCCTTTCTGAGGCGTCTGTAAAGATGTGCAGCTGTATGTCTGCGGGT
This sequence comes from Oeneis ivallda, assembly GCA_029955525.1. NCBI lineage: Eukaryota > Metazoa > Arthropoda > Insecta > Lepidoptera > Nymphalidae > Oeneis > Oeneis ivallda. Next base: position 517,824 of record JARPMR010000027.1, on the reverse strand, counting down.
AAATTAGATGTAACACATCTGGGAATGTCAAAAGTATTTAATTGTGGTAATGACCTAGCAAAATCAAACCAGGCCTGCCTTATATGTGGAGGAAGTGGATCATCCCAACCACATTTATTTATCCACAATTGCTGCATGATTATTTTCGCTTCCACGATGCAAGGTGAAACAAGACCAAGTGGGTCGAAGACTTGGGCAATTGTTGATAAAATGTGTCTCTTATTCACAGTGACATTTTCAGGAATGTCAATGGAAAATGACAGAGTGTCTGCAGGACATTTCCAATTTAAACCCAATGTTTTAGAAAGGTTGTCACTGCTGAGATCTACAGATCCCGATATCTTCGCCTCACCAGAAATTGCTTGCAGAATATCTCGATGGTTTGAGTTCCATTTTCGCAAGTTCAATTGAGCAGATGATAAGGCTTTTATTACTCCGCGACCTAGAGATATAGTTTCCTCAATGGTGGAATGTCCAGACAGAAAATCATCAACGTAAAAATCGTGGCGAATTGCACGTTGAACCTTAGAATCTTCAACTTCACGACTCAACTGAAGAAGACATCTTGTGGCCAAATAAGGCGCTGAAGCCGTACCATAAGTAACGGTGTTCAGTTGATAGCTTTTAAGAGGATGAGAGGGGCCAGCTCTCCACAAAATTTGTTGAAGGGTGCGTTCTTGTTCGAAGATTTCCGTCTGGCGGTACATCTTCTCTACATCCGCAGTAACGACGTATTTGTGTTGTCTGAAACGCAGCAATATAGACAGTAAATCGTCTTGCACTGTTGGTCCCACTCTTAGAATACTATTAAGTGACTTTCCTGACGTCGTAACTGCAGAAGCATCATAAACTACGCGTAATTTTGTGGTTTTGCTTGACTCCCTTAATACACCATGATGAGGCAAATAACAAGCTTTATAATTAAGAGAACTTTGCTCTGTCATGTGACCGAGAGTGAGATATTCGTTCATAAAGTCCACATAAAGTTGTTTCATATTAGAATCTCTCCCCAACTTTCGCTCCAAAGACAAAAATCTGCACTTGGCCATCTGATATGAATCCCCTAACACTTTGGGTGATGCCTTCAGAGGCAGTGAGACAATGAATCGTCCATCAGGTTTGCGTTTTGTGGTCTTTAGGAAGTGTTCCTCACATGCTCGTTCTTCTGGCGTCAAATTATGTTTCGGAGAAATTGAATCTAACTCCCAGAAACGCGACAGATCAAACTCTAAGTTGCTACTCAACATGCATGTTTCATTTTTATTATTCTTGTTATTTGTCCACACTGTACCCGAAACTAGCCATCCTAACTGTGTTTCGAAAAGAGTAGGTTTATTTTTACCAAGACTGATGCGATTGGTGCCAATAACGCTCCAAAATATATCAGCTCCTACTAATATGTCTATTGTGGATGGAATATGAAACGACGGGTCTGCTAAACAAATTCCAGACGGAATTTGTAAGTCTCGAAGATTGACAAATGATGATGGCTGTGGTGTGGTAATGTTTGGTAAAACAATGCAATCAATACCTATCCTGAAACCACCAATGTAAGACTCAAATGTGAGTGAGCAAGACTCTGTACTACTGAGTGCTTGACTATTTATACCAGTTACTTTATTTTTGACTGGAACAGTATTAATATTCAGCTTACTACAGAAATCCTTCGTTATAAAATTAGTCGTACTCCCATTATCGAGCAAAATCCTAGCAACATGTGGCTCTCCTTTGCTATCTAGTACCTTTACCAAGGCTGTGGAAAGTAAAACAGTAGAAGTTACAAACGAGGAATCTAGTGATTTAGCTGATAAGGCTACGTTTTCAGCGCTAATGGGTGTAGCGATTGGTTCAGTGTGTAATAATGTGCTATGGTTTTTAGAACAATATTTACAATTACACTAGCGGCACGCTATGATGGCCGGTTTGACGTTTGTCCGCTCATGAAGTTCCGTATTAATTGATAACGACTTTGAAGGAAATAATTGTATTACTTTATTGACGATAGTGATGTGCAGAGATTCATAAATTTTATCGAATGTAGTTTTAGGTTTAGGACTCAAAATTTATTTATTAAATTGATTTCTAAAATGTATACAAGTGTAGAAAAATCAGTTTGCACCATTTAAGGGGTGAATGTACTTGTGAATATGAACAATTTTCACTATGTGGACAGACCTCTGAAATCGCAAAAAAATATCAGCTGTTTCATACAAAAGGTAAAATTTTTATTTTTATATGATATATACCACAACTCGGCATTTGGTTTTCTAAATTGAAAATTTTTAAAAATGGAATCTAATACGATCGTCACATAGGATCGCTGGCTAGCACAACTACTACCTCCGGCAAACTCGCGTCAATGCTCAATGCAAAACAAAGCAGTTTCGAATTGACGTTGCTTCGAAAAGTATAAACTGTCAGTGCAATGCGATTGTGATATAGTTTTGACCTGGCTTTGGATTTCAAATATTGATACTGCATTACTGTTGACCCTTGCTCGTTAATTTGGACTCTGTTCAAGCCCTTTGTTGTGGATTTCGTCGATATGACCGAACGTACGCAGAGAACTGTTCTAAATAGTCAGACACGTGAGTTCGTAATACGCCTTCGTAACTATTTCGATCGTGAAGCTCAAAATGGAGGGCCAATTTTACCTATAACGTCAGTGGTTGAACGCGTAGCTGATGCGCTTAATATTGGACAACGAACTGTTAGACGGATAACTAAAAAAAAATATGGCGAGACTGGCACAGAAGAAAATAAACTTCACACACCAAAAAAGAGAAAACGAGCAAAACCAGTCGTAGGCATCGATAGCTTTGATGCCGATGCTATCCGAAGACATGTTTACGGCTACTATTTACAGAAGGAGTATCCAACAAGAAAAAAGTTGGTGCATTCACTGAAGGAAGCTGGATTATTCTTCGGTGGGGAAAGTTCTTTAACGAAGATTTTGAAGACCATTGGATTTCGATACAAAAAATGTAACAAACGCAAAATATTGATGGAAAGATTTGATATAGCGATGGCAAGGTATACTTTTTTACGGCAAGTGAAAGAAATCAAAAATTGGCAAAATGTTGTGTTCTTGGATGAAACATGGCTTAATGCTAACCATACTGTAGGCCGTTCTTGGAACGATGACACAGCAGCATCTACTTCCAAAGTTCCTGTAGGAAAAGGATCGCGACTTATAATTTGTCACGCCGGAACCATCAACGGGTTTGTCGAAGGTTCTCTCATGGCTTTTGCGTCAAAAACCACTGGAGACTATCATGAAGACATGAATGGAGAAAAGTTTACTGAATGGTTTACCTCAATGTTGTGTAGCCTCCCTGAACCATCTATTATAATTATGGACAACGCCCCATACCACTCGATGCAAATTGACAAGCCACCTGCCCAATCCCAAAAGAAAGCTGATATCGTCGCATGGCTTCGTAAAAATGGCGTAGATGCAAACATGAATATGTTAAAAGCGGAATTAGTACGTCTTTTAAAAGAAAACAAACTAACCAAGATCCGATACGTCATTGACGAAATAGCATTAGAACATGGGCACAGAGTTATACGGTTACCGCCTTACCATTGTGAGTATAATGCGATTGAGTTGGTGTGGGCTCAAATTAAGGGATATGCTGCAAGACACAATACAGAACCCCCATTTACCACAAAAAAAAATGCTAAAATTATTAGAAGAAGCTTGTGAACATGTGACTAAAGGAGACTGGGAAAAGGTTGTGAATAGAACTGTTAAATTAATAAGGGAAGATTATGAAAGAGATGTGAAAATAGATAATATTATAGAAAACGAACATATAATTATTAATGTAGGTGATGATAGCAGTGACGACAGTGAAAATAGTAGTATGGACGAATCTGATTAATTATGGCCTTTTGTGGCACCTTTTTTGGTATCTTTTGTATTCATATGTTTCTTGTGTGCATATAAAGTATGTATATTCATTTTCATTCAAATATTCAGTTCGTTCAAATAAATTAAATAAACATATACATTTTTGTTTTATTAAACCTATTTAATCAGGTACAAAAACAAAACTTAATTGTTTTTTGTTCGAGAATAAATTGACATTCCACATCACTATTGTAATGTGTCAAACCGGCCATCATAGCGTGCCGCTAGTGTAGAGAGTCTACACTTGTTTTTTGAATGACCGAGGCGAAGGCATTTCATACATACTTTGAATTCCAGAGCCTTCTGAATTCGACTCTCAACTGGCAGTAGTCTAAAAGATTCGCATTTATATAGAAAATGTTCCTGATTACACATTGGACATGAATTAGATTTTGGTTTACTCGTAGAAACAACTAGACTTTTTGGTTTATTCGGTAGCTGTTTGGCATTATCTTGTTTGATGTTATCCTGTTTAGTAGTATCCAAAGTTTCTAAAACATTAGCCCTATTTGAAATAAATCTTAAAAAACTATCTAAAGTTGGGGAATCTTTCAATTTGTTTCTATGAGTTTCCCATTCTCTGTTGGTAACATTGTCTAATTTACAGGACATTATGTGAATAATTAATATATCCCAATGTTGAACTGAATGGCCTAAGCTAGCTAAAGCTCTTACATTCTTATTAATTGCATCAACTAAATTGCGTAAATCTACGCTAGACTCTTTTTGTAGAGTCTCAATTTTCAAAAGCGAATTTAAATGATGATTTTCAAGCAGTCGTTTATTGTCATATCGATCGCATAGAATTTTCCAAGCTGATTGATAGTTATCTGCACAAAAGTCCAATCCTGAAATTGTAGACGCAGCATTCCCCTTAAGTGATGCACGCAAATAATGAAATTTACTAATGGGATCAATGCTTTCGTCAGAATGAATTAATGAATTGAAAGTATCCCTGAACCCAAGCCAGTGATGATATTCGCCATTAAAATGTGGCAAGTTTATTTTAGGTAGTTTGACAACCTTACGTTTGTGTGAATCTGAGGGATCCTCAGAGTCTGCTGCAACCATGGAGTCGTGGGTTGGGACCGACAGCTTACGATGGCTTGCAATCAATGCCCGAGCAGCAGGCACGAGCGAATAGTATTGCATCTCGAACGTATTTCTCTCTTTGAATTCATCCTCGGATGAATCACACAGCTCCTCTATCTCGCTCTGAAAACCGTCAAATTCATCGTATAAAGCTTCTACCTTGTCTAGCCGCAATTGGAGCTCGATTTGAGTTTGGATAGGGTCTGCAGGTTCATCATCACTCTTCAAAGATTTTAAGTAAGTGCTGAAATTAGTAAGCTTCCCTTTAATCGTAGCTCTTTTCTTAATCAATTGCTTCAATTGTCTTTCACTCATTTTGACTTAATTCAAAAAAGACAAAAAAAAGTAAACGAAAAATTTCAATCTAGCTAGGTATGAAAAAATTCGACGCCCGTAAAAATTGCAACAGCAATTTCGTTTCGATACAAATTTACTGCAGAAATTTTGATTCTGAAGATGAAATTCAGAATTGCTAATAAATTTTGTAAGGCGTTGAATATTTGCTTAGATGACTTAGGTATCGGCAAAAATATTTATAACCGACCTAGTAATGAAAAATAAAATTGAAAATAATGATACAACAGTTTTAATATACAGTAAATTAGTGACCTGTTGTTAGTTTTAATGAATTATTTTAAGTGATTTACTAATGAATAACGAACAAATGAATCACTTTGTTATGTACACTAATGATACAAAAAGATTACCTTTATTACGCAATTAATTATGTGAATTCGGTCTACTTACTATTATGAAATGATAAAGTAAATGATTATTATGGAAATGAATGATAATAAGGATGAAAAGAAGGATAATAATGGAAAGATCTCACGGTTTCCAGGTTTCCTCTTGACAATTCCTTAATTGTTGGCAGTTTTGATGTCCGATTATGTCAGCTGTTATTAACAATGATTCAGCAATGTTCACACCGGGTAACCAAATCTTTGCACAACACAAATATCTTCATTTACTGGTGAATTCTTGATATGTATTGCGTATTTAAACTGGCTTGTCGACGTCTTATGCCGGTACACAATTATTATTATAAATCCACTATCCTTCGGTGTTATAATGATGGCCGAGAATTTCTGCTAGTGTTCTTGATTAGGTACACAGCATTATTTACTCTGAAGAACCACAAATATGTCCAGAAAGAGTAGTGGGAATATTGTGCACGGCGATGACCTAGCGTAACCTCTTGCGTCCTTTGTTCTTGTTCTCTTCACGAACTGATGTTTGGTTCATTAAAGGTGAAAAAGGACCATATGTTGGCGTCCAGTGCCCTGTCTAGGTGACGAAGGGATATCTGGGCGTAGAATAGAAAAGACTGTATTCCACTATTAACTTTATTACGTGAAGGTTTATTAGAACAAGATTTACTAGCTTTGTTACACGTGACCACTTGTCAATTCATCAACGCGACCGTCCCGTTCGTAATCAAGTTCGTCACTTTTCGGCCCTCCCCTCCGCGGCCGTATAGCGCGCGAACCGCGCGACCAACTTCAAATTGCCGCCTAATGTTGATAGCGACACAGTCGCTAACAGGATAGGATAGCAAGAAGAAATAAAAAATTGGAAGAAGAAATTAAAAGAACAGGTGGAACGAAAAAAGCGCTTAAGGAGTTAAGGGAGCATGGAAAAGAATGGATTACTAGATTAAAAAGTAACATTTCAAACCAAGTGACAAACCGTACAGAAGTTCAGAAACTAGCCACACTCTACTACAGAAACCTTTACTCTGATGATGGTGCTGTACAAGAAACTGATATCGGTTTAAGAACAAACAATATTCAGGGTGATGTACCACCAATACTTACAACAGAAGTACGTAAAGCTATCAACTCACAAAAATTAGACAGAGCACCAGGACCCGATAAAGTACCAAATGAGTTGTTGAGAGGTACTACAGAAGAACTAAGCCCTATTCTAACTAGGATTTTCAATGACATTCTAAAAACAGGTACAATTCCAAGCCAGTGGGGAGAGTCGCATATTATTCTTCTGCATAAGAAAGGAGCCAAAGATGACATTGGTAACTACCGACCTATAAGCCTCATATCAAACGTCTATAAGGTGTTTGCCAAAGTAATCTTAGACAGAATAACAATATCTCTAGATGAAAATCAACCTATTGAACAGGCGGGGTTCAGAAAGAAGTACAGTACCATAGATCATATCCACACCATAAAACAAATCTTGGAAAAATATAATGAATACCAGAAGCCAATATACTTACTTTTTATTGACTATTCCAAAGCATTCGACAGCCTGAACCATAGCTATATCTGGACAAGCCTAAGCCAGCAAGGAGTGGACAGCATTTACATTAACATAATTAAAAATATTTATAGAAAAAGTATAAGCCGCATAAAACTAGAATCGATAGGTGACACATTCCCCATAAACAGAGGAGTGAGGCAAGGAGACCCATTGTCCCCTAAACTTTTTACCGCTGTGCTCGAAAATATATTTAGAAAAATGGATTGGGATAGTTATGGTATCAACATAAACGGTAGCCTCCTAAATAATTTAAGATTTGCTGATGACATTGTTTTGTTAGAAGAAGACCCTAAGAATTTACAAAATATGATACAAACCTTAGATGACAAGAGCAAGGAAGTCGGACTACAAATAAATACGAGTAAAACAAAACTGATGACCAACTCCACTGAAGTAAACATAGAAATAGATGGTAACAGGCTCGACTATGTAAGGGAGTATGTTTATTTGGGGCAAATTATTTCTCCTAGTGATCTGATGTCAAAGGAAGTAGATAAAAGAATAGCTAGTGGTTGGAAGAAGTATTGGTCCTTAAAAGAGATCATGAAAAATAAAGAATTTAATATTAGTATTAAAAAGAAGACCTTTAATACTTGTATTCTTCCCTGTATAACCTACGGTTGTGAGACATGGTCCCTTACGGAAAAACATAGAGAGAAACTTGCAAGATGTCAACGTGCAATGGAGAGGAGTATGTTGGGAATAAAACTCAAAGAAAAAATAAAGAGCACAGAAATAAGAAAGAAATCTAAAGTCACTGACATACTTTCTCGAATTGACCATCTGAAATGGGGCTGGACAGGGCATATGTTACGCTGCAAATTAAACAAATGGAGCAAACAAGTGACTCTATGGTATCCAAGGGATGGTACCAGGAGACAGGGACGACCAACCCGAAGATGGGAAGACGACATCCGTCGGACATTGGGTCCTTTCTGGACAAGGGTTGCAGCAGACCGAGCCCAATGGCGAGAGTTGGAGGAGGCCTATGCCACTAGGCACACCGAACTTCGGGACATAATTTAGAAAACATATTAACTACAAAATTTTACATTATTTTGCCATGTTCGGAATAAAAGGCTATTTTATTTATTTTATTTTATTATGAGTTTGAGAATTGTAAATTAATAGATATATGAATTTCAATTATGTGATTTGTCTATTATTTTCCTCGTAGGTGTAGTATAAAGCACTATGTATCACTCGGGAGAAAGTGCGATTCCTTACTCGGGTGTATTAAGGCCCTCGGCTGCGCCTCGGGCCTCAAATGGCACCCTCGTATGTAATCGGTCTTTTTCACCCCTCGTTGAACAATGTACTATTACGTCCTTAGATAATAACATAGGATGAAAATTTGAAGGGTGTAAAGAACTTTAATTTTTAAATTTATGGTCGTAAAGGCAATCTATCTCGATAAATACAGGACTAGGGTAATTTTTCAATACTGCCTTAGAAAATACTATAAATTTTAAGCACTTTCTCTTTAGGTTTCATTTAAATAACTCAAGGAACAAAGATCCTAGAGTTTTTTTTTAATTTTTTTTTTAGTATTTTGCTTCTCCTGAAAAGTCGCATTTTGTCCTTTACGACCTTTGAGCCCAGAGGTATCGAGTTTTTTATAATACTTACTCTTACTCTACTTTACTTACTCCATCCATTACTAATTCAGTTTCTTAATCTGTGTCGCAATTATATACCTCACCCATTGTCACTTCAGTTTCATAATCTCTCACCCACTGTCACTTCAGTTTCATAATCTCTCACCCATCGTCACTTCAGTTTCATAATGTTTAGCTATATCGGTGACTCTAATTATTCTAAAAATTTTCTCGTTTCCGATTTGAATATGAAGTGATACTCCGATGTGACTCTCAACTTTCTTAGGAGGTCCATAATAATTAGCGATAATAATAATACTTATACTTATATGTGTCTACTATTTCAGTGTCAGACTTTGAGGTGTCAGCATAACTGGCAACGCGCTTTGTTCAAAGTTAATTTCAAAAGTCGATAGTCTGTGGGAGTTCTTACGAGGCAACCTTGTCACATTAAGATGGGAGGTTCAATTCTAATTACCTCGGACCTTATTAACAGGGTAATTAATAGGACAAGGGACTACCCTCGCTGGCGGCGGCCGTTATTGGCCGAAAGGGTCCACATTTAGCCAATTGTTGTTTTAATTCAAGAGCTTTTCGTAGTTTGTATGAAGTGAAATGTACTTTTGAGGGTGTGTTTAATATTCTCGTGCGACGAAAGTTGGGCCGGCGTGTTTTAATTGAGACTTTATACGGACTACGGGAATATAATAGACTTGTAGAGGTAGTTTAATTTGTGCTTGTTTTGTGTAAAGTGACGAATATACAGATGGTCTCAGCTACAGTTGCGTAGCGTTGCGTAAGAGATTGTAGCATCACGAGCAATCCATTAATGTCTCACTACTGAGTGCAGTTATCTTCTCAGAATAGAATAGAATAGAATAGAAATGTTTTTATTCAAATAAACTTTTTTACAAGTGCTTTTGAACCGTCGATGAGTCTACCACTGCTGGTTCGGAATGCCGTTCCAGCGGTAGACTCATCGACGATTCAAAAACACTTGTAAAAAAGTTTATTTGAGTTTATTTATTTATTTACAGAGAAGGGTTATAATAGACCACAGTCTACCACGCTGGCCCAATACGAATTTGTAGACTTTACACACCTTTGAGAATATTACGGAGAACTCTCAGGTGTGTAGTGTTCCTCACGATGTTTTCCTTCACCGTTAAAGCATGTGATAGTCAGTTGCTTAAACGCACATATCTCGGAAAAGTCAGAGGTGTGTACCCGCGGGACCGAACCAGAGACCATCTGATTAGGAAACGGCAGTTCTAATCACTAGACTATCACTGCTCATTATCAGAGATATTGTATATTAATGGCGAAACTAAACGTAGTAGAACTGTACTGCAACGAAGTAGCAAATATGAACTGTACTGCAACGAAGTAGCAAATATAAACCGTACTGCAACGAAGTAGCAAATATAAACTGTACTGCAACGAAGGAGCAAATATAAACTGTACTGCAACGAAGTAGCAAATATAAACTGTACTGCAACGAAGGAGCAAATATAAACTGTACTGCAACGAAGGAGCAAATATAAACTGTACTGCAACGAAGTAGCAAATATAAACCGTACTGCAACGAAGTAGCAAATATAAACTGTACTGCAACGAAGGAGCAAATATAAACTGTACTGCAACGAAGTAGCAAATATAAACTGTACTGCAACGAAGGAGCAAATATAAACTGTACTGCAACGAAGTAGCAAATATAAACTGTACTGCAACGAAGTAGCAAATATAAACTGTACTGCAACGAAGTAGCAAATATAAACTGTACTGCAACGAAGGAGCAAATATAAACTGTACTGCAACGAAGTAGCAAATATAAACTGTACTGCAACGAAGTAGCAAATATAAACTGTACTGCAACGAAGGAGCAAATATAAACTGTACTGCAACGAAGTAGCAAATATAAACTGCACTTGAACTGTGATAGTTGTGATAGCATAGTCTTCTCGGCTAACTTCTCTAACTCACACACCTTAACTTTTCGAAGTAACGCTCAGTTTAAGCTTTAATCAGAGGGTTTATGCATGCCTTCAGTTACAGTTGCGTAGCGTTGCGTAAGAGATTGTATCATCACGAGCAATCCATTAATGTCTCACTACTGAGTGCAGTTATCTTCTCAGAATAGAATAGAATAGAATAGAAATGTTTTTATTCAAATAAACTTTTTTACAAGTGCTTTTGAACCGTCGATGAGTCTACCATTGCTGGTTCGGAATGCCGTTCCAGCGGTAGACTCATCGACGATTCAAAAACACTTGTAAAAAAGTTTATTTGAGTTTATTTATTTATTTACAGAGAAGGGTTATAAACACTGCACTTGAACTGTGATAGTTGTGATAGCATAGTCTTCTCGGCTAACTTCTCTAACTCACACACCTTAACTTTTCGAAGTAACGCTCAGTTTAAGCTTTAATCAGAGGGTTTATGCATGCCTTCAGTTCTCTTCTTATTCAAACGATAGACGTCCACTGCTAGACAAAGGTCTCTTGCATAGTGTACTTCCACAGGTCTCAGTCTTACGTCGCCTGTATCCACCGGCTTTTCGAACTATGTGCTCCGCCCATTTCCACTTCAGTTTCACGACTCGCTGAGACTTTGGTTGTCCTACGGATTTCGCATTTCTGATTTGATCTTGCAAGGATACTCCCAGCATAGCTCTTTCCAACGCCCGCTGAGCAACACTGAGCCTTCTTACGAGGCCCATAGTTAGCGAGTTATCTATAATGTTCTCAAAGATGTTTGAAGTCTACCAATCTGCATTTTGCCAGCGTAGTGGACGGCCTCAAGTAACCCATTTCAATCTGAGAAGAGACTCATGTCTCGTAGAGGGCTGTCGATGAATTGAGATCACAATGACTTGAACTATAGCTTCGCTTTATAACAGGATGTTGATATTGCTTTTTAACCCCCGACGCAAAAAGAGAGGGGTGTTATAAGTTTAACGTGTCTGTCTGTGTATCTGTGTATCTGTCTGTGGTAGCGTAGCTGCCAAACCGATGAACCGATTTTCGTTTAGTTTTAGCACACTCACTCCCTCGTGTAGATATCACCAGAGTGCCGATAGAGCCTTATCGTACTGTAACGATCATGTTTCGGATCCATAATAATTCATCACTGGCAAGTGGCAACACGCACAATAACTCAACGGGTGCCACCGGCGGGAATGGGGCTACTTTCTGTCTGCGTCTTAACATGTATATCTGAAAGGTCGCAGGTTCGAATCCCACCCGTTGCACTATTGTCGTACCCACTCCTAACACAAGCTTTCCGCTTATTTGGAGGGGAGAGGAGGATATGAGTCAACTTCAAATTGGCTGATATTCTTTTAAATAAAAAAAAAAAATGTATTGAGTTATAATTAGGTATGTTTTTGTGGAACTTCCCCTCATTGTGGAAACACTGCATACATTGCATAGTATCCATTGTATTGTAAACTTGTTTTGAAATAGTAACCTCCGAGTTTCTTGTTGGTTCTTCTCGGCAGGAAGGGCATTCCGAACCTGAGCTGTGGTAGACTCATCGACGATTCAAAAGAACTTGTAAAAAAGTTTATTAAGCTATTGCATAGCTTTTATCGCGGGCTTTGAACTAGGACAAACAGTTTGAGCGCGGCGACCGAATCAAGAAATTCCGTAACGAAAAAAACCTAACACCGTCGTTCAGTAAGCGTTCAACATTTTAGAGGTTCTCAAGAAGCTCTATTTGGCGCAGTGGGCGAACGGCCGCTTTCTTTGTATGATGTCGCAGGTTCGAATCTCACTCGCGAAGTAGTGACAGTTCGCTTTTCTTGTTTGTTTGTTTTTTGCATAATTTTTATTATGAAAAAAAAAATAATTGCATAAATATTATAATTGCATAAGTTGATAAAAAATGCTATGCAATAGCTTTACCGCGGCAATCCCCAAGTGCCACTTAATTTCTATTTAATAAAAATATTTCTATTCTATTTCTTTTTATACGCTTTTTATTAGCTTCACTTGTATGTTTGTAACAATGTTTGTAACCGACTTCTTTGGGCGCGATTTTGACCCACTTCAAACGGCCAGATTTCGTTCAAACTTTGTAGATTTATCGAGGACCGATGACAATACACTAATTTGATAAAAAAACAAAAAATAAATAATAGTTTAAAAAAACTAAAAACAAGCTTTTTATAGAAAACCAAACTAAAAAATAGAAAATAAATTTTAATAAATTTAAATTAAGAATAGGGTCCAAAAATTTCAATAAATATAAATTAATAATAGTGTAAATAAAAAAAATGTATTTTATTTTAAAAAAAAGCGTGGGGTGCTTTTTAAGATATTATCAAAATGATAATCACTCTACTCATATCTGTCAATAAAATATTTATAACTATTGACACCATGCACCCCACGCTTTTTTTAAAATAAAATACATTTTTTTTATTTACACTATTATTAATTTATATTTATTGAAATTTTTGGACCCTATTCTTAATTTAAATTTATTAAAATTTTTTTTCTATTTTTTAGTTTGATTTTCTATAAAAAGCGTGTTTTTAGTTTTTTTAAACTATTATTTTTTTTTCATTCTATTCTATTCTATTCTATTCATTGTTCATAACAATTCTCGTATACAAAGTGTTACAAACAAAATGGCGGCCAGAATTTCTAATGGAATATTAAAGTGTGAAACTCTTATCGGTTCTCAGCAGCCACTTGACCCGCTAACTTCCCCGCCATAATTAACTCGCGGAACAAAACGATGAAACTAGTTCGTTATGCACAGTTCCTCCTTAAGTTCCTAATTGCTCAGATAAATCGAGGATTTTGAACTTTCACCTGCGACTTCAGACTTTGAGACGTGTTGTAATTTTTGAGTTTTTAGCACAGCGGATCTGTGTCTAGTCCGTATTAATTTAGTTATCTACTTTAAACGCAACCTTAGCTGGGTAAGGTGCTTAGTGGAAACTGAACGTTCGAAGTTTCAACACTAATCATCCTGTATATCATGAATTTTCGATCACCAGAAGGCGTTTCAACAAGAGATTTTAAATAACTTTACACTTTACACTTTCATCATCATCATCTCCCTCTCCTTTTCCCACGCTGTGTGGGGTCGGGATAACATGGCTTGTAAGCCATATTGTAAGTGGTTCGGCTTGACATTTTACGACCGGCCGCCTGCCTGACGTCAACCCTCCTTAGGAATGTTTTTGTTGGTGGAAAGGATAGAACCGCCACCTTTCGGTTCATTAGGGTAGTATGCGGGACTGCATGCGGGCACTATGTAAGTAGCGTCCACGCATTGGAGAGCTTCCAGTTCTTTTTATTCGTGGATAGCAATGTGGTATCCCCTGAAGACAGAATAACTTCAGTATCCTCTTCATCATCAGGTTCTGGGTTCAAAACTGTGCTCACTTGACATATAAAGCCGCTGAAATTTTTCTTCATAACACGAGCAGCTGATTCCGAACTGGGAAAGAGTTCCTGTGGGAATTAAAAAACCTTAATACACGCAGACGAAGTCGCGGACATTCTCTAGTCTGAAATATTAGTGCAATTATTCCAATTCCACTTATCGTGGTAATTCCAAAAATCATATTCCAGCTCCCAACTTCGCGGAAGTTATGAGGGCGTGGAAATTGGTCGCCTTTGTCGAGTCCCGAAACACACCAAATGTACTAACACATAAATACGTACATACATAAATACAGACCAAAAAGCCTCCTGTCGCGGAGGTACTATTAGCAAACTAATCTTCTAGTCAAAGTATTGGACCACTTGGTCAAAAAGTTTGTGACGACATGGTGAAGGGTGCATAATGCATAGCGCGTGCTTAAATTGTTATATTTTTTTGGCAAAACCAAAAGTACACTGTTTTATACAGTAATGGGTCAGATATACAAGGCGAGTTTCTGGAATACGAGCGGAATTTATGGCAATCTTATTCGAGCATCGCTTAAACTAGCGGCACGCTATGATGGCCGGTTTGACACATATTACAATAGTGATGTGGAATGTCAATTTATTCTCGAACAAAAAACAATTAAGTTTTGTTTTTGTACCTGATTAAATAGGTTTAATAAAACAAAAATGTATATGTTTATTTAATTTATTTGAACGAACTGAATATTTGAATGAAAATGAATATACATACTTTATATGCACACAAGAAACATATGAATACAAAAGATACCAAAAAAGGTTCTTAAAAATTTTCAATTTAGAAAACCAAATGCCGAGTTGTGGTATATATCATATAAAAATAAAAATTTTACCTTTTGTATGAAACAGCTGATATTTTTTTGCGATTTCAGAGGTTTGTCCACATAGTGAAAATTGTTCATATTCACAAGTACATTCACCCCTTAAATGGTGCAAACTGATTTTTCTACACTTGTATACATTTTAGAAATCAATTTAATAAATAAATTTTGAGTCCTAAACCTAAAACTACATTCGATAAAATTTATGAATCTCTGCACATCACTATCGTCAATAAAGTAATACAATTATTTCCTTCAAAGTCGTTATCAATTAATACGGAACTTCATGAGCGGACAAACGTCAAACCGGCCATCATAGCGTGCCGCTAGTGTAAATGATATGAGTTTTGTCATATTGTATAATAATATAATGTTATGTAATAATCGCGAGCGAGAATCGTATGGAAAGTTATTGCATAAGTTAACCGCAAACGATTTTGCGCTTAACTTAGCTTAGGCGCGGCCAAACGCCTAGCCACTGGTTTGACAGGTAGAGTCATTCACTGCCATTCCAGCTTCAGAATAGATTTTCTGAAATAGAACTCTGTGTGGTCCACAGCATTTCTAAATGGTAAAGCGCTTTCAGTAACGAACCAAAAATAGCAAAATTGATGAAAATAAATCGGTCAATGATTAGGACGTGTATTCGCTTGAATTTTATTTATGTTGTCTCTACCACAGATACATAATCTTTTTATGTACAATATATGTGAGTTTTAATGAAATTTTCTACCGCACGAGATTAAAAATCTTGTAGGTCAGTTGAGCGTGCGTGTCTACTCCTATGCGTGTCGTTCACTGACACACACACAACTCCGCTAAATATCGCAGCGCAAGCCTCGCTAGTGAAATGTTATTTAAGCGACATTATATCTCTGTGCGATGCTGGAGCGAGCGGGACATGTTTGGACAAAGGCTTACAATTAATATTCATATTGTTTTACTTTTGAGGATAGTAATTTTGATGTGAAACACATAGTGGGGGGTCAGACCAACTGTTGGCGTGGCGTCGACGCCAACAGTATATATGTAGTAGTATGTATGTAGTACGAAACAGTGTTGTGTACTACGGTACACGTAACCTATGTCTTACTTAAAATAAATAATTTTAACAATAAAATATGTCTGATATTGATAGTTTAGAAAGAGTGTGCATTTATGGCGTGTACTAAGCTCGATATTACAAAATGATTTCAATGTTTCACATCACTCTGCCAGGCGTCCAGCGACGGCTCACAATTTATTTTTAAGCATAAGCCAAGCTGAACTTAACTGATATTCTCCTCTCCCCTCCAAATAAGCGGAAAGCTTGTGCCAGGAGTGGGTACGACAATAGTGCAACGGGTGGGGGTCGAACCTGCGACATTTCAGTTTTCAGTCCGCACCCTTAAGCGTGGCAATTGAGGCTTATAATATCACTACATGATGCCCGCGACTTCGTTCGCGTGTATTAAGGTTTTAATTTGCCGCGGGAACTCTGTAATTTTCCGGGATAAAAAGTAGCCTATGTGTTAATCCTGGGTATGAGCTATCTCCAATCCAAATTTCAGCCAAATCGGTTCATTCGTTGTAGCGTGAACGAGTAACAAGCATCGAACCTGCGATCCCCGTGAACGGGACACCTCAGTCCTAACCGCAAGGCTATCACTGCTCTTCAAAACCAATAAGGCTGAAATTAGACGATGCCTCGTTCATCGTTCATTTTTTCGAATATTTTTGCGAAAATGAACCCTAAAGCCCTTTGTACTAAGGGCGAATTTAGACGGATGGCTCACCGATGATCTTTGAAAATGATATCAAAACTCGCGAAAAATTAACCGTAGAAAATTCACCCTTAGTGCGAATTGAAACGGTTCACTTTCGCAAAAATTTTCGCACCGATGAACGATGAACTGTCTAATTTGGGCCTAAGTATTCATACAATAAAAAAATTAAGTGGCACTCGGAGACTGCCGCGGTAAAGCTATTGCATAGCATTTTTATCAACTTATGCAATTATAATATTTATGCAATATTTTTTTTGCATAATAAAAATTATGCAAAAAAAATAAATAAAAAACAAACAAACAAGAAAAGCGAACTATCACTAATTCGAGAGTGAGATTCGAACCTGCGACATCGGCGCTCGAAAGCGGCCGCTCGTCCACTGCGCCAAATAGAGAACGCGCTACTTGAAAACCTCTAAAATGTTGAACGCTTACTGAACGACGGTGTTAGGTTTATTTTCGTTACGGAATTTCTTGATTCGGTCGCCGCGCTCAAACTGTTTGTCCTAGTTCAAAGCCCGCGATAAAAGCTATGCAATAGCTTAATATTCATTGCTTCACTTTCATAAAAAAACACGCTGTCAGAGTTACAAACAAATAAATCGTGACATCGAATTCGGAATCCTCTTAAATGGGCGGAGGTTAAAAATAACGCGAGCGCAATAACAAACATTTAAATCGAGAACTCCCATTTTGAACTCCCTTAAAATCTATTCAAATCCTGGTTCATTTACATTTGAAACGGGCGAAAACCCTCCGGGCGTCATCGCATCCATGCCTCAACAAAGAGATAATTCATCACTCGTTTCTTTGTTTCCTGAATCTATTATGAACTTTTGCATTGTACGGGATACGAGCCGACCGACAATCGCCGAAATTGGTCGACAAGCACGGACAATAGTCGACAGTCACCGACACTGATCGACAATCAGCGACATTAGTCGCAACAGTCGTTATAACAGTGTTAATAACAGTAATGTATAACTCTGAAAATTACTTTTCGACCGAGCGAAGCGAAGGTCTTTGAGTTAACTAGGGCGATTTGCACTTGTCCGTCCGTCCGTCCGTCCGTCCGTCCGTCTGTCAGAGCCTTATAACTTTTGAATTACTGAACGTAATTACTTCAAATTTAGATATAATATGTAAACCGATGGCCTCCAGCCGAAAATGGCTTAAAAAGTTATAAAAATCTTTATTTCAGGGGGGCTCTCATAGAAGCGAATGCGAAGTAAAAAAAAAAAAATCGCGTTACATAAAATTGTTACGTATCATTTTAAAGATAATTTTGAACTGAGTACAAAAATATTTTTTTTTTTAATTTTTCCCTTAAAATTGACGAAATGGGGGGCTTTCAAAGTGGCGATTTTATACGCTCGCTTGAAGACGCTCTCTAGAAAAATCCGCTATGGATTTTCAAACTGATTTTATGTTTTTAGGTCACTTATATCCTGTACTTGAACAACAAATACTAAAATTATATGAATATTATAAAGAAACGAGATTATTTAATTTTTAATGGGCGTCAGTAATTCATATAGCATCAACATAGCTTCACAATAATGCTAATAGATGGCGCAGTCAGTAACTATTCCCATGGAACTACGAGTTAAATTCAATGTTTGATAAATAATTCAATGTTTTCACTAACGTTCCCTAACCTTTACGGGCTACCTATAAGTTAGGTGATTGATGTTTTCTGTCAACTTATTTATCACGATCCTGTACGGGACACCTAAAAGGATATTGGGACGGATGTTAGGACTTAGGATTGTATTTAGGAGCTACCTACGTTAAGAGACTCCTACTTAGGGGATGATTTAGGTATGTTTGGTGAAAACGGGCATAATAATAATGTCAGTTTTGGTTATCATGTATCGATTGAATGAATAATCATGGGATACCGTTACCGCGAGGTCTCAGTTCGGGGCGAACCACTAGTTATATTAAACAATGTGTAATGAAAGTCCGAAAAACTACTGCATTCTTTTTAAGCTATTGCATAGCTTTTATCGCGGGCTTTGAACTAGGACAAACAGTTTGAGCGCGGCGACCGAATCAAGAAATTCCGTAACGAAAATAAACCTAACACCGTCGTTCAGTAAGCGTTCAACATTTTAGAGGTTCATCATGAATTCTGAATCTGTTTTTTCTAAGTTAGGTATAACACGTAGTGTAAGTTGCATATATGGTAGTATATTATAGTATTTAAACCATGGAACTCAAAATGTATTCAATATTCATAAATAAAATAAAAGCACTATCCTAGGTCAGCATTAACACTTGAGACTTTCAACTACGGAACCCTACACTACGCGTGGCCGGTTTTATTTTTACTATGCAAAAAAAATATTGCATAAATTGATAACAAATATCTATATATATAAAAGAAAGTGGTGTTAGTTACACTATTTATAACTCAAGAACGGATGAACCGATTTGGCTCAAAATTGGTGGAGAGGTAGCTTAGAACCAGGAGACGGACATAGGATACTTTTTATCCCGTTCGACCGCGTTTCCGTCAAGTCAATATAAAACCTGTTGTAACAAAAATGCATCTGACATGGAATAAAAAAACGAAAATGACAGTGGAAGAACAAAACGTAGATAAATGACAGCTAAACGTAATTTTGTATTTGGTTAATTATGGTAGAAAATTATGGTAAAAACAATTATAAAAATTATAGTTTAACGTAATTGATAATATCATCAGTAATATGTTTTCTCTTTGAATCATCATTAACAATACCGCGAGCAAGACGATCAAATGTTTCCTGCTACAAAGCTACGGATTGACGTGATTTATTGGATAGGTGTAGTTGAGAACCTGGAGGGTGACAAAGATTTCCCGCGGGATGTTATGAACTAAATCCACGCAGACGAAGTCGCGGGCATCAGCTAGTAATTGATAAAAAAATGCTATGCAAGCTTTACCGTGGCAGTTCCCGAGTGCCACTTAATTTTTTTTATGTTATCTAAGTTGTGCTAAGATTGTTATTGGTGAAAACTTTCAGCGTGGTTTACTCAAAACTTTCAGCGTGGTTTACTCAAAACTTTCAGCGTGGTTTACTCAAAACTTTCAGCGTGGTTTACTCAAAACTTTCAGCGTGGTTTACTCAAAACTTTCAGCGTGGTTTACTCAAAACTTTCAGCGTGGTTTACTCAAAACTTTCAGCGTGGTTTACTCAAAACTTTCAGCGTGGTTTACTCAAAACTTTCAGCGTGGTTTACTCAAAACTTTCAGCGTGGTTTACTCAAAACTTTCAGCGTGTTTTACTCAAAACTTTCAGCGTGGTTTACTCAAAACTATAAAGGCTTCGAGTCCAATGCCTGTGCTGCAGAGTTTTGCATCAAAGGTACAAAGGTACTTCAGTAGTTTTTCAGACTTTCATTAAATGTTGTAAGATATTATTCTAATCCATAATTATTTTCAAATCTTTTATTCTTGCGTGAAATAATAACGTCCATCCAACCGAATCCGGTCACAGCGGCCAACGTCTCAAAGATCTACGGAGATAGATCGGAGATATTATAGTGCACGCGTGTGCGCAAATACAGTTGCACTCTCTATTCCCTCACTCTGATAGTCCGATGGGAAGGAAATCCGACACGACCGGTGAAAGAGTAGGCGCAAGACTGATAGGCGATAGTTTTCCGTGATAACGTCATAAAGAAACATTGACGATGACTGGCGGGCGGCGGCGCAGTCACAAGCAAACGCTTGGGCCGATCGGCCTCCCTATCACTTGTTCCGTGCTCTTGCTTGCACGCTCAGACTCAGGCGGAACGTGACACTTTTTCGTGAGTGCAGCCGGTGTTCATTGATTTATGAGACGTTATCACGTCAAAAAAAAAAACAAATCAGCTTTACGTTGGTAACGTTTGTATGAAAAATTGTGCGAGTAGAGGCCTCAAAAGATTCTATTGTCAGTGTATATTGTTCAGTCTGAAAACGATTCAAAACCCGTCCGGGGTGTCGGCAGATATCGGGCGCGGCTCGAGCTGAGCGCCAAACGGGAATTTGTTTTAAATAAACTCTCGCAAACGGTCCCATTCACGGCGCTGAATGCGACTGTGGGAATTTTTCACTTTACCTGAAAACGCTGGGATGAGTCGAAGTAGGCTTAGAGAACACTGACTAAAAATAAAAATAGAGTTTTTTTGGAGTTTACTCCTTAAAAATCGATTTTAGGCGCCCGGTATGAGAAAAATCCGAGCAGTAAAATCAATTTATCAATGACCTCGTTACGTTTTTCTGTCACGTTTTTCACAACGATGCAAATTTCTACCCTAACGTTGAGTAAATAAGGTTGGTTTTCGTGCGAAAGTCGGTCGGGGCGCGCTCGGACCCGAGTCACGCGCATAGAGAAGGATATAGCGTCGCGCGTAAACTCCAGTCGTGCGTCGGAGGCCGGAGCTGACACACACTTTTTTTTATATAGTTTTGACGTGATAACGTCTTATAAATCGATGAACACCGGCTGCACGCACGAAAAAGTGTCACGTTCCGCCTGAGTCTGCGCGTGCAAGCGAGAGCGCGGAACAAGCGATAGAGAGGCACGATCGGCCCAAGCGTTGGCTTATGTCGCCCGCCAGTCATTGTCAATGTTTCTTTATGACGTTATCACGTAAAACTATCGTCCGTAAACCGACTTTACAGACAACCAATTTTTTTATTTACTAATTCTTACTTTTTACTAATATTATAAAAGCGAAAGTGTTTTCTTGTTAGTTTGTCCTTCAATTACGTCGTAACAGAGCTACGAATCGACGTGACTCATTTTATGGAGTTATCGTTTTGACAGGTTTTCGTTTCGTCAGATGGTATACCCGTGCAAAAAACCATGCCCATCCGTAGCTTACTCTCAAGATCCTTAGCTGCACTTATGCAAGAAATCATGTCAATCCGTTGTTGTGTGATTGAAGGACCAATCAGCAAACCGCTCTCGCATTTATAATATTAGAAAGGATCTTGGATGTAGTAGTACCAGTATTATTAGAAGACTACCTACTTAGTAAGTAGTCTTTTTTTACAACAGCCAAATGTGTTTTTAAAACTAAATGCGATGCTAAAAGAAGACATGATTACCAAAAAGCCTCGGCTATAATATAATCAAACTTGTTAAAAATAATTCGATTGGCATTTTCCCTAAAACTATGGATGCCTAAAAGACAATTTGATTTTGAAGGCTTCACTTTTAAATTATTGAAAAGTGAAGCTTTCAAAATCAAAATGTTTATTCTATGAAAGGGTTTTGACGGCTTTTTACCTTTTACAGGGTGCTAAAAGGTGTCCCTCAGGGGGGGTCGCTAGTCGATCGGTTTTTGTTTTCCCTTCCCCCCCCCACAACCCGTGGACGCCGATAGTTCCAAAAGACGGTTCGTTTTCCTCTATTCGAGCATTTTGTAGAAACTCTCGCATTCTTTACAAGTATAGTTTAATTAAAAAGTATTAAGTTTTGAAAGACGCATTGAACTTTACCTCTCTAGGCTTTGAAATGCTTACCAATATCACTATAACTATCACTACATATTATTATTAAACAAAGTCCCCCGCCGCGTCTATCTATCTGTTCGCGATAAACTCAAAAACTACCAAACGGATTTTCATGTGGATTTCACCAATTAGTCCGGGAGGAATCGGCGCATGCGTACCGAAAACTATTCCACCTCAATTTTTTTATTCGATCCTCTTCAAATGGCCCTCCTAATTATATAAATGCATGTTGCCAGGGCGCCACCTGGTGCCATATTGTTTAAACCGAAATTGTTTAAACAATTGCAAGCAATTGTTATTTTTCAACCGGACAAATTTTTTTTATATTCTTTATTGAAATACCAATAAAAAAGGTCCTATGACTTTTCACGATAAAGTTAATATTTTTAAAGATATGAATTTTTAAAGGTTCGAAAAATCTCAAATTTGGGTACTTTCGACTCATGAAAAATATATTAAAAAAAAAACATAATGTTTTAGTAATATTTTTTTTTAATTCTCTATACAATAGTTAATAATATTGTTAATAGAGATTTAAAAAAATTTAATTGTTTATATCTTTTTTTTAATTGTTAATTTCGCGCGCTCACAAGTATGCGTCGCTTACCTTTAAGTATCGCTGTCCCTCTCTGACTCATGCGTTGCATCGGCCTCTATGTCTTGAATCATTATTTATCAATTATCTTAAAAACTATCAACTTTATCAAGATTGTTAAAGAGAGCAATGAACAGAGAACAAATTAATTATTAATAACATTTCTCTCTTTAACAATCTTGATAAAGTTGATAGTTTTTAAGATAATTGATAAATAATGATTCAAGACACAGAGGCCGATGCAACGCATGAGTCAGAGAGGGACAGCGATACTTAAAGGTAAGCGACGCATACTTGTGAGCGCGCGAAATTAACAATTAAAAAAAGGATATAAACAATGAAATTTTTTTAAATCTCTATTAACAATATTATTAACTATTGTATAGAGAATTAAAAAAAAATATTACTAAAACATTATGTTTTTTTTTTAATATATTTTTCATGGGTCGAAAGTACCCAAATTTGAGATTTTTCGAACCTTTAAAAATTCATATCTTTAAAAATATTAACTTTATCGTGAAAAGTCATAGGACCTTTTTTATTGGTATTTCAATAAAGAATATAAAAAAAATTTGTCCGGTTGAAAAATAACAATTGCTTGCAATTGTTTAAACAATTTCGGTTTAAACAATATGGCACCAGGTGGCGCCCTGGCAACATGCATTTATATAATTAGGAGGGCCATTTGAAGAGGATCGCATAAAAAAATTGAGGTGGAATAGTTTTCGGTACGCATGCGCCGATTCCTCCCGGACTAAATAGATAGGTTGATTCAGGAGGAAGGTTCTAGTGTATAATTTGTTAAGGTTTTGTGTAAATTAGTTGACATATGACGATAATTGTTGACGATGTCAGAAAAATTCAAGCCGCTTGGGAGCTATATTATAAGCTGAGCGATACTTCTTTTATGAGCCTACGTACTGTTCAATATGCTGTTCAATATAACGGAGGAGTTTGCAAAACATAGGCGTAATATGCTCTACCTCCCGTGCGAAGCCCCCGGCTTCTCCCGGGTCGCTAGTCATTATTAATTAAAATATAATATTATATAAAAGGAAAAGGTGACTAACTCATCTATCATCACACAGCTCAAATCACTGGATGACTCTTAAGACGTAGGAAAAAAAGGATTTTGAAAATTCAAACCCTAAGGGGGTAAAAAATAGGGGTTTGAAAAGTAGAACTTAGCGTGAGCAAAGCCGCGGGAAAAAGCTAGTGTTATTATAGCTAACCACTGCCAAACCCTCCCACCAGACCAGAACAGTGACAATAATTCAGATAGTATTATTATGAATTCCCAAATTGCACCTGCCGGGAATCGAACCCTAGATCTTCCGCGGGTGCTCACCACTGCGCCAGGACAGTCGACAAACGTTCGCTGTTCGAAAGCAGTAAAACGCCACAGAACATGACCTTGTGTCGCTTGTTTCCAAGTGCTCGCCATATATATTATATATATTTCTGAATTATATATTTATTATATATTTCTGAATTGTCTCTGGTCTGGTCTGGTGGGAGGCTTTGGCCGCGGCTAGTTACCACCCTACCGTCAAAGACGTGCCGCCAAGCGATTTAGTGTTCCGGCACGATGGCGTGTAGAAACCAATTAGGGGTATGGGTTGAATGTTCACTGCAATACCCCTTACAAGTTAGCCCGCTACCATCTTAGACTGCATCGTCACTTACCATCAGGTGAGATGGCAGTCAAGGACTAGCTTGTCATCGAATAAATAAATAAATAAATAAATACAAATGAGATTGAATTCATTTGTATGGCTAGCGCTTGAGATCAGCTGATCTTAATTCAAAATGTCAAGTTTGTAAAGGTCTATTCAACGGCGATCCGATTTCGACGACGAACTTATTTTGAACTGAATTAAGGCGAACAAAGGAGAGGGGTGTAAAAAGGTGT
Source organism: Oeneis ivallda (assembly GCA_029955525.1). Taxonomy (NCBI): domain Eukaryota; kingdom Metazoa; phylum Arthropoda; class Insecta; order Lepidoptera; family Nymphalidae; genus Oeneis; species Oeneis ivallda. The sequence goes on along the minus strand of JARPMR010000027.1, from coordinate 492,924 downwards.
AAAGGGACCGACACATTAAGCGTAATTGTATTGCTAGAAGAATGGTTGACAGTGTAAATTCATTAACAAAACTGACTTATTTAAGAAAAAATGTGTTCTTCTTGTGTGTTCTTCTTCTTCTTCATCATCAACCGATAGACGTCCACTGCTGGACAAAGGTCTCTTGCATGGACTTCCACAAGCTTCGCTTTGCACCGCCGGCATCCAGCGGCTCCCTGCGACTCGTTTGATGTCGTCGGTCCACCTGGTGGGAGGTCTGCCAACACTGCACTTCCCGGTGCGGGGTCGCCACTCCAGCACCTTGGGACCCCAACGACTATCAACTCTTCAAAATATGTGCCCCGCCCATTTCAACTTCACTTTCGCGACTCGCTGAGCTATGTCGGTGACTTTGGTTCTCGTTGGAATCTCCTCATTTCTGATTTGATCTCGCAGGGATATACCGAGCATAGCTCTCTGCATCGCTCGCTGAGTGACCCTGAGCCTTCTTATGAGGCCCATAGTTAGCGACCATGTCTCGGATCCGTAAAAATATGTTACTTTTACACAAATAGAAACTAAGAAAATACCAAGAAAAAAGTTCAAAAACGCGACAGAAAATTGCTCGTAACATCAAATTCATTGCATGTAATATTTATTCTGCTCATATAAAATGTAACAGCTATCTGGTTTAAAGTGGTAATCTAATCGATAGACACTTCATTCACCAAAATCTGCTCAGTATTTTGAGCGATACGGTGGAACATACGTAAGTTTAAAGTGGTAATCTATGGCAGCTCTGTCACCCGGGCCATCAGACCAACGAATCGATAGACACTTCATTCACCAAAATCTGCTCAGTATTTTGAGCGATACGGTGGAACATACGTAAGTTTAAAGTGGTAATCTATGGCAGCTCTGTCACCCGGGCCATCAGACCAACGAATCGATAGACACTTCATTCACCAAAATCTGCTCAGTATTTTGAGCGATACGGTGGAACATACGTAAGTTTAAAGTGGTAATCTATGGCAGCTCTGTCACCCGGGCCATCAGACCAACGAATCGATAGACACTTCATTCACCAAAATCTGCTCAGTATTTTGAGCGATACGGTGGAACATACGTAAGTTTAAAGTGGTAATCTATGGCAGCTCTGTCACCCGGGCCATCAGACCAACGAATCGATAGACACTTCATTCACCAAAATCTGCTCAGTATTTTGAGCGATACGGTGGAACATACGTAAGTTTAAAGTGGTAATCTATGGCAGCTCTGTCACCCGGGCCATCAGACCAACGAATCGATAGACACTTCATTCACCAAAATCTGCTCAGTATTTTGAGCGATACGGTGGAACATACGTAAGTTTAAAGTGGTAATCTATGGCAGCTCTGTCACCCGGGCCATCAGACCAACGAATCGATAGACACTTCATTCACCAAAATCTGCTCAGTATTTTGAGCGATACGGTGGAACATACGTAAGTTTAAAGTGGTAATCTATGGCAGCTCTGTCACCCGGGCCATCAGACCAACGAATCGATAGACACTTCATTCACCAAAATCTGCTCAGTATTTTGAGCGATACGGTGGAACATACGTAAGTTTAAAGTGGTAATCTATGGCAGCTCTGTCACCCGGGCCATCAGACCAACGAATCGATAGACACTTCATTCACCAAAATCTGCTCAGTATTTTGAGCGATACGGTGGAACATACGTAAGTTTAAAGTGGTAATCTATGGCAGCTCTGTCACCCGGGCCATCAGACCAACGAATCGATAGACACTTCATTCACCAAAATCTGCTCAGTATTTTGAGCGATACGGTGGAACATACGTAAGTTTAAAGTGGTAATCTATGGCAGCTCTGTCACCCGGGCCATCAGACCAACGAATCGATAGACACTTCATTCACCAAAATCTGCTCAGTATTTTGAGCGATACGGTGGAACATACGTAAGTTTAAAGTGGTAATCTATGGCAGCTCTGTCACCCGGGCCATCAGACCAACGAATCGATAGACACTTCATTCACCAAAATCTGCTCAGTATTTTGAGCGATACGGTGGAACATACGTAAGTTTAAAGTGGTAATCTATGGCAGCTCTGTCACCCGGGCCATCAGACCAACGAATCGATAGACACTTCATTCACCAAAATCTGCTCAGTATTTTGAGCGATACGGTGGAACATACGTAAGTTTAAAGTGGTAATCTATGGCAGCTCTGTCACCCGGGCCATCAGACCAACGAATCGATAGACACTTCATTCACCAAAATCTGCTCAGTATTTTGAGCGATACGGTGGAACATACGTAAGTAGACACGTACATACATAGGTATATAGACATACATAGACTGCTACTGCCTTTGCGTACTCGGGTAAATCCTATCGAAATCCTCTAATAATATTGTTGGAACGTAAGTTCCTTATCGCGCGGTACGGAAGGGGGCTAGACGGAAAAAATTAAGGAACCGACACTCGACATATTTTTGAAACCGACACTTTTTTGTTGAATGTGAATTTTGCATTGTGTTCGGTATTTTCACGATAGATAGATAACTTATAAGTTATAAAAAATTAGGGAAAAATTCCACATGTAGAAATTATTTAAAATAAAATTGAAAATGGAAAATTCGGTCTGTCGAGCTGGGATTCGAACCTTCGACTTTGAACTATTAGGCGACTGCCGGAGCCACTAGGCTACGGAGACTTAATGTTGTACCGCGAAAATACCGAACACAATGTAATCGAAAGGAACTACGTTCCATCCGGGTGTCCCTTGACACCTCTCAAGTTTTTTTTTAAGGATTTCAGTTTCAGGTTTATGCTTTTCACTTTTCTGGCTTATGACCTACACCGTACTCTTTTCGACCAACCATTTCCACTTCCTTCAATCCTATTATCCTTATCCTTCAATCATGCAGCAACGGAGCAATGGATCGATGTTTTGTTTTTGCATAGTAATTGAGAACTTGGAAAGTGACACAGGCTTTTATCCCGCAAAAACAAAGAGTTCCCGCGGGATTTATAAAAAACGGGCAAACGCTAGTTATTCCTAAAATATAGGATGAAATATTGCAGGAGTTTCTTTTTATTATTTACCCGAAAAATTCCTATCCTTTGAAAAATACACATTGTTTTCAAAGCCGAATTCAATAAACCATCCTATTTATATCGGTTAGTGAAACAGCCGTCGAGATATTTTCCACGAAACATCCTGTACATTATACAGGTGTTGCAATTTTAAAATACCTGAGTGCGAAGAACGCTCTCGTATCTCGCTGTCGGTGGCCCTGAGGTGATGTTGACATCTGCGATACCTTTCCTTATACTTTATTTATTTTCCTATACCTGGCCTTCCATTTTGTTTGTTTACCTAAGAAGCCTGTAAAATTGATTTGTAATGGATATGCCATCGCGGAAACTGAGTGGAAATTGTGAGTTTTCATAGAATAGAATAGAATACAATAGAAATGTTTTATTCAAATAAACTTTTTTAAGTGCTTTTGAATCGTCGATGAGTCTACCACTGGCTCGGAATGCACTTCCTGCCGAGAAGAACCAGCAACAAATTCAGCGGTTGCTCTTTTCAAAACAAGTTTAGAATAGATACCATGCTATGTATGCAGTATTTCCACAATGAGGGGGAATTCCACAAAAGCATACCTAATTATAATTCAACACATGTTAAGACGGGCAGACAGAAAGTAGCCCCATTCCCACCGGTGGCACCCGTTCACGAGCATGACGCATGACCCAGCCATTGCTTCGCTCATTTTCCATAATGGCTGGGTCATGCGTCATGACCGGTGCGGTCATGCATGCGGTGATGGGTTGGTAATGATGATGATGAGGATAGGATTACAAATGCTTAAACACTAGCGCAGGCTAGGGCTATTATAAATTATCGTCAAAACAACACTGAGTGCATTAAAACACCAAAGCACAGTGTCCACAGCAGTGTCCCGCGCACCGACAACTACTACAATATGTAACATGTCGAAACATGATTATGAAGCGACCTCGCATCGGCTCCGACACATTAGCATAAAGTCGCACTCATTCCACAAAGTACTCGCTGGCCGCTGCAGTCTGCACTCATTTCGCTGGCACTTTGTAGTTTGTGCGCTCACGGCTTATTGCCATCGCGTTTGCTGGTGACACTTTATGTTTTGTAGCCTCGTTGGTCTAGTGGCCACTGCAAATGATGAGGTCACGGGTTCGAATCGCGGGTGGGGCCAGAAATTAACTTATTGGTTTTTTGTAAAGAAGTACTTACTAGCCTGGAGTTAGGTAGTAGTGGAGTCAAATGTCTCGGAGTGTGAAGAGACAGAAAGTGCACCTTTAGTAGTGTGTAGTTGTGTCACACATGTGCACTATAATATCTCCTGCACAGATATCTGTCTAGGTGGTCTGTGGAGATTGGCCGCCATGGCCAGTTTTGGTCGGGAGGGCATTAATTAAGTAACAATAATATTAATTATGTTTCGTATAGGTATGCTTGATTTCTACCGTTCATTTTTCAATACTAAGCGCACAAGTAGGTACTTAATATTGAGAAATGAACGATGGATTTCTTAGAAAATCTTTCAAGAAATTCTCAAAGAAAGGTCGTTCAACATAATGTTATACTCCTCACCAAACTGAAGGCGCCCTTCTTAATGAAGTTTTACTGTCGCGTTTCATCAATTTAATCTTTAAGTTGAGGGTGATAGGGGTTGAAGTCGCGTATCACAAACCTTTATCGCAGTGAAGGGTGCGGGTGATGTGAACTGTGAACACGACCGCAGACCGCGGGACGGATCACTTATTAGTTACTGGAGTTCTGACTCGTAACAACTCGTCTATATGTGGGCTCTATAATTGGATACCATTTCATTAGTTTTAATTTAAACTACCTCTTGGCCGCGACTTCGTCCGCGGGAGAACAGGACTACTGTTTTTCCTGGTAAAAAGGTCACGCTCTTTGCCTTCCACTATAATATTATCTATATATATAAAAGAAAGTGGTGTTAGTTACACTATTTATAACTCAAAAACGGATGAACCGATTTGGCTGAAAATTGGTGGAGAGGTAGCTTAGAACCAGGAGACGGACATAGGATACTTTTTATCCCGTTCGACCGCGTTTCCGTCAAGTCACTATAAAACGTAGTATAACAAAAACGCATCTGACATGGAATAACAAAACGCAAATGACAGTGGATTAAAAAAACGTAAATGACAGCTAAACGTAATTTTGTCTTTGTTGGTTTATCCGTCAATCACGCTGCAAAAAACCTACGGATTGACGTGATTTTTTTTGGATAGGTATAGTTGAGAACCTGTAGAGTGTAAAGCATCCCGGAAAATCAAAGAGTACCCTCGGGATTTTAAAAACTGAATCCACGCGGACGAAGTCGCGGGCATCAGCTAGTAATTTACTAAAAAATCATCCAAATCTGTCAATCCGTTCTCGAGTTATCATTAAAAATGAAAATAAATTTTCTTTATTAATTTTTTCGTGTTTTAATTATTTACTAGCGGTCGCCCGCGACTTCGTCCGCGTAGAATTTCTGATTTTCTATGAGACTATAAAAAGATAAATTTTTCCGCTGAAGCCTATCGAAAAAAGTCCTACCGCTATTTTAAATCAAAAAATCATTACAGCTTTTCCATTCCATCTCGTATTTTACCACCCTTAAGGGAGGATTTTCCAAAATAACTTAAACAAATCTTTATTATTTAAACTTAAATGCCGATTTTCATATGTCTAACTTCAAAAACATAGGACTTTCATATAACCTTCGAAAACCCATTTCACCCCATTAGGGGGGGATTTTCTTAATTTTCCGTTTCTAAGCTGACACCTACCCCCTAGAAAGAAACTACATTCCAAATTTCATGTTTGTAGGTTTTATAGTTCCTGAGATTTCGTGATGAATCAGTCACCTTTGGCTAGATTAAAATTACGTTACACTCCTTCCTAAAAGGGAAACAATATTTTTTAAAATATATCGTACAAATATTTCGTGCTACGTACGATTTGTGGAGACGTAGAGCGTTCAAATAACAAACTAAACAAGAACATCCAATTCCGCGCGATTCAATGAAGCTTCCAATAATATAAGCTTCGACCGCCGACCGTCCGCCGACCAACGACCAACGACCAGCGTCCACGGGACGAGCCCGAACATAATTCATCTGATATATATTGCGGGCTTGCATAAATTGCCGATGCTGCGCCGAAAATCGTTGCGGGCGAAAAGACCACTCGGAAATTTATTTGAGGCTGAATTTTCGGGAACATTTTGTATGCGCTGTGAGCTCGCAGGGGCTGCTGAAGTCCGACTTAACTGGACTTACTGATTTTCAATTTTATATGCAATTTAAGAGGACTACAACACTACACTCAACACTTACTCGAGCCAAAGTGTAATATGTGTAGTGTTACAGTATTTTTTATACTCAGTATTAATTTTGAAAAAGCTTTCATTTTCAACCCACGAGTTCGTACATGGTTTTGTAAAAAAAAATAGGTTGTCTGTAAAGTCGGTTAACGGACGATGGTTTTACGTGATAATAAAGAAAATATTGAAGATGACTGGTGGGAGCTCTCTAAGCCAACGCTTGGGCCGATCGTGCCTCTCTATCACTTGTTCCGCGCTCTAGCCTGCACGCATAGGCTCAGGTGGAACGTGACACTTTTTCGTGCGTGCAGCCGGTGTTCATCGATTTATAAGACGTTATCACGTCAAAAAAATTGGTTGTCTGTAAAGTCGGTTAACGGACGATAGTTTTACGTGATAACGTCATAAACATTTTTTATTTTTTTTTGACATTGACGATAACTGGCGGGCGGCACAAGCCAACGCTTGGGCCGATCGTGCCTCTCTATCGCTTGTTCCTCGCTCTCGCTTGCATGCTCGGGCTCAGGCGGAACGTGACACTTTTTCGTGCGTGCAGCCGGTGTTCATCGATTTATAAGACGTTATCACGTCAAAAGAAAACCTAATTGCAGACAATATCACGGATACAAAATAGTGGAAAATGAAACTTAGAACAGTTTCATATAATATCTAAGTCTTCAGTGCCCTATAAAGGAGCTGCATAAACTTTAATCGTGATAAAACATAGCGTTAGAACGACCATTCTCCTTAACGAGCTACACAAGTCACGTTGAATTGTACCAATTCGCACCTTGCATACGCATGCTGCGATGCAATCACGCGCTGCTGCGCTACAAGCAACTCTGCAGCCAAAAAAATTAGGTTCTAATTTGCTTGGTGAGGTCGTTATTGTGAATTCCTAAGGCAATTTGGCAAACCACGTTGACGCGAAGTTACAGAGGCGTTCCGCGCGCTCTAATTTATGTGGCCGTGTGTCTTATTTTGCGTTTCGCTGGATTTTGTGCTAATTCCTGGGAATTTTTCATGTTTGTTACGTGTGTAAATTAAAAGTTTATCGTCTCTGAGAGACATAGGACATGGTTTTGGGAACCAGATGTACATAATATCTACTACTTGTTTGGAATTAATAATAATTCTCCAATCAGATAAATAATTTCTTTTTATTAGAGACCACAAAAAATACAAGAGCGTCGATATGTTGGTTTCAAGTCAAAGAGAAAAAAATCGGCCATGTGCGATTCGGGCCTCGCTCTTTTAGGGTTCCGTTAAAAAAGATTAAATAAAAATATTTCCATGTACTTACCCATGGAAATATTTTAATTTAATTTAATTTTTATTATTTGTTGTTATAGCGGCAATAGAAATACATAATATGTGAAAATTTCATCTGTCTATCTATTACGGTTTACGAGATACAGCCCGCTGACAGACGGACGGACGGACGGACAGCGTAGGCTTAGTAATAGGGTTCCGTTGGTACCCTTTGGGTACGGAACCCTAAAAAAGGGTGGTGACAGTGTTGCCACCTTACATTTCACAGATTATCAAACTATAGATAATATTTTTATGACCACTACTTAACCATCAAAGTCTAATTGAATTATGGACTAATTTACTAATATCAACAGTTTTTTTTAGGAAGGAATTCTAAATATTTCCGGAATAAAAATTTATGTAGTATTATTTTCTACCTGTCGGTGGAAATCCCTTCAAAATTGGTTCAGCCCTTCCAATTGTCAATTACCCCGAATAGAGGGAGGGACAAACTGACAAAAATTTAAAAAAACGTATGTTGGAAGTTAAATAAAATACGATCTAAATTAGTGGCAGTCATTTTAAAATCTCAAATACAAACTGCAATTTTAATAATATATTTTGTAAATTAGTAAAAGTGTCTAAATTGTTTTTGGTCTTGCCGGTAGGAGGCTTCGGCAAAGCTGTGCCACCAAGCGATTTAGCGATTCAAACCTTGCAACGCAGAATACATTTAGGAATAGGGGCTTAACAAAAATTGCCATACCTCTTCCATATTAGCGCTAACATCTAAGTCTGCTTGATATTCATATTGACACTCACCACGTATTGTCAAGTCAAGAACTAAGTTGTAGCTTAAGTTGTAGAACAATAAAAAAACAAAATGACTAAAGAGGATAACATGAAAACGTTGCGAGGTTAATAATGGCGAGCCCATAGCTCAATCGTGTAAGTCATTCGAAGAGTTTTATAGCGGCGCATTACCCGCCTACGTGAGGCTACGTATAGGCTACGTACTGCTACGGCGTAGCTACGTAACTTTTATTGCACAACTTCCTGAAACTTCGCCCTTCAACGATGGAATTATAGCGCGGGAGAGTTTTAAACGAAGAGTTATTTCTTTTGCTCTCCTTGAAAGAGTCTAAAACTCTTTTTCAAAAATTTACAAGTCTATCATAATAATTATTTTGTGCATCTACAGTATTCTGTATCGGCAAAAAATATTTTTTTAAGAACCATAAAAATTTCATATTTGTGAAGTAGTCTGTGATGAAGCACTAAAATGGAGAAGTTGAAAATTGGGCGTTCTGACAGTTTTTGTATTGAAAATAATGTCAAAATAGTCGAATAAGACTCCTTTTACGTTGGTGAAATCGGTCCTTAGACTAAAAATTAAGTCACAAAATTAACAAACATACTTTTAAGATAAAGGTAACAAATAAAAAAACATTAATGAACAATTTTTATTTTCTCCAACCGACCTCAATAAAATGCCTCCTCCTTTTCAATCAATCAATTCAAACAATCATTTCGTCAGAATCTTTTTTTTATGTATGTCCACCTTTATGTCCACCGATTACTCGAAGACACCTGAACCGATTTGGGATTTTTTTTTGTTTTAAAGGACTATACTCCCCAGGAGCGTTTTTTAAAATATCAATCATATATTTTGTATAGTGACGCGGGAGTTTGAAGTCGGTTTTTACAAAGAATTTTTGTATATTAAAATTACTATAGTACATGTTACTACAATTACACGTACCGTTAACATATTGTATTGTTTCAGTGATAGAGTGGAACGCATTTGTAACTTCAGCCATTTTAACCATATCTAGGAATAATGAAAAATGATGTATTTAGGCAACGAAATTACTCACAAATTCCACCAGAACAAACAAAATAAGATACAAAACCAAATAAATTATAAGCACGGAACGCCTTTGTAACATCATGTCAACGTTGTTTGCCAAATTGCCTGAGGAATTCACAATAACCATTCTGCTAAAGAAATTAGACCTTTCTCGTTTTCTGCATAGAGCTCATATTGAATCAGCAATGTATGAATGCAGTGCGGGGTGCGTATGCAAGGCGTGAATTGGTACAATTCGGCGTGACTTGTGGCGGCCATTAAAGCGAAATTGTCGCTGTAACATGTTATAACAATATCACCTCTGACTTCACGCAGCGCTGTACCAGCGCTTAATGGGTGAACGTAACTTTAAGGATATGTCATAATTTCGAATGAATCCTTTGGTGTGGTAGAAAAATCTATGCAATAAACTCTCAACAGAAATACTCGATTGACTTTCTGTTCTTTTTAAGCTATTGCATACCTTTTATCGCGGGCTTTGAGTGCGGCGACCGAATCAAGAAATTCCGTAACGAAAATAAACCTAACACCGTCGTTTCAGTTCGGCAGACTTCAGCACGGTGTTTGTGTCGAAATGCAGTTTTAACCGACTTCAAAAAACGGAGGAAGAGGTTATCAATTTGTAGTAATCTTTTTTTTATAGCGCGGGAGTTTTAAGTCATTTTTTTAAAAAGAATTTTTAATCACAAAAACTCTTACCACTGTCAATGGTAGGTATCAAGACCCTCAATGATGAGGTAAATGGTGCATTTGAGACTACAAGCTTTTGAAATGCATGTATTCAATCAGTATGTACTTAATCTAGCTCAGGACACCTGTCCGGTAGACTGACGTCACGTCGTTAGAGCTTAGTGGAACGTGGAGTTAAATTAATTAAGTCGCCCTAATTGCAGTTAGCTTCATCTTACTGAACGAGGGAATCTACGGACATAAAACTTTTATGGGTCGCTTTAATCGTCGAAGGAAATTACTCTAGAGCAATATTATGCAAAATAATGAACAGTTTTGCTTGTCTCTTTAAGAAGTTATATTTATCGTTCAGATTTTAAATATGAAATCGGTTTTTCTTAAAAAATTACCTATTCATTATTATCATCATCAGTAACCTATCAGCGGCTCACTACTGAGCGCAGGTCTCCTCTGAGAGAAGGAATAGAATAGAATAGAATAGAATAGAAATGTTTTTTATTCAAATAAACTTTTTTACAAGTGCTTTCGAATCGTCGATGAGTCTACCACTGGTTCGGAATGCCGTTCCTGCCGAGAAGAACCAGCAAGAAACTCGGCAGTTGCTCTTTTCAAAATAAGTTTACATTCAATAGAATAGTTAAACAGTTCAATTACCACCTGCTGTCTCATGAATCGCTGGAAAGAATTATGTCCACGCTTTTTTATCATCTAAATAGTCTTCAATTGCATAATATGCTTTTTTAATGAGATTAGTTTTTACTGATTTCTTAAACTTGTGTAAAGGCAAGTCTAAGATCGACTGTGGAATTTTATTATAAAACGTTACGCCCATTCCCACAAATGTCTTTCGGACCCTCTTGAGGCGACATCGAGGAATCACGAGCCTGTTTGGATTTCTAACTTGCCTATCATATAAATCACCCTTTTTTTTGTAATTCACGATGTTTTGTCTGACAAATATTATATTGTTGTAAATATATTGTGAAGCTACTGTAAGAATGCCTATTTCTTTAAATTTTTCTCGAAGGGAATCCCGCGGTTTTAAATTATATATTGCGCGAATTGCCCTCTTCTGCAATACAAAAATTTTTCCAATATCGGCTGCTTTACCCCATAATAAGATTCCGTATGACATAATACTATGGAAATATGCAAAATAAACAATTTTTGCAGTTTCTATGTCAGTTAACTGTCGAATCTTCCTAACAGCGTAAACAGCAGAGCTAAGCTTGCCAACAAGTGTTGCTATATGGGTGCCCCATTGCAGTTTTGAGTCCAGGGTTAATCCCAAGAACACTGTGGAGTCCTCACTTTTCAAGGGTTCATTACTTATCTTTAAATTTTTACTGACAGTTCTGGTGTTGGGCAATAAAAACTCAACACACTTGGTTTTTTTAGCATTTAAAAGTAGATTATTTGCCGTAAACCATTCAGAAACTTGAGATAATGCAATATTTACATCGTCAAAATTGTCTTTCGTCCTATCGACTTTAAAAATCAAAGACGTATCATCAGCAAATAGTACAATATCGCAAGTATTTTGGACAAAATGTGGTAAATCATTTATGTAAATCAAAAACATGAATGGACCTAGAATAGAACCCTGGGGTACACCCATTACCGAAGCTGATCCGGATGATTTCACATCATTGACACATACTCTTTGAACACGATCACTAAGATAAGACGCAATGAGGCTAAGCGCAAAATCTTTAATACCATAGTGGCTCAGTTTAAGCAAAAGGGTCTCGTGATCAACGCAGTCGAAAGCTTTTGATAAATCACAGAAAATACCAATGGCATTCTGTGAGTTATTCCATGCATCGAATATGTGTTGCAACAGCGTTGCGGCTGCATCGGTTGTTGATCGACCCTTAGTAAAACCGTACTGCTCAGGGTGAAGAAGTTTATTTAAATTAAAGTGTAGAAGCAGTTGGTTGAGCATTATTTTTTCAAATATCTTGCTGAGAGTTGGCAAAATTGAAATTGGTCTGTAGTTATTCGGGTCACATTTGCTTCCCGATTTAAAAAGAGGTATTAATTTATTACATTTCATCAGGTCTGGAAAAGATCCAGAATCTACAGACTTATTAAAAATTAAAGCAAGATAGGGCGCAATAATATCAATGATATTGTGAATTATTTTAACTGATATTCCCCATAGATCTCCTGTTTTTTTATTTTGCAATGATTTGAATGTTTTGATAATATCATATGGGGTAACGTGTTTAAACCTAAATAATTTATTGCACTCAGAGACATTGCTTCTTAGAAGATTATAGGCTTCTGTTGGCGAGGAATTTAGAGAACTGGTCGTGGTTACTGGTTATAGTTTTGAAAAAGTTCTCAAATGTATTTGCAATTTCTATATCAGAGTCAATTATCCGGTTGTTAATTTTAAGCTCCAGTTTATTATAATGTACCTTATTCTTACCCATTTCATCACCAATGATGTCCCATACTGCTTTTATTTTATTATCCGAATTGACAATTTTTTGTTTTATGTGAAGTGACTTTGCTTGTATGCACACGTTTCTAAACAATTTGGAATAATTTCTTACATATTCTATAAACGCGGGGGCATAATTATATTGTTTTTCTGCATACAAGTCAAACAGCCTATTTCTACTTTTATAGATGCCAACAGTTGCCCAATCACTAAATTTAAGATTTTTAAATAATCTTTTTTCTATTACCTTAAAGACAGAGTTAAATTGAGAGTTTAATAGATCAAAAAACCTCTATAAATTTCATCAGGACCACCCTGTGCAACATCAAGCGTCGGCATTGCAGCTGCGATATTTTGTTTAAATTGCCTTACTTTATTGGTGGTAACTGGCCTATATTTTACTACTTTTGTTACATTCTGCTCACTGCTTGGAATAGATATCATTTGTCCGCAATGGTCAGATCTTAAACAAGTGATAATCGATTTTTTGATAATTTTACAATCAGAGAAAATGTTATCAATACAAGTTGCCGAATGCGCTGTTATTCTTGTAGCTTCAACAAAAATATTTTCCAGGTTGAAACTTTTAAATAAGTTTAGTAATCTTCCTTTGATAGACGTCTGATGCAAAATATCTATATTAAAATCTCCACAAGTTACTATTTTCTTTGATGTCCTACATAGCCGCCCTAAGGCGTCCTCCATGACCTCCTCAAAATGAACAAAATCGCCCGAGGGGGGTCGGTACACGCAGACTATAATATATCGGTCCAGCTCGACACAAGACAGCTCAATAATGCGTTCCATAGAAAGACAAACAATGTCAAGTCAAGTCAAGTGTAAATATAGGCTGTAGTCTACCACGCCGGGCCGGCCTAATGCAAATTGGCGGACTTCACACACTTTCGAGAACTCTCAGGTGTGCAGGTTTCTTTACGATATTTTCCTTCACCGTTAAAGGCTAGGCTATCCCTGCTTTTAAAAATCGGCCAAGCGCGAGTCGGGCCTCGCTCTTTTAGGGTTCCGTTAAAAAAAATTAAATTAAAATATTTTCATGTACCTATGGAAATATTTTAATTTAATTTTTTTAATTTAGTTTAATTTTTATTATTTGTTGTTATAGCGGCAATAGAAATACACAATATGTGAAAATTTCAACTGTCTATCTATAACGGTTTACGAGATACAGCCCGCTGACAGACGGACGGACGGACGGACGGACGGACAGCGTAGGCTTAGTAATAGGGTCCCGTTGGTACCCTTTGGGTACGGAACCCTAAAAATTAAGTGGCACTCGGGGACTATCGCGGTAAAGCTATTGCATAGCATTTTTTATCAACTTATGCAATTATAATATTTATGCAATATTTTTTTTTGCATAATAAAAATTATGAAAAAAAATAATTAAAAAACAAACAAACAAGAAAAGCGCATTGTCACTACTTCGCGAGTGAGATTCGAACCTGCGACATCATAAACCATACGGTAAAGAAAGCGGCCGCTCGCCCACTGCGCCCAACAGAGCTACTCGTGAACCTCTAAAATGTTGAACGCTTACTGAACGACGGTGTTAGGTTTATTTTCGTTACGGAATTTCTTTTCGGTCGCCGCGCTCAAACTGTTTGTCCTAGTTCAAAGCCCGCGATAAAAGCTATGTAATACTCGTAAATAGCTTAAAAATCCTATTCATAATATCTCAATTAATATTTCTACGAATCCCTGTTATTATTATAAAAGCAAAAGCATGTCTTTGTGGCTTGCGGGTTTCGTGTGATTGAATCTCACTGCAACGGTGAAACGGATCAACTTAATTTTTTGCATGTACGATTATATAGCTCAGGATTTGGAGAGTGACATAGATTCATTATTCGGGAAAAAAACATGAGATTCCCGCGGGATTTTTAAAAACTAATTCCACGTGGACAAAGGCCGCGGGTATAAGCTTGTGTTGTATAAAAATTATAGTATCTTTTATACTTTCAGAATTAACACAATGTGCTTGTGATATTCGTCTGTAAAGACTCACGCAAAAATCGAAGATCTTGTCTTTATTCTAACTAGATAAAATCAGATATAACTGATAATAACTAGATCTGACAGTTGATATTCAGCTAAGGTATCAAACAAGTATCAAATGCCAGATTATTTCCGACAGATCGTTCTGCACATTCTCACTTAAGAATTACGGTATAAATAACGGACGACGAAAACGCCTTACATTGATGCCTGGTTCATTTATATTTTATACTAGCTCATGCCCGCGACTTTGTCCGCGTGGATTTAGTTTTTAAAGTCCCTCGGGAACTCCTTGATTTTCCGGGATAAAAAGTAGCCTAGATGTTGACCCGAGTAATAAGCTACCACGGTATAAAATTTTGTAGAAATCTGTGCGGTAGTTTTTACGTGAAAGAAGGACAAACAAACAGACAGACCACGTGGTGAGTCAGGCTAAGGCGGCACTGTCGATGCTGTACCAAGTCTTCACCTCGAGTCTATCACCGAAGACCAAGCTCCTCATCTATGGAGCCTATGTCCGCTCCAGACTGACGTACGCGGCCCCAGCCTGGTATGCGTACTGCTCAGCGTACCAGGCACGCCGCCTACAGGTCCAACAGAACAAGTGCCTCCGCCTGATCGTTGGAGCTCCGAGGTACGTGAGGAACGATGTGATCCATCGCGACCTCAAGACGCCCACCGTGGAGGAGTACGTCCGTACACTGGCGCGGCGCATGTTCGCCAGCGCCGACAACGGACCGTACGAACACCTCCACGGCATCGCACCGCTAGCCAGCCGACCACCGACCGGGCGTCCTCTACCTCGTGAGCTCCTGCGATCGCCACCACCGAGGAGGCACGCAGGCGGCCACAGCGACGACGACGCGAGACCCACCGGACATGACCTCAGCTCCGCGCACGGTGGCGACACCATCGCCCGTAGCGCGGAGCACTCCACCGGATTTGACACCGCCCCGCTCGCGGCGGCTATCTGCCCGCCAGCGACGCGGGGCCCCTGGCGATACACTGGCCCCGCGCTCGATGACGACCCTTTCGTCAGTAGCGCGGGGCCCCACACCGAACACGACACCGCTCCGCTCGCGGCGGCGACTTGCCCGCCTGCGACGCGGGGCCCCCGGACCGACACCGGTCCCGCGCACGGCAGCGACCTTATCGCCCGTAGCGCGGGCCCACCCTCTGGACCCGACACCGCTCCGCTCGCGGCGGCGACTTGCCCGCCTGCGACGCGGGCCCCCCGGACCGACACCGGTCCCGCGCACGGCAGCGACTCTATCGCCCGTAGCGCGGGCCCACCCTCTGGACCCGACACCGCTCCGCTCGCGGCGGCTACCCTGCCCGCCAGCGAGCGGAGCCACTGGACTGACATTGAGCCACAAGGCCCCTACTCAAGTTGAATAGGAGCCTCAGCCGTCGTGGATTGCCAAGACGGCTGAAAACTCACCACCGGGGAAGTGTTCTTCCCCGCGACCCGCCCGGGTAATGAGGCCACGCCTCGAAGCCCGCACCCTCCGCTGGCCACGGCCAACGAAGACGACCCTCGCAACAACAGACAGACAAACAGACAAAAAAAATTTGGCTTCTGTTTTGATATCTGTATATTGAACACAATTAGAAGCAAAAACCCTTTTTTGAATCTATTTCATGTACAGAATTGGTTTCGTTTCTGTTTTATTATATATTTTATATTATTAGTCTTCTTCTTCTTCTTCTTTATCAACCGATAGACGTCCACTGCTGGACAAAGGTCTCTTGCATGGACTTCCACAGGTCTCGGTCTTGCGCCGCCTGAATCCAGCGGCTCCCTGAGACTCGTTTGATGTCGTCAGTCCACCTGGTGGGAGGTCTGCCGACACTGCGCTTCCCGGTGCGGGGTCGCCACTCCAGCACCTTGGGACCCCAACGACCATCAGCTCTTCGAACTATGTGCCCCGCCCATTTCCACTTCAGTATCGCGACTCGCTTAGCTATGTCGGTGACTCTGGTTCTCCTACGGATCTCCTCATTTCTGATTCGATCCCGCAGGGACACTCCGAGCATAGCTCTCTCCATCGCCCGCTGAGCGGTCCTGAGCCTACTTATGAGGCCCTTAGTTAGCGACCATGTCTCGGATCCGTAAGTCATCACTAGCAACACGCACTGTTCGAAGACTTTAGTCTTCAGGCACTGAGGAATTTTGGACGAGAAGACATCTCGGAGCTTCCCGAACGCTGCTAAGCCGAGTGGATTCGGCGGTTGATCTCTTTCTCGAAATTGGACCTACCTAGTTGGACTGTGTGTCCCAGGTAAATATACTCGTCGACAATTTCGAGTGCAGAGTTCTCAACAATTACTGGTTGGAGCGGTGCATGAGCATTGGACATGATTTTCGTCTTGCTCATGTTCATTTTCAGGCCCACCTGTTGAGAAACCCTGCTGAGATCGTTGAGCATTGTATTGAGGTCTCTCAGAGTCTCTGCCATGACTACTATGTCATCGGCAAATCGCAGGTGAGTGATGTACTCGCCGTTTATGTTGATGCCAAGCCCGTTCCAATCCAGAAGCTTAAAGACGTCCTCCAACGCAGCGGTAAAGAGCTTCGGGGAGATAACGTCTCCCTGTCGCACTCCACGCTGCAAGTGGATTGGCCTCGTAGTCTGGTCCTGTATACGTACTGACATTGTGGCGTTTTCATACAAGCACTTCAACACTTGGATATACCGGTAGTCAATCCGGCATCTCTGCAGCGACCTCAACACAGCCCAAGTTTCCACCGAATCGAAGGCTTTCTCATAGTCCACAAACGCTAAGCAAAGTGGCCGGTTATACTCTTCTGTCTTTTGTATAACCTGCCGCAGCGTATGAATGTGATCTATGGTACCAAAGCCTTTTCGGAATCCGGCTTGTTCGGGAGGCTGGAAGTCGTCAAACCTACGAGCGAGACGATTCGTAATGACTCTCGAGAACAACTTATAAACATGACTCAACAACGAGATGGGTCTATAATGCTTCAACAAGGTATTATCACCCTTTTTGAAGAACAGAACCACCACGCTCCTGTGCCATGCTTCCGGCGTTGTGCCCTCGTGGATGACGAAATTGAACAATCGCTGAAAGATCTTAAGTACCGGTTTTCCACCCGCTTTCAGGAGTTCCGCAGTGATTCCGTCATCACCTGGCGCCTTGTTGTCCTTAAGCTGTTTGAGAGCCATTCTAATCTCGTATAGGCTGACGTCCGGGATATCTTCGGTATAGTGTCGGGTCAGTTTGGCTCTGGGATCTTTCGCCAGATCTTCAACAGGTTTTTGTGTCGTGGTATATAACTGTCCATAGAACTTCTCAACCTCTCCCAAAACCTCAGGTCGAGAAGAGACGAGACGGCCGTCATCAGTTTTCAGCCGCGTCAACTGGCTCTGTCCGATAGACAGATCTCTCGCGAACACTGTTGAGCCTTTGTTCCGCTCAATGGTATCTTTAATACACTTGGTATTAAAGACACGGAGGTCACGAGTTTGTGCTTCAGAGATCTGCCTATTAATCCGCCGGTAGGCAGCCGCGTCTGCCGTTGACTGCAGCCTCATCTCTTGTCTCTCCTTCATTAGCTTGAGAGTATGGTCAGAGAACTTTTCAGTTCTTTTCCTGCGGTGGGTCTTAAAGAATTTAGACCCCACAGTATGAACAGTTTCCACGAACCTGTTGTTTAGATCGTCCACAGAAACGCAGTCTGCTAGGCACTCGAATCGGTTCTGCAGTTCGAGTTGGAAGTTTTCGGGATTTTGGATATGAGCACGAGAAGGTCGGAGAGTGGACTTCACCAGTTTGGCGTTGGCTTGTGCCGCCCGCCAGTCATCGTCAATGTTTCTTTATGACGTTATCACGTAAAACTATCGTCCGTAAACCGACTTTACAGACAACCAATTTTTAAGCTATTGCATAGCTTTTATCGCGGGCTTTGAACTAGGACAAACAGTCAGTCAGTAGAGAGTCAGAAGTAGCTCTCTTTTACGCAGTGGGCGAGCGACCGCTTTCTTTAGATGTCGCAATCTCACTCGCGAAGTAGTGACAGTGCGCTTTTCTTGTTTGTTTGTTTTTTAATTATTTTTTGCATTATTTTTATTATGCAAAAAAAAATATTGCATAAATATTATAATTGCATAAGTTGATAAAAATGCTATGCAATAGCTTTACCGCGAGCCTTTGGCAGTCCCCGAGTGCCACTTAATTTTTTTTTCTAGGAAGAGCGGTATTTAGTAGCGACTACCAATTCTAAATCTATAACTGGAACTTACAAACTCGTAGCGAAGCTGCGGCCATAATGATAAAATTACAATAACTGTCAAGTTAACGTGAACGTCAACATCAAAATTACTCAAGACGTTGCCGTAAACCGCTAATTATTACAACAGTAACGAGATAAGACGTGAATAAGATAAATATTTTTCATTCCCCGACACAAACGTCTTCCGTTATTAGCGAAAAACGCGGCAAAACTCCCCAAACGACCGCGAGCACGCCGTGATGTGACGTGCAAAGTGTCATGGCGGAGTGAAAAATTAAATTTTTCACTTCTTTGGGTAAGCCACGTTAAGTTTAATTAGGTTGGGCTTTGAGATTTTGAAATTCGTATTGATTTTAGAAAGACAGAGAGAAAAAAATCAAATTAGTAATTTCACACACAAAGACACTAAACACTGACTTTAAATTAATAGGCAGTCTGAACATTAATTTATTTACCACCCTTTGATTAATTTACCACACAAGAAAGGTATATACCCTACTAACTCAATTTTTTTCATCTTTGAAGCTAATTATATCTTCGTTTATTTCTCTCTACTGTGGTTTTCACTGAGTTTTGTGGTCACCACTGGTGATTTGGACCTTTAAACATTATAATACTACACTGTTTCGAGACCCCTTCAAATTGGGGAAGGGATAAAAAAAATTTGAATTTGAAACTCTTCTCTGAGAGGAGAGCTGCTTTCAGTAGCGAGCCGTTGATGGGTTGCTGTTTATAATGATGATGATGATGACTATTTCGAGGTATTTTTTATGTCATCGTATATGAATACGATCAATGGAATATCTTTTAGACAATTGGTACCCAGGTCTCCTCTTAGAGATGGGTTGTGAGCCATTGTCCGTCACGCTGACCCAGTGTGAATCGGCAAACTTCACACACCTTCGTGAACATTATGAAGAACTCTCAGGTGTGCAGGTTTCTCCGCGATGTTTTCCTTCAACTTCATAATAATATTGTATTGTAAAATAATCAGAGACATGTTATATTTACGGGCGAGAATTTTATGGACAGGTATCCCATAGGATAATCGCAAACCCTACCCGTATAGCTGACGCCAGTAGAGTTTTTTCAACAGGTAACCCGATGTTCGTTATAATTATTATTAAAGTCGAGCCATAAATCGCGCTATCACAGCACTTCGAGCCAATGAGCTCGAGACATAAGCTATTTACGAGCAAATGGGGATATTAGAGCCTTTACGGCTAACATGCTCTAATAACGCTGCCTCCCGAGAGACTGCCGGTAATGTACCAACTGACAGGGGCCGTGACTTTTTATTATAGTACCTATTTAACCAAGTTAACCTAACCTAAGCCTTGTATTTTAATAACTAGCTTAAGCCCACGACTTTGTTCGCGTGAAGTTAGGTTTTATAGGCGAAGCAATGGCTGGGTCATGCGTCATGCTCGTGAACGGGTTCCACCGGCGAGAATGGGACTACTTTCTGTTTGCCCGTCTTAACATGTGTTGAATTATAATTAGATATAATTAGGTATGTTTTTGTGGATCTTTGTTGTGGAAATTTGTGGAACTTCCCCTCATTGTGGTAACACTGCATACATAGCATAATATCTATTATATTGTAAACTTGTTTTGAAAAGAGCAACTGCCGAGTTTCTTGCTGGTTCTTCTCGGCAGGAACGGCATTCCAAACCAGTGGTAGACTCATCGACGATTCAAAAGCACTTGTAAAAAAGTTTGTTTGAATAAAAAACATTTCTATTCTATTCTATTCTATAAATACCGCTAAACCCTCTATTTTTCCGGGATAAAAGGTTGCCCTTGTCACTCTCCAAGTGTTCAAATATGACCATTCAAAAATCACGCAGCAATGGAGCATCAGATTGACATGATGATTCGCATGAGTATGGTTGAAGGTTTGAGGAAGGAACAAAGGCTAACTTTCATCCCGGAAAATTAGAGGGATCTCGCGTAATTTTTAAAAACTTAAATATAATATTATACAGACGAAGTCTCAAGCAAAGACTAGTTGTTTCAATAAACGGTCATTTGGTCTGGTGGGAGGTTTTGGCTGCGGCTAGTTACCACCCTAACTTCAAAGATGTGCCACTAAGCGATTTAGCGTTCTGGCACGATGGCGTGTAGAAATCGATTAGGGGCATGGGTTGAATGTTCACTGCCTTCCAAGTTAGCCCACTAACATCTCAGACTGTATCGTCACTTACCATCAGGTGAGATCGCAGTCAAGGACTATCTTGTCATCACATAAAAAAAAAATTGGTTGTCTGTAAAGTCGGTTTACGGACGATAGTTTTACGTGATAACGTCAAAAAGAAACATTGACGATGACTAGCGGGCGGCACAAGCCAACGCTTTGGCCGATCGTGCCTCTCTATCGCTTGTTCCGCGCTCTCGCTTGCACGTGCAGGCTCAGGTGGAACGTGACACTTTTTCATGCGTGCAGCCGGTGTTCATCAATTTATAAGACGTTATCACGTCAAAAAATTATTAACTGTAATCCCCTATGAAGTTGATTAATTTGTTGTTTGTACAAAATGGCTTATATACCATAGTTACACTGTTAACGTATAGCGAATAAAGCAGGGCTCCCCCTAATGTGTCTCATGTACAGGCGCGGTACATTAAGACAGTAAAAGTAAGCCCAAAGTAAGCCCCACTAATCGCAGCCGCTCGCTCGCACTAAGCCACCGATCACTTTGCGCCCCATAAACCTCGCTCCGTGCACACCACACGCTCCGCACCGTACTCTACAGACAAACGAGTGTGTTTTATGGCGTGATCGTGTAAACGTCATGTAGCAGCGTTGATGGGGAGTTTCAGAGAACGACAAGTGTCCGCGGGCGGTAATAGGGACGAAAAATTTTTTAGTCACTCAAAAGTCTATCATCAACCTATACCAAAAATAGGAAAGCGGCAAGTGTTAGCTAGTTTGTTAGCAATTAATTTCAAATAATTTAACATAAAAAACTTATTAATTTGTTCACCATTGTATGATGGGAAATAATATTTATTCTAAACCCCTTAATTATGTTTATGTACCCATGTACCTACGAGTATATAAAATATCATTTTATTTACACTAGCGGCACGCTATGATGGCCGGTTTGACACATTACAATAGTGATGTGGAATGTCAATTTATTCTCGAAAAAAAAACAATTAAGTTTTGTTTTTGTACCTGATTAAATAGGTTTAATAAAACAAAAATGTATATGTTTATTTAATTTATTTGAACGAACTGAATATTTGAATGAAAATGAATATACATACTTTATATGCACACAAGAAACATATGAATACAAAAGATACCAAAAAAGGTGCCACAAAAGGCCATAATTAATCAGATTCGTCCATACTACTATTTTCACTGTCGTCACTGCTATCATCACCTACATTAATAATTATATGTTCGTTTTCTATAATATTATCTATTTTCACATCTCTTTCATAATCTTCCCTTATTAATTTAACAGTTCTATTCACAACCTTTTCCCAGTCTCCTTTAGTCACATGTTCACAAGCTTATTCTAATAATTTTAGCATTTTTTTTGTGGTAAATGGGGGTTCTGTATTGTGTCTTGCAGCATATCCCTTAATTTGAGCCCACACTAACTCAATCGCATTATACTCACAATGGTAAGGCGGTAACCGTATAACTCTGTGCCCATGTTCTAATGCTATTTCGTCAATGACGTATCGGATCTTGGTTGGTTTGTTTTCTTTTAAAAGACGTACTAATTCCGCTTTTAACATATTCATGTTTGCATCTACGCCATTTTTACGAAGCCATGCGACGATATCAGCTTTCTTTTGGGATTGGGCAGGTGGCTTGTCAATTTGCATCGAGTGGTATGGGGCGTTGTCCATAATTATAATAGATGGTTCAGGGAGGCTACACAACATTGAGGTAAACCATTCAGTAAACTTTTCTCCATTCATGTCTTCATGATAGTCTCCAGTGGTTTTTGACGCAAAAGCCATGAGAGAACCTTCGACAAACCCGTTGATGGTTCCGGCGTGACAAATTATAAGTCGCGATCCTTTTCCTACAGGAACTTTGGAAGTAGATGCTGCTGTGTCATCGTTCCCAGAACGGCCTACAGTATGGTTAGCATTAAGCCATGTTTCATCCAAGAACATTTTGCCAATTTTTGATTTCTTTCACTTGTCGTAAAAAAGTATACCTTGCCATCGCTATATCAAATCTTTCCATCAATATTTTGCGTTTGTTACATTTTTTGTATCGAAATCCAATGGTCTTCAAAATCTTCGTTAAAGAACTTTCCCCACCGAAGAATAATCCAGCTTCCTTCAGTGAATGCACCAACTTTTTTCTTGTTGGATACTCCTTCTGTAAATAGTAGCCGTAAACATGTCTTCGGATAGCATCGGCATCAAAGCTATCGATGCCTACGACTGGTTTTGCTCGTTTTCTCTTTTTTGGTGTGTGAAGTTTATTTTCTTCTGTGCCAGTCTCGCCATATTTTTTTTTAGTTATCCGTCTAACAGTTCGTTGTCCAATATTAAGCGCATCAGCTACGCGTTCAACCACTGACGTTATAGGTAAAATTGGCCCTCCATTTTGAGCTTCACGATCGAAATAGTTACGAAGGCGTATTACGAACTCACGTGTCTGACTATTTAGAACAGTTCTCTGCGTACGTTCGGTCATATCGACGAAATCCACAACAAAGGGCTTGAACAGAGTCCAAATTAACGAGCAAGGGTCAACAGTAATGCAGTATCAATATTTGAAATCCAAAGCCAGGTCAAAACTATATCACAATCGCATTGCACTGACAGTTTATACTTTTCGAAGCAACGTCAATTCGAAACTGCTTTGTTTTGCATTGAGCATTGACGCGAGTTTGCCGGAGGTAGTAGTTGTGCTAGCCAGCGATCCTATGTGACGATCGTATTAGATTCCATTTTTAAAAATTTTCAATTTAGAAAACCAAATGCCGAGTTGTGGTATATATCATATAAATATAAAAATTTTACCTTTTGTATGAAACAGCTGATATTTTTTTGCGATTTCAGAGGTTTGTCCACATAGTGAAAATTGTTCATATTCACAAGTACATTCACCCCTTAAATGGTGCAAACTGATTTTTCTACACTTGTATACATTTTAGAAATCAATTTAATAAATAAATTTTGAGTCCTAAACCTAAAACTACATTCGATAAAATTTATGAATCTCTGCACATCACTATCGTCAATAAAGTAATACAATTATTTCCTTCAAAGTCGTTATCAATTAATACGGAACTTCATGAGCGGACAAACGTCAAACCGGCCATCATAGCGTGCCGCTAGTTTAGTCAGATTCGAGCACCAAAGGGTTTCATTACATTAGCTTTTGCCCGCGAATCCGTTCGCATGAAGTTAACCCTTTGTTTTTCTGAAATAAAAAGTAGTTTAGAGTCACTTTTCAAGCCTAAGTATATCCATGCAAAAATCACGTCGGTCCGTTGCTGCGTTGCTACGTGATTGAAGGATAAACCAACAGACAAATACACTTTTGCCTTTATAATATTAGTACGAATGCAAGTGTGTTTATTTGTTGGTTTGTCCTTCAATCACGGGGCAACAGAGCAACAGATCGACGTGAGATTTTTGACGTGATAACGTCTTATAAATCGATGAACACCGGCTGCACGCACGAAAAAGTGTCACGAAAAGTGAGAGCCTGCGCGTGCAGGCGAGAGCGCGGAACAAGCGATAGAGAGGCACAATCGGCCCAAGCGTTCGCGTTGGCTTGTGACTACAACGCCGCCCGCCAGTAATCGCGTGCGCGCTGTGGTTAGCGGATAAAAGTATGCAATTTTTCATCAATATTTCTTTAGGACGTTATCACGTAAAACTATCATCCGTAAACCGACTTTACAGACAACCAATTTTTTTTCAATGGGTATAAATGAGGACTTGAAGAGTGACATAGGCTACCTTTTAACCGGGAAAAACGAAAGATTCCTGGGGGATTTCTAAAACCTTACCATACTCATTAAAGTTTCGAGCAAAGCTAGTGGAAAAGACTTGTCGAAAAAAAATTGGTTGTCTGTAAAGTCGGTGTACGGACGATAGTTTTACGTGATAACGTCATAAAGAAACATTGACGATGACTGGCGGGTGGCAGCGGACGCTCTCTAGTCACAAGCCAACGCTTAGGCCGATCGTGCCTCTTTATCGCTTGTTCCGAGCTCTCGCTTGTACGCGCAGACTCAGGCGGAACGTGACACTTTTTCGTGCGTGCAGCCGGTGTTCATCGATTTATAAGAGGTTATCACGTCAAAAAATCATGGTAGCGAAATATGCAGTAGACTGTAGAGGAATGTTTTGTGTGGTGTGTGCTTACGGGTGAAGTATTCAGAGCGGCTTAGCAGCGAACTGAGTTGATGCGATTACTCAAGACCACGGCGTTTTCACTCGGTGCCACATGCTAGTTCGGGTTCAACACTTTCCCATACCTGGATCGCATTACCTTTACCTCACTTATATAGTAGTAGTAAATACTCTAAGGGTCAATTTCACCAACGTAAAATAAGTATTATCCGAACGTAAATTTGATATTATGGCAGACTAGATGAAGCCCGCGACTTCGTCCGCGTAGATTAAAAAAAATTACGGACTATCATAAAACCTTCAACCCCCTATTGGTTAAAACCAATCTTTCAAAAAATCCTTTTTTAGTGGGTGTTTACGTCATAAAAGGGACCTACCGTCAAAATTTCAAGCTTCTAACTGCAGTAGTTGAGGCTGTGCGTTGATAGTATATCAGTCAGTCAGTCAGTCAGGACTTTGAATTGTATATAATACAGACGAGCAATATAATCTTTTGTATGAATAAGTGTTTAATTTTACATTTGTTCCTATTTGTTACGTTGTTATAAAGCTCGTTAAATATTCCTTGTCTTAATTTTGTATTGTCTCACTTTAATGTAATAGTAGATTAGTAGCCAAGGGCTGTAAGGCATCAATTGCAGCCCGAGATATTTAGGCGCACGAGCGCAGCGAGGGCGCCTATAGTTCGAGGGTGCAATTGATGTTTACACCCGAGCTAACTACTCTGCTTTACATCTCGATTGTGAGGTAAGTAGAAAAAACCGGTATTACAAGAATAAAACATTTTAAATTTTGAAAAGTTCTTGATATTGATGTCGTGTTTAGTACTCATAGTTGCTTTTAACATTGAAAAAATGCACCACAAACTAGATGGCTGCAGCTTTTTTGATAGCTCACTAAAGTATGTTAAGAATACAGTCTCAGATAAAGACTTTACTCGTTTTTCTTTTCGCCACTTCATGAACTCGTCGTAAGTTTTCAAATATCTCTCCTTAGAACTTTCAGGCAAAATATTGTTAATTGCTGCTTCAGCTTCCATTTTCATTGAATCGGGAGTGCAGCTTATATCTTCATCACTTGCAGAACTCATGTTTTTTCCTAATTAGCACGTAATTATAAAAAAATCCCAAAAGCAAACAATATTTAAAGTAAAAGTTTTCTATTACTGCCTTTTTTCATCTTTTTTTTTTAAATTTTTTTTTCCAAGAACGAAATTGAGCTTCGCCGTTCGATATTTAAAATTGATGACTATTATACTCATACAAAGACAAGGCTGAATAGCGAAGCGACCTCTTTTGTCATTGGGCTGAATGCATGATGTATATTGCCAGTATGATGGTTAGATGTACGCGAACTTTTTGAAAGAGTGAAGAGTTTTTTTTAATTACTTACCGCCCTAGGGCTTTTCTAGCTACATTATTACCCTAGAGCGCTAATTGGTCACTTACAAGCCCCATTTGGGGGTAATAAGGACCTACTTACCGAATATGAGAGATGTAAAATTATTTTTATCTACTCCAGCATCGAAAAGTTCCAATTTCGAATTTGACAGCTGCATCTAAATAAGAAGCAAAACCGAAAGAGGGTTGGATCAGCTGTAAAATTCGAAATTGGAAATTTTTCGATCCTGGAATAGATATATGTATAAAAGTTGGTACCCAACCCACTTTATGGTTAGTACAGCCACTCAATATTAATATAAAACCTAAAAAAATTAAAAAAAATATAAAAACAAACTACGCGGCAAATAATCATCATCATCAACTCAACCGATGGACGTCCATCGCTCAACATAGGTCTCTTGAAATGATCGTCACAGAAAACGTTCTTGCGCCGCCTGTATCCAGCGGCTTCCAGCGACCGCTTAGGATTTTTTCGTTCATCCACCTAGTGGGAGTCTAACAGCGCTACTCGTCCCGGTGCGGGGTCGCCATTCCAGCACCTTGGAACCTCAACGCCCATCTATTCTTCGAGCTTTGTGTTCAACCTATTTACACTTCAGTTTTGCACAACTTGATAAGCTATGTAAGTTATGTAACTCTGATTCTCCTACGAAACTCCTCATTTAATAATACAATACAAGCATATCTCTTTTCATTACCCGCTGAGTTACCCTAAGCTTAGGAGGCCCACAGTTAGCGACCATATTTCGGATCCGCCAGTCATCACTGGCAACACGCACGGTTCGAACACTTTGGTCTCCAAACACTGAGGGATTTTGCACGAGAAAATATCACGAAGCTTGCCCAATGCGGTCTAGGATTATACTTTGGTAATACGAAGAACAAAGTCACCGACATAGATTAGCGAATCGCGAAACTGAAGTCGAAATGGGCGTTGCACATAGTTCGAAGAGCTGATGGTCGTTGAGGTCCCAAGGTGCTGGAGTGGCGACCCCGCACCGGGAAGCGCAATGTTGGCAGACCCCTCACTAGGTGGACCGACGACGGCAAACGAGTCGCAGGGAGCCTATGGATTCAGGCGGCGCAAGACCGAGGCCTGTGTCAGTCCATGCAAGAGACCTTTGTCTAGCAGTGGACGTCTATTGGTTGATTTAATAAGAAGAATTCGAAAACATTTCTGTGCAATTAAAGTTCTTGAAATAATACCTCTTGAAGAAACCCCTCCTAAACCTTGAAGAAGAAGCAGTGATAGCCTAGTGGTTAGGACTGTGGTCTCCTATTCGGGGGGGGTCGCAGGTTCGATCCCGGGTACGCACCTCTGACTTTTCGGAGTCAAGTGCGTTTAAGCAATTAACTATCACTTGCTTCAACGGTGAAGGAAAACATCGTGAGGAAACCTGCACGCCTGAGAGTTCTTCATAATGTTCTTAAAGGTGTGTGAAGTCCGCTAATTCGCATTGGGCCAGCGTGGGGGACTATGGCCTATAACCCTTCTCTGAGAGGAGACCTGCACTCAGTAGTGAGCCGTTGATGGGTTGCTAATGATGAAGAAACCCCTCATTCTATTGAATGGGTTTTATTATCGCAAAAAAATAACAGAAGCGCCAGATTTCTTTATTTCTTTTGTAATTTGTCATTAATTGAAATGCCCTTAGCACCGATATTTTGATGGAAAACTCGATATTATCCGATCTTTTATAACAAAAAAAGAAAGAAAACGTGATGAGAGGTATCCTGATATAATTTATCAGATTTTCTATAGAAATACGTTTTGTGTCTGAAATAATATAGTTTCAATAGACCTCTTGTCATTAATCTCATTTTGGTATGATTCACGGGCGAAAGCGTTTCTATTAGCCATCAAAAGTAAAAGTAATACGGAGCCCTAAAAATGATAAGTATAATGGAAAAATTAATTTTTGGAGATACGAGTAATATCGAACGAACCATATTTTCATGATTTCTCTCAGCAAAATAAAAGTCTAATACAGGTTACTGTTATATCTCGAAATTCGACACACAATTTATAGCCCTCTCCACCTAGCTAGTGCTAGTACTACAGTAATTTGAATTTTGAAGTGACTAAAATCCTATTTCAGAATCACTTCGTATCCGAGTAAAGTTTTTAAAAATGCCACGTGAATTTTGTATTTTATTGACGTGATAACGTCTTATAAATCGATGAACACCGGCTGCACGCAAGAAAGAGTGTCACGTTCCGCCTGAGCCTGCGCGTGCAAGCGAGAGCGCGGAACAAGCGAGAGCGCGGAACAAGCGATAGAGAGGCACGATCGGCCCAAGCGTTGGCTTAGAGAGCGCCCGCCGCCATCGTCAATGTTTCTTTATGACTTTACGTAAAACTATCGTCCGTAAACCGACTTTACAGACAACCAATTTTTTTTCGAGATAAAATGTCAGTCTCCAGTCCTCAACAGTTAAAATCACATCGATCCATTACTCCGATGCTGAGTGATTGAAGGACAAACCAACAAACAAACGCACTTTTACATATTTTATAAACAATATTAATAAAAACTATTGATTATTTTATCTGCATTTATTAAAATAGTACAGACTAACGCTTGACTGCGGTCTCACCTGATGGTAAGTGAAGATGCAGCCTAAGATGGACCGCGCTTGCTTAGAAGATGCATTAAAAGATACCGAAGTTATAATTAATTAGTTGGAAAAACCATCGATGTATGATTAAGAACGGAAAAATCGGCCAAGTGCGAGTCGGGCCTCGCTCTTTTAGGGTTCCGTTAAAAAAAAATATATTTCCATGTAACCATGAAATATTTTAATTTAATTTTTTTTATTTAATTTAATTTTTATTATTTTTTGTTATAGCGGAAATAGAAATACATAATATGTGAAAATTTCATCTGTCTATCTATTACGGTTTACGAGATACAGCCCGCTGACAGACGGACGGACGGACGGACGGACGGACAGCGTAGGCTTAGTAATATGGTCCCGTTGGTACCCTTTGGGTACGGAACCCTAAAAACGGAAGTGAGTAAACGATTTCATCTTCTATCTTTCACCATACTTAGTCACGAAAAGTGTAATTTGTTTCAATAGTAGGTTTGATTGTTCCCCCTCGCGTCCGTCGCTCGCAGAAACGAATTGTCTGCTCGCTTCGTCGACCCGTTGTACACCAATCGTCTTGCGCGCTCCCTTGGCGCGGACTGATGGAAACCTTCAATTAGCTACGTCTTTATTGGATCACTAATTGGTTATTAAGGCGACGCATTGATAAACTATTGTTTCAAAAAATCGAGTACCGCTCTGTCTCTCGCACTCCCCGCTCACCCTGACTTGTTGTACGCGTCGCACTCGACCGGACCGTGCCAGCGGGTGACTTTGACTGGGTTTTTATGTAATTTCTCATAACATAAGCATAAAATAAAATAACTTCTCGATCTATGAAATAGAATAGCGGTCTGGCTATTTTATACGTAAAAAATAATAGGATATTGTCGCTGATAATTCCAAGCATTTGAACTTTTTTGGTGTGAAGTTTGTACTTTTTTTTTTAAATAAGTCAGACTATTTTTAAAAATTGTGTCCAATTTAAGAAATAATACAGGTTTTCCCCTTTTTTACGATATTTTTAAAATTCTAATTCATTCGTTGCACTCACACTACGCATTCAAAAGTACTCGTTTTCGTGTTTTTTGGTCCAAGGCGTCATCTTAAGTTACTGTTGTTGCTAGCGCTAGTATGGGCATTCATTCGTTTCCTTAATCTTCACTTTTTCATGGCAATCTTGAGTGATCGTTTTCTATTAGATATTATTATGATGGAAAGGGAAAAAGGTATAAAAAGTAAGTCTATAAAGCTGGTTTGCCCTCGCAAGATATATGAGTGTAATTTACATATAGGTAGCTACGCTCGCTTAGTGTAGATCGTAGCATAGCAAAACAAAGTTGGTACTTATTGGAATGGAATGGAAGCAGTGATAGCAAGCTATTAGGACTGTGGTGTCCTATTCGGGGATCGCAGGTTCGATCCCGGGCACGCAAATATCTGACTTCCGTTTAAAATCACAGTGTATAACGGTGAAGGAAAACATCGCGAGGAAACCTGCACGCCTGCGAGTTCTCTATAATGTTCTCGAAGGTGTGTGAATTCGCATTGGGCCAGCGTGGTAGACTATGGCCTATAACCCTTCTCTGAGAGACCTGCGTTCAGTAGTGAGCCGTTGATGGGTTGTAATGATGATGATGATGATGATTTATTGGAATTGGCTATTATAATCTTTGAATCTTATAAATCTAATCAAAATAACGATATTTAGTTTCTTAATTCTTCTTCTTCTTTATCAACCCATTGAAGTCCACTGCTGGACAAAGGTTTTCTGCATGGACTTCCACAGGCTTCGGTCTTGCGCCGCTTGAATACAGCGGCTCCCTGCGACTCGTTTGATGTCGTAATCCTTTCCTAATTACAGATCAACAAATTCATAAGCCAAAGCGGAAGCTGGATGAGCAACGGAAATGCAGCAAAGTAATCACATTAGAGTCTCTGAAGTCCGTACTCTGAGCGCTCTTTTTCTGCGAGTAGGTAGATGCGATACTCGTTTACAAACTCAAATTAAATTCGTGATTTAATACGAAAGTTTAAAAGTATTTTATTACTTTCTTGCGTTCCGGTGGAGAGGAAATGCGGAGGTTTCCTCAATCAAGCGAAATTTTAATTAATTCCGAAAGTTTAAACTTTCAACGCCGAGCCGCGGTTGTGAAGCAAAATATTCAGATGTTTGTACCGCG
Organism: Oeneis ivallda; assembly: GCA_029955525.1. NCBI lineage: Eukaryota > Metazoa > Arthropoda > Insecta > Lepidoptera > Nymphalidae > Oeneis > Oeneis ivallda. The sequence continues at coordinate 461,491 of JARPMR010000027.1, read as the reverse complement.
CTGTTTTGATATTGTTTGTTGGGGGTCGGCTGTTGGAATACAATGCAAGTGTAATGTAAGGTCATCGAGTCTGCCGGAGTTTGCAGCTGGCAGCTACTTTGACCAAAGAATTATCTAAACATAATATAGTAAAAGAAAAAGGTGACTGGCTGACTGACTGATATATCAACGCACAACTTGAACCACTGGACGGATCGGGCTGAAATTTGGCATTCTTGTTTTTTTTACACCCGCTTTCAGGAGTTCCGCAGTGATTCCGTCATCACCTGGCGCCTTGTTGTCCTTGAGCTGTTTGAGAGCCATTCTAATCTCGTATAGGCTGACGTCCGGGATATCTTCGGTATAGTGTCGGGTCAGTTTGGCTCTGGGATCTTTGGCCAAATCCTCAACAGGTTTTTGTGTCGTGGTATATAACTGTCCATAGAACTTCTCGACCTCTCCCAAAATCTCACGAGAAGAGACGAGACGACCGTCATCAGTTTTCAGCCGCGTCAGCTGGCTCTGTCCGATAGACAGATCTCTCGCGAATACTTTTGAGTATAAATAGCTTAAAAAATGCAAAAGCCAATGTTATATTATTGAACAATAATTAATATTAAATTGCATACTCTGAAAATTGTCTATCACTGCACTTACTAAATCAATAAGGCGCACTTGCAGAAACGCCGAGTTATCCTTTTAACCCAAAATTAGTTGCTGTTTTGACAGATTTCGTATAAAGCTTCTGTCAAAATAACAAATTTTATCCTTGGTTAAGCCTAACCCTAACGTGTCTGCAAGCGGGCCTTAATATTAGTGAAATTGACCAATAGAGTGCAGTTAATTTTTAAGATGCTGCAGATTCATTTTGGATTCTTTAACAGCCCGCTACTCTATTGTTTCAGAGTATCGAATGGTTAACTTTCTTACTAAGCCAACATTGATTTTTCTGAAAGGTATCCTTCGAGGATTAGAAAAACTCACTCAATGCGCTCAGAACATCAATCCACCTTTGACAGGGCTATCGCTCGCGTGTACCAGGCGAGCATAAATCGCGATTAGTTCCCTTCAAAAGCATTCCTGACTTAACCTACATCTGTATGTGTAGCATTTGTGTGTTAGATTGTCTACTATATTTTGTATATTATATATATGTATATATATAGATAACTAGAAGGTTTATATAATATTCCTTACTAATGTTATAAATGCGAAAGTGTGTTTGTTGGTTTGTCCTTCAATCACGCCGCAACAGGGATACGGATCGACGTGATTTTTTGCATGGTTATAGTTGAGGGCCTGGAGAGTGACATAGGCCACTTTTTATCTCGGAAAATCAAAGAGTTCCCGAGGGATTTTAAAAACTAAATCCACGCGGACGAAGTCACAGGCATCAGCTAGTACATTATAATAGTAATTAGAAAGTGTGATACTTTGTTGGGTTGTCCTTCAATTACGCAGGTAAGGAGCAACTAATTGACGCGATTTCATGGCGATTGCATGGGTATAGTATCTGCAGAGTTAAGTTTATCCCGAAAAATCAAAGGGTTCCGCGGGATTTTTAAAAACCTGATTTAACGCAGATAAAATCGCGGGCAAAAGCTAGTATAAACAATTATCATCATCATCATCATCACTAACCCATCAACGCCTCACTAAACTATACATAACTCTCAAAGAAGGATTATAGGCCATAGTGCTGGCTTAAATGCAAATTGGCAGACTTCGCACACCTTTGAGAACATTATGGAGAACTCTCAGGTGTGCAGGTTTCCTCACGATGTTTTCCTTCACCGTGTAAGAATGTGATATCTTAATTGCTTACACGCACGTAGGTCCAAAAAGTCATAGGTCGATCGAGCCCGCGACCCTTCGAATAGGAGACCACAGTCCTAAGTCCTAACCACCAGGCTATCACTGCTATAGCAGTATAGAATAAAACACTCAAATTATCATAACGGCAAGAAAATCAAAATCATGATCGATGAATAGGCAGAAATGCGTGGAGCGGCTCTCCCAAACAAACCGAAGGTGCGTCGGTAATGCTGGTGCCGATTCATCACGCGCGCCGATTGATGGATGCGCCGATCAATCGCCTATTACCGGCGCGGCGAAGCGGCGCGCTGATTTATGTTCAATTATCTTATCTTATCTGGGAGCGTGACAGCCACTTAGGTTATTGATGTTTTATGGCCGGCCCTAAATACTATTAATTGCAGATTATATATCAAGTTGAGTATCACTCGCTTTAACGGCGAAGGGAAATATAGTGAGGAGGCTAATTGCATGCCTGAGAGTTTTTTATAATGTTCTCAAAGACGTGTGAAGTCTGATAATCTGCACTTGGCCAACGCTTATGGCCTTGAAAAGCATTCGCATTTGAGAGCTCAGTGTGGTTATGCCGAGTTTTAATTCGTTTGATCGCAATAGTTAACTATGACATTAGCATCAAAGTAAAATGAACCATAATAGTATTGTTTTAAAGTCACAAATTTAATACAGATGATGTTAATTTGGAGCGTTTGCGTTACGTAAAAGTAGAAAAATACATACATGAAATTGAGCTCTAACTCAATAGTGTTATGGTTTATTTTACATTGATGGTAATGTCGTAGTTTACTATTCATAGTTAACTATCCAATCTTGTTATAACCCTACAGTACCAGTAGTGAGTACTAGTGTTGAACTGAGTTTCTTCCCGGCTTTTCAGCGAAATCTGGCGGCAATGAAAATGATAATAAAGTTATGGAATGAGCTACTCTCGGAGTAATTAAATCTGAAATGACGAGATCCCCATTAGATCCAAAGGCCCAGACCAAATGATGATCCAAAGGCTCAAAGGAATGCGAATCTGAAGCGGCATTGGACAAGGCATAATATGGGCATGAGTTGGTAGACCTTTAGGGTACACAGGTATATATTATGCTTTAGGTGGCTCCAATGGTGTTCTGAAGACATAAGCTGATAAATTAGACAATCCATTTGTTAGACACTGGGTTGACATGCACCTGCACTTACAGCGCTTCGGAAATTAAATCGTATTAAGAATAAACAATACGTTTCAGTAGGTACCTGAGTTCAACTATTTGGTTCCACTAGTACAACTGCGTCTTATCCCTATAACAGTTGAACTACTGGGAAAAAAACTTAAGTGGCACTCGGGGACTGCCGCGGTAAAGCTATTGCATAGCATTTTTTATCAACTTATGCAATTAAAATATTTATGTAATTAATTAAAATTAATTAAAAAACAAACAAACAAGAAAAGCGAACTATCACTACTTCGCGAGTGAGATTCGAACCTGCGACATCATACACCATACGGTAAAGACAGCGGTCGCTCCCCCACTGCGCCAAATAGAGCTACTTGAGAATCTCTAAAATGTTGAACGCTTACTGAACGACGGTGTTAGATTTTTTTTCGTTACGGAATTTCTTGATTCGGTCGCTGCGCTCAAACTGTTTGTCCTAGTTCAAAGCCCGCGAAAAAAGCTATGCAATAGCTTAAAATTCACACTAGTTCAACGGTTGAACTAATCAGTTGAACTAGTGGGGATGAGCCCTTTAAATTGAACTTTTACTAACATGATGCAACCATTGTATGGATGCTTAGACGTGAAACAAAGGTCTAATTATTATTAAGGAAGGTTAGGTTCAGCTAGGTACCACCGCTCCTCGTATTGAGAGCCTCCAAGGGCGCTCTCACCCATCGATAGCTCCTCGAGAGGTCGGGCGACACTTGACACGCTGCTCTGAGAACACACTGCAATCTACGCTGCACTTTTATAAAACTCATGTTTTTTTACACAGCTACATATTATGTATACGTTTATAGTGAAGCGTCTGCCCCCGCAACTTCGTTCGCGAGAATTTCACCCCAACATTAGGTTTGGGGTGAAATTTTCAAAAACTGTGAAACACGTACCTATTTCTTTATTAACCGACTTCCAAAAAGGAGGAGGTTTTCAATTCGGCCGGTATCTTTTTTTTTTTTTTTTCTATGTATGTCCGCCGATTTCTCCGGGATTACTGGACCGATTCGCGTGATTTTTTTTTAATCGACAGAGGATGTTGGCGAAATGGTCCCATAAAAATGTTAACCTTCAACTCCTCAAGCCTGATGCTGCAGGGATATTGCTCACCTAAAATAAAGAGATTTAGGAAATGTCGATTACGAATTATTATTGTAGGTAACAAGTATAGACTACATCATGGAGCTTCAGGTCCTAGCTCCTCAATCATAGGATACTACACTTAAAAGCTTAAAATAAAAATTCTTTTCAAAAAACCGACTTCTAACGCCACTACAAAGTATAAAAATAATTTTAGTTTGTCTATATACAAACTATGAAACCGATGCGCGACGCTACAGAATATGATAGACTCGTTTGTAGAAGTCGAGCGAGCATCGCGAGTCGGTTTCATAGTTTGTATTTTAGGCCCGCCCGACTTCAACAAACGTGGACAAACTAAAATTATTTTTATACTTTGTAGTGGCGTTAGAAGTCGGTTTTTTGAAAAGAATTTTTATTTTTAACCAAAAGACAACGACCAAGTGTCGTAGATATAACTAGAAAAATGACAGACTTTCATACATTTATCCCCTATTTATCCCCTTTGCGGGTGGAATTTTTAAAAACTGTGAAACGCGTTTTTCTTCATGTTTAACTGAAAACCCAAATACCAAGTTTCATAGATATAACTTGAAATATGGCGGACTTTTGTACAAACTTTCTTCCCCTATTTAACCCTCTTGGGGGTGAAATTTCAAAAAATCCTTTCTTAGTGGGTGGGTAGGTCATAAAAGGAACTTACTGTCTTAGGCTGTGCGTGCGACTGACTATCCAGTCAATCAGCAGTCGAGACAAGTCTTTTTACAAGCTTTTATTTTTAGTGTCACCTGTCACCTGAAATTTATCATACATGTGTAAATCACGTGACAATGCAATATTATGATGACATGGTTCTGATCTGATGATGGAGCTGGAAGGTGGCCTCACCTGTCCCGATGTTTGTCACCAAATCTTGTAAATTAAATTTGATCCACTTCCCGGTTACCGATTGAGCTGAAATTTTGCGTATATGTGTTAATCGCGTGGCAATGCAATATTATGATGACATGGTCCTGATTTGATGGCTGGAAGGTGGCCATAGAAACTTCGCAATGAAACGACATAACCCCATCGAGTTTGGGCTCCTTTGAATCATCTTGACAAGTAGTTTGTCTTTCAATGGTAACCAGGGTCTGATGATGGAGCTGGAAGGTGGTCATAGGAACTCTGTAATGAAAAGACGAAACCTCATCGAGTTTTGGCTCGTTTGATTCGTCTTGACGAGTACTGTTTTTAGATGGTTACCAGGGTCTGATCTGATCAGACTATTAGGTATAATTATTATTATTTGGAAAGGTGTAGATATTTCAGCCAAAACTGGATAAGGCAACAATGATCAGAATAATTCCTTTATTGATAAAGGTAGAAAAAGATTCCTTTATCAATAAAGGAATTATTCTGGTACTTTCTTCAGCGATCAATAAATCTTTTTAAATCGTAGTGAATAAGGGACAGGTTAATCGGCTCACGACAGGATTAAGATAATGGGATTTAGTGGAGACCGTTCCTAACATAATAATATACATTTATATAGGTTAGCCTGGACGCCGAACATATAATATACATAATATACGTCTTACATATAATTTAATATAAAAAATCTTTTCAAATAACCGACTTCAAACTACCCCTTTACTGCATTACACACACACTATACAAATTATTTATTTTATTGTTGATATTTTAAAAACCGCTCAACTGATTTAGGTAAAATGTATATGGGACCACCTGGAAAGTATGCCCTTTGAAACAAAAAAGAAAATTTCACCATTCATAAAAAAAAGATTCCGATGAATTGAGAACCTCCTCCTTATTTGAAGTCAGTTAAAAATTGGTTGCGCCAGGTTATTTTTCGTATGATTGATTATTATGGCATTTTTATTATATTATAGATAGAAAATTTCATATATACAATACTATAAACCTAAATTTAATTCTAAAATTAAAACTAAAATAAAAACTAATTAAAATCTAAAACCCCATCCAAGCCACCGCAGTGTGGCATAGTACCCAAGATGCTGGCAGCATTACCTCTTTGGATGGCCAGGCTAATCCTTTGGCCAAGGTAGCTGCCAGCTCTTGGATCCCCGGTAGACTCGATCACCTTTTTTGATATCTCTAAAAAAAGTGCGCGAGCCTCCGGGCCCCACGGCCCCAGGGTCTCTACACCAAAAGGCGCAAATATGAAACCACTGTCAAGTTTCTCATATTTGCGCCTCTTAGCCTGATCGGCGCTAGTAGCCGCTGCACCCGCCACAGAGGAGGTCGCATGGATGTGGGAAGCAGCTAGAGTATCTACACAGGTGGCATCCCACACAAGCGACCTCCCTGTCCTCCAAGGAACAAGCGTCATACCATCAGGTCTCTTGCCATCACTACGTGCCAAACCAATAGGTTCTAATACAGCTGGCACGTGAGCAGTAGCAAGAGACCTGCGGATGATGTCGTTGAGGGCATTGTGGCGGGAGAAACGACCAGCGCTCTTCGAACAGGAGAGCCCGTGATGACCGTAAGCGTCGACGTGGTCACCGCAGTGGCAACGGTGAGGCTGGGTTATTTTGGCGCCAAGCCTAAGACCAACTACCACTGCAAGAGTGGCGTGGTTTAAAAGAGTGCCCAGATTAGCAGAACGGATAGCATTGATTATTATTATATAAATTAAAAACATTATTTACTATGGTGCTTCCTTCGTCCTCTTTCCTACCTACATAAAGCAGCATTCAGACGTCTGCAACCACATACGCGCCTGAACATCGCGAGAAACGCAGCTCAGTGACGTGACATAACGTACCTTACTTCACTATAAAATTACGAATTACGTCATGCGCCGATAATGATGGCCGCCGTTCGTTAATGTAAAATAAATGAACTTTAAACCCCCTGAAGCATTAGGATCTTTAGGGAAATAACTCTACAAATAAGTGTTTGTGTCTTATAAACTGTGGTGTGTGCCAGCCTTAGCCAGTACTTAGGAGAGGAACTGGAGAAAATATCATCGTCACCTGACCGCGTGCTCATCTTTGAGCGTCGATTCAAGTGAGTGCTGCTCCTTTCAATTTTCCTTTCATTTCATTTTGTTTTCAGCACCATAGTTTACGTATACAACCTAAGAAATACAGTCCGCTTCTCTAAATATAAAAATAACTTGATTATAATAATAACTTTCGTATGTAACATAGCCTGGCGCAAACATTTTATCTTCTGGTACCTTCTTCGACGGATATTTTCCAGCATATTTTTGTACGCTTCTGTACATTCGCTGTAGCTGGGTTGGTTGGGTAGCAAGGAAAACTCTCGAAGAACTTTTCTTCTTTATTGGGTACCGCTACCGCTTGCCGGTGGGAACTGTGCCGGCTTACAATTCAGCCCGGTATTTATACAAATTTGGCCGAAAAAATCTAGGCCCTCTGATTGGTGTAATTTTGCTATCGTTCAGTGCACCAATCAGAGCGCATTATTTTAAACCAATCACAATTTAGTAATAATAGTAGGTATTATTACATAACCAGGTATCTTTACTACTATGAGCTGTACCGTAGGGAAAGCCGCGGCATTTCTTGGAATTACAGAGGTGTCTTTACGGTTCCTAGCTGTACCGTTGGGAGAGCCGCGGTCTATTTCTAGGAATTAACGAGGCATCTTTTCGGCTCGTAGCTGTACCGTAAGGAGAGCCGCGGCCTATTTCCCTATGGGTTTCCTATTTTAATCTTTATTTATTATTTTCCCTATTCACTTATGAGATAATACATGAGACTTATGTACTTAAAACTATAAACAATTGCTAAACTATACATGACACAATAATTAAAATTAATTAAGCTATTTGATCAGACCACTATTTTGCTGTCTTTTTCTTACACATACACTTTTACTTTATCGCACTATATCGTCCCGCACAATTTTCATTTGTTAGAATACTTTTATAGGCTCTAATAAGTGAGATTTTATAATATTTACATATAATATTCATTGTGAATATATGTATTTGATATTTCTATTATTGAAAAAGTGGCAATTGCGTCACCTATTTTCAGTGTCTTATATACTGGCATAAATAATATAGCATTGAGCTACCTATTTCCCCAGTTAGGCATACTAATAATTTACTTATATTTATGTATTTTTTGATAGATATATAGTATTTTTGTATAATATTAACAATTAAAATTTATATAAAAGGTCGCGTTTTGCACTTCCGGAAGTGCAAAACGCTGCTAAAAGCCAAACCAAAGCTGGCTCCCATATCGATATTAGACTTCGAGGGTGACATTAAATCCTTTCAGATGTTTTATACGACCTTTAAAGCAGTGGTAGATAATAATCCATTACTCAGCGAAGCCGAAAAGCTATTTTATCTATTACCGAAGCTGAAAAGGAAGGCGAAGAGCGCGATTGCAGGAATTTCTCCGTGTGCTGAAAATTATCAGCTTATCTTACAAACACTCATCAATCGTTTCGACGACAAAAGTATGTTGACTTCCGCGTACTTAAACGAATTATTTCGTTATAAAGGTTTCCAAACAGCCTCAGCAACTAACTTTGAGTCATTCATAGATCAGTTCGCTGGCGCGGTGAGCGCTTTAAAAAACTTAAAATTAGATAATTTGGCTGATCTTTTCATATTGCGTATAGCTACACAAAAAGTAGATATTGAAACAATACGTGCGTTTGAAATTAAGTGCGGAAATAAAATACCTAAGTTCGACGACTTTGTGGAATTTATCACAAGTCGCGCGAAAGTGTTTGAGCGTACTAATAAAAATATAACAAACGCTTCAGATACACGTCAAAGTAAAAATATAAAACAGTCAAACAATGCTTCGGGCAATGCGCCTAAGTATCAGGCTTATGTGAGTACTGTTGATAAGCCTACTTCGTCTAGATGACTATGCAAAAATATATCGCATACACATTTATATAAAAGTGTCGATTTTAATAAATTATCAACACCTCAGGAACGTTTAAATGCGTCAAAGAAAAATACGCCTGTATCAATTGCCTCGGCCTTTCGCACAAAGTTGGCCGGTGTGACGTTTCCTCCCTTTGCCCCTTTGGACAAAAACATAATAAAAAATTACACTTTGAAGTCGAACAGACTCGCGCGCAAAAGCTAGATGCTTCCGTGACGTCACCGCAGATAGATAAACCTATAGTTGCCGCTACGTCGCCCGTAGCGGGTGAACACACCGACGTAGCACTCTGTGCTACGGACGTAGGCGCTTCTAGCAGCGGTACGCATTCGTATACAAATCAAGTTGCACATCGCGTCGGAGATAAGCGATCTACTGTCTTACTAGCTACGGCACAAATTGCAGTCTACGATGTCAATGGTAAACGCGAAATTATACGCGTCTTGTTAGACTCGGCGTCGCAATCAGACTTCATCTCTAGAGAATGTTGTGATCGTCTAGGTTTACGATGTATTAACACCGAACGTACTATTGTGAAGGGGTTCAGAGGGATCGAAAAAGTTGTACATTCCAACTCAATCGATTTAAAGTTTTATTCTCGCTTTAATGACAACGTTAGCTTTAATATTTAACCACTTGTTGTTGACAAAGTAACTGATAAATTGCCTACGGCTGTGGTAGATACGTCAGTCCTATCACACCTGAAAGGTATTCCGCTTGCTGATGAAAGTTTCGGCGTACCTAATAAAATAGATGCTTTAATAAGAGCTTCCATATTCCCGCATTTGCTTCTGCCCGACGATGTCCATACGTCACGTCGCGACCCATCGATGCCAGTCGCATTGCGCACGGTCTTAGGTCTCGTGTTCATGGGTAATGCGCCTACGATACCTACCGTGAATACTCAATCGGCCTTGACATGTTGTTTCATTCAAGAGCCTCCCGCTATTGACTCGATAGTCAGGCGTTTCTGGGAACTCGAAGAGCTCCCTTCCGCTTCCGTTCAACATCCCGACGATGCTGAATGTGAACATTTCTATACTTCAACTACTACCCGTGATCCTGTCACTGGCAGATACGTTGTCGGCCTGCCATTTAAAGAAGATGTATGTTCCCTAGGGAATTCTATGGATGTAGCTAAAAAACGTTTTGCGTGCCTCGAAAGGAAGCTTTAAGCTACACCTAAATTGAGATCAGCATATGATGACGTCATAAGAAATTATCTCGCGAAAGATTATATTTCTCCCGCGCCTACGTACGATTCTCGGGATCCTGTTCCTATCTATGTGATGCCACATACGGGAATTTTACGAGAAGACAAATCTACGAAATTGAGATTGGTCGTAGATGCTTCCTGCCGTACCAGCTCTGGACGGGCACTGAACCATATTTTACATTAAGGCCCTAACCTACAGGGAGATCTATTTAAAATAATTTTGAATTTCCGTCTGCATGCAATTGCAATGACAGCAGATTGTCGCGAGCAATTTCTACAAATAATTATGCGCGAAGCTGATCGTCGCTATCAATGTTTCTTATATCGCTTCAACCCGCGAGACCCTCTCGTGCTATACCAGTTCAATCGCGTTTGCTTCGGTCTCACTTCGAGTCCATACCATGCACTGCGCACGGTACGACAGCTCGTCGAAGATGATAATTAAAATGCCTTGGCAATTAAACCTTGATTGGGACACAGTAGCTCCGCCACACATCGTTAAGATGTGGAGACAGTTTTGCGATGAATTACCAGCTCTAAATAAACTTCACATACCACGTCATGTGGGCGTAACTGAAGACTGTGAGGTCACCCTCCTGGGATTGTCAAATGCCAGTCTCTAAGCTTACGGTGCGGTGATTTACTTACACGTGAGTTCACCTACTAGTAATACAGCGCGTCAAGTGCACATCTCGTTTGCGCGAAAAGTAAAGTTTCGCCGACAAAACCATTCGATCGCGCGTCTCGAGCTATTAGGTGGTATCTTGCTGTCGAAATTGCTTCGCACAGTACATGAAAATTACGCCGAACGCATCCCAATTAAACCTAGATATGTATTTCTTGACTCTAAAGTAGCAAAGTCGATCTTGTTTAAAGTCATAGGACAACAGCTCCTTTCCTATGAGGAACTATGTACTGTACTCACACAAGTCGAATGTCTACTTAACTCGCGTCCGCTGACAGTACTCAGCTCGGACCCCGCAGAGCCTTCAGCTCTTACACCGAGTCACTTCCTACATACTGCGCCTCTTTTTTCCTTGCCTGCGCCTGATGTCAGTTCAGATAATGTCAATTTACTTGAAAGGCACTCGCTAATGGATAAGATGGTCCAATCATTCTGGAATCGTTGGAGGATGGAGTATCTACATAGCCTACAAGTTAGACAAAAATGGAATACGCCTTCTGTACCTATCACTCCAGGAACTGTCGTTGTAGTGATGAATGACAACGTGCCGCCTTTGGCTTGGCCTTTAGCAGTAGTAGAGAAAGTGCATCCCTCAAAAGATCTCTGGGAGAACTTTTATGCCCTCTTCCAACGCAGTAAGCATTGAATATAACGGTATTGTATTATATTGTCATTTGTATAGTATTTTATTCAAAGTTTAACAGTTAGTTAGCTTATAAGTTTATACTATATTCTATATCTATATATTAATATTTAACTCATAACTAACTTATACGCCATATGCGTTTCTCATAGAGTCCTATTGCGCTCTACACCTCATGAGAATCTTCTTAAAGGTGTCCCTTTAAGGCTGGGTGGATGGTTGCGCCAGGTTATTTTTCGTATGATTGATTATTATTATATAAATTAAAAACATTATTTACTATGGTGCTTCCTTCGTCCTCTTTCCTACCTACATAAAGCAGCATTCAGACGTCTGCAACCACATACGTGCCTGAACATCGCGAGAAACGCAGCTCAGTGACGTGACATAACGTACCTTACTTCACTATAAAATTACGAATTACGTCGTGCGCCGATAATGATGGCCGCCGTTCGTTAATGTAAAATAAATGAACTTTAAACCCCCTGAAGCATTAGGATCTTTAGGGAAATAACTCTACAAATAAGTGTTTGTGCCTTATAAACTGTGGTGTGTGCCAGCCTTAGCCAGTACTTAGGAGAGGAACTGGAGAAGATATCATCGTCACCTGACCGCGTGCTCATCTTCGAGCGTCGATTCAAGTGTGTGCTGCTCCTTTCAATTTTCCTTTCATTTCATTTTGTTTTCGGCACCATAGTTTACGTATGCAACCTAAGAAATACAGTCCGCTTCTCTAAATATAAAAATAACTTGATTATAATAATAACTTTCGTATGTAACATAGCCTGGCGCAAACAAAAATAATATTTACTATGTGTGAAAATCATCAGATGATAACGTTGTGTACAACATATTAGACTATTATTCAAAAGTAATCCGCACTGGCATCGACATAATGATGTCGATGAGGATTATATTTTTAAAAAATTCCCAAAAAACATTTCGCTTCTCTCTCCGCTGTCCGTAATCCTATAATTGTGTATGGCGCCGATCCCCCACACAGTAGCTCGCAAAAAGGTTTTTCTTCCGCTCTGTTTTAGTAATAGGTTAACCAAATCTCATGATTTCACCGGAATCGTACCGATTTACATACATCGAATTTAACTGCAATAATTTATCTACCAATCACATACATACTTACGATGATCGCAGATTATGCCCGCGACGTCGACCACGTGGATCAAGGTTGGTTAGTCCCGTGGGAACCCTTTAATTTTCCAGGATAAAATGTAGCCTATGTATTAGTCCAGCGTATAATCTATCTACATTCTAAATTTCAGCCAAACACGTCCAGCAGTTTTTGCGTGAAAGAGTAACAAACACACATACAAACTTTCAACATTATTTAGGACATCGGGAGGAAATTATTTATTATCACTTGACTTAACGGAGGAAAAACATCAGGATATATACAATTTATACAATATTACACATGCTTGAGGGTTCTATGTCGTTGTTTTTAAAGGTTTCTGAAGTTTGGCCAATTCTTACTTGGTCAGCAGCGCAGCGGAGCCTAAACTCTTCTCATTGAAGACGGGTTATTGAAGATAATAATGATGATGATCTATGGAGAAGAGATGTAAAACGTTTGAAAAATGAAAATACATGCAACTCGATGTATAAGACTCGTTAGATCGCACCGCCCGCCGAATTGTAGGTGATCACCAACGCAGGCGAAAATGCTCAGTCTACAGCACCGTCGCAATGTCGCCTGTCTATCGGGCTTCAATCGGATATACTTTAGAGAGTGCGGTCAGGAACTCACAACCTTGTGCCCCCTTCACCGTTCTATCAAGAACTTCGAAAAATCATGAGCGTTGGCATCCTTACGTGGTTGAAATCCAACCTACTCGCACGAAACGCTTCAGTTCAATGTTTTTGAAACAAACCGCTATGTATGGTGTCTGTGTTTCCAGTTACGTATTATTTGAGTACTAGCTGATGCCCGCGACTTCGTCCGCGTGGATTTAGTTTTTAAAATCCCTCGTGAACACTTTGATTTTCCAAAAGTAGCCTATGTCCTCAACTATAGTACCCATGCAAAAAATCACGTCGATCCGTGGCTCTGTTGTGGCGTGATTGAAGGACAAACCAACAAACAAACACACTTTCGCATTTATAATATTAGTATGATTAGAATATTAAATTGCATAGGAAAACACAGTAGCATTAAGTCCATACGATGTATTACATCCATACCTACTATGTAGTATGTAGGTATAATGATCGTTTGGCAAAGTCTGGACGTCTTTGGACTTGGAGTAGTTTGACTTTGACAAAATAGGGCTATCCACGATGGCTATAATTATACGATAAAGTACACTTGCCAGCTTAAGATGAGCCGTTCATTCAAAGTATCTTGTAGATTCCGGGGTTCAAGTTGAAGTTGAAGATCGTGTTGTCTATAATTTCTGAACTACGAAATTGACGTCCTTGAAATAATTACAGGACAATCTCTAAAGAACCTGCTTTCTAACAAAAAAAGAATGGATTAAATCGGAATACGCCTTAATGAATTACAGCGAAATACCCATTTGGACTTTCAGCCCCTCTCCCAAGGGAACCGTGCTGAATTTCGGAATAAAAAGTATCCTATATTATACCTCGTAGTATTAACTTAAATCGTGCCAAGTTTCATTTAAATCCGTCCAGTAGTTTCGGCGTGATGCGCGGCCAAGATACAGACAGACAGACAGACAGACAGACAGACAGACAGACAGACAGATAGACAGACAGACAAAAAATTAAAAAAAAATTGTTTTGGCTTCAGTATCGATTATAGAGTGCCCTCAAACAAAAATTTTCAAAATATCTTCAATGTACAGAATTGGACCTGTTACAGTTTTATTATATTATAGATTTTCAAGGCAAAAGTGAATCGGCATTTTCTAGGCAAGCGCGCTCAAACCTAGACCTCATCAGTGCTTTCCATCATTGACTGATTATCTCGTGATAAAAAAAGTGGATGTCTGTAAAGTCGGTTTGCGGACGATAGTTTTACGTGATAACGTCATAAAGAAACATTGACGATGACTGGCGGGCGACGGTGGCGGGCGCTCTCTAGTCACAAGTCAACGCTTGGGCCGATAGTGCATCTGTATCGCTTGTTCCGCGCTCTCGCTTGCACGCGCAGGCTCAGGCGGAACGTGACACTTTTTCGTGCGTTAAGACGTTATCACGTCAAAAAATCTAAATCTTAATGTAACTGCAAAAGAAGCTTGTCCCGATTTTGTTATTAAAATGATGCTTCACGTAATGATAAACCTCTTTGTGTACGATTTTGGCTTTATTTATAATTCATATTAAATCCACACCAAAAGTGAACTCTGTAAGAACGGTAAAGGGATATTTATATTTCAATATTGCTTTTGAAAAAGTGCACAGATTTTTATTTTGCGAACATTTTATTTCATTATCATCGCAACCCTTCACCTTGACACTGGGCACGGGGCTCCTCTTAGTATAAAAGTGTAAATTTAAAATTTAAAACACCCCCGACGTTTCAATATATGAATAGAATAGAATATAATAGAATAGAAATGTTTTTTATTCAAATGAACTTTTACAAGTACTTTTGAATCGTCAATGAGTCTACCACTGGTTCGGAATGCCGTTCCTGCCGAGAAGAACCAGCAAGAAACTCGGCAGTTGCTCTTTTCAAAATACTTTTACAATATACATAATAGATATTATGCTATGTATGCAGAGTTTCCACAATGAGGGGAAGTTCCACAAAAGCATACGTAATTATATCTAATTATAATTCAACACATGTTAAGACGGGCAGACAGAAAGTAGCCCCATTGCCGCTGGTGGAACCCGTTCACGAGCATGACGCATGACCCAGCCATTGCTTCGCTCAACCATATTTGAGGGAACGTAACATAACGTGGCCTTACTATTTACGATATACCTGACATCCTGTTTTCTGCTCCAACATCAGATCCTCCTCCGCGATCTTTCATCATCATCATCCATCTAAAATCGAGAATCGAGAAAATTCTGATGAGCTCAACCACACTATACCTATCTGCTGTAAGTGGCCGAGGAGTTGGGTATCCTGCAGACTACTTGATGCTGCATCATCAGCTCAAGGTTACCAAGGTCATCATTATCCAAGGTTTGCCTTGGAAACAATCCGAAGTAACAGTACACCAAATTTCAAATCAATCGCACCTGTGAAAGTTTGTAAGACCTTTTAATCAAGTAGGAAATGAGCTGATAATATTTAAACACCTGAACAGATCTTCATATATTGTTCGATTCATTATTTTATAATCTATTTTTGGTGTACGTAAAATCCTTATTAATCTAAATATATAAAAGGCAAAGGTGACTGACTGACTGACTGACTGACTGACTGGTCTATCAACGCACAGCTCTAACCACTGGACGGATCGGGCTGAAATTTTGCACACAGATAGATATTATGACGTAGACGTCCGCTAAGAAAGGATTTTTGAAAATTCCAACCCCAAGAGGGTTAAATGGGGGTTGAAAGTTGTATAAAAGTCCGTCATTTATCAAATTATTTTTCATGTAATATCCATGAAACTTTGATTTTTGGGCTTTCGATAAAAGAATAAGAAATACGTGTTACGCAAATTTTGAAAATTCCACCCCCAAAGACTTCAAATAGGGGATGAAAATTTGTATAAAAGTCCAGATTTTTAAGTTAATTTTCAAGTAATATCCATCAAACTTGGTACTTTAGCTTTCATCTAAATATATAAAAGGCAAAGGTGACTGACTGACTGACTGACTGACTGACTGGTCTATCAACGCACAGCTCTAACAACTGGACGGATCGGGCTGAAATTTTGCACACAGATAGTTATTATGACGTAGACGTCCGCTAAGAAAGGATTTTTGAAAATTCCAACACCAAGAGGGTTCAATGGGGGTTGAAAGTTTGTATAAAAGTCCGTCATTTATCAAATTATTTTTCATGTAATATCGATGAAATTTTAATTTTTGGGCTTTCGATAAAAAATAAGAAATACGTGTTTCGCAAATTTTGAAAATTCCACCACCAAAGACTTCAAATAGGGGATGAAAATTTGTATAAAAGTCCAGATTTTTAAGTTAATTTTCAAGTAATATCCATCAAACTTGGTACTTTAGCTTTCATCTAAATATATAAAAGGCGAAGGTGACTGACTGACTGACTGACTGGTCTATCAACGCACAGCTCTAACAACTGGACGGATCGGGCTGAAATTTTGCAAACAGATAGTTATTATGACGTAGACGTCCGCTAAGAAAGGATTTTTGAAAATTCCAACACCAAGAGGGTTCAATGGGGGTTGAAAGTTTGTATAAAAGTCCGTCATTTATCAAATTATTTTTCATGTAATATCGATGAAATTTTAATTTTTGGGCTTTCGATAAAAAATAAGAAATACGTGTTTCGCAAATTTTGAAAATTCCACCACCAAAGACTTCAAATAGGGGATGAAAATTTGTATAAAAGTCCAGATTTTTAAGTTAATTTTCAAGTAATATCCATCAAACTTGGTACTTTAGCTTTCATCTAAATATATAAAAGGCAAAGGTGACTGACTGACTGACTGACTGGTCTATCAACGCACAGCTCTAACCACTGGACGGATCGGGCTGAAATTTTGCACACAGATAGTTATTATGACGTAGACGTCCGCTAAGAAAGGATTTTTGAAAATTCCAACCCCAAGAGGGTTAAATGGGGGTTGAAAGTTGTATAAAAGTCCGTCATTTATCAAATTATTTTTCATGTAATATCCATGAAACTATAATTTTTGGGCTTTCGATAAAAAAAATAAGAAATACATGTTTCGCAAATTTTGAAAATTCCACCCCCAAAGACTTCAAATAGGGGATGAAAATTTGTATAAAATTCCAGATTTTTAAGTTAATTTTCAAGTAATATCCATCAAACTTGGTACTTTAGCTTTCATCTAAATATATAAAGGCAAAGGTGACTGACTGACTGACTGACTGACTGACTGGTCTATCAACGCACAGCTCTAACCACTGGACGGATCGGGCTGAAATTTTGCACACAGATAGTTATTATGACGTAGACGTCCGCTAAGAAAGGATTTTTGAAAATTCCAACCCTAAGAGGGTTCAATGGGGGTTGAAAGTTTGTATAAAAGTCCGTCATTTATCAAATTATTTTTCATGTAATATCGATGAAATTTTAATTTTTGGGCTTACGATAAAAAAATAAGAAATACGTGTTTCGCAAATTTTGAAAATACCACCCCCAAAGACTTCAAATAGGGGATGAAAATCTGTATAAAAGTCCAGATTTTTAAGTTAATTTTCAAGTAATATCCATCAAACTTGGTACTTTAGCTTTCATCTATCTTCTATCTAAATATATAAAAGGCAAAGGTGACTGACTGACTGACTGACTGACTGACTGGTCTATCAACGCACAGCTCTAACAACTGGACGGATCGGGCTGAAATTTTGCACACAGATAGTTATTATGACGTAGACGTCCGCTAAGAAAGGATTTTTGAAAATTCCAACCCCAAGAAGGTTCAATGGGGGTTGAAAGTTTGTATAAAAGTCCGTCATTTATCAAATTATTTTTCATGTAATATCGATGAAATTTTAATTTTTGGGCTTTCGATAAAAAAATAAGAAATACGTGTTTCGCAAATTTTGAAAATACCACCCCCAAAGACTTCAAATAGGGGATGAAAATCTGTATAAAAGTCCAGATTTTTAAGTTAATTTTCAAGTAATATCCATCAAACTTGGTACTTTAGCTTTCATCTATCTTCTATCTAAATATATAAAAAGCAAAGGTGACTGACTGACTGACTGACTGACTGACTGACTGACTGACTGACTGACTGACTGACTGACTGGTCTATCAACGCACAGCTCTAACCACTGGACGGATCGGGCTGAAATTTTGCACACAGATAGTTATTATGACGTAGACGTCCGCTAAGAAAGGATTTTTGAAAATTCCAACCCCAAGAGGGTTCAATGGGGGTTGAAAGTTTGTATAAAAGTCCGTCATTTATCAAATTATTTTTCATGTAATATCGATGAAATTTTAATTTTTGGGCTTTCGATAAAAAAATAAGAAATACGTGTTTCGCAAATTTTGAAAATTCCACCCCCAAAGACTTCAAATAGGGGATGAAAATTTGTATAAAAGTCCAGATTTTTAAGTTAATTTTCAAGTAATATCCATCAAACTTGGTACTTTAGCTTTCATCTAAATATATAAAGGCAAAGGTGACTGACTGACTGACTGACTGGTCTATCAACGCACAGCTCTAACCACTGGACGGATCGGGCTGAAATTTTGCACACAGATAGTTATTATGACGTAGACGTCCGCTAAGAAAGGATTTTTGAAAATTCCAACACCAAGAGGGTTCAATGGGGGTTGAAAATTTGTATAAAAGTCCGTCATTTATCAAATTATTTTTCATGTAATATCGATGAAATTTTAATTTTTGGGCTTTCGATAAAAAATAAGAAATACGTGTTTCGCAAATTTTGAAAATTCCACCACCAAAGACTTCAAATAGGGGATGAAAATTTGTATAAAAGTCCAGATTTTTAAGTTAATTTTCAAGTAATATCCATCAAACTTGGTACTTTAGCTTTCATCTAAATATATAAAAGGCAAAGGTGACTGACTGACTGACTGACTGGTCTATCAACGCACAGCTCTAACCACTGGACGGATCGGGCTGAAATTTTGCACACAGATAGTTATTATGACGTAGACGTCCGCTAAGAAAGGATTTTTGAAAATTCCAACCCCAAGAGGGTTAAATGGGGGTTGAAAGTTGTATAAAAGTCCGTCATTTATCAAATTATTTTTCATGTAATATCCATGAAACTATAATTTTTGGGCTTTCGATAAAAAAAATAAGAAATACGTGTTTCGCAAATTTTGAAAATTCCACCCCCAAAGACTTCAAATAGGGGATGAAAATTTGTATAAAATTCCAGATTTTTAAGTTAATTTTCAAGTAATATCCATCAAACTTGGTAAATTAGCTTTCATCTAAATATATAAAGGCAAAGGTGACTGACTGACTGACTGACTGACTGACTGACTGGTCTATCAACGCACAGTTCTAACCACTGGACGGATCGGGCTGAAATTTTGCACACAGATAGATATTATGACGTAGACGTCCGCTAAGAAAGGATTTTTGAAAATTCCAACCCCAAGAGGGTTAAATGGGGGTTGAAAGTTGTATAAAAGTCCGTCATTTATCAAATTATTTTTCATGTAATATCCATGAAACTTTGATTTTTGGGCTTTCGATAAAAGAATAAGAAATACGTGTTACGCAAATTTTGAAAATTCCACCCCGAAAGACTTCAAATAGGGGATGAAAATTTGTATAAAAGTCCAGATTTTTAAGTTAATTTTCAAGTAATATCCATCAAACTTGGTACTTTAGCTTTCATCTAAATATATAAAAGGCAAAGGTGACTGACTGACTGACTGACTGACTGACTGGTCTATCAACGCATAGCTCTAACAACTGGACGGATCGGGCTGAAATTTTGCACACAGATAGTTATTATGACGTAGACGTCCGCTAAGAAAGGATTTTTGAAAATTCCAACCCCAAGAGGGTTAAATGGGGGTTGAAATTTGTATAAAAGTCCGTCATTTATCAAATTATTTTTCATGTAATATCCATGAAACTTTTTTTTTGGGCTTTCGATAAAAAAATAAGAAATACGTGTTTCACAAATTTTGAAAATTCCACCCCCAAAGACTTCAAATAGAGGATGAAAATTTGTATAAAAGTCCAGATTTTTAAGTTAATTTTCAAGTAATATCCATCAAACTTGGTATTTTGCCTTTCAATTGAAAATAAAGAAGTACGCGTTTGACAGTTTTTAAATTTTCAACTCCCAATGGAGTTAAATAGAGGGTGAATGATTGTTATTAAGTCTGTCGTTTTTCAACTTATGAATAACCATGAAACTTTGTATGTTGGCTTTTTACGGAGATACGAATCGCGTTAGGTTGGATTTTAATTACCATTAAAAATCTAACTCAACGTGAGCTAACCAACCGCTAAGAAACCATTTTTGAAAATTCAACCTCTAAGGGGTAAAATAGGGGTTTGAAAAATCGAACTTAACGTGAGCGAAGCCGCGAGCAAAAGCTATTACCAATAAAAATCTATCGTAACGTGAGCTAACCAACCACTAAGAAACCATTTTTGAAAATTCAACCTCTAAGGGGGTAAAATAGGGGTTTGAAAAATCGAACTTAACGTGAGCGAAGCCGCGGGCAAAAGCTATTACCAATAAAAATCTAACTTAACGTGAGGTAACCAACCGCTAAGAAACCATTTTTGAAAATTCAACCTCTAAGGGGTTAAAATAGGGGTTTGAAAAATCGAACTTAACGTGAGCGAAGCCGCGGGCAAAAGCTATTACCAATAAAAATCTATCGTAACGTGAGCTAACCAACCACTAAGAAACCATTTTTGAAAATTCAACCTCTAAGGGGGTAAAATAGGGGTTTGAAAAATCGAACTTAACGTGAGCGAAGCCGCGGGCAAAAGCTATTACCAATAAAAATCTAACTTAACGTGAGCTAACCAACTGCTAAGAAACCATTTTTGAAAATTCAACCTCTAAGGGGGTAAAATAGGGGTTTGAAAAATCGAACTTAACGTGAGCGAAGCCGCGGGCAAAAGCTAGTATTATTATAAATGCGTAAGTGTGTTTGTTAGTTTGTCCTTCAATCACGCAGCAGCCGAGCTACAGATCGACATGATTTTTGAATGAGTATAGTTGAGGGCGTGGAGAGTAACATTAGCTACCGTTTATCCTGGCAAATAGAGGGTTCCTGCGGGATGTTTAATCATTTAATATAAAAAAAATATTTTTAAACAACCGACTTCAAACTCCCGCTTTACTACATTACACACACTCTACACAAAGTATTCAATTTATTGTGGATATTTTAAAAATCGCTCGACCGATTTCGATATAATTTATATGGGACCACCTGAGAAGTATGCCCTTTGAAACAAAAAAAGTAATTTTTCAAATCGATCCACACGTCTTCGAGTAATCAACGAACATACATAAAAAAAATTAAAATAAAAAAAAGATTCCGACGAATTCAGAACCTCCTTCTTTTTTGAAGTCGGTTAAAAACCTAACTCCACGCGGACAGTAAAAGCCAGTAAAAAATGTTTTACAAAAATAACTTTTCTTTTATGTCTAAGCTATAATAAGTATAAGTAAGATATACGAGCTGTTTGGCAACTTAACTCGAGCAATCAGTTAAGTAGCGAGTGGTCGACGCGGTGGCTCCACTCTATGAGATTAGCACAACTTTTACTGAAACACTTTTACTATTATTTATCTCGGATGATGAAGTGCCTATTCATTTATACCAATGTTGCCCAGTTATTATTTTAGTAAGTACTTACTTGTATGTATAGTCTATATGTATGTATGTTGTATTCATATTTTAGTTTTTGTCTAGCAGTAAACGGTTATAGCTTAGCTTATTAGGTAGTTGGAGTCAGGAGTTCAATACCAGACACACATATTAACATTTCGGAGTTTGCCAGTTTTTTATCGGAATCTACACTTTGAGAGTTCTAATTTATTATCAAAAACACCGATACGTTATAATGTTTTATGAATTTCAATTTAATTTTACTACGATGCTCGGGGTTTTTAGACACCTAGGAAACCAAAGTGTGAATCATTTAGCAACACATCTTAAAAATCCTCATAAGAGATTTTTTAAAGATTTGCTACATCTAAATCATCCCTTAAGTAAGATTTTCTTTACGTAGATAGCTCCTAAATACAATCCCTTACCCAATGTCATTTACACCTTAAGGTGTTCCCTAAAGGTCATTAAAAACGTAATTGACAGACAGCGTCACCTAACCTATAGCTTAGATAGCCCGTAAAAGTTACGGAACGTTGCTGAAAATGGTCAATAGTAGTCCGTTGGGTTTATGGATGCGCGAGAAATACGTATATTCTGCCAAATTTTTAGGCGCTATTTATAGAAGAGAATCACATGTTACGACGACGAAACAAGTTAAACGCACCCATATTGGAACGTAAGTTCCTTATCGCGCGGTACGGAAGGGGGCTAGACGGAAAAAATTAAAGAAGCGACACTCGACATAATTTTCAAACCGACACTTTTTGTTGAATGTGAATTTTGCATTGTGTTCGGTATTTTCGCGATACAACATTGAGTCTCCGAACCATCGACTTTGAACTGTTAGGCGACTGCCGGAGCCACTAGGCTACGGAGACTCAATGTTGTACCGCGAAAATACCGAACACAATGTAATCGAAAGGAACTACGTTCCATCCGGGTGTCCCTTGACACCTCTCAAGTTTTTTATGTTTCTGTGGTGGTGTCGTGTGGTGTGGTTTGTTGTGTTCCCTCAAATATGGTTGAGCGAAGCAACGGCTGGGTCATGTGCCATACTCGTGAATGGGTTCCACCGACGGGAATGGGGCTACTTTCTGTCTGCCCATCTTTACATGTATTGAATTGTAAGTATGCATTTTTGGAACGTCCCCTGATGGTGGAAACACTGCATACATAGCATAGTTCATATTATTAACTGTATTGTGTAGTGTAATGTTACACACTACTTCCAAAGTCACTTTACCTGCGCATTCGCAGTTCCATGACATATTAGATTTCCGAACGCATTCGACGGAACATCAGAACAGTCTGTCCCTCTCTGTGGTATCGTAATTCATAACCCGTCTCTTTCATACTCGAGCGGCGGCCACGAGAGTGACAGACGACAACCGACAGTGAGTCGAGGCTCGAATACCGCCACCGGAGGTCGCGTACGTGATCGACTCCCGCGTTTTGTCACCGTCTAACCTGGGACGCGCGGTTCATTTGGGAACCATGTTCTAAAATCATCCCGTTTTAAGGGCATCTTGAGAGTTTTTACCTCTCCTTAACTACCGATCATGTGACCGGACTGTTTGCCGTCGCCGCAGCGACGTATTTTGGCAGCGGACCTATCAAATTAGTATGGACGTCTGCCACACCACGCGATTACCCTGTCTACCATATAAGCGATATTCTTGTTAAGTAGCAAGAACAATGTAGTCAGCTTAGATCCAGTGACGTCTCTAGTGAAAATAGTGAGTGAACTACGTGAGCTCGACGCAATCTCCAGGAGATAGCCTCCTCGCCGCGCCGGTTCCCTCGAGACGCAACAAGGAGGCGGCGTGCTGACCGAGCCGCGCCTCCTCGCCTAACCAACCCTGCGGGGTCCGTAACCCCTTGGTCGAGCGGTCCTCCCCTGCTACGGTCGGCTTAAGGCGGGCCTGACCAGGTCAGTCTCTGGTCCCGCTGTCAGCCCTCGGACTCGTGAGTTACAACATTAAATTCTACGGACGATGCGTTGGACTCAGTGCCACTAGTCTGTAAGTCTTTTTAGTTAATTTTAACTTAGTCATAATCTAAATCTTTGCAGGAACTTAAATTAAATCATCATCTTGTATTTAGTCAAAAAGGTAATTTCATTTCAACTGCAACCTCAGACTTCCCTCCTCATCAACAGCGCATCCAGATCGACGGCACAAGGACGGCCTTTGAAAACAAAGGCCCGATGCTCACGCCGCTACTATCCAGCAGCCGGTCGCCACACCACAATATGGCGTCCCCTACTTTGTACAAAATCACATTCTCTTTCTGTTCACGTGACAATATGGCGTCTCTCCTTTTTTACACGCGACAACATGGCGCCCGAACGATAGAAATGTCATCGGTCCATCGCTGTTGATCGCGACGGAAGTTTGACCATAAATAATTTTCTTCATGTTGTTAATTAAGTAACATAGATAATGTGTTTGACTTTTCCGGTTCCATGTAAATTACCAAAGAGTTAGAGCGACACTTGGCAACACTGCTAATACGGCCATGTTGGTAGACAGTAACAAATGACAAAAGCAACTGCCCAAGTGACACTCAACGAGTCATGTGACAACTACTGTCAACATTGACGCTTGACAGCAGTTTGTCATAGCTGGTTAATTTATAACCTTGTGTTTTTCACTTTAATCATGTATAAATTAATGTAAGTGTTTTTTAACATAGCATCAGTGATTAACGCTAAAAATAACGATCTAGTAATTAACAATCAGTGTGAAACGAGAAAATCGTATAATGTGAGACGGATAAATAGTAGGTGTTGTAACGCAACATTTAGTTCGAAATTCGTAATTTATACATCCGAAAAATGGATAGCGAGATTCAGTTACGCGAGCCCGCGAGTGTAGCGACCTTTACTTCCCCCGTGTCGGTTCTAGAAGAAGGGAACGTAACCTCAGTGTACGTGGATATGCAGGACGCGTATGTAAACACCAACCCCAGGCATGTCGAAAAGAAAACAGCCAAAACTGACGTTTCCTACACCACGATAACAACACCGCACGCAAAAACATCAAACCCAATAGCCTTCCAACCCGCCCTCAGCACAGGTAGTACACCCATACAATACAACGAGTTGAATAACACTCTCGCAAGGGAACAACCGATTATTTATAATATGCACAATTTAGCTAACCTGAAGTCCTGGAATATTAAGTTCTCCGGAGACTCTTGTGTGTATGAATTCTTGAACAGGGTTGAAGAAGTGCGAAGCGCTAGGGGCATAGACATCAACATAGTGCTCAGAGGATTCTCCGAGTCATTACAAGGTACGGCATTACAGTTTTACAGGCAAGTACGGCACCAAATAACATCATGGGCCATCCTATGCTCAATATTTACACAAAATTTTCAGCCTATAGATTTTGAGTTTTCAACAGAAAAATTAATTAGGGATACAAAACAGAATAACAAACAATCAGTGTTTTCATTTGTCATACATATAAGAGATCTTAATAGTAAACTAGGTAACCCTATCCCAGATATATCATTACTGGAGATAATTAAACATAATTTATTACCATGCTACGGCTCATTGTTGGCCAACAACGCGATCACTTCTATAGAACATCTAATAACATTAAGCAGAAACTATGAAGCCTACGCATTACCAAACCACTCCGGTAATGCAACGAATAGATACCGGGAAACATTTAAAAAGTTTCAAACTGCCCCCTCACAATCTATCACTTGCAAAAAATGCAAGCGGCAGGGGCACAGTCATAGAGACTGCAGAAAATACCCAGGGCTAGTATGTTTTAACTGCCACATGCCCAATGTATACTCAAATTCATGCCCGCGCTGTAGTAAAAACTCGGCAGGCACTAAATCAGAAAACATAGGCAATCATTGGTCAACACTGAATAGTTCCAAAAAAATAACTTCCACAAGTAACACTAAAGCCCCAAAAAAACAACTAAAACAGTTCAATATGATATTACCCGAGGTGCACACAATATCAAGAGACAATAGGTTGTACCTAAACTTCCAAGTGTCTCAGGAAAAACTAGTAGGTCTCATAGACACAGGGGCAAATCTATGTGTGTTAGGCAAAAACTTTCATAAAAATTTTTCAAAACATATTCCCTTAGTGAAAACATTTATCAACGCTCGACAAGCAGATGGTTCAGCGGTCCACGTACTAGGGTCCATGACCATCCCAATAACATTTGAGCAACAAACTCGAAATATTGAATTTTTAGTTATGCCAAAAATTGACAAAAACATTATTTTAGGAATGAACTTCCTGTACACATTCAAATTACTGAACTTCCTAAAACTAAACAATAACATTTCAAAACAAACTACTACAGGAATACAGGGAGATCATTCAGAAACACATGAGTTACATTGTATTATACCCAAAGAAAAACTACCACCAAACAAAGCGAAGGCAATTAACAAAATTAGGGAAAAGTTTAAACAAATTTCAGCCGAGGACACAGGCTTAGGAAAAACAAACCTAGTTAGTCACAAAATAGTAACAGAGGGTCCACCTATCAAACAAAGATACTACCCATTGTCACCGGTGAAATTAAAAGCGCTGAACAACGAAGTAGACCGTATGCTCAAGTTAGGGGTAATAGCACCATCTAGGTCCCCTTGGGCCAACCCAGTGGTGATGGCCACAAAAAAGGATGGATCTCTGCGTTTGTGTCTAGACGCTAGAAAATTAAACGAGGTCACAAAAAAGGACTCATACCCTATACCTTATATAAATTCAATCCTAGACAACTTAAAAGGAGCAAGGTACCTAACATCACTAGACCTGTCCAGCGCATATTGGCAAATACCTTTGGAAAGCACAGACTACAACGACCCTAGCAATAAACTCGACCCCAGTTCCTCCTGCCAGAAGACCGCGTTCATAGTACCTGGTAGGGGCCTTTTCGAGTTCCGCAGAATGGCTTTCGGGCTTTCAAACGCAGGCGCAGAGATGCAACGACTAGTAGATAGACTTTTTTTACATCAGTTTGGCGACAAAGTATTCGCGTACCTGGACGACCTATTGATAGCAACTGAGGACTTTGACACCCACATTGAAATCCTAACAAAAGTGTACAAGGCACTCAAAGAAGCTGGCCTAACAATTAATTTAGAAAAATGCAAATTTTGTAGGGATGAATTAAAATACCTTGGTTATGTAATTGATTCAAACGGGTTAAAAACCGATCCCGACAAATTAAAATGTATAGAAAATTTTCCTTTACCCTCTACAGCAAAACAGCTCAGAGGATTCATCGGCCTCTGTTCATATTATAGGCGATTCGTGGAAAATTTCTCTTCCATTATTGCACCAATGACAGCCATGATAGGTAAGCGAAAAGGAAAAGACGGTACTGTCTGGTCCGATCAGGCCAAAGAAGCATTCACTACATTAAAAAAGGCATTAACAACGGCCCCAGTACTAGCCTGCTCGGACTACACAAAACCATTCGTCTTACACTGTGACGCATCCTCTGTAGGGATAGGTAGTGTACTAACTCAAGAATTAGAAGGATTAGAACACCCAGTAGCTTTCCACTCAAGACTCTTATCAAAGACAGAACGCAATTACAGCACCACAGAGAGAGAGCTATTAGCAGTGGTAGATTCAATCAACCATTTCCGCCCATACATTGAAGGAACAAAATTCACAGTCATAACCGATCACATGAGCCTAAAATGGTTGAAATCGCTAAACAACACGTCTGGTCGTTTAGCTAGATGGGTTATGCAAATATCACAATTCAATTTTGACATTTGCCATAAAAAAGGACAACTTAACATTGTACTAGACGCCTTATCCAGGTCATCAATAAACTTAATAACCTACTCAGGAGGTATTCAAGACACCAAAGATGCCTGGTACATAAAAACATACAAAGGCTGCGAAGCAAATCTTCAAAATTATAAAAACTTTTTAATACAAGATAAAATATTATATCGTTTTTCAAAACCTAAACATAGGCTAACTATTAGTAATTGGAAAATTGTAATCCCACAAGAAAAAGTAACTGACTGCTTGAATGAGTGCCACAACGGCATAGACTCCATACACTCTGGCATTTTTAAAACTTATGCTAAATTGAAACAGATCTATTATTGGCCAAATATGTACAAAAATGCAGTTAACTTCATAAATAAGTGTGAGACATGTAAAGCCTATAAGCACTCGAATACACAACCTCACGGCCTAATGAATAATCAAAAGACAGTGAAATATCCCATGCACACACTATCTATGGACATAATAGGCCCATTTCCAAAAGCATACTCAGGTCATGTATACATTTTATCAATAGTAGATGTCTTTACAAAATACTGCTGGTTGCATCCCCTAAGGACTGCAACCACAAAGACAGTTACATCATTCCTGGAATCCGAAATAATAATGAAGTCAGGGACTCCAACGATTTTAATTGTAGATAATGCGACAATCTTTAAAAGTAAAGAATTCACAAAATTCTGTGAAACATTTAATATACCAAAAATCTTTTACAACGCTTACTACTCACCACAGTCAAATACAGTAGAAAGATATAATCAAACTGTTCAAACGTGTCTGTCTATTCTAGTGGAACAAGACCACCGTACCTGGGCAAAACACTTACCCAGGGTACAACTAGCACTAAACAGCGCAGTGAATGTAGCCACAGGATACACTCCATACTTTCTAGCCACAGGCAGAGAGATAATAGTAGATGGTAACCTTCACCAACTCCACTCTGCTTTGCCACAAGACCTCGACGAGCTACAAATAGCAGATAGGGAAACATCAGCCTCCGCTCTAACAGAGTTGTCAGAGGTATTCAATAGCGTTCAGGAAGCCCTAACAGTAGCCTACCAACGAAATGCTGCCAAGTACAACCTCAGGCGAAAGCGAGTAGTATGCAACGTAGATGACACAGTTTGGAGGAGAAACTTTGTTCAATCAAATGCAGCAACCTTTTTTTCTGCCAAACTAGCCCCTAGATTTGTAAAGAGCAAAGTTATAAAGAAAATTTCAGACCTAGTATACATACTAGAAGATATAGGGACAAAATACACAGGTAAATACCATATAAAAGACATAATTAAATTCTCATAATTATAAACCATACAGTGGATAGTTTACCAACACCTTACCACTTTCAGAAGAATTACACATAACATCTAGGTAAACCATAACTACCTATTCACATCTTAATACTCTTAATTTTCAAAAAAATTAAATAAAACAACTCCTTTTAATCTCAATATTTACATAATTTATTTAATATAATCACAAAAAAAAAACCCTTTAGCATAACTAGCATATAACAATATTACATAAGAATTCTCAACTAAAATTAAACATAAGTTAAAAAATGTCTTAAATTATATTATATACCTAATATCTATATAGTATTCAAGTACAGTAGATAAATACTACATACTACTGAACTAAAAATATCATTGTATGATTAGGTTATCACATCCTTTCCATCCAATTGAAGTTTAAACACTTTTCCAAACAATTAAATTTCCACGAGGGGAGGATGGGAAAAATAGGGGTCACAAAAAAAAGACCTCAATCAAAAAATATTTTGATTCTCATTTAATTGTTTATTAACAATGAACGGTGATATACAATGTACAAAATTTTTTTTTCACCACAATTTTTTTTCTTCAAAATAATTTTTTTTAAAAAAAAAAAAGGAGGAGATTTTTTTTTCTCTCTTTCCTTTTCATCGCTTACTAAATGAAGCATGACTGTAAATAATAAACATTTATTAAGGTTCAACAAAATTTTTAGTTCAATAAGAACTCCACATGTCGAACCATTGGCTAAAGAACCGTGTACTAGTCTCCGTTGCCAACATGATACAACTACAGACTACTACACACACACAACTGTAAATACTATTAATACCTACTCATTACTTATGGCTAAATATAACTAATTACTAACAACACATAAATTCTAATTGGAACTCTAGTATTATTTGTACGAGAGCGTGAGGTATGCTAGCTATGAATGAATGAAGACCAAAATTGCGCGCAACAAATGATTCGGAAGGTTAATTTTATTAGGTTACAGTGCTAACACACTAACTACACATTTGTACATACCTTCATTCTTAACAAAAAAAAAAAAATTTTTTTTTTTCTTTCTCCGGTTACCACGGCTGTGGAGACAACCGGGTTGTCTCTCTGCTTTGAAAGGGGGGTATTGTAGTGTAATGTTACACACTACTTCCAAAGTCACTTTACCTGCGCATTCGCAGTTCCATGACATATTAGATTTCCGAACGCATTCGACGGAACATCAGAACAGTCTATCCCTCTCTGTGGTATCGTAATTCATAACCCGTCTCTTTCATACTCGAGCGGCGGCCACGAAAGTGACAGACGACAACCGACAGTGAGTCGAGGCTCGAATACCGCCACCGGAGGTCGCGTACGTGATCGACTCCCGCGTTTTGTCACCGTCTAACCTGGGACGCGCGGTTCATTTGGGAACCATGTTCTAAAATCATCCCGTTTTAAGGGCATCTTGAGAGTTTTTACCTCTCCTTAACTACCGATCATGTGACCGGACTGTTTGCCGTCGCCGCAGCGACGTATTTTGGCAGCGGACCTACCAAATTAGTATGGACGTCTGCCACACCACGCGATTACCCTGTCTACCATATAAGCGATATTCTCGTTAAGTAGCAAGAACAATGTAGTCAGCTTAGATCCAGTGACGTCTCTAGTGAAAATAGTGAGTGAACTACGTGAGCTCGACGCAATCTCCAGGAGATAGCCTCCTCGCCGCGCCGGTTCCCGCGAGACGCAACAAGGAGGCGGCGTGCTGACCGAGCCGCGCCTCCTCGCCTAACCAACCCTGCGGGGTCCGTAACCCCTTGGTCGAGCGGACCTCCCCTGCTACGGTCGGCTTAAGGCGGGCCTGACCAGGTCAGTCTCTGGTCCCGCTGTCAGCCCTCGGACTCGTGAGTTACAACATTAAATTCTACGGACGATGCGTTGGACTCAGTGCCACTAGTCTGTAAGTCTTTTTAGTTAATTTTAACTTAGTCATAATCTAAATCTTTGCAGGAACTTAAATTAAATCATCATCTTGTATTTAGTCAAAAAGGTAATTTCATTTCAACTGCAACCTCAGACTTCCCTCCTCATCAACAGCGCATCCAGATCGACGGCACAAGGACGGCCTTTGAAAACAAAGGCCCGATGCTCACGCCGCTACTATCCAGCAGCCGGTCGCCACACCACAATATGGCGTCCCCTACTTTGTACAAAATCACATTCTCTTTTTGTTCACGTGACAATATGGCGTCTCTCCTTTTTTACACGTGACAATTGAAAAGAGCAACCGCTGAGTTTCCTGCTGGTACTTCTCGGCAGGAAGGGCATTCTGAACCAGTGGTTCATGGTCATTTGACCATTCGAAAGCACTTGCAAAAGTTTATTTGAATAAAAATATTTCTATTCTATTCTATTCTAAATAATTCTTGACCACAGATCAAGACTCCTCGCCTCAGAAATTTCCGTTGCAAATTGTAATAGCCAATCATCTTCTGTTAAAAAAATATGCAAACAAAATGCGTTTAAAATTTAAGCTAAAAGCGCCCCACTTATCAGAAGGTTATTTATAAATAAAAGCTGCACTAATTTTATGAACGTTGTTTTAGTTTAAAATAAGATTTTACCCCAAAACTCCAATTATGCTAACAAGCCAACAACATTACCATACTAACTGGACGTCCATTTTTAAGGTGCAAAATGCAGTAGCCACAGTTAGGGGTAAGTGCATTATTTTAGAATATTATTTAAGTGACGAAACAGGACAAGTTTTGATAATTTTTAACCTGTTACAAAAAAGAGGGGTGTTATAAGTTTGACGTATGTATCTGTATATCTGTATAACTGTCTGTTCCATTGTAGCAGCTTATCCAATGGAACGATTTTGATACGTTTTTTTCTGTTTAAAAGCTAACGTAATCGAGTGGATCTTAGTTACAATTTATGAAGATCTGCTCAGGCGTTTGAAGATCTTCAACTCATTTCTTACTTAATTAAAGGGTTTAATAGGCTTTCACTGGTGCGGTTGATTTGAAATTTGGTGTTCTTATACTACGGATTATTTCCAAGGCATGGTAACCTTGAGCTGATGCTGCAGCATCAAGTACTCAGCGGGATACTCAACTCCTCAGCAACCTAGAACATATATTATAGTGTGTTTAGGCTGGTCTATTCGTTGCTCCGATGCGTGATTGAAGGACAAATCAAGAAACAAACAAGTAATACTAGATGATGCCCGTGACTGCGGGCGCATGTATTAAAGTCTTTTGATATGAGCCTATGTGTTAATCCTGGATATGGATTTCCATTCCTTTTAGCCAAATCGGTTCATTCATTATGGAGTGATGAAGTAACAAACATCCATACTCACAAACTTTCGCATTTATTAAGTAGGAAGTAGGATTATTACGAGTAGTTAGGATTTACTAAAGAAACGCTCGCGCTGAGCTAAAGTAATTCAAGTTAATTTAGTAAACTGGAAAGTACGAGCGTCGACATGAGGTACATTATTTTAGAGTAAGTGAGTAAGTGAGTAAGTGAGTAAGTGAGGGAACCAGACTCCCGCCGAGAATTAACATCTCGCTGCGAACGTAAAGCGAAAATGGTTTTGACAATTTCAAAACTTACGCTCGCGTACAAAAGTCACTCCGTTCCGAGTGCAAAGTTTTTATGTTGCGGAATTGGAAGTTTTCAAGAGCAGTAAATTCTGTATTTTGTGTTCGGCTTTATCTTTAGCTTTACTCTGACTTGAGGAACTTGGCTAGACTAGATGTAACAAAGTAAGTGAAAGTTCCTCTTTTATTTATTTAATGACAAGATAGACCTTGACTGTGATCTCACCTGATGGTTAGTGACGATGCAGGGTGATAATTAGCCACTATCAAAGCCTTCACGGTCAAGCCAGACGACCAGAGATAATTTGGAAAATATTAAATCTGAAGCACAGGACTACCTTAATTTAGCTTCTTAAATTACTATATTATTATCGAATTAAATAAGCATTAAATTAAGGATTTATCCGCCCTTATAAAAAAATTATTTCTGAGAAAAATAAATATATTTTTGAAATCTATAATATAATAAAACTGTAACAGGTCCAATTCTGTACATTGAAGATATTTTGAAAATTTTTGTTTGAGGGCACTCTATAATCGATACTGAAGCCAAAACAATTTTTTTTTAATTTTTTGTCTGTCTGTCTGTCCGCATCACGCCGAAACTACTGGACGGATTTAAATGAAACTTGGCATGATTTAAGTTCATACTACGAGGTATAATATAGGATACTTTTTATCCCGAAATTCAGCACAGTTCCCTTGGGAGAGGGGATGAAAGTCAAAATGAGTATTTAGTTGTAATTCATTAAGGCGTATTCCGATTTCATTCATTCTTTTTTTGTTAGAAAGCAGGTACATTAGAGATTGTCCTGTAATTATTTCAAGGTTGTCGGTTTAGTAGTTCAGAAATTATAGCCATCACAATCTTCAGTATGGTGTCCAAATAACTTGACCCCCGGAATGTACATGGTACTTTGAATGTACGGCTCATCTTAAGCTGGCAAGCGTACTTTATCGTATATAGCATAGCCATCATGGATAGCCCTATTTTGTCAGTCAAACTACTCTAAAGGCGTCAGATTTTTAACATAGGCTACATTTTATCCCGGAAAATCAGTGTTCACGAGGGATTTTAAAAACTAAATCCACCCGGACGAAGTCGCGGGCATCAGCTAGTAAATATTAAAATTGCTCATGTTCGGATAGGAGACCTCCCATTATAAAACTGTAATGTCATGCACTTAGGGGGTCTTCAAGTTAGCCTTTTTAATATCCTCTATATGCCTAGGAGAGCACGAGCGAATCCTCGTTCTCGGTTATAATCTCATCGTATCCTGCACTATTAGTAAAGTCATTTGCAGACCAATTCGGTATTCCACCTAATTATTATCCAGATAAATTACCCCTACCATCACGTAATTAATAGAAAGCGGTCACCACCCTCATTATTTTAAATTCTTGGAAAACTGACAAGAATGTCAGATTCCTTGTTGACCGAGCGAAGCGAGGTCTCTGAGTCTACTAGGTGAATTTGCTCTTGTCCGTCCGTCCGTCTGTCAGAGCCTTATAACTTTTGAATTACTGAACGTAATTACTTCAAATTTAGATATGATAGGTAAACTGATGGCCTTCAGCCGAATATTGCATAAAAAATTATAAAAACCTTTATTTCAGGGGGGCTCTCGTAGAAGTGAATGCGAAGTAAAAAAAAATTTATCGCGTTATATAAAATTGTAACACATCATGTTAAAGATAATTTCGAACCGAGTACAAAAATATTTTTTTTTTAATTTTTCCCTTAAAATTGACGAAATGGGGGGCTTTCAAAGTGGAGATTTAATACGCTCTCTTGAAGACGCTCTCTAGGAGAATTGACTATGTATTTTCAACCTGATTTTAGTTTTTTGTTTTACTTGTATCCTGTACTTGAACAACAAATACTAAAATTATATGAATATTATAAAGAAACGAGATTATTTAATTTTTAATGGGCATCAGTAATTCATATAGCATCAACATAGCTTCACAATAATGCTAATAGATGGCGCAGTCATTAACTATTCCATGGAACTAGGGAGTTACGACTATCCCAAAAACAGTTTTGCGTCGAACATTATTATTTAGTTACATAAAATAATAACTTATTATTCAATTAAAATTATTGTTTAGTTAAATATCAAACTTCAATAAACTATGTATTAATTACTGCATTTTGTATATTTTCTATTCGCGTCGATAGATAACGATTTGTAAAGATGCCCGTAACCCGTTTTCACTCGTTAATTAATGTTTTCACTAACGTTGCCTAACCTTACGGGCTATGATAAGTTAGGTGATGATTTCTGTCAACTTCTTTATCACGATCCTGTACGGGACACCTAAAAGGACATTGGGACGGATGTTAGGACTTAGGATTGTATTTACCTACTTAAAGAGACTCCTACTTAGGGGATGATTTAGGTATGTTTGGTGAAAACGGGCATAATAATAATGTCAGGTTTGGTCGTCATGTATCGATTGAATGAATAATCATGGGATACCGTTACCGCGAGGTCTCAGTTCGGGGCGAACCACTAGTAAACATGTTTTCATTCAAAAGATTTAAACAAAGTAACAATTCTGTGTTCAAGTGTACTGCAACGTTCTGCAAATGGGCTGCTGTTTGGAATTACCAGCGCACACACACACTCACACACATACCTGTACACACACATACACACACACACACACACCGCTTGCCGGGCTAGAGTCAAGTGCGGGGAGTTTTTGCCGAAGAACTAATTATTGCAGCTCGAATATTCGACTTCATATTCCGGGAAAGCTGCAAAATGCAACTAGAAAATATATTTATGTCCTTACTTACTTGTACAATTGCAAATGCAGAACATCCATGGATTTGATAGACCGCAAGATTTTTCAAAGTATTAGGGTCTGTTTCACCACTTTTAAGTAAACCGACTTTAACCGATAAATTGACGTTTTGACAGATTTCAAGATTTCAGATTTCAGAGCTTCAAATTTATTTGGTGGTTTAAGGTGTTGGTTTAATACTCAAAGGGAAGTGTATTTGAAAGTGGTGAAATAAGATCTTAGTGTAATATAATCTTAATCGACCGAGCGAAGCGAAGGTCTCTGAGTTTACTAGAGCGATTTGCACTTGTCCGTCCGTCCGTCCGTCTGTCAGAGCCTTATAACTTCTGAATTACTGAACGTAATTACTTCAATTTTAGATATGATATGTAAACCGATGGCCTCCAGCCGAAAATGGCTTAAAAAGTTATAAAAATCATTATTTCAGGGGGGCTCCCATACGAAATGGGGGGCTTTCAAAGTGGAGGTTGTATTCGAGGCTAGATCTCTAAAACCACTTTGTTTTAAAACTTGAAACTTACACATAATTTGAGTTATATTCTGTACTTGAACAACAAATACTAAGATTAGATAAATATTATAAAGAAACTAAATTATTTGAGTTTTAATGGGCATCAATGTTTTTAAGAAAACTTCACTATACTGTTACTAGATGGCGCTGTCTTTAATATTGTAAATACGCATCCCATCCACGAAAGCAGATGACGATTGACGTCATCAGATTCGGCGCGTTTTAATTACAATGTAATATAGTTAAAACTACCTTATGGGAATTATGGGATACCGCGAGGTCTCAGTTCGGGGCGAACCACTAGTATATATAAATTACGTGTCACGTTGTTTGTCCGCGATGGACTCCTAAACTACTGAACCGATTTTTATCAAACTTCGTAACTGTCTGTAATTTGGTCCAACTTAAAAGATAGGATAGTTTTTTTGGATTGGGATGGTTTATTTGTTTTATTTATATAGATAAGTTGGCGGTACGAAGTTTAATATAAAAATTATTTTTAAAAAACGACTTCAAACGCCCGCGCTTACTACAAAGTATAGAATTTATTGTTGATTATTTAAAAACCGCTCGACCGATTTCGATAAAATTTAAATGGAATGTAATGAATGACTACCTGGAAAGTATACCCTTTTAAACAAAAAAAGAATTTTCCAAATCGGTTCAGGCGTCTTCGAGCAATCGGTGAACATACATAAAATAAATTATAAAAAAAAAGATTCCGACGAATTGAGAACCTCCTCCTTTTTTGAAGTCGTTTAAAAATACAACAATGAAGCCAATAATTATTATTCACTTATTAATTTGGAATACAGCTCATCGAATTTAATCGAAATTATCCAAATAAATACAAACATTGGATAGAAGCAGGCGTTCCTTTGAGGAACTCTATAATTATTCTCAAGAAAAACAAATTAATGCCTTTACTATAATCCGCCACATCTAAAAAAATATGTATGGGCAAGTGATGTACCTATGGACGCTTGTACCTGTGGACACAATCCATTCCGTCGAAACTAGCAACCCTAAACTTCTAATTTGAACGCGACTGTAAAGCTTTTTCTATCGTTGACAATTCGCGTTCAAATTAAAATTAGGTACAGCACTTGCCCCAAAGCAAATTATGTTCCTTGCAAAACATCTTAAAATAATGACTGTAATTATTAATGAATGATGTTCGTTATTTTTAACCCCCGACGCAAAAAGAGGGGTGTTATAAGTTTGACTTCAATGTCTGTCTGTGTGTGTGTCTGTCTGTGTGTGTTTCTGTCTGTGGCATCGTAGCTCTTAAACGGATGGACCGATTTCGATGCGATTTTTTCATTTGAAAGCCAGTTTCCTTGCGGTGGTTCTTAGCTATGTTTGGTTATTATCGGTCCAGCAGTGTAAGAGTATCAGCTCTAGCTTATGATTACTCGATTAAGTGCTTCACGCGTGCCAGTATTAATTTATAACGATTATACACATAGCCCGGCCATTCACATGTCGGGGGTGTTTTAAATTTTCAATTTACACTTGTATGCTATTGGAAACCTTAAGCCACAGAGTAAGGATAGTATAGTTTCATACAGAGTGTCGACGAAACCGGTTTGACAGGGCAATCGTGCGGTGGGTGCGGTAAGTGCGGAGCGAGGTAAGCTCCCGTGTAAGCGCGGCTTAGATGGGAGCTACATTTAAAGGTTGTCGTATTACGCTTGCGTAAAATATTTAATCTTGTTATACGGTTAATTTATTGAAATTAATTTTTTCATTACCTATTATCTATAAATCTACGAGTATATCTATACTCTATACAGACATACATATAAAAAAATAAAATTGAAGTAGCTATCTGTTTGTAATGTCAAAATAACAGATTTTTTACTAAATTTATATTCGGTTCGGTACTTTTTGCCTATCTGTCTGTCTGTTTGTTTGTTTGTTCCTACTTTTCTCGGGAACGGCTGGACTGGTGTTGTCCGGACTTTAACTGAAAGATAGCTGATGTTATAAGAAGTACCTTAGGCTTACTAACTTAATTTTTTAACCGACTTTCAAAAACGAAGTTGTGTCTTTCTGCATGTGATATGCATATCTCCGTGATTTCTAAACCGATTTGCGTGAAATTTTGTGAGATGGTACCCTAAAAACTTCGGGTTCGGCGGCCCCATGTTGATGGTACTCCAACTTCTTGTTTTCGTGTTGTCTATGTGACCATGTGATCAGATTTTCGAAAGCTTATATCTCCGAAACTATGGGGTGCAGCCCCATGCTGATGGTACTCAAACATCTTGTTTTCGTGTTGTTTATGTAACCATGTGATCAGATTTTTGACAGCTTATATCTCCGACACTATGGGGCGCGGCCCCATGTTGATGGTACTCAAACTTCTTGTTTTCGTGTTGTCTATGTGACCATGTGATCAGATTTTTCAAATCTTATATCTCCGACACTATGGGGTGTAGCCACATGTTGATGGTAGTCAAACTTTTTTTTTTCGTGTTGTCTATGTGACCACGTCATCAGATTTTTGAAAGTTTAAATCTCCGACACTATGGGGTGCGGCCTCATGTAGATGGTACTCAAACTTCTTGTTTTCGTTTTGTCTATGTGACCACGTGATCAGATTTTTGAAAGCTTATAATATCTCCGATACTATGGGTCGCGGCCCCATGTTGATGGTGCTTAAAATTCTTGTTTTCATGTTGTCTATGTGACATTTATCCCTCATTTATAATGTTTCATAAATTAACGGCTGATACAATATATTCATTCTGTTAACAACAGCTAAAGTGTACAACTAACTATACAACTATCATTTAAAGTATAGCTTTTAACTAATAATATTTTAATTTTAATTTATTTTTAATTTTTGGTTATTGATTAATTATTATTGTTTATTGTAATGTTGATCTAAAATATAGTACAAATTATAAATATTAATAGAAATTGTTTCTTTGTGACAACCCTACCATAAATACACTGTCGCGACGCATGTCTAGACGCTGGCGGCATTTACGACGAGATCAAAGGCGTCGAACTACTGATTCTCTTCGTTATACTGTGCTTAAGCTCACAGTGAGCAATGACCTTATAACTCTATCAGATTCAAGTATTACACTACTGAGTACTTGTAACAGTTAATTTCAACGACACGTGGTGTAACCAGCCGGTGCCGGGGGGAGGGGGGGGGGGGGTGAAAGAGGGAGAAGGGGGGAGCATAAATAATACCCGAGTGCGCTAACAAGACAATTTGCACCGCGCAGTACAATGGCACAACCTGGATAAAACATATTAGCGACCAATGTAATAGCGGCTTTCTTACGTATAAAGTAGTGAATTGTCTTTTTATTGTTCTTCAGCAGTTATTGCTATTGTGAAAAGTCTTCGCAGTTTTTCATTCAAGTA
Source organism: Oeneis ivallda (assembly GCA_029955525.1). Taxonomy (NCBI): domain Eukaryota; kingdom Metazoa; phylum Arthropoda; class Insecta; order Lepidoptera; family Nymphalidae; genus Oeneis; species Oeneis ivallda. The sequence continues at coordinate 422,153 of JARPMR010000027.1, read as the reverse complement.
CTTAGTTATTACTAGCTGATGCCCGCGACTTGGTTCGCGTGCATCGTGATAACGTCTTATAAATCGATGAACACCGGCTGCACGCACGAAAAAGTGTCACGTTCCGCCTGAGCCTGGGCGTGCAAGCGAGAGCGCGGAACAAGCGATAGAGAGGCACGATCGGCACAAGCGTTGGCGTATGACTTTTTTCTTTATGACGTTATCACGTAAAACTATCGTCCGTAAACCGACTTTACAGACAACCAATTTTTTTTTAAATCCCTCGGGAACTCTTTGATTTTCCGTGATAAAAAGTAGCCTATGTCACTCTCCAGGTCCTGAACTATACCCGTGCAAAAGATCACGTTGATCCGTAGCTCTGTTACGGCGTGATTGAAGGACAAACCAACAAACAAACACACTTTCGCGTTTATAATATCAGTAAGCATGATTTACACAGAAAGAGTCGACAGACTTCTATATTTTCACAAGCTTTTGCCCATAACGATGACTAAATTCTATAGATCGTACTCTGGCTCTGTTCAAGACTCAAGATAGAGTTAAAGTGAAACACAAATATGTCTTGAGTTTGAGTTAAGTACGTGAAAGTGCCATCTATGGATTGAACTAAGCCCGTGTGGAGTTGTGGTTATTTCGGGATAAAAGGTAGCCTATATTACTTTCCAAGTTTCTGCATAGGTATACTTGAGGACGTGGAGGTTCACATAAGCAGATCCCGGAAGAACAGAGGCTTTCCGCAAGATTTATAAGTTTAACTCCACACGGAAGAATTCGTGGGCAAAGCTAGGACTTATCATATTAGAGCTCAAAATTCATAATTATTTATTTCAGGTAGGCCAAACTGTGGCTCTTATGACAAGTCATGACTCTACCACCGGTTCGGAAAGCGGATTCTGCTGAGAAGAGCCGCAAGAAACTCAGCAGTTGCTCTTTTGAAAATAATCATTTTACAATATTATTATGAAGCTATTACATTGTAATAAGTTTTTATACTATCTTGTGGGCAGCTGGATGCCAAGCCGATTTAACTCAAAGGTGGGTCAATTTCAACAAAGTGGTTTTTTTCTTTAATTTCGGTGAACTTTCGTATTATAAGTTTTTTTTTTTAATTTAAGCTATAGTATATTATACTTCTTGATATAGGTTATGCTCTTATGTAATGCCATAATAATATATCCTATTTGGTTTTGGATGTCACCGAAATGAAACATTCGTTCACCGAAATGAAATAACTAACCACCGAAATGAAAGAATGTGTCCACCGAAATTAAAATGCACCGAAAACGTATACAGACAGACAAAATATTACTTTTCTACTGAGCAAACGCTAACCTCAACCATACACCTTACCTAAATTGATAATCTTTTTACTTTCATGGAGTTATGGAGTAAAACATACTGGACATTGAATATTATGTTAACATCTGTTACGTACAATGTTTCTTGCAAATAAATACATTTCAAAATAGACAAAAATTTTGATCTCCTATCCCGGAGGAACCTTATTGTTTATGAAGATAAAATCTATTATCTTATAATATGTTATATGTTGACCCGGAGTATCAGCTACCTACTATACCAAATTGTATTAAAATCCGTTGGGTAGTTTTCACGTGATCACAGACAGTCAGACAGACAGACTAAAATAAAAAAAGTTGTTTCACAATATCGGTAATAAAGCGTCCTCCTATTAAAATTTTCATATATATACATACTATAAAATTAAACAAATATTTTGAAAAATTCACGTGTTGATCCGGATTTTCACCGAAATGAAATAATAATCCACCGAAATGATAAAAGCTCACCGAAATGAGCATTTTTATCATTTCGGTGGGTTTTTATCACTTCGGTGGCCAGTTTAGGCCACCAAATCCACCGAAATGAAAACCAAGGGTAAAAATTAGCATAACTAAAAAAGTATTTATTATAGGATATAAGGAATACTACACAAATAAACATATTACCAATATCTCATTCATTAGTATTTAATTAAGTATACTAGCTCATTGCAAGACAAGTTATACCTATACACAGAAATGAAAAGAAATGTGTCGCACGTCACCGAAATGACATACAAACGTTTTTTTGGGGAACAAGCAGGCAATCGGCGCACTTCCATACACGATAAACACCTAGAGGCCACTATTACGTATGTTCGAAACGCATAAGGGGCGAGCTAGAGTTTTTCTATGCAAAAATATTCTTGATTAAATTTAAGCCACCGAAATGAAAGGACTTTCTGGGACACATGCATTTTTACTTACCAGTTCTTAATCTGGGTAGATATTATTATAAAATTACTTTGTGATAATACTAACACTATTAACGATTTAAATAAAAGTAGCCATAAGCCAAAACAACCAATAGTTATTGTTTTATGAGGGAAATTATACTGAAAAATGTTGTGAGGACAGCCACCGAAATGAAAAATTAGGGGTTTAAATTTTTTTTATTCCTAAACTGCAATCTTTATCGAGAAATATTTACTGGCTCCATAAAGATAACATACTCTTCAGCCTAGAAAAAAATATAAGCACTGTACAGTAACGGTCTGCACTACCGATTTCATACATGCCGCGTAAATTTTACTGTTGGGAAATCCACCCAGGTACAACTTTGTTAGAATAGAATATAATAATTCCACAATGAGGGGAAGTTCCAAAAAATGTACTACAATTCAATTCATGTTAAGACGTTGAGACTCAGTGATCTGTCAATCTCCATGTTTAAGGGTCGGTTGATTCAAACACTTGGTAATCGTAACTTACATTCATTAAAATTTTGTTAATTCAGAACGACCAGATCTTGAATCAACGCTTTTTTGACTAACGTTTGTTAGCGGCATATTTAAAGGTTACATGTCCGTCAAAATTTGTTGATGCAACCCACCCTAGTAAACAGTGATAGCCTAGTGGCTCGGACTGCAGTCTTCTATTCGTTAGGTCGCAGGTTCGATCTCGGGCCTCTTACTTTACCGAGTTATGTGCGTTTAAGCAATTAAATATCACACGCTTCAACGGCGAAGGAAAACATCGTGAAGAAACCTGCACACCTGAGAGTTCTCCATAATGTCCTCGAAGGTGTGTGAAGTCCGCCAATTAACAATGGGCTAGCTTGGTGGATTGTAACCTGTAACCATTCTCTGAGACTTGCGCTCAATAGTGAGCCGTTGATGGGTTGCTGATGATGATGATGATGATGATGGAATAGAATAGAATAAAATAGAATAGAAATATTTTTTATTCAAATAAACTTTTACAAGTGCTTTTGAATAGTCGATGAATCTACCACTGGTTCGGAATGCCCTTCCTGCCGAGAAGAACCAGCAAGAAACTCGGCCGTTGTTCTTTTCAAAACAAATTTACAATACAGTAAATACTATGCTATATATGCAGTGTTTCCACAATGAGGGAAGTTCCAAAAATGCATACCGACTAACTTCTATCTTAAGATCTATCTTAACTTCTATCTTAAGACATAAAGTAGCCCTATTCCCGCCGGTGGCACCCCCTGATGACCCACCCTAAGTGCGTTAAGCAGCAAACAATCGTCAGCGGAGTGAACACACTGCAGTGTGTCGGCACGGTGGGTCCGCATAATTCCAATTTAGCTCGTGTGAGGCTAAAAGCTTCCTAAATTGTTTGAGACGGGTCATAACTAGGAGTGCCGAGGGGCAGAGGCGCGGAGGGGGGCGTGTTTAGAGCACATAATGCAATTAAACCACTCTTAGCTTCACCTCTTGAGAGGGATTAATTTAGTTTGCATTTTGGGGATGGGAATTTGCTGGAAATATGGTTATTGTGTTGATAAATATAATCGCGTTTCGGCCACGGCAGTCGATCTCAATGAAGAGAAGTCAGCTACACGGAAATATTATAGTGCAAAACTGGATGCGCATTTGAAGATGTAGCCTCCATAATAGCAATTTACGTTGGCTGTTAGTTGGGCCTTTGTCCCTAGTTTGGTTGTCCAACAGTAAGACTTGTCATCCCTAAAAACCGTGAGGGCAACCGTAGAAAAGCGGGATGTAGTTGGCCTTCTATTCCCTCACTCTCATCGTTTGATAACAGACAAAGAGGACAGGGTAAACATGCCTTTTGCCCTTTTATGCTCTACGAGATACGAGGGAACTTCCCAACTCGGTGCTGCTATGCTAGTGACTGAGTTTTCTATCAGAATAGCTCAATGAAATTTTTTTGCCTGACCTGGAACTTGAACTCATGATCTGCAGAAATAAGCTAATAAGAAAAATAAGACATATTAATATTTTTATTGATTCGCCAATTACAAACGAAATCAATATAACAAATCGTTTTGTGGCTTGGAACTTGATAAATTTAAATGTAGAACAAGAATTAAAGTGAGCAAAAAGCATAATCACTGTTCATGATCTTAAATTCAAAACATTGACGTAGCATTTCACCACTAAGCTACTTCTCGTTTGGCGTCGCTTTAATTACAATAACAAGGAAAGCGCTTTAAATATGGAATTGTATGAAATTGTATACTTTTTGTCCGTCTCCGGCTAATGAATGCGAAGACTTTCAAAGGAAACGGGAAAAAACAAGATGGCCGACATATTGTGCTCCTTTGACGAATCATTTTGATTGTGTACCAATTTTAATTTGTGATACTCGAGCGAAGATTTAATAAAAAAAGTGTTAATTTAAATCTTCAATTTGGGAATTTCATTCAGCTTTCATTCGTTAGCAACCCGTCACCGGCTCACTACTGAGCAGGTCTCCTCTCAGGGAATGGTTATAGGCCATAGTCCACCACGCTGGCCCAATGCGAATTGGTAGACTTCACACACCTTTGATAACATTATGTATTGTTTGGGAATTTATTATGTCTTATTTGTCTCTGGTCTGGTTTGTTGGGAGACTTTGGCCTTAGCTCGTTACCGCCTACCGCCGAGTTATTGAAGTGAAAACTTTTTTATAAGACTTTTATACGTTGGTGAAATCGGCCCTAAGTAAACTAGGCTGAAATAAATAAAAATTAATTTTTTTAATAATATGAATAATAATTTTTTTTCTTACCAAATTCAGAGAGAGTTTCAGATTCAGAAACAGAGAAGTTTCGTATGATCAATGGTGACTTACCTGTAAAAGAAAACCATTATACTTATTAGCTGTTATATTATTCACGTTTAATACTTGCAGGTAAAATAACTTTGAAAAAAATCAATGAAAATATACAATCGACAGAAATCAAATTCATAAATTCACATGAGTACATTCGATAAATTACATGTTCTTTATACATTATTCTTTATAAATTACTAGATGATGCCCGCGACTTCGTCCGCGAGGATTTAGGTTTTTTAATTCCCGCAGGAACTTTTAATATTCTGGAATAAAATGACGTAGCCTATGTGTTAATCCTGAGTATGAGCTATCTCCATTCCAACTTTCAGCCAAATCGGTTCATTCGTTGTGGCGTGAAAGAGTAACAAACATCCATCCATATATCCATCCTCAAAAACTTTCGCATTTATAATATTAGTTGGATGTACCTACCTAGATTATAAGGTAGTATTTTAACTACTTTGAACATAATGTGGTACGCATTTAACTCGCACAATTATGCTGTAATGACAGTTTATTATTGCAATCCATAAATTAACAACGAAATGCGAAAATGTTTACGTCAATGGAATCAAAACCACTGAGGTGTGGTCAAAGTTCGCAAACAGTGTATTTGCATAAAAACACAAAACAAATGTAGCTCACCAAATTATTGTTGTTCGAATTTAAACAACCTGTTGATGATAATATTTATCGTTTTAGTCTAAATGGAGATTAAATACAGAATAATTTATTTTCATCAACGAGTAGTGATAGCTTTGTGGTTAAAACTGCGGACTCCTTTTCGGGAGGTCCGAGGTTCAATCGCAGGCACGCATCTTTTACTTTTCGGAGTTATGAAATGAAATGAATACACTATAATGCATATCACATTAAAAAAAAATACATGTGGCACTCGGGGACTGCCGCGGTAAAGCTATTGCATAGCATTTTCTAGTCGCACGCACACAAACATCGTGCCGAAGTCTGCTGAACTGAAACCACGTTAGACGATGCACGGGGGTGTTAGAGGTTTATTTTCGTTACGGAATTTCTTGATTCGGTCGCCGCGCTCAAAGCCCGCGATAAAAGCTATGCAATAGCTTAAAAATAAAGTAAAAGAATAGACTTAAAATAACATAAGGGTACTGGCGGCCTTATCGCTTAGAAGTAATATACTCAAAGCTTAGAAGCGATCTCTGCCGAGCAACCATGTTGGAAAGGATCTAACGAACTGAGAGAAAGTAAGGGCACACGCAAGTTCATGTGAAAAATATTCTGGAACGTATACTAAACCTAAATAATACACTTGATGATTTATACATACTATACACACCTTTACATTCATACTTACACATAAATACAAACATACAGAATGTTTGTATTTATGTGCGTTTCTTAAGCAATTAATATCACATGTTTTAAACAGTAATGAAAAACCAAATGCTTGCGAGTTCTCTGTACCTAATATTCTCAAAGATGTGTGAAGTGCTCCAATCCACATTTAGCCAGCGTGGTGGATAAGGTATGGCCTAAACCCTTTCACTCGGAGAAGCAAAGTAACGACGATGGGTTGATGATTGTGTAAATAATCTTGAGATGTTGTCCATAAGATAGATAAGCTACATATTGTAACACTTTTTTTTTGGAACGAAGTTCCTTATCGCGCGTTGCGAAAGGGGGCTAGACGGAAAAAATTAATACCAAAAGTTGTAACGACACTTTTATACATTTTTGATGGCCTAAAAAATATATTTTATATAATAATTTCAACGAGTTGTGCATCGCTCCCGTGGCGCAATTGGCTCGCGTGCGGCTGTTAACCGAAAGATTGGTGGTTCGAGCCCACCCGGGGCCGCGCAATTTTATTTTAATTTTTTATTTTATAAAATTATTTTAATTTTAATATTTTATAAAATCGATATTTAGGCTTCCCTGGGGACATTTTGATTTTTATCGATAGAAAAAATCATGATAAAAAATGTATACCCGAATAATTATTTTCTTCATACCTCGAATAGAACTTGAAATTAATATTTTTATAATAATAACTTCGTTCCTATCTGGTGTCCCACGACACCACACGACTTTTTTTTTAAAGAGCAACTGCAGAGTTTGTTGCCAACTCTTCTCAGCAGAATCTGCTTTCCGAACCGGTGCGGTGGTAGAGCCTTAACTCGTCCTAAGAGTCACAAGAATAATTCAGATAACAAGATTCAAAACTTATATTTATTTCATGTAGGCCAATTACATGAATAATTTTTGAATTTTGAATTTTGTGGTAATACAATGTTTATCGCAGACAAAATGATGGAAGAGAGTACTTAAATTATTTTAAACGTGACAATTTAGTTGTTTTAAATAATTAGGTGGTGTTGAATTTTGCACGCAGCAATAATTTAGGTGGATATGCAATATCAAATTAACGAGTATTTTCGGTTGAATAAATTATTAATATTATACTGCATAAACACGAAACGAAGTTAAAATCAATCATTGGTCGTGCAAATAACATATACAGCGGATCAAATTAACGGAACGCGGCAGATGGGCGTTGTTTATTGGATCCAGTTTATTTTGTGACTTAATTAAAGGGTTTGGTGCAACGTGCTTAATACACCCTGCTTATCGCGATGTAATATCAATAGATCATTAAAATTTAGAGCAAAAACAGATAATGCATTTTAAACATAATCTCAACTACTAACAATAATTTACTAAACTATCGAGCACTGATAAGTTTTTGATAATAAGACCATATTATTATCATCAAGCTTCTCATGAAGTTTAGTTGATTTTGTTCAAAGTTACTAAAAGGATTGTTTAAATCTCACTAATTGATAATTTTTTTAATGCACAATATAGAGCAATGAAAGAAGGGAAATCGCGCGTTCAGGCCCCGGAGTTTCGGAGTTATGGGCATTTAAGCAATAAAAAAAATTAAGTGGCACTCGGGGACTGCCGCGATAAAGCTATTGCATAGCATTTTTTATCAACTCATGCAATTATAATATTTATGCAATTTTTTTTTGCATAATAAAATTATGCAAAAAATAATTAGAAACAAACAAACAAGAAACGCGCACTGTCACTACTTCGCGAGTGAGATTCGAACCTGCGACATCTAAAGAAAGCGGCCGCTCGCCCACTGCGCCAAACAGAGCTAAATGTGAACCTCTAAAATGTTGAACGATTACTGAACGACGGTGTTAGGTTTATTTTCGTTACGGAATTTCATGATTCGGTCGCCGCGCTCAAACTGCTTGTCCTAGTTCAAAGCCCGCGATAAAAGCTATGCAATAGCTACACATATACATATTGTTTCAACGTTATGAAAACATCATGAGGAATCCTGCACGACTGTGAGTTCTACATAATGTTCTTAAAGGTACGTGAAGTGTTTCCATTGGGCCAGCGTGATGAACTATTTAAGTTCCTTTAACCCCTGTGAGAGGAGATCTGCGCTCAATAGTGAGCTGTTGATAATGATGATGATAAATCAATGGATTGCATTAATCACTATTCGTACTCCATGGTTAAGGAAGGATCAAATTTTGGCAAATTTTTGTGACTTGTTATTATAAAATAAATTTTTTTGGTGCTAAGATTAGCCTATCTATATAACCTTACCTTAACCGCTCCCTTTTTTATCCCGAATTTATCCCTTTTGAACGTTAATTCCCGTTTTTGAGTACCGACCAAAAAAATGAACAAAATACAGAATGATAAAAAACCATTTCAAAATAAAATGTGTAAATAAAGTTGTGGCGTAGAGCTCGCCATAATATACATATTATGTAGGTGTTAGAATACGTCGGCTTTTTATATTGACTCTACCGCAGCGTACTCCGTGAACTGTTTGTACTGTTTCAGATAAAATAATAATTACTTTTACTCAACACTTTTTACATAAAACCTTTTAAAATCACTTTCATAATCCCTAAGTAATAGAATAGAATAGAAAAGTATTTTAGGCGAATCTACCACTGGTGCGGAATGCCGCTCCAGCGTTCCGGAAAGCTAAATCACTTGTAGGCATGTCTTTGACGGCAGAGTGGTAACTAGCCACGGCCAAAGCCTCTGGTCTAAAATCCGAACATAACATCGACCTTCACCCATCTGTTTACCGAATGAAACATTTTTTTTTATAAAATTCCATACATAGACAAATACGTCTTGTATGTATTGCCTATCAAAATATGTTCATGACTATCATTTATTGAAAAAATATTAATTAAATATTTTTTTTAGCGAGTTTCAACGAAGGCGTCGCTCGCAGCCACTATGCTCTATCCTTCTTTATTACACTAAATAAGCTCGGATTTCTCTCTTGCGCAACTTTACTTGCTTTGATTTTTAAACTTTAAATCCTGGCAATAGTGTTTCATGAACGGTTTATTGCAGGCAATACTATACCATCGCGTTTGTTATTAAATAATCTTTTTTTTGATATGTATTTTGATTGGTAAACAAGTGGGTGAAACTCGCTAAAAAATTTTTATTAATATTTTTTTTTAATTAATGATAGCCATGAACATATTTTGATAGGCAATACATATAAGACGTATTTGTCTATGTATGGAATTTTATAAAAAAAATGTTTCATTCGGTAAACAGATGGGTGAAGGTCGATGTTATGTTCGGATCTCGTACTACTCCCACCAAACCATAATATAAACAGTCTCTAATATTTTAGTAGTAAGATTTTATTACTAAGTGAAAACACTTGAAAATTAATTACACCGCTCACAACCATAAATTGTTAAAAAACTACGTTTTAGGCTTCTCAATATTTACAGTTAATAACGAACACGACCGAATTCCCGCGAGCTCCTAAACGACTCACGAGTACCTACGTAATAAACTCGAAACATTATTAAATTAAATAACCAAAATTAATATCAACTTTAATGACTTCAAACTTCTCCTTAAACTAATAAACATCTGAAACCTTGAAAATCCTTATTTAGATCGTTTCATGTCAAAAACATCTCTAAATCGACGAACTTAGAGTTGAGAACTCAATAGCGATACTAAAATTTTACAACAAATAATAATTGTCAATTTCTGTAATACTTAAGTGATAATTATAAAGTTTGCGAGACCACAGATTGTGCCAAATACTTAGACCATATTTTAGCCAAATATAAAGCATTTAAGTACCTGTTCTTTTGTGGTTATACACTGTTATTATATTGACACATGTTTCACTCCAGTAAGTAAAAAATTAAGTAAAAAGCGTTTTTGAATGGATGATAAATTATAATTTTTTACTTTTTGAAGTACCTACCTAATATTAAATATTTTCTAAACATAAAAATAAATTAAGTCAAATACTTCATTGATTTTGTACCGTTAAAGAAAGTTCTATTTTATTATTAAAAACCCACTTAACTCCCAAAAAGTCCAAATGAGGTAATGGAGGATCTGGAATCTTGGACCCCTCAAAAGGAAGCCAATATTACCCACCAGACTATCACTCATAGCGTATTATGCAGATTCTTTTACCCGGATTATATTTTGCGTATTAACTAATTCATGTCGACGGTAATAACTGTAAACACAATACATTATTAATACTTTTGAAAGAGCAAACGCCAAATAAGCAAAGATAAGCCTAGTGGTTAGGACTGCGGTCTCCTATTCGGGGAGTCGCAGGTTCGATCCCGGCCACGCAGCTCTGACTTTTCAGAGTTATGTGCGTTTAAGAAATTAAATATATAGGGTTTGCTTATGATGATGATGATGATGAACCGCCAAGTTTCTGATTCTTTTTGGTTGGAACGGCATTCTGAATCAGCGGTAGATTTACTCGACGATTCGAATGCCCTTTGTAAAAGACTAGCTGATGCCCGCGACTTCGTCCGCGTGGATTTAGTTTTTAAAATACCGCGGGAACCCTAGGTTCTGAACTATACCTATCCAAAAAACCACGTCAATCCGTAGCTTTGTTGCAGCGTGATTGACGGATAAACCAACAAACAAACACACTTTCGCATTTATAATTATGTAATAGTATAAAGGCGAGTAATAAAGGCGATCTAATTAAATTTTAGAACACAAAAGCTACTACTGTGAGTAAAATATAATAGTTAGATATATTATACCTCGTGGACTTTTTTGTAGAGAATAATGAGTAATTTAATTATTTAGCACATAATTTTTCAGCAACAACACGCCAAAAAATGAATTTTATAGGCAAAATGTTGCTACTTTGGGTTACATTATTGCAATTTTCTTAAGGATCTCTAATTTTTGAAAATAAATTATAGCCTATGTTATTTCCTGATAACTTAACTTTCTATTGGTGAAAAAATTGTTAAAATCGGTCCAGCAGTTACAGAGCCTATTCGGTACAAATAAACAAAAAAAACTTTCCTCTTTATAATATTAGTATAGATAGTATACAGGTAGATAACAAAACAGAACGTAGACGGTATTAGAATAGAATATACCTATTCTAATACCGTCTACGTTCCGTCATCAGCAAAATGTAAGAAGAGTGCATAATCCTGCTGCTCGCGTCCACTGAGAGGGTAGCTGGGGGATTAACTTATATTGCTTCCAGGCAATTAATCACAATGACTGTTTATAGATCGTCGAGACTAACGACTACACTAATATAATTACTTTGAGAAACAATGCTTCCGTTTATTTTCTACTTGCCGATGGACTGACTTCGTCTGCGTGGATTTAGTGTTTTTTTAATTCTGACTTTTAAAGTTAGAAAAAAATAATATGCTTGATCTTTTCTGTACAAAGTCGTCACCATTTTCCAAGCCATTACAGATTGAAATAAATAAGCGTTTCCGAGAATCGAGAACAATCAGAAACTGCTATTAAATCAATCGCACAGAAGTTACTGGTACAAGGGGAGTTAAAGGGGGTGAAGTAGGGAGTTCAGTAAAAAATAGGGGTTGAAATTGAGCGGCGACTGTCAAGCCAACCGCGAATGTCTTCGATAATTGTTGCTCCGGAAAGATTTCGCTAACGAGATGAAAACTGAGATGGTTGTTAGAGCCATGGAAATCGCTCGTATTACCACTAGACTTTGCGCGGAGTGAGGTTCTTAAAAATCCCCCGGAACCCGTTTTTCCCCGAAATACCTATAGTTCCTCAACAACTGTATCCTTGCGAAAAGCACGTCGATTCGCTGCTCTCTTGCTGCGTGATTGAAGGGCAAATCTCAAACAGAACACACACTTTCGCATTTATAGAATTAGTAGGAATTTACTTAAACCACTACATGGTGAAGTTACGCTACCGAATTCAATGGTGTTTGGTGTCTAAATGTGAGCAGTATTGTATGTTAATATGGTCCCACAAAATCAAAATGATGACGCGCCTACTTAGCTACATTAAGCTAAGTCGAATATTCTAGCCAAGTTTGGCCGATCCATAAAATTAATTAAAATTTGATTGCTCTTTGGAGCTCGATATTTTTTCATATTTTTCGTAAACATGATCAGGAAACCTGTCGAAAATCTTTTGTTAATATTACAGTGAACGTAACAAGGCTTACGTTTCTTTTTATAATTAACAATGGCTGAAAAAATAATGAGATTCCGAAGCGTTCTCCGTGTTTTATATTATACTAGCTGATGCCCGCGACTTCGTCCGCATGGATTTAGTTTTTAAAAATCCCGCGCGAATTCTTTCATTATCCGAGATAAAAAGTAGCTCTCCCGGTCTGAGGAACCACTAATACATCCATTACTATACCCATGCAAAAAATCGCATCAATCCGCTGTTCTGTTGCGACGTGATTGAAGGACAAACCAACAAACAAACACACTTTCGCATTTATAATATCATGTTTGCTTTATTATAACACTTTTTATAATTGTCAAATTTTTTACCATACTTAACCAAAGACAAAATTACGTTTAGCTGTCATTTACGTTGTTATTCCACTGTCATTTGCGTTTTGTCATTCCATGTCAGATGCGTTTTTGTTATACCACGTTTTATAGTGACTTGACGGAAACGCGGTCGAACGGGATAAAAAGTATCCTATGTCCGTCTCCTGGTTCTAAGCTACCCCTCCACCAATTTTCAGCCAAATCGGTTCATCCGTTCTTGAGTTATAAATAGTGTAACTAACACCACTTTCTTTTATATATATATAGATATAGATTCTCCTAATTTAATATTACCATTATGTTGTACCTTTAGATTTATTGAAGACTTGTAGTGACATATGCTACTTTTATTAATTGTAAGCTGGCTAACTAGCTTAGCTATTGGTAGCAAAAACAGAAACAATAAAACTCTTACATTAAGACGAAACGGAGAAGACAGAAGAATACGTTTGTGTGGACATACGTCCGGCTGCGTTTCCTCTTAACGCGTACATACATACTTGTACAGCCTCCGTTAATCTGTGCGTACCTAAACATGGCAAGTTTAATTTCGCAGAGTCCTAAACACCGCGCGAGTCGCTCGGAGTGAAGTTTTAATTTCCTAATGCTTCTTGCTTCGCTTCCCGCGTCCCGCGTCCCGTCCCAGGGGACACATCCCGCTTCTGTTTCCGAGGACTGATAAATTACGTTATTATCAGGCTTTTAACAACATTTCAGCACGTCTATGGTGATAACCCAGTGGACTTCAGGCTCCTTTTCGGGGAGTTGCGTAGCCCGTATTTTTGATTTTTCGGAGTTATGTACATTTTAAGCATAAACATAGTATTACTTACTACTGTAGTAAGCATACACATAATTATGGTTTAAGAAAACATCGTGAAGGTACCGCCTTGTCTGAGACGTCTCTATAATATTCTTGAAGGTGGGTGAAGTCTGCCAATCTACACTTGGCCAGCGTGGTGTACTATGGCCTATAACCCTTCTCTTAGAGGAGACCTAGGAGCTCAGGTGTGGGCCAGCGATGAGTTAAGGTGAATGTTTGTTTGTTTTTTATTTGGTATGTTAGCGCATTCTTCAATCAAACGGAGCAATGTAGGTATTGACATAATTTTTGAATGAGCGTAGTTGAGGACCTAGAGATTGACATAGGCTACGTTTACGCAAGAAAAATAAAGGGTTATTGTGAGATAATAAAAACTTTCTTCTCTTCTCGCTCCTGAGTCACATTTATAAGCTGTTTTCAAGGGTCATCACGAATCGTTTATCAAAAAGACTCGACGGTTTCCAGCCACCGGAGCAGGCCGGGTTTCGCAGTGGTTACGGCACCATAGACCACATACACACATTGAGGCAGGTCATACAGAAGTCCTATGAGTATAATCAGCCTCTGTGTCTCGCATTTGTGGACTATGAGAAAGCTTTTGACTCCATCGAGACCTGGGCTGTTCTGGAATCCTTGCAGCGATCTCAAGTAGATTGGCGGTACATCGAAGTGTTGAGATGCTTATACAGCTCAGCATCTATGTCTGTCCAAGTACAAGGTGCGTCGACAAGACCTATCCAACTGCATCGTGGTGTGAGACAGGGGGATGTTTCGTCCCCGAAACTGTTTTCTAATGCTTTGGAAGATGTCTCTAAGACGCTTGATTGGAAAGGCCATGGCAACATAAACGGAGAGTACATTTCACACCTTCGTTTTGCTGATGATATTGTCGTCTCGTCGCGAGTTCGCTGCAGGAGCTCCAAGAAATGCTTGATAACCTCCATGCTGCCTCCCGACATGTTGGTCTCCGGATGAACCTAGACAAGACCAAGGTAATGTTTAGCGACCTGGTCGCTCCGGGACCGATTCTTGTCGATGGATCTATTCTTGAAGCTGTTCAAGAATATACATACCTTGGGCAAATTCTGCAGTTGGTTAAAAACAGCTTTGAGAAGGAGATTGACAGGAGGATACAGTTAGGTTGGGCAGCATTTGGGAAACTTCGTCGAGTCTTTTCGTCGCAAATACCACAATGCCTAAAGACAAAAGTCTTTAATCAGTGTGTCCTACCAGTGATGACTTACGGTGCTGAAACGTGGACATTGACAGTGAGGCTAGTCCACAAACTTCAAGTTGCTCAGCGTGCTATGGAGAGAGCCATGTTCGGAATTTCTTTGAGGGATAAAATCCGAAACGAAGTAATTCGCCAAAGAACTAAAGTGACCGACGTAGCTCTTAGGGCGAGCACGCTGAAGTGGCAGTGGGCTGGTCACATTTGTCGGAGGACCGATGGCCGCTGGGGTCGTAAGGTCCTCGAGTGGAGACCACGTCTCGGCAAACGGAGTGTAGGGCGCCCCCCGGCTAGATGGAGCGATGACATCCGGAAAGTGGCCGGCATCGATTGGATGCGAAAGGCCGAGGATAGGCAACGTTGGCGCTACTTAAAAGAGGCCTATGTCCAACAGTGGATGCACTCTGGCTGATGATGAATAAAAACTTTCCCTATACTGACGACTTACGCATAATAATGAAAAGTTACACCAGCCCCTATCGTAAATATGAAGATGAAGCCTTGTTAAATCGTAGGCAGTTACGAAGACGTATCGTCGCCGACATCGCCGTCGTAAATTATAAACGTTAAACCCATAACTGCAAAAATAAACGTACAGCGGAAAATCCCCGAAAACAGGAAAAACAAACTACAAGTTGGCGAGCAAGCAGAAATAAACTTTCACCAGATTCAAACAAAAACAATGGCCCTCTGTTTCGTAAACAATCCAATTATCCTGAAAGACGTCTGGAAGAGGTGACAATTAGATGCTTCGCTCAGATCAACGGGCTTAGATGAGGGAGATCCGAACGCTAATCATGATTTGGGCTTGCATTGAATTACAATAGACCTCTACGACTCACGAACTGGTCGATTTCTTGTGAGCAAATGATCTAGCTGTTAGGAGTGCTTAATTTTTAACCGACTTCAAAAAGGAGGAGGTCCTCCATTCGCCGGAATTGCAGATTTTTTTTATTATACAAAAAAAAGGTTATACTTTATTTCCTATGCCTCCCAGTCAAAACCCATAGGGTTTGTATGCTGGTGCATACAAATCCTTTGTGGGGTTGGCATACACTTTAATTAAAATGTGTTAGTGATTTTAACTAGTAATGTAGAAAAACACCATTTTCATGCTCTATAAAAACTACATTAGTTTTAAAAGTTAACTTACTGAAGATTTTACTGCAAAATCTAAAATTAAGACTTTGAAAATATTAAAGAAACCTAGACAATTTTTTTCAAAAATTGGGAGTTTTGAGATAAAATAGTGTTGCATCAAACGCGCAATCTTCTTCTTCTTCTTTATCAACCGATAGACGTCCACTGCTGGACAAAGGTCTCTTGCATGGACTTACACAGGCCTCGGTCTTGCGCCGCCTGAATCCAGCGGCTCCCTGCGACTCGTTTGATGTCGTCGGTCCACCTGGTGGGGGGTCTGCCAACACTGCGCTTCCCGGTGCGAGGTCGCCACTCCAGCACCTTGGGACCCCAACGACCATCAGCTCTTCGAACTATGTGCCCCGCCCAATTCCACTTCAGTATCGCGACTCGCTTAGCTATGTCGGTGACTCTGGTTCTCCTACGGATCTCCTCATTTCTGATTCGATCCCGCAGGGACACTCCGAGCATAGCTCTCTCCATCGCCCGCTGAGCGGTCCTGAGCCTACTTATGAGGCCCTTAGTTAGCGACCATGTCTCGGATCCATAAGTCATCACTGGCAACACGCACTGTTCGAAGACTTTAGTCTTCAGGCACTGAGGAATTTTGGACGAGAAGACATCTCGGAGCTTCCCGAACGCTGCCCAGCTGAGTTGGATTCGGCGGTTGATCTCTTTCTCGAAATTGGACCTACCTAGCTGGACTGTGTGTCCCAGGTAAATATACTCGTCGACAATTTCGAGTGCAGAGTTCTCAACAATTACTGGGTGGAGCGGTGCATGAGCATTGGACATGATTTTCGTCTTGCTCATGTTCATTTTCAGACCCACCTGTTGAGAAACACTGCTGAGATCGTTGAGCATTGTATTGAGGTCTCTCAGAGTCTCTGCCATGACTACTATGTCATCGGCAAATCGCAGGTGAGTGATGTACTCGCCGTTTATGTTGATGCCAAGCCCGTTCCAATCCAGAAGCGCTAAACGCGCTAAACGCGCAATATACTCAACCAATCACAACAATTGAATTTTTAGGAATAACTGATGCAGGTTTTCTCCAATCGACCAGCAATTGTTTTTCCTAAACTTTTATTTCATCAACGTAAGCGAGTATAGTCCAAGAGAGCGCGGTCGTTATTGACACAAAGATAAACAAGAAAAACTCCGTCCTTAGTTCCTTACACAGCGTGATTTAAAGACAAATACAGAGGGAACTTCTAACGAGTGAGATAAAAGTTTCGTTGAGTCAGCACCGGCTGTGAGTAGCGCAGACTACTGTCAGCTATGTCGTAGACAGTTGAATTGTTATTATTGTACCTACTCATCGTCACGATTATTTTTGACGTGATAACGTCTTATAAATCGATGAACACCGGCTGCACGCATGAAAAAGTGTCACGTTCCGCCTGAGCCTGAGCGTGCAAGCGAAAGCGCGGAACAAGCGATAGAGAGGCACAATCGGCCCAAGCGTTGGCTTGTGACACATTTATTCATCGATGTTTCTTTATGACTTTCTCACGTAAAAATTCTTTTCAAAAAACCGACTTCTAACGCCACTACAAAGTATAAAAATAATTTTAGTTTGTCCACGTTTGTTGAAGTCGGGCGGGCCTATAAACAAACTATGAAACCGATGCGCGACGCTACAGAATATGATAGACTCGTTTGTAGAAGTCGAGCTAGCATCGCGAGTCGGTTTCATAGTTTGTATTTTAGGCCCGCCCGACTTC
The DNA here is from genome assembly GCA_029955525.1 of Oeneis ivallda. Lineage (NCBI taxonomy): Eukaryota > Metazoa > Arthropoda > Insecta > Lepidoptera > Nymphalidae > Oeneis > Oeneis ivallda. Next base: position 404,298 of record JARPMR010000027.1, on the reverse strand, counting down.
AACAAACGTGGACAAACTAAAATTATTTTTATACTTTGTAGTGGCGTTAGAAGTCGGTTTTTTGAAAAGAATTTTTATTTTAAGCTTTTAAGTGTAGTAGGTATCCTATGATTGAGGAGCTAGGACCTGGAGCTCCATGATGTAGTCCATACTTGTTACCTACAATATCAATTCGTAATCGAAATTTCCTAAATCGCCATAGTTTTAGCCTGCAGGATCAGGCTTGAGGAGTTGAAGGTTAAAATTTTTATGGGACCATTTCGCAAACATCCTCTGTCGATTAAAAAAAAATCAGGCGAATCGGTCCAGTAATCCCGGAGAAATCGGTGGACATACATAGAAAAAAAAAAAAAAAAGATACCGACCGAATTGAGAACCTCCTCCTTTTTGGAAGTCGGTTAAAAACTATCGTCCGTAAACCGACTTTACAGACAACCAATTTTTTACTTATCGTAGTCAAGGACTTGTCATCGAATAAAAAAAATAGCTATTGTCATGATTTTATAAAAATGACGGTGTTAAATGAATTTTTTAAGTGGCAATTCTTTCAGTGTGGCAACAACTTGTTTTATGTTGGTAGTTGTTAGTTGTTGGCAAACATGGTTGCGTTGGCCAATCAGGAATAAGCGCACGAAGCCCCAACAAAATGACGCAGAGTGGGAGAAATAGGGGGGGTAGTTAAACCACGGCCGGACTGTCGAGAGGGCAGTTAGTGTTCGAATTTTGAATGGCTCGGTTATAAAGTGAAAAGTATCGATATTTCTGACAACTTCAGAAGTGACAATATGAACCCAATGGTATGTAAGAAGTGATTACTTTGTATGAAATGTTATACCTTCAAAATAGTTGTGAATAATTATTTTTCAAATAGCTAATTATTATTTTATCGATTATAGTATTTTATATGGAATTAATGGTGTTAATTTAGTAATAAGTTGTTGAAAGGCTTTGTCCTTTACAATAATTTTATTAAGACTACAGTGATTCTATGATATCACATGGAACATTTGGCTAAGGCTACTCTTTGGTACTGTTTTCCTGTGATATTGTTAGCATTGCGATACCCATCATTAATTTCGGGTAGGTCAATTTTCATATTGGATTATATCCCGTATGATCATGACGAAAAGCTATGTTGACATATCAGTTTGGATCATTTGGTCAAAGCGACTCTGATAATGTATCCTTGCTATATTCAACATTTGGAGAAATAGTCTTTCTTATGTTATGAGAACTCCATACATTTAGAAGATGTTAAAAAGTTCGTATGACATCAATTATGAATCATTTATATAGTACCCACATTATATAATTTTCATAGTTTAATTTTGCCGGTGTTAAGTTAAGGCCGATAATATTAATACAGTTGCGAACTCTATGAACAGTTTATAAACAGTGTGGGGTTGATAAGGATAGCGAGTGAATATAAATCTGTGAGATTTAACAAAGTTTATTCTATATTGGACTAAGTGTGAATGAATGAAATTTTATTCACAAAAATGCAGGTACAACATGATTGTAAGTTCATATGTATCCATGTTACTATAATAGTGAAGTTATGTAAGTCCTTAATTTATTTATTTATTTTAAGTTTTAACCATGTGTGTTAATGCCATTCGTTTCAACTGACTAAAAATTTAATCGTCATGTTTTATTTGGAGGGTAAAATGAAATAATGAGTTGAGTGAAAATGATAGTTTGTGGCAGCCAAAGTTTGATAGATATGTTTGATTCTAAGCCTTCTTACTTGAAAGGCATAGTTAGACTATGGGTTGAGTCAAAATGATAGTTTTAGTTTTAGACGGTAACTATGATGTTACCTACTGTATTAGACCATGTGTGTCTGTAGATGGTAACTATGTATGCTACCTACTGTATTGGACCAGTGCGTCTATAGGCGGTAAATAAGTATTTTACCTACTGTATTGGACCATGTGTGTCTGTTGATGGTAACTATGTATGTTACCTACTGTATTGGACCAGTGCGTCCATAGACATTCGATCAGTGGCCAAGTATGCCCGTGGGTTTCAAAGAAGTGATAAATTCTATTTGGCGGACTACGGGTGTCCTAAAGATAAGTGAGTGTCAAGTTATACATGAAATCAAATGAAATCGTTTAGTTGCTAAATGTGAGTAATAAAGCGATAGTAATATATTGTAATAATATGCTCTTTCATATTTTGCCATATTATGCATGGTGTGCAAATTCTCAGTTAAGTATCTGCATTCAATTGAAAAACAATAAAATATGTCGTACATAATATTTTGATAGTTAAACAAAGTAGTTTATGATAGTTTTATATCCACTTGTGTAATTATTTATTATTTTGAGCCTCTGGGCTAATATTTTTCTCGGTTCACGATACTAGTGTGCATCACAGGAAGATAAGTTCTATTTATTACAATTTTAAACATTACTGAAATATGTTCTCTATTTGAGAAATTTAATTCTAAAAAGTTATTTGGTCCACTTTATTGACAGAATTTTATCTTGACACATTGAAGGTATTAAAAATATTTCTGTAAAAAAAGAGACCTACTACTACTATAATAGTTTTTATATCATAGACATTTACTTCAATATTTTTATATTTTTATAATATTTAAGGAAATATTGGTAAATTTAAGTATCGTGTACGTGATGCAAACTATGTTACACGTTTTCCGCCATGATTTCATTATCTTCCTAAGATTCAATTCTTAATTTTGATCTACCCGCCTAGTAGAATAAAATCAGAACCAAGCCGAAATCGAGAATGATTATCATTATTGGACATGAGTGAATCTCTTTCAAAGGGTTCTGCTGTTTTTTTTAACCAGCTTCTTTTAGTATTTATTTTTTTACAAACTTTAAAATTACCGTAATTTTGCAAGACTGTCAAAAATCAGATGAAATTAAGAGTACTTTCTTCATTATTAGGTGGTCGTGTAGCTTTTTGGTCAGCATTTACGGGAAGGATACGCGATTGGTTGACCGCGTGCATTTTATGTTGCATTGTTTTGTAGGACTTACCATTATTTTTTAAAATAAATATATTAATATGAAGTTATTATGGAACGAAATAAATATACCTTCGGGTCGTTTAAGTTGGTAAATATTAAAAAAAAAAAAAAAAGTTTGAAGAATCACGTCTATGTTATATACTTTGCTTTATAATAATGCGTTTGTAGAAGGTTTGTAGGGTTCAAAAAAAGAAACCAGACGAAAAGAGGGTTATTTTTAAATTCTTTGTGACAGTTTATAATAGGTATGTACGTTATCTCAGTAAGATCAGTATGTTGTATTACCTGATTACAGAGTATGGTAGGTACATGCAATATTTTATTCATAAGGACTTGACTTGATGAACTGAGGAACGGGAAATCGCAATTAATACGTGGTGTTGTAAATAATACATATTATTATTATTTTGTATATAACTTCAGTAGCAAGCTTTGGTAGCAAATATATTAGTGACACATAGTGTTTTTGAGAGTTACCTAGTATTATCATTATGAATATTTGAAGTTGATGAATATGATGAAAATGAACTTTTCTTTAATGAAGAATATTATAATAAATATATTCTAATGAACTGTTTCTTTGTGAGTTGATGAAACATTTTTGTTTTGAGGATATTCATTACGGGTACGATAGGCGGGGTATATTGACGAGGTTTTCTTCATGAATTATTGATTATTTATAATTCTTGTAAATCCATTTGGTGATCGATTTACCAATTTATTGCGATGAAAATTACGATTATTATTAGGGAAAATAAATAAACAGTTGTATCGTATACTTACGTATAAAAACAGATAGAAACTGACGAAACATGCGAGTATGTTAAAATACACTTACGAAGGTAAACTGGAGCAAAATATTGTGCAATACTTGGAATTATATCTAATGTTGTTTTGTCTTATTCTTAAAATTATCTTGTCTTGATTTAGATCTACTCGTATTTAACTGTGCTAATGGCATTTTAAAAAAATACTTTATTAGCGGCATTCTTAAACCTTTCTTAGAGAAAGTTAATGTGTGTGTTTATGAACTATTTAATGTAAGTGCCCACAAGTTGACGCATATGTAAACATTTTCCAGCATTGGTTCTACAAAGATAGGCAGCAAGCAGATTATTTATTTATAAATAGGTATTTCAACGCATTGAGCGTCAACTTGCGCCTGTAGTAGAAATTTAAAAGATAATATTTTAAAAAGAAACTCTTCGTGGAAGTTTTGAACGATAATATCATTAATTTTATAAATAATTTGAATATGAATTGAATTTGAATTGGATTGAATTTGAATTGGATTTGAATTGAATTTGAATATATTTATGTTATTTTCATTATTTGTGTAAAAGAAAAAAATCTAAAATCTATTATCAGATGAATTGGACAAAGGTGAAGCTTATCTCTATGTGGAGATTTCTTTCAGCGTGCTTAAAAGTGACAGGTGAAATTAAAAAGTGGTGCATAGGTATAAAATGTACATCCTTATATAATTATATACTATAATAATATACTAGCAAAAAGCTGAGCTTTGTGAGGGCTCGCGTAGTTTTTCTTACGGGTATTATGTTCCGTTGCAGCGATGTTAACTCTTTGGTTTTCTGGCAGATGTCCTTAGTAGTGCAATAAGATTCTATCCAATGAAGTTCATTCTTTTTTATAATTAAATTATACAATAAACCATAAATACGCAAAAATACATAAATATTTTTATTAACATTTTTATAAAAATATTATATAAAAATTATAATTCTATACAATACATTAAGATAGTGCTGCTTCACTCTAAATTTGAAAATGTGTATTGACTGTCTTCAATATGCTGAGGCAGTGAGTTTCATAGGCAATAATGCGGTGAACGAAAGATTTTTTTTTTTGTTTCTGAACATTTCCAATCTGATTTAGTAATTGGTATGGTAAAAAGAGTTTCGTTGACAACAAGCAATAATTATAAAAATAGAAATTAAGGAATGGTGATTTTGAGAGGTCGTTCGTCAGGTACATTACAAATCGATAGGAACGGATATAGTTAGATTGTCTAGGTATTTTTAAAGGATCTAGCAATCAAGTTCAGTGTTGATTAGTAGCTAGAGATTCTGAGATCACCTGCGAATAAAAAAAAAATATATATATATTGCGACTGCTTGAAACAGAGATGAACATTAGTAATGTTGGGGATAGATTCTCAGAATTCAAACCGTTTACCATTAACGAACAAATTAATTGTTTTGATTGACGATTATTTATTTATTTTAATACAAATTAGTAATTGTTTATTTTAGATTTATATAGTATATATTCTTGTTGACTATATTTTTTGGATCAATAATAAATTTTATATTATTGAAATTACTATTTAAATGACTGTGAATGATACTTTTTTTTTACAAAATATTTGATGATGAATGTTTTATAAATAAGCGATTTCAAAATAAAAACATTGCTTAAAGAAATGAATAATATAATTAATTATTTGATACAAGTTCTGGGTTGTAGCCAGTAGATCTGTCAGGTAAAACATTTTTTTTTGAAAAGACAAATTATTGCATGATATTTTTATAAATTCGTAGTCTACAATACTCGATAATACAGAACTGATGGCACCGCATTCACGAATGTGGTGGCGAGATAAACTACTTGTTTAGGATAAATAAGAGATAATTTGATATTATTGGAATTTGCTTAAATAGACCAAACCAAGGTGAAGTAAGTTTGCTTTCGAAGTGAGTGAGTCACTTAATTGATCCGATTTCAAGATGGTATTTAAGTGAATAGTCAGTATACAATATTCAGTAACATGATTGAAAAGAAATAGCGTAATAGTAATAAAAAAAATGACAATTAGTAAATATTTGTTGCGGTGTATTTTTACTGGTTCTTCCCGCTAGGTTGCGGTATTTCGGACCATAATTTTTAAATTAAAACTTAAAAATTTAAGTACCTACTTAATATTATTTTTTAATTGAATAGACAAATATTATGAACGCAGAGTTTAGTTTGTAATTGACAGTTAGTTAAATGAAATTGTTAACTTTAACTGAAAATTATGTTGAGATTAATAGAACGAATAAAGATTTGAATGAAATGAAAAAGTTTAGGGTTGAATTTGTGAATAAATTAAAATTTTTAATTTTTAGTCTTGAGATATTTAGTCTGAAGATTGGATTTTTAGTGAGATTATGACATTTTTATAATGAAATGATAAGGATTGAATGAGTTGGGTTAACCTCGCTCCTAAAATATCTTAGAGACTGTGTTGGCTAAGCTACGATGAGTAGTTGTTTCACGTAGCACGAGATACTTAGTTCCTAAATAGGTCTAAACCTCTCGTTAGAGAGTATTATGTTCTGTGGGTCTAAAGTTTCTATAACTAAAAGTGTAGTGTGTAGGTAATATGAAATTGGTATTAATTGGTTAGTGCTAGAGTAATTCGTCATATTAAAATAATGATCAAGCTTAGTAAAGATAATTAGTTTCGAATCTGATTCACAATAAAATAAGTCCAGTGAGAATTACGACCGAATGTCATGATCAAAAATTAGGTTAAGTTGATACATATACAAAAAGATAATCGATTTAGTTGAAATGTAGTGTGGGTATATTAACAAAAAAATTATGGATATCTTTTTATGTTATTCTAATGCATGTTGATAACAGTGTTGAAGTGCAACATTCCAGCAAAACGGTTTACATTGTGTGTATGATATAGATATATAGATATATCTATGTATGTAAGGTATGCGGTTACCAGATTTTTAGTAGGGTACGTGCGCCGGAGGCTGCACGATATCGGATGGCCGAATGTCATGATTTTATAAAAATGACGGTGTTAAATGTATTTTTTAAGTGGCAATTCTTTCAGTGTGGCAACAACTTGTTTTATGTTGGTAGTTGTTAGTTGTTGGCAAACATGGTTGCGTTGGCCAATCAGGAATAAGCGCACGAAGCCCCAACAAAATGACGCAGAGTGGGAGAAATAGGGGGGGTAGTTAAACCACGGCCGGAGTGTCGAGAGGGCAGTTAGTGTTCGAATTTTGAATGGCTCGGTTATAAAGTGAAAAGTATCGATATTTGTGACACTATTAATATTATAAATGCGAAAGTCTTTGTTTGTTGGTTTGTCCTTCAATCTAGACGAGTGACAACGTTAGTCATGAGGTGATATAAGAACCACAGGTTGGTAGAGATGAAATTTGAATTCGAATTAGAATCGCGACGGGGCAACGCATCGATGTTATTTCTAATTTCAGAAAATTTCAGAAGGCAAGAAACTATCAAACTACTAGAGAGAAACTCACAAAAATTCTGTACATAATATACAGCTTTAACCCTTAATACGCGTTGTTGTAGTTTAAGACCCTAAACGGAAAATAAATTGTTTCGAATTTGGAGAGTACTTCATAAAAATAGGCGGGGCCAAAACCCATCCGCGGGGCACACCCCCTTTACGTACTAAGAGGTCACGTAGATAAAATAGATGGCGCTGGTAAAAATAAATAACTTTCATTTTTATGTTTAATAATATTTGATATAGAAAAGCACTATTTTGTTTAAAAATATTTTTAATACATACCTACAAAATATATAAATATTATAACTATTTAAAAATACTCAATTTTTATCGTATACAGGAGACGGTTTATTAAAGGTAGGTATAATATTATTCTATTTGAAAATTTAAAGGTATCAGCTTAATACACAATCTGGAAGATGAGAAATCTAAAGAATAACATAAGGTCACAAGTAAATTGGTTAACAATTACTATACCTACTTAATAAAATGAAGAGATCCGTAGGAGAACCAAAGTCACCGACATAGCTCAGCGAGTCACGAAACCATGCGAAACTGAAGTGGAAATGGGCAGGGCACATAGTTCGAAGAGCTTAGTCGTTGGGGTCCCAAGGTGCTGGAGTGGGGTGGAAACTCAGTGTTGGCAGACCCCCACTAGGTGGACCGACGACATCAAGCGAGTCGCAGGGAGCCGCTGGATTCAAGCGGCGCAAGACCGAAGACTGTGGAAGTCCATGCCGTATTAGCCTTTATAGTCGTTTAAAAAACATCTATAAAGAAATATCTTAAAATCGATTCTCGCAAACAAATCGATTCATTCACGAGTTTTATTTTTATTTTTACTGTACTGTACGGACTGTAGCCTAGGCAATGGGGCGGTCTGTTGTATGGAGACCCCCACATCAAATCCTCAGTCGATGAAATTTGGCGGGGTTGTAGTATGGGATGACCCAAAATTTACACAAAAATATCCAAAAAAAAATCCATGCGGAAGTTAGGTATTTATACCTAAAAGTACAAATAGCTCAATATTTTGAAATAAATAATTTCTCCGTCCAATTTTTTTTTACCAAACTAATTATTAGCCTTAATAAGAGGTACTTGATAAAAATCCAAAACTTTTTTCAAACGGAACTGTCACTTTTTAAAGAGGTTTCCTTTTTTGTCCGTAATTTCGACCACAAAATTGCTCAGTCAATTTTTCATTTTTAAATGTCCTTAAAATGTAATTTAGCATAACGTGTAAGAAAATCCAAAAAAAAATCCATACCAAAATCTATTTATCTTACTTCAACTGAAAATTGTTTATAACTCGGTATGAAAAATTTCTCAATCCAATTTCTTTTTTTTATCATAGTAGGTAGTCACATTTACACTCTTATCCTAAATATCCAAAAAAAATATCACGAAGAACATTGATATTGAAACAGATTTTTTGAAATCTAAACTGCGGTTTCGCGATAATGCACCTTAATTCATGAAACATTGGGTATAGTTTAGCGTGCGCGAGCGAAGCGACTTCACAAAATAATATACATGTTACTACATGCCTTCTATAATGCTAAATATTGAACATAAACGTGCAACAGAACATTAATTTATTTGTACAAGATAAATGAGCTTAAATAAGGGCTCATAAATTATTTTTTTTGTAAGCTTATGTCTAGGTAAGTAAATTAAAATAAAAAATTAAGTGGCACTCGGGGACTGCCGCAGTAAAGCTATTGCATAGCATTTTTTATCAACTTATGCAATTATAATATTTATGCAATATTTTTTTTTTGCATAATAAAAATTATGCAAAAAAATAATTAAAAAACAAACAAACAAGAAAAGCGTACTGTCACTTCTTCGCGAGTGAGATTTGAACCTGCGACATCATACACCATACGGTAAAGAAAGCGGCCGCTCGCCCACTGCGCCGAACAGAGCTACTTGTGAACCTCTAAAATGTTGAACGCTTACTGAACGACGGTGTTAGGTTTTTTTTCGTTACGGAATTTCTTGATTCGGTCGCCGCGCTCAAACTGTTTGTCCTTGTTCAAAGCCCGCGATAAAAGCTATGCAATAGCTTAAAATTCAATTTTTTTTCATTACTTGGATTTGTGGAAATAAAGGAGGAAATGTATTAAATATATTTTGTTTAAGTACGTATTTGGCACGCCAGAAATTTGCAAACTGTTTAAAGCAAAATGCTAGACAGTTTATGCAACTGATATCGACGCTGGAAATTTCAAATGTCGTAAGGGACATTCTGTCGTAAGTACACTTGATTCACCATCGAACTTGAAATTTTTCTTTCTATCGATCTGTATATTTATTTAAAATTTTGATATCTCTTATAATTATAAATAAGGACTGGAGATACGAAATGTAATACTTTGTAGTAAGTAACAAAAAAGTAAAATTTTAGTTAGTATAGATCAAATTTTAGATTCTAACTTTCTTGTACAGTACCCGGCGATATATATTGCACATCGGCCATTAAGCCGATGTGAGATATATATCGCCGGTGCAATATATATATATAGTATATAGTAGTAGTACATACAGTACCCGGCGATATATATTGCACATCGGCCTTATGGCCGGGTACTGTAGCTTTTTGTAATGTCGTAATTCATTTCAAACTGTCTGGTTTCTATGCTGTAACGCGTCTACAAAAATTAAAAATTCTTTACGATCTAAAATCTATTTTGGTATTTAAAAATTTTGAATTAACATTGACGTAAGTAGCGACGAATTGATATCGACCCTGGAAATTTCAAATGTCGTAAGGGACATTTTGTCCTAAGTACACTTGATACACCATTGAACTCGAAATTTTTATCTCTATCGATCTGTATATTTTAAATTTTGATATCTCTTATAAATAAGGACTGGAGATACGAGATGTAATATTTGTAGTAAATAATAAAAAAAGTAAAATTTTAGATCGTATAGATCAAATTTTAGATTCTGACTTAGTAAATATTTTCACGATCGCTTCGCTCGCGAAAATTTCCATTACAGATTGATATTCGACCGAGCGAAGCGAAGGTCTTTGAGTTAACTAGGGCGATTTGCACTTGTCCGTCCGTCCGTCCGTCCGTCCGTCCGTCTGTCAGAGCCTTATAACTTTTGAATTACTGAACGTAATTACTTCAAATTTAGATATAATATGTAAACCGATGGCCTCCAGCCGAAAATGGCTTAAAAAGTTATAAAAATCTTTATTTCAGGGGGGCTCTCATAGAAGCGAATGCGAAGTAAAAAAAAAAATATCGCGTTACATAAAATTGTTACGTATCATTTTAAAGATAATTTTGAACTGAGTACAAAAATAATTTTTTTTTAATTTTTCCCTTAAAATTGACGAAATGGGGGGCTTTCAAAGTGGCGATTTTATACGCTCGCTTGAAGACGCTCTCTAGAAAAATCCGCTATGGATTTTCAAACTGATTTTATGTTTTTAGGTCACTTATATCCTGTACTTGAACAACAAATACTAAAATTATATGAATATTATAAAGAAACGAGATTATTTAATTTTTAATGGGCGTCAGTAATTCATATAGCATCAACATAGCTTCACAATAATGCTAATAGATGGCGCAGTCAGTAACTATTCCCATGGAACTACGAGTTAAATTCAATGTTTGATAAATAATTCAATGTTTTCACTAACGTTCCCTAACCTTTACGGGCTACCTATAAGTTAGGTGATTGATGTTTTCTGTCAACTTATTTATCACGATCCTGTACGGGACACCTAAAAGGATATTGGGACGGATGTTAGGACTTAGGATTGTATTTAGGAGCTACCTACGTTAAGAGACTCCTACTTAGGGGATGATTTAGGTATGTTTGGTGAAAACGGGCATAATAATAATGTCAGTTTTGGTTATCATGTATCGATTGAATGAATAATCATGGGATACCGTTACCGCGAGGTCTCAGTTCGGGGCGAACCACTAGTTTAGGTATCAAATATGGAATACATAGCTGCGTAGTACGGCCGTTAATCACTGGCCTATATCATTGAGCTCAAGGTACCAACTCCTCAATCCTGATGCTGCTGGGCTTCGGCCCACCAGACTCAGCTAGCCTTAATTAAATCATTGGGTCGTTAAAATAATCTAGGAACTGACACAATATTGTAGAGATTTGTAGGGGCGGCAAAATTTGAATAGCCTCCTGGCGGCAAATGTGTAAATCTGGTGTGCGTTGCGCCTCCGTTTGTTTCGACGTTTCTTATATGCCCATCCGACTTCAACATACGTGTAGAAACAAAGATTATATATGTAATTTATGGAGGCGTTTGAAGTTAGTTTTTTGAAAATCGTTATTATTTTTAGTGGCCTAGGAGTGCAATATTCTGCAGCATCAGGTCTGATTTTCAGGTCAGGTGATAGAATCTGGAGTTCGTGGTGTAGTCTAACTAAAGGTAATTGGTCTTTACAATATGAATTCACAATCAAAAATTCCTAAATTCTCACAGCTTAAGAGTGCAGCACCCTGCAGCATCAGAATTGAGGAGTTGGGGCCTCGAGCTTAACGATGTAGTCTATGCTTGATACCTATTACTTACATTATTAATACACAATCGATATTTTCTAAATCTTCATAGTTAATAGCAAACATTCTCTTTCAAATAAAAAAAAATGCGATACGGTCTGAAATCTCGAAGAAATTGGTGTACATACCTGCATGGAAAAAAATATGAGCCGATTGCGCGCCGATATAAACTTCCTTTTTTTGAAGTCAATTATAAAGTATCTAACTTTATTTTAGAGTAAATGAAATACAAAAATGGAAAATTAATTAATTTTTTTTTGTTGGCAAGGGGGGCGCAGGCGGATTTTCGCACCCCGGCGTCCAGTGTGGTTAAGACGACCTTGTCTATGCAATGGTCTGATTCCAATCGAATGTGCTAGATAACATTCAAAGACATTACAAAGTATATTGTTTTTAACATACTTGGTAATGTCTTGAAATAATAAGTTGTAAATATTTAAGAATCGACCTTAGCCTAAACGACACAAACAGCAAAAGGCGTTAGCTTAGTTTATTTACAAATAGCAAAAGCTCTTTGTTAATAAAGTAAGTCAATTTAGAAAAAATGCATGAAAGAAGTGTCTCAATGAAAATTAATGATTGTTAAAAATCAATGGAAGAAGAGTCCAACATTTCAAATGCACCAAAAATCTTCTAAAGATGTAAGAATTGAATTGGAACCTGAAATATCTGTAGCAAAATGCAATGATCTGAAAAGTTTAATGCAAATATAGAACAATATCAATACGGTTTTATACTTCAAATGTTCTAAAAAAAACTCTAAAATTATCAAGCAATGAGTTGTCTTCTATTTAAGAGTACTACTATTTTCTATTTATTGTCATCGAACCAATTTTGACAAGCGACGTCATTAATCTGATAATTTTATAAGCTTATTATTAAGCTTATTTTAGTAGCTGAGTGAGCAAGACTTTTCAGGCAGTTACGACAAAATTACTTCTATTATACTATTAGGCTTAAGGTGTAAGATTCTTTTTACGTGATAACGTCTTATAAATCAATGAACACCAGCTGCACGCACGACAAAGTGTCACGTTCCACCTGAGCCTGAGGGTGAAAGCGAGAGCGCGGAACAAGCAATAGAGAGGCATGATCGGCCCAAGCGTTGGCTTGTGACACATTTATTCATCGATGTTTCTTTATGACGTGACGTTATCACGTAAAACTATGGTCCGTAAACCGACTTTACAGACAACCAATTTTTTTTATTTTATTCCAAAATTTTTCGATATTATTATATTAAATTGATTATTCATATTTTTTTGTTATACTATTACAAGATGATGCCCGCGACTTCGTCCGCATGATTTAAGGTTTTTTGATTCCCACGGGAACTCTAATTTTCCGGGCATCACAAAAAAAATATTTTTTTTTGTGATGCAACTACAAATTTACGATTTTCGGATTTTTTTCCTTTACTTGTGCTACATGACAATTGACATTGCTTCATGCCAAATTTCATGATTCTAGGTCAACTGGAACCCTCTAGGTCTTGCGAGTGTTAAAATATGCGGCATAGATGGACCATAAAAGGCCGTATTTTTTGATTGCGTCGACTTAGACTTTGTCACAGCTACAAGGGATTGCAGACCTGAGTATTTGATACTATTTTCAACTTGATACCCTCCATGTGTTCCTGAGAAAAAGGGTATTGATAGACGGACAGACAGACGGACAACGAAGTGATTCTAGAAGGGTTCCGTTTTTAGTACGAAGTACGGAACCCTAAAAATGAGAGTTATGACAGTTTAAAAGGTAAAGTTTTGTTTGGTCCTCCTGAAAATTAGGGGTTTGTCGCTTACAAAATTTGAAATATCCAGCATCGATGTATCGGATTACACACGGACCTCGGATTACAAAGGGCGTAAAGGACATTTTGGCCAAAACTGGAACTTTTTAATGGTATCATACTCAGTTTTTAACGCTCTTTCCATCTGTCTTATTTACGTCTCAATATTCGCTAAAAATGTCGTTAACGATCTAGATTTTTGGTGTTCTTAAACATGAATTTTCGAATAAATAGGTCACTACTAATGGTACTACACTATGTAATGCATACATAGCATAATATCTATTAAGTATATTGTAAAAGTATTTTGAAAAGAGCAACTGCCGAGTTTCTTGCTGGTTCTTCTCGGCAGGAACGGCATTCCGAACCAGTGGTAGACTCATTGACGATTGTAAAAAAACTTGTAAAAGTTTATTTGAATAAAAAAAACATTTCTATTCTATTCTATTCTAATGGTCGTAAAGCTTGAGCTTTAACATAATATCATCAAAATTATTATTTTTTAATTTTAAAAAGTAAAAAATATTCATATCTATTTCTTCTTTATCAACCTATAAACGTCCACCCGCTTTCAGGAGTTCCGCAATGATTCCGTCATCACCAAGCGCTTTATTGTTCTTGAGCTGTTTGAGAGCCATACTAATCTCGTATAGGCTGACTAACACCTGGGACATCTTCGGTATAGTTCATAAATCATAACGAATAATTGATCGTCATAGTCACCGTCGTTGGCAACAGATTTTGATTGACAATTGCACTGTCGATTCAACGAAATACAGTCGATTATCGAGTGCAGGCTCGCGTCACCGTAGAAAAAATATGTCGATATAATAGGCAGATAATATGTCGGGTCTCGTGACGTCACCACGCTCCTGCTTCCCTTGATGGATTAAATATAAAATATTTCTTTCTAAAATGTTTATAGTTTTTAATGCGCTTGATTATTTTTTTGGATATTTTGATACTTGATACAAAAAAAATAATTGTAATCATATCAATAAAAAAAATGGATGGAGAAATTATGCACTGTGAGTAAAAGGGTAGTTTTTGAAAAAAAATATAGTCTCTTGGTATATTGTTTGGATTTTCAAGTTGTAGGTACAAAACGGCTATAAAAGGACATTCCAGTGAAAAAAATTCACAGAGCAATTTTTCGCTGCAAGTTACATTGAAAAAACGTATTTTTCAAAATTTGGTGGTTTCGACTAGGAGTATATTTTGGATATTTTATATTTTGTTTCTAGACTTTACATGAATGTTTCAGGTGAAGAAAGTTTTGACCGAGCATTTTGCCGAACTGAGATATTAAGCATAAAAGAGTTTAGGTAAAAATACCTAACTTCCGTTCTAATTTTTTTTTGGATATTTATAAAATACGTTTAACTACTGATACTTTATCATTCTGTAAAGTTTCGTCGCCTGAGGAATTGATGTTGGGGTCCACTAGCTTCATTGCCTAGACTACTGACGCTTCGCGAGAAGGATGCGTCTTTGCACACGCGAGGCGTTGCGCGGCGCGTGTCGCGCGAAAAACTCAAACATAATATTATGGAAAAGTATGAGAACGAGAGAGAGCAGCATCAGGATTGAGGAGTTGGAACCCGTAATTTTTATAGGACCATCTCACAAACCATTTCGCAGTGAATTAAAAAAGGTTGGAAATCTCGGAGATATCGATGTTCTTAGGTAGAAAAACACAATTCCTCCTTTATTGAAAGTCGGTAAAAAGTAGCCTTATAACCGTTGCGTATCAAATCAAAGTTTATAATATCAGCTATCTACCAGAGAAAGTCTCGTCAAAATCAGTCCAGCCATTCCCGAGATAAGCCAGAACAAACAGACAGACAGACATACAAAAAAATTTGTTGTGTTTTGTTAAAAGTACCGCAATAGATATACAAGATGGAGTCTCAAACCTGTGAACGCGTCAAAAATCGCAGAGGTGAATATTGCGAGCCAATATTTTGTTTTTGACGTGATAACGTCTTATAAATCGATGAACACCGGCTGCACGCACGAAAAAGTGTCACGGTCCGCCGGAGCCTGCGCGTGCAAGCGAGAGCGTGGAACAAGCGATAGAGAGGCACGATCGGCCCAAGCGTTGGCTTATTTCATCAATGTTTCTTATTAAAATGGCGATTTTTGTGGTTAAAATGTGAAAACACTAAAAATGACGATCTAAAACAATCAATAACATCACCTGTCCTGCAAAATAATAAATTGAATTTTTTAGAAAATAATCAAATTAGAGTTCGCCATTTGCTCTGTGTGGCCAGTTTCTTCTTCTTCTTCTTCTTCTTGATCGCGTTCTTCATTTCTGAAGGTCGTGTCCGTAATTCAGGTTTTTCGTAACGGTGGTCACTAAAGCCTTCCACTCCTGTCGGTCCTCAGCCTTCCTTATTGCGGTCGTAAATGGGAGGCCAGTGAGTGTCTTGATCTGGTCCGACCAGCGGCTAGGTGATCGGCCGCGAGGTCTTTTGCCCTCCACCTTGCCTATGACTATCAGTTTGTCTAAATTACTGGGAAGGCGTCGGGCAATGTGGCCAAAATACCCCAAGATCTTCTGATAGCAAATTGTGGACAATCTAGTGCCAATGCGAAGTTGCTCCAGGATAGACTTGTTTGTCCTCTTAGCCGTCCACGGTATGCGAAGCATCCTTCTCCAACACCACATCTCAAACGCGTCAATCTTTTTTCTCTCTGCCGCTCGGATCGTCCACGCTTCAGAGCCATAGAGGCCAGTTACCAGTGGCCAGTGGCCAGTTTACGAACCCAAAATTTCCCTAATACTATACCGATAATATTCGAAAGGCGATTGCGGATAATGTCACTTTTAAATTTCCTTCCCAAGACAGTCCTAGATCTACGATCACAACTGATGGTAAGTGACGATGCGGTTTGGATGGTAACGGGCTAACTTGGAAGGAGATAAGCTTGGATTTATTACATTTTTACACGTTATCGTGCCGGAACGCTAAATCCTTTAGCGATCTTTGATGGTAGAATGGTAACTAGCCACGGCCGAAGCCTCCCACCAGACCAGATTTGAGATATTTCAGAAATTATAAATTTCGAAATTTTCCCCATCGTTATTCAGACTCAAGAACAAGGCAGTTCTTATTTTTTTTTGATTTTTTTCACTTTTTCGTTTTTTTTATTTTCCTTTTATTCGTCTTTATTTTAATTTTTATTTTTTTATACGAATATTTTACCGGGAGAAAGTAGACAGGCTACTTTTAGCGACAGCGATTGGCGATTGACTTTTAGCGATTATCGATTAATCAATGAGTTGGGAATAGGGTTTAGGGTTCCCACGGATCAAAAATAGGAAATGGTTACCAAAATTTTAAAAATTTAGCGCCATATTGAAATTCTTTGTTATTGCACCGATGTCGTTCAAAATCGATATTTAGGGTCCCCTAGAGTCAAAAAAGACGAAATGGTGCCAAAATTTAAAAAAGTCAGTGCCATATTGAAATTCTTTGTTATTGCACCGATGTCATTTAAAATCGATATTTAGGGTCTCCTAGCGTCAAAAGAGAGGAAACGGTTGCCAAAAATTTTAAAATTCAGCACCATGTGAATAAAGCCAGCGGTCCCGATGGAATTCCAGCAATAGTTTTGCGGAATTGTGCTACTAAATTATCCCCTGTTCTGACCCGCCTGTATCGTCTCTCTCTCAGTAAAGCTCAAGTTCCTGAATCCTGGAAGCTGGCAAATGTACAGCCTGTTCCTAACAAAGGTATTCGTGCCGACCCGGCGAACTATATACCCATCGCTATCACCTCCTTACTATGTAAGTCCATGGAGCCCATATTAAACACCAAGCTCCTGGCATACCTGGAGTCTAATGATCTTATTTCAGACAATATGGTTTCCGTCAAAAACAGTCTGTGGAGATCTACTCGTGTATGCCACACACATTTGAGGTGAAGCTGTGGAGAAACACGGAGAGGCCCTCGCGGTCTCTCTTGATATATCTAAAGCTTTCGATCGGGTCTGGCATGACAGCCTTCTTAGTAAGCTGCCGGCTTACGGTCTTCCAGGTAGCTTATGCGACTGGATATCTGACTTCTTGAGTGAGCGATCCTTCCGAGTAGTCTTCGATGGCTGCTCTTCGGATCTTATGGCTATTAATGCCGGAGTTCCTCAGGGGTCTGTTCTCTCCGCTACACTCTTTTTTGCTGCACATCAATGATTTGCTGATATCCGGCATCCTAGGGTATGCAGATGACAGCACTGTAACGGAGAGATATATGTCCAGTCTACGCACAAACAGCACTGAGATAAATGCACTCAAAGAGGCGATGGTAGAACGCTTAAGCGTTCTACCATCGCCTCTCTGAGTGTTTAAACTCAAAGAAGTCTCTGATTGGGGTGTCGCCAATCTGGTGGAGCTTAATGCTAAAAAAACACAGGCGTGCCTGCTCTCAGCTAAACGGAGCCCTTTCACCTTGGCTCCCACTTTCAGGAATATATCCATACCAATCACCGACCACATTGATCTCATAGGTCTCGACATCTCGGCTACTATAAACTTTGGAAGAGCCATTGAAGCTAAGGCCAAGATTGCTGCCAAAAAACTAGGCATCCTTAATAAGGTGAAGCGGTACTTCACGGCCACAACAACTGCTTACATTATATCAAGCCCAGATCAGGTCATGCATGGAGTACTGCAGTCACCTCTTCGAAGGCTCCGCTAAGTATCAACTTGCGGCACTAGATGCTGTAGATCGTCGAGCTTGGAAACTCATTAGCAAGGACTCATCACTCTTAGCCAAACTTCAGAGCCTCGATCACCGCCGAAAAGTTGCCGGCTTATCGGTGTTTTATAGGATATATTTCGGTGAGTGTGCTTAGGAGCTCTTCGACCTTGTCCCCCCTTCACCTTTTTACCACCGCACTGCAAGACATCGGAGGGTCTTCCATCCCTATATCGTTGATATACCATCCACGCGCACGAAGCGGTTCAAGTCTTCATTTCTGATTCGCATGGTCTGGAACGCTCTTCCGAGATCTGTGTTTCCTAACACATTCAATTTGGGTATCATTAAAGCAAGAGTGAATAGGCATCTTCTAGGCAAACGCGTTCCACCTTGGGCCACATCATCACTTTCAATCAGGTGTGATAGTGGTCAAGCGTGTGCCTATAATAATGTATAAAAAAAAAAAGCCATACTGAAATTCTTTTTTATTGCATCGATGTAATTCAAAATCGATATTTAGGGTCCCCTAGCGTCAAAAAAGACGAAGTGGTTGCCAAAATTTTAAAAAGTCAGCAAAGAATTTCAATATCGCGCTGACTTAAAAATTTTGGCAACCACTTCATCTTTTGACGCTAGGGGGACCCTAAATATCGATTTTAAACGACATCGGTGCAATAACGAAAAATTTCAATATAGCGCTGACTTTTTAAAATGTTGGCAACCATTTCCTCTTTTTTGACGCTAGAGGACCCTAAATATCGATTTTGAACGACATCGGTGCAATAACAAAGAATTTCAATATAACGCTGACTTTTTAAAATTTTGGCAACCATTTCCTCTCTTTTGACGCTAGGGAACCCAAAATATCGATTTTGAACGGCGTCGATGCAATAACAAAGAATTTCAATATGGCACTGACTTTTAAAAATTTTGGCAACCATTTCGTCTTTTTTGACGCTAGGGGACACTAAATATCGATTTTGAACGGCGTCGATGCAATAACAAAGAATTTCAATATGGCACTGACTTTTAAAAATTTTGGCAACCATTTCGTCTTTTTTGACGCTAGGGGACACTAAATATCGATTTTGAACGGCGTCGATGCAATAACAAAGAATTTCAATATGGCACTGACTTTTAAAAATTTTGGCAACCATTTCGTCTTTTTTGACGCTAGGGGACACTAAATATTATCGACTTTGAACGACATCGGTGCAATAACAAAGAATTTCAATATGGCGCTGACTTTTTAAAATTTTGGAAACCATTTCCTCTCTTTTGACGCTAGGGAACCCAAAATATCGATTCAGAACGACATCGATGCAATAACCAAGAATTTCAATATAGCGCTGACTTTTTAAAATGTTGGCAACCATTTCCTCTTTTTTGACGCTAGGGAACCCAAAATATCGATTTTGAACGACATCGGTGCAATCTATATAAATAAAAGAAAGTGGTGTTAGTTACACTATTTATAACTCAAGAACGGATGAACCGATTTGGCTGAAAATTGGTGGAGAGTTAGCTTAGAACCAGGAGACGGACATAGGATTTTTATCCCGTTCGACCGCGTTTCCGTCATGTCACTATAAAACGTGGTATAACAAAACGTAAATTGCAGCTAAACGTAATTTTGTCTTTGGTTAAGTATGGTAAAAATGACAATTATAAAAATGATAGCTAAACGTAATTGATAATATCATCAGTAATATGTTTTCTCTTTGAATCATCATTAACAATGCTGCGAGTAATATTATAAATGCGAAAGTGTGTTTGTTTGTTGGTTTGTCCGTCAATCACGCTGCAACAAAGCTACGGATTGATGTGATTTTTTGGATAGGTATAGTTGAGAATGGAGGGTGACAGGCATCCCGGAAAATCAAAGAGTTCCCGCCTGATTTTAAAAACTAAATCCACGCGAACGAAGTCTCGGGCATCAGCTAGTAACAAATAAATTCAATATGGTGCTGATTTTTTAAAATTTTGGAAACCTAATACAAAACCCTAATTACCTTATACAAAATATTATATACTATGAGTCATTAGAGTTAATATTATTAATAAAATTATTGTTTTATGATAATAAATAAAAAAGTATTAATTTTATTTTTATATAATATTTAAAAAAAATTTAATGACATAATTGTCCCCATTTTATTGGAACTACTTGTACCTGGTATTATTACGCACGCTCAGTAATCCACGCCGCGCATGCGCGGCACTCATGTCACGCACACTGGCATATTTTCATTGGCCTGTTTTTAGGTACCCCAAAGGGTGCCAACGGGACCCTATTACTAAGCCTCTGCTGTCCGTCCGTCTGTCAGCGGCCTATATTTCGTAAACCGTAATAGATAGACAGTTGAAATTTTCACATATTTTGTATTTCTATTGCCGCTATAACAACAAATAATAAAAATTAAATGAAATTAAAAAAATTAAATTAAAATATTTCCATCATGGAAATATTTTAATTTAATTTTTTTAACGGAACCCTAAAAGAGCGAGGCCCGACTCGCACTTGGCCGATTTTTTTCGTTCTTTAGTAGCGCGACACACCTAGACTAAGTATTCACATAGAGTACCATATTTACTTTCATAATATGCATTTAGTTATATATAAACCTGTTATCTTGACATTACAAGCAGAAATTTCAATTTTATTTTATTATGGTAAATAAAAAAAAACAAACAAAGACATAATCTGAAGTAAGAATTCGAACCCTGAACAATTGGATTCACTCCGTCACCCTCGCCACCACACTAGACACTCTACGGAGAAGTCTGTGAAATAATCGAAGGCATCACGCAAATCATATTTCCGTCGAACTTTTTAACAAACCAATTTTATATCATGTTGCTTAGTCGTTTAGTCAATGACCAATAGATGGGGTTGCTCTTTCTCGTAAAGTTTTACGATAAAAGTCTCGTATTTTATTTTTTGGTCGCCGAGTAGTTACAACCTGCTATTTTCAAGCGCCATCAAGGCATTTTTAATTTTTTCCTAACCGAAAAAAAATACATATTATCCTGGCAAATCCGGACACACGTCCAACGCTGGCAATAGCCTTCAGTTAACTGGTTAAAAATGGGCGGGTTGTACGATAGTGATGGGACTATATACTTTGCAGTGCTAGGAAAGAGATGGAAGTTATAGATTCAGGGGGCGGGAATTGAAAAAATCTTTAATAAGTGTTAAATTGATTAAAAAAAATTATGAATGCTAATAATCAAAGAATAGTTCAAACCGCTTTTAGTAAATATTTATATCAACACAAATAAAAAAAAATAGCAGGAAAAAAACCTACCGTTTCCGATTAAAACGAAAAAAAAGGAGATTATTGGAGCAAAGTTTGGGAAAACTTTCTATCGAGAATTTTTTTTCCAATCGTGTTTCTACCTCAAAGTAAATTTAGATAAGAGACCCAAATTACATATTATTTTGAAATTTTTCAAATTGAACTTATAGTTTTCCTCACAAAGCTCACCAAAAATCGCCTGTCGCATGCTTTTACCACCTTAACTATGATTTGTATGGAAATTATGGTTGACTTTACAATATACCAAGTTAGTTAAAATTCATGCGGTCAATTGTTAATGTGTTTGAGTTTTGAAGCAAAGCTTTGCACAGTGTATACCTCTTTTGTTACGTTGGCCAACGTTTAACTCGTGATACAGAATAAACCAACTTACAATGCATAGTAACTTACCTATTTACGTAGTTTTTGGAGTTTACTCCTTTAGAATCGATTTTAGGCGCCCGGTATGAGAAAAAATTTGAGCAGTGAAATCTGTTTTGAATGACCTCGTTACGTTTTTCACAACGATGCAAATTTCTACCCTAACGTTGAGTAAATAAGGTTGGTTTTCGCTTGAGTTGTCGAATGCGAAAGCGCTTTCGCTTCGGGAAGCCGAGCGCGTAGCGATCGGGTCGGAGCGGCGCCGCGAATGCATTACGACGTTGTAAGTGGTAAACTCCAGTCGTGCGTCGGAGCTGACACACACACTTTTTTCTATCATGAAGTACCTATACCATATTGAAATCATTTCATTCAACTCAATTCATTTCATTTCATTCAATTCAATTAATTTCATTCATCTCAACTCATTGTCGGCCCACAACTGGGTATAGTATGCTTAGTCCAAGTTTTAATTCGATAGATCCTGTAAGAATTTGTCATTTTCGTCAAAGTAAAATCAACCTTAATCGTAATGATATAAAGTCACAAATTCAGTACAACCGATTTTAATTTGGAACATATCGTATAAGTAAACGTATAAGAATGCATGTATAAGAAATTCAGCTCTAATTCAATGCTGTCATGGTCTCCTCTCGAATCCAAATAGGCTCGTGATTCCTCAACTACGCCTCAAGGAAGTCCAAAGTCATTTTTGGGAATGGGCGGGACCGGATGTAGAGTAATTTCATTAAAAACTTATATCACCTTTGCCAGAAAATGAGTTATGAAGAATTCTGAGAATATCATGGACGGATAGAGTTTCCAACGAAAGGGTTTTGCAGATGGTCAACAAAGGGGCACAAGTTTTAAAGAAATTAAGCAACGAAAACTGCAATATCTGGGACATTTATATAATGCGTGGCGATAGTACAAATTGCGCCAACTAATAATACAGGGGAAGATACAAGGTAGGAGACCTCCTGGAAGAAGACGGACCTCTTGGCTTAAGAATATCCGGACATGGTTCGGACTGAGTACTCGATCCTTATTCTGCACAGTTGTGTGTAAGGTCTGAATAGCCAATATGATAGCTGACCTCCGGTAGGAGATGGCACCTCAAGAAGAAGAAGAGTTATGATAACCCCGTGGTTAACACTTGGCTTATACACCATCCACTCGCTTTCCGATGCAATACATTGCGAATAGTAAAGTCTTGTCTGGTGGGAGGTTTTGGCCGTGGCTAGTTACCACCCTACCGTCAAAGACGTGCCGCCAAGCGATTTAGCCTTTGAGTAATAATTGGTTTATTACTCAAAGGGTTTAGCATTCCGGCATGATGGCGTGTAGAAACCGATTATAGGGGTATGGGTTGAATGTTCACTGCCATACCGCTTCCAAGTTAGCCCGCTACCATCTTAGACTGCATCGTCACTTACCATCAGGTGAGATCGCCAGTCAAGGACTATTAGCTTGTCATCGAATAAAAAAAAAAAAAGTAAATAGATCCAAGTTAAACACAGGGAACAGAAAAGTCAAGTCGATTAGACTCACCACACCGCCTGTCTTCACAAAATGCCAGTCAACGCTCTGTAACACTCGAGTAGCACGCGTGCGATTTGGCAAATTCATTTACCGCTGCGATTGATTGTAGCGCACGGTAAGCGGAGCCGAGCGAATTTGACTTCAGCTTAGTTGTGGGAGCGGTCATAGTAGTAGCGACTCGGTAGCGCGACGTTCTCACGAGGCGGTTTTCGTTGATCAACATTTTTTTAAGCTATTGCATAGCTTTTATCGCGGGCTTTGAACTAGGACAAACAGTTTGAGCGCGGCGACCGAATCAAGAAATTCCGTAACGAAAATAAAACTAACACCGTCGTTCAGTAAGCGTTCAACAATTTAGAGGTTCACAAGTAGCTCTTTTCGGCGCAGTGGGCGAGCGGCCGCTTTCTATACCGTATGGTGTATGATGTCGCAGGTTCGAATTTCACTCGCGAAGTAGTGACAGTTCGCTTTTCTTGTTTGTTTGTTTGTTTTTTAATTTATTTTTTTGCATAATTTTTAGTATGCAAAAATAGTAGATTATTAACCAAGGGGATAAAGCAGTGTCTTCTGTCGCGGGTGACGATTTAAATCGCGAGCGTAACGAAGGACTCGAGGTTTACTCCCGAGCGTAGCGAGGGTGTTAAAAACTTAAATCACGAGCGAAGCGAGGGATTTAAGACGAGTCCTGAGTGTAGTGAGGGATTTAAGTTCACCCAAGACTAAGACAGCTTTATCGCCGAGGAAAATACTCTACTTTTCGTACCATTTGCGAAAAAATTAACACAATAATAATATGAGATAAGCATTTATTAAAAATAATGACAATTAAAAGTAAAAGTTAACATTCGAAACATTGGTCCAATTATTGATAGAGAGAGTTACATTTTTGTTTGGTACATTTATTGTTGATGAGTTGATTTGAGTATTTCTCTGTTCTTGCGTCTGACCATTTGCACTGATGGAATCCGACAATTCACTGTCACTGTCGCTTTGATTTAACATCGTAACGTATTTTTAGAACATTAACTTATTTATAAAAATAAATTAAAAACGTTTAGGCCTAGCGCAAACATACAATTTTTAGTTGAACAACTATTTAGTTGTGTTTCATAAGTTTATGGAAATGTACTGCGATCATAGAATGTGCGCAAACTATCAACTCGATAGTTGCTCGACAAAAAAATCATAAAGCCTTACGATTTGCTTTTGATTGTATGGAATTCACGAAAAGTACACAACTCGACTAAACAGTTTAGTCGATGTAAAAGTTGTATGTATGCGCCTTACCTTATGTATTTGAAGAAAACAAAAACGCGGCAAATTCCTAGACTAATATTTTTTTGTCGGAAAAGCAAAGGCATCAAGCTCATACGGCCTCGTCGGTTTTCGTAATTTTATTTAATAATCATAACTGCATAATAAATGCGTATTCCTTTTTCAAAAAGATGTATAATGCTTTATATAAAAACTCAATGGTGTAAACACAGATGTAGTTCAGTTTAAATTTCGGTAAGTATTCCAAATTTAAATCACATTCTCCCCCTAGAGGATGAATGAAATTCAGTACAATTTTCTTTCCCTGTTTTTAACAGATTAAAAATGACTATTGTTATGTTCGCTTTTTGTGGCACAGAATGTCACTTTTTTGAGCAAGTGGTACGAAAAAAATATTATTTTATAATTGCATAAGTTGATAAAAAATGCTATGCAATAGCTTTACCGCGGCAGTCCTCGAGTGCCGCTTAAATTTTTTTATTCGATGACAAGATTATCATTTTGACTATCTTGAGTCTTGAGCATCGCCAGAGTACGATACGATGGATCTCAGCTTTAGAACGCGTGTTTGGCAAGTGTAAGTTAGTATGGGATGAATGCAAGTGTTGAAAAGTTTTACTTCCAATATTGTACTCATTTTGGAATCTTTCATTATACATCATCATCATTTAAAAAAATTGGTTGCCTGTAAAGTCGGTTTACGGACGATAGTTTTACGTGATAACATACGGGCGCTCTCTAGTCACAAGCCAACGCTTGGGCCGATCGTGCCTCTCTATCGCTTGTTCCGCGCTCTCGCTTGCACGCACAGGCTCAGGCGAAACGTGACACTTTTTCGTGCGTGCAGCCGGTGTTCATCGATTTGTAAGACGTTATCACGTCAAAAAAGTTATATGAACAGTTTCCGCTCCCGCCGTCAGAGCGGCCACGCCGTACGCTTATTGACGTTTATGCCTTCGCTCGTGCAAATCCGATTCTGATTAGTGTTCGCATTCGTACACTAATTCACTATCGGCTTTTGATTTTTGCTGCAGACGCTGAACGAATAACTGCTCAGCCATATTATTGTTGTCATTAACTAGCTGAAGCCCGCGACTTCTTCGGTGTGGATTTAGTTTTTACAACCCCTCGGGAACTCTGGATTTAAGCCTCAATAGCCCAACGGTTAAAGGTGCGGACTGAAAACTGAAAGGTTTCAGTTTCGACTCCCACCCGTTACACTATTGTCGTACCCACTCCTGGCACAAGCTTTCCGCTTATTTGGAGGGGAAAGGAGAATATTAGTCAAGTTCAACCTGGCTGATATTCTTAATTAAAAAAAAACTTCGATTTTCCGGGATAAAAAGTAGCCTATGTCCAGGTTCTCAACTATTTACTATATCCATGCAAAAAAATTACGTTGATCCGAAGCTCTGTTGTGGTGTGATTGAAGGACTAACAAACAACACACTTTCACATTTATAAAGCCACAGCTGCATCGATCTGGCTTTAAATGAAATTCGCGAAAATAATAATATGAAGCCAAGTGTGGCCAGTCCATTACTGCATTTTCCATGAAACATTAAGTGGGTAACAATGTGCATAAACATAAAAACTGAGCTTAAAGTTTGCGTCCATGTTCCAGCCACTCGAAAGAGATTGCATTTTTAACCCAAATAAGCCCAAAACTAGACAGGAGCTAGCCTTCCTGCCGGCAGACTCGAGCGGGAAACAAAACAATTAAAATGCGCGCACGGACGAGAGGCTGGACGCTTTATGGGGTGTGCTGAGATAAAATAGTACATTGTTCAACGAGGGGTGAAAGTGACCGATTACATACGAGGGTGTCGTTTGAGGCGCGAGGCGCAGCCGAGGGCCTCAATACACCCGAGTTAGGAATCGCACTTTCTCCCGAGTGATACATAGTGCTTTATACTACACCTACGAGGAAAATAACAGACATTTTTTAATTAAAGTTTATATTGAAATTCGTACAATCATTAAAACTCTGGGTGATGTTTTTGTTCGACAGCTTAATGGTTTTAAACGTCTGAGACAAAACAGCTGACGAGATAAATGCCTGTGCTGGTGGCACAGCGCTTGTGGAAGGCTGTGGTTTCAAAGGGTCAACCGCTTGTCTAGTTGCCACTGGTGACGATGCCGGCTTCGTAGATGGATGAGTAGATGAATGTTAGTTAAGAGAGTAGGTACAACATTTTCAGAAAAAGACGGTGCATTTTTCTCGTTTTTCCATTGTAATCTATCAAGCTTTATTGTATCTATTTTTGGATTTTTCGGGCAAAAGATTTGCAATCGCTGCTTCAGCACATATTTTTAATTCTGGCGGCGTCATCAAAATAACTTCACTAGGTAATTTTATAAATTCAATATTATGATAAAACAAAAGAAAAAATTTTTTTAATTTTTTTTAAATGCAAAGAAAATGCAAGCGACCAGCAACAATTTGTTTTTTTGACAATAATTTTTTGGTACATAAAGAAAATAGCGCAAACAATTTTGTAGGTTGTTGTTGTTTTTCATTCGCCCTCTTGAGGACAGGCAAAGATCTATGAACTATTCAGCCTAATAGAATCTGTAACCGCGTATACCTACTTATAAAACAAAATTGTCTTTATGATATTCTTCTATATTTAATTATATTAAATAATTAAAAATTGACATGAAAATGAAATAAATACACTAATATACAAAATAAATAACATAAGGGTACAACTGGCGGATATAAAACTATAAGAAGCGATACCAGCACATACCAGACAACCATGTTGTAGAGGATAATATTATGATGATATGATATTTATTTATTATTTTATTATTTATCATTTAGTTCCTATTTTTTATATTTTTAGTTCGTTATTTAATTTATTAGGTACTTACTATAAAAATAATGAGTCTTATTTGTTGAAACAGATTTCTATTTTTTTATCATTTTTTAATTATTGGTATTACTGAACTGATTTTATCAAAAATTAAAAAAAAACCACGTGTGTAATGGATTTTCATACAACTTTTCAGCCCGCTAAAGCACGTAAGTAATGAAATTTTCAGAGAACAGTTATTAATAACACAAAAAAACGAATAATCATATTAAAATACATAGTAAGATAGCCGTGGTAGTACATTTACAAAAAATAAATTTAAAAAAAAAAGGAAAGGACATTATCGATTCAATTTTATAATACAATTTATATTTTACCTAATAAGTTATTTTCATATGTATAATATTTATTTACTTTAAATGACTACCCTCTTATTCGGGCCCTAGCAGAATATCAGCGCTGTGGTTACATATGTATCCACAGCATTTAGCTGAGCTAGAACCCTTTCATTGGCATGACACATAGTATAAATATGATTTGCATCTGAAACGAGCTGATGAGCTGTTGCAGTGGTTGGGTTATCTCTTCTTCTTCATCAACCGATAGACGTCCACTGCTGGACAAAGGTCTCTTGCATGGACTTCCACAAGCCTCGTCTTTGCCCGGCTGCATCCAGCGGCTCCCTGTGACTCGTTTTATATCGTCGGTCTACCTAGTGGGGAGTCTGCCGACACTGCGCTTCCCGGTGCGGGGTCGCCACTAAAGCACCTTGGGACCCCAACGACCATCAGCTCTTCGAACTATGTGTCCCGCCCATTTCCACTTCAGTTTCACGACTCGCTGAGCTACATCGGTGACTTTGGTTCTCCTCATTTCTGATTTGATCTCGCAGGGGCTCTCTCCATCGCCCCTGAGTGAGCTTGAGCCTTCTTATGAGGCGCAGAGTTAACGACCACGTTCTTGCTTGTTGTAATGGGTTGTAGTTGAGTTTAAATCAGAGAAGTAAGATCAGTGGACAAGCAATTCATAAGACGGCAATAACTGTTAACTGTACACAACATAATAATATTGTTATTCATCGAACTATAATGCTAAAAACGCAAGTAGTCCACGCGCTGATAACAGATAAGCCATCTTTAAAACCGTCTACCCAGTATTGTCGCGATAGTACAACGAGCTCGCAGAAAATTATTAAAAACTAACGTACTGTGCTGTGAAAGTAAATATTATTCATTCATGATAATAACTATCAAAACTGTAAATATCAGTACCAGTGCCCAAAAATAATAACATGGCACTTACAAATTCATTGATTGTTTTGAGCTTACGTTTGGAGCGGAACTTTGTTAGATACTTTTATTCTAAGCTTTGATGTTGTTATTATTATTTTAAGTATTACTGGCGAGTTTTTTGCTTATTTTTGAGTGTTAGATTCAATTGGCGATTCAAAACCACATTGAAAAAAGTTAATTTGAATAAAAAAATCTTCTATTGTAAGAGGAAGGTAGTTTTTAATATCGGCCGGGCCTTGTTGCTCGTCGATTCTATAGAAACCAAAGAATATCGACGCCATGCGCCATTCTGCTTCTGGTTGTCACGTCATTCACATCTCTGTACCTACTTGTGTTTATTGTTTTAATTAATCAATTATTGAGTAATGTATATTTGTTGAACTGTTTGATGAAGGAATTCCTTACACAAAGTAATTGATGCCGTTTTCAGTAAAAATAATAAGTATCTGCCATTACTATTCTATTCTTTGGGGGGCAAGTTTAACCTTAACTTGAACGGTCTGACACGCAACAACGCGTGACAGCGTCTCCGCATGACAGGCCTGTCTCGATACAAACACCATCGCGCTCCAGAACACATAATATTTCAAAATCAGTGGAATCTGTTCCACGTCAGAGTGTACAGATCCATTAGTTCAGCGAACTCAATGCGGATACTGGCATACACACGCTACAGATGTACACCGAGAGTCCACGGGAAGGATTAAGGAGGTAATTTATAAAATCTGTAAATGAGGAATGATTTTTGGACTTTCACCAGTTTGCCAAACTGGACTTTCCAGTTAAAACATGGTTTCACGAGCTCTAACATAACATATTTTACAAAAATTCAAAAATTAAACGTAGTTCCTTATCGCGCGATGCGAAACGGGGGCTAGACAGAAAAAATTAAGACTAAATTGAACCGACACTTTTGAATGTGAATTTGGCATTGTGTTCAATATGTTCACACTACAATATTAGATCTCCGTAGCCTTGTGGTTTCTACAGTCTCATAAAGGGCGATGGTTCGAATCCCAGCTCGACAGACTAAGTTTTCTATTTTCTATTTTATTTTAAGTAATTTCTACATGTGGAATTTTTCCCTAATTTTTTTATTTTTATTATTAACTAGATGATGCCCGCGACTTCATCCGCATGTATTAAGGTTTTTAATTCTTGCGGGAACTCTGTAATTTGCCGGGATATGAAGTAGCCTATGTGCTAATCCTGGGTATGAGCTGTCTCCATTCCAAATTTCAGCCAAATCGGTTAATTCGTTGTGGCGTTAAAGAGTAACAAACATCCATCCATTAATCCATACATCCATCCTTACAAACTTTCGGATTTATAATAGTAGTAGGATTTATTATCAAAAGAAATTTCGTTCCAACCGAGTGTTCTACGACACTCACGCATTTTTTTTACCAGAGATTGATGTTACGAGTATCGTCACCATCATCAGCAACAACGGCTCGCTACTGAGCGCAAGTCTCCTCTCAGAGAAGGGTTATAGGCCATAGTTCACCACGCTGGCCCAATGCGAATTGGCAGATTTCACACACGTTTGAGAACATTATGTAGAACTCTCAGGTGTGCAAGTTTCTTCGCGATGTTTTCCTTCACCGTTGAAGCAAGCTTCATATTTAATTTCTTAAATGCACTTAACTAAGTAAACAGGTGCATGCTCGGGATTGAACCTGCGACCCCCCGAATAGGAGACCGCAGTTTGTTGTTGTACTAACCCGTTGTTTGTTTGTCGTTATACCCCGCAGGCTCTCGGTCTACGCTCCAGAAGGAAGCCACCATGATAAACGACGTTACACTGAACTGTGTCTGTACTCGCGCTGCAAGATTAATAGAATAACGTCTTATTGTTTGAACATCAACACCTCAAGTGTCTTCAGTCGCAAACGCTTCACTGTACTTGACAAAATCCTGTCAAACTGACGAAATTGAGACACGCTTTGCCTGCCCTTTACCCCAAAAGGGGGAACCCAAGAGGTTTGATGAGGCAGTTCCATTTATTCAGCACATCACAGCACGTTTGCTGATGCCGCAATAGTAGACAGAATTTTTTGCAATTATGCGCTTTAGATCCCTGGTCTACCAACGCTAACGAAATCCTGAGGAATTTTAATTTATCTAAACTTTTAAGCTATTGCATAGCTTTTATCGCGGGCTTTGAGAGCGGCGACCGAATCAAGAAATTCCGTAACGAAAATGAACATAACACCCCCCACTCCGACCGGCATAGCGGTGCGGCGTTGAAAGCGGTGCATCGTCTAACGTCGTTTCAGTTCGGCAGACTTCGGCACGGTGTTTGTGTGCGTGCGACTAGAAAATGCTATGCAATAGCTTTACCCCAGCAGTCCCCGAGTTTTTCTTATTAGTCACCTGGCTACACTAGCCAATCCAAATGCTGGCTTCTTGGCCGCCTAGTGCGGTCTCAAACAAGCCACCTATATTCCTGAAAAGGGGGAACTAATTCATGGGGGGAAGGTGCCACAACCCTTAACAATGAAGAAGCTAACGAAGAAATTAAACGAGCCTTGTAAGTCATAAAATCTAAAAAAAATACGTGTGGCACTCGGGGACTGCCGCGGTAAAGCTATTGCATAGCATTTTCTAGTCGCACGCACACAAACACCGTGCCGAAGTCTGCCGAACTGAAACGACGGTGTTAGGTTTATTTTCGTTACGGAATTTCTTGATTCGGTCGCCGATAAAAGCTATGCAATAGCTTAATAAAAAGTAAGAGTTACTATATTTGTGATCCTGCCCTAAAGCCTCAGTGCAAACTCGACCGTGCCTTGACTTCGCACGCCCCATGGAATTCACCCGAAGCAAATATATTATCTAAAAGTGGAATATATGGAAGGAAGCCGCCATGATTAACGAGCCAACACTGAATTGTATCACTCCGTGGAGCTGAGATTAATAATATCTTATTGTTTGAACATCAGCGTGTGAAACGGATACACGTTGAATCACTCCGGTGCTTCGGATATCATTAATATATTTGGAGTGGATTCCCTCGTCCGCGCGCGGGAAACAAAGTCATCCAATCATTCACACAACCCTCCTCATCGCTTTGTAGAAAAGCTCCGCACAAAGATTGTATTATCTAGCGGTGAATACATTTAGCAAATGAATACGTCTATGCTTGATGATTGATTGATACATTTGATAGAGAGTGGTTAGGCTGCTGTTTTCTAATCGAGAGGTCACGCGCACCTCTAACTTTTCGAAGTTATGCGTTAAGCAATTAAAATATCACTTGTATCGACGGTGAAGGAAAACTTCATGGGAAAACCTTCACGCCTTACAGTTTTTCATAATGTTCTCAAAGGTATGTGACGTTGGACAATCATCTGAGAGGAGATAATGATAATACATTTGGTTATCGTGAATGTCTTGGTTGGTATGGAAGGCTATGGCCGTGGCTAGTTACCACTCTACCATAAAAGACATGCCGCTAAGAGATTGCGTTCCATAACTATCAGGGATGCGGGATGCACTGTTAAAGCAAGATATTAAATTGCTTGAAAATTGCTCGAAATACATAAACTTGTACTCCACAAAAATTGGTTGTCTGTAAAGTCGGTATACGGACGATAGTTTACGTGATAACGCCATAAAGATGAACAGCGTGCTGCTAGAACTAGCTCGCTATACATCCGCTAACCACAGTGCGCACGCGATGACTGGTGGGCTGACAAGCCAACGCTTGGGCCGATCGTGCTTCTCTATCGCTCGTTCCGCGCTCTCGCTTGCACGCGCAGGCTCAGGCGGAACGTGACACTTTTTCGTGCGTGCAGCTGGTGTTCATCGATTTATAAGACGTTGTCACGTCAAAAGTCAGAGATTGAAGTTCAAACCGTTGCTGTCGAAGGCTAATAAATTGAATAACACGCTAATAGCACTTATTAGAAGAACATTATCTTTACTATCCTGACCATCGTTACTATCCTTATATTATGCATGCGAAAGTATATTTGTTTGACGTAATTTTTTTCACGGGTATAGCCACGGACCTGGAGAGTGACATAGGTTACTTTTATTCCAGAAAATTAATGCGTTCCCACGGGATTTTTTAAAGACTAAATCCATGTGAACGAAGTGACGGCTAAAATATAGAAGCTACGTATTAGGCCCTCTTCTGTCCAATAATTGAAACTAACAAAAGGCCACTACTCGTCCACGGATTTCATTGAGCTGGTCAATTGAGAGCAATTGTAGTGTAAGTCTCGTCCGAGCAGACGCCGGTCGGAGCAGTCTCTTGGTAACCACTTGATATCCCTACACGCCGCAGCCCACACCGCTAACAGTACACTAGAGATGCGAAAACGGCTCGATGGAAAGGAATAGAGATATGTATCTTGTGACTCATAGATTCCAAGATACGTTAGATCGTATGAATCTTGTTGAACATATTAATAATTGTTTTTATATTGAGCATTTTCAAATTTCAACAACGAAATCTTACTTAGAAAGTTAATCCGATCCTACTAATATATGAATTAGAAAATGGGTTTGATTGTTGGTTTGTCAAAGGTAGTCAAATATGACTAGGTTTCTGGACGAAATATGGCTTTTTCCGCATGAAGTTATGTTTTTAAAATTCCGCGGGATCACTTAATTATTCGGAGATAAAAGGTAGCCTTCACATCGTTGCAGTTACTATAGCCATGCAAAAAATTACGATGATCTGCTGCGCTTCGTAATTAAAGAAAATACCAAAAACACACTGTTGCGTTTACAATAGGTAATAAGAGATTATCTCCTACACAAATCCGAGAAAATCGATTGGATCCGATGGACCGGTTTGGTCTGTAGAACTATTACTATATAGGAGACATAATTTAAGGCTTATTGCGTATATTACGACTCAAGTATGGCATGTATCTTCAATCAACTTTGAATTTTCATTCAATCTTTCTCCACTGAACTACTCGTATCGGAGAAAAGAGTGATACAGCTCTTTGAGCCAAAAGATACATAATTATCTCATTCCTTTTCAGTGAACCGTTTTGCACATCTCTAGCGTCAATACCGAGCACTTTAAAGCCAGTCATCCGTGAAGCCGCACCATTGTGGGAGGAATCGTATTATTTATCGATCTCTTTTTGATTATAAATGTCTACCACTTTTCGGGGCCACTTCAAAGATTTTCCTGAGGCTCTCTTTGAATGTAGTGCTCAAATGGGAGTTCAAAGTTTATTCAAGTTAATGTATTTACAGTTTATTTAACTAATACTAGCTGATGCCCGCGACTTCGTCCACATGGAATAAGTTTTTAAAAATCCCGCGGGAACTCTTTCTTTATCCGAGATAAAAAGTAGCTCTCCCGGTCTGAGGAACCACTACTACATCCATTACTATACCCATGCAAAAAATCACATCAATCCGCTGTTCTGTTTTTTTTTTTTTTAAGTATCCTATGTCCGTCCGTCTCCTGGTTCTAAGCCACCTCTCCACCAATTTTCAGCCAAATCGGTTCATCCGTTCTTGAGTTATAAATAGTGTAACTAACACCACTTTCTTTTATATATATAGATTATGTATCTGAAAGTGACCCTGTCTCACTGTCTGACTTTTTAACCGACTTCCAAAAAGGAGGAGGTTCTCAATTCGGCCGGTATCAAGTATTTATTATTATTGTAGGTAACAAGTATGGACTACATCATGGAGCTCCAGGTCCTAGCTCCTCAATCATAGGATACTACACTTAAAAGCTTAAAATAAAAATTCTTTTCAAAAAATCGACTTCTAACGCCACTACAAAGTATAAAAATAATTTTAGTTTGTCCACGTTTGTTGAAGTCGGGCGGGCCTAAAATACAAACTATGAAACCGACTTACGATGCTCGCTCGACTTCTACAAACGAGTCTCTCATATTGTGTAGCGTCGCGCATCGGTTTCATAGTTTGTATTTAGGCCCGCCCGACTTCAACAAACGTGGACAAACTAAAATTATTTTTATACTTTGTAGTGGCGTTAGAAGTCGGTTTTTTGAAAAGAATTTTTATAACATTTTCTCGGCTCAACCGTTGAACGTAACTTGACGAAATCTGGTACAAAGATAGCTGGCAATCCAGAAAAACCAAAAGATATCCAGGGGATTTAAAAAAAAGAACCTTCTAAAAAGAAATTAGTATCTTACTTTTGTAAGAACACCCTACTAACTAAAAAAAACTAAATTATTCTGTTACAATGCTCTAATATATTTCTATACTGAATGATGCCCGCGACTTTGTCCGCGTGGAAGAAGAGCCGGCAAGAAACTCAGCAGTTGCTCTTTTCAAAATAATAATTTTACAATATTATTATGAAGCTATTAATTACATTGTAATAAGTTTTTTATACTATCTTGTGGGCAGCTGGATGCCAAGCCGATTTTATCTATGCAACTTTGTTAGAATAAAATATAATATTTCCACAATGAGGGGAAGTTTAGTAAATAAATCTTAAATCGGCTGAAAGGAAAGTGGATTGTTCATACCCAGGATTAGCACATAGGCTACTTTTTATCACGGAATTTTTTAAGGTTTATTCGTTGTGGCGTGAAAGGTAGCAGTAGTAAGAAGGAAGTAGGAAGTAGGATAGGATTAGTAGGAAGTAGGAAATACATTTTGTTGATGATATGTACCTATTCATTTCTTCGCCACGCAACTAAATAGACACCGAGACTACGTTCAGCGAAGTTGCTAATAAAATTCAACATCATTAACACTAGCGGGTGTGAGCCCCCCAGTGTAACAAGTGCCCAAATTACACCCTGGAGCTGGCAGCCGCCCGCCAGTGCGGTCGCGGCTCGCGGCGACACACCTGCCGACAAGTTGGCTGGCGACACGAACCAACCATTGACTCTCTATGAGAGACCTTACCTGTTTTTGGAGTTTACTCCTTAAGAATCTATTTTAGGCGCCCGGTATGAAAAAAATTCGAGGAGTAAAATCTACTTATCAATGACCTCGTTACGTTTTTCACAACGATGCAAATTTCTACCCTAACGTTGAGTAAATAAGGTTGGTTTCGTGCGAAAGAGCTTTCGCTTCGGGAAGCCAAGCGCGTACCGATCGGGTCCGAGCGGCGCCTAGAGGCAGCGAGCGCCGCGAATGCATTACGACGTTGTAAGGTGTAAACTCCAGTCGTGCGTCGGAGCTGACACACACACTTTTTTTTATTCAATGACAAGCTAGTCCTTGACTGCAATCTCACCTGATAGTAAGTGACGATGCAGTCTAAGATGGTAGCCCTAATTGGTTTCTACACGCCATCATGCCGGAACGCTTAATCGCTTGGCGGCACGTCTTTGACGGTAGGGTGGTAACTAGCCACGGCCAAAGCCTCCCACCAGACTAAATAGTCCTCACCTGACCTGTATAGTCAGCCCGAGTTTTAATTCGTTTGATCGTAAAAGTTAACTATGACATTAGCATCAAAGTATAATTTAATATAAAAAATTATTTTTAAACAACCGACTTCAAACTCCCACTTTACTAAATTACACACACATTATACAAAGTATATAATTTATTGATGATATTTTAAAAACCTCTTGACCGATTTCGATAAAATTTTTATGGGACCACCTGGGGAGTATATACCCTTTCAAACAAAAATTAATTTCTCAAATCAGTTCAGGCGTCTTTAATCGGTAGTAGTAATCGGTGGACATAAATAATAAAAAAAGATTCCGACGAACTGATAACCTCCTCCTTTTTGAAGTTGGTTGAAAATGAACCAAAATGTTATCGATTTAGAGTCACAAATTCAATACAGGCGATTTTAATTTGGAGCGTTTTCGTTACGTTAAACGTATAAGAATACATACTTACACGAAATTGAGCTGTAACTCAATACTGTTATGACTTATTTTACTTTGATGGTAATGTTATAGTTTACTATTCAAAGTTAACTATCCAATCTTGTACTAACCCTACAGACCCGAAATAATGGCAGTGTGTCACGGCGGTGACACACTGCCATTATTTCCTCCGGCTAAGCACTGATAATTTCTTGATCATCATTTCATCATTAGCAACCCATCAACGGCTCACTACTGAGAGCAGGTCTGTCTTATATTTGGCCAGTCTGTATTATACTTTATCATAATGTCCACCACGCTGGCCCAATGCGAATTGGCGGACTTCACACACCTTCAAGAACATTATAAAGAATTCTCAGGTGTGCAGGTTTCCTCACGATGTTTTCCTTCACCGTTGAAGCAAGTGATATTTAATTGCTTAAACGCACTTGACTCCGAAAAGTCAGAGGTGCGTACTCGGGATCGAACCTGTGACCCCCCCGAATAGGAGACCACAGTCCTAACCACTAGGCTATCACTGCTCATTTCTTGATAGAAGGATCAAATATCGACAAAATTTGGTTGCTTCTCTAATGAGATATTTGAGAGAGGATGACACCATAAGGAGGGCCTAGCTCGGACTAAATTTTAAATCAAGGCTGAGGTAGACTAACACCAACAGACGTTAGAAAAAGTCGCCGATGTTTCAGTTACTAGTTAGCACATCTACAGATGGTATTAGACCCTCCCCCTTCCCCACCCCCCACATGCCACGAGCCACCGCGCCACCAAATTGCAATCTACATAATAATCGCAACATGTGTGTTACATAGTTAGTACATTTGCCGGATATATTAATATCAATGGATTTTTATACGTCATTTTTAGGGTTCCGTAATAAACAAGGAACCCTTATAGTTTCGCCATGTCCGTCCGTCTGTCTGTCTGTCTGTCTGTCTGTCTGTCTGTCTGTCTGTCTGTCTGTCCGCGGTTTAGCTCAGAGACTATTGGTACTAGAAATCTGTAATTTGACAAGGGTATAAATATCAATCACGCCGACAAAGTGGTGAAATAAAATTGTGAAAAATATTTTTTTTTAGGGTACCTCCCCTACATGTAAAGTGGGGATGAATTTTTTTTTTCTCATCTATCCCATAGTGTGGAGTGTCGTTGAATAGGTCTTTCAAAAACGTTGTGGGTGTGGGAACACCATTTTTCAATTCAGGGATCCGTTTGTGAAATATGATATTTTAAAGTGCTAAATTTTATTAGAGTCAAGTGTCCCCCCCCTCTGCCAGCTAAATGGTTGTATATAGGATACAAGAAAAAATTCACAGCAGTAGTATATATAATGAATTTTAAAGGAAAACTATCACGGCTAAGTAGGGTTCATTAGTGAAGGAGTTATATCGGTTTTTCTAAGTTAGATATTACACGTAGTGTAAGTTGCATATTTTGTAGTATATTATAGTATTTAAACCATGGAACTCAAAATGTATGTTGAGACTTTCAACTACGGAACCCTACACTGCGCGTGGCCCGACACGCACTTGGCCGGTTTTTATTATGTTTGACAATTTGATGGTTAATGGGAGAATTTGGTTTTATTTATTTTTATATAATCGACCGAGCGAAGCGAAGGTCTCTGAGTTTACTTGAGTGAATTTGCACTTGTCCGTCCGTCCATCCGTCCGTCCGTCCGTCCGTCCGTCCGTCTGTCAGAGCCTTATAACTTCTGAATTACTGAACGTAATTACTTCAATTTTAGATATGATATGTAAACCGATGGCCTCCAGCCGAAAATGGCTTAAAAAATATAAAAATCTTTATTTCAGGGGGGCTCTCATAGAAGCAAATGCGAAGTAAAATAAATTTTTTTGCATTTCATAGGGTTGCAGTACCTCATTTTAAAGATAATTTGGAACAGAGTACAAAACTATTTTTTTTTATTGTTTTTCCTAAAATTGACGAAATGGGGGGGCTTTCAAAGTGGAGATTTTATTCGAGGCTAGATCTCTAAAACCACTTTTTTTTCAAACTTGAAACTTACACCTAATTTCATTTATATTCTGTACTTGAATAACAAATACTAAGATTAGAAAAATATTATAAAGAAACTAAATTATTTAAGTTTTAATGGGCATCAATGTTTTTAACAAAACTTCACTATACTGTTAATAGATGGCGCTGTCTTTAATATTGTAAATACGCATCCCATCCACGAAAGCAGATGACGATTGACGTCATCAGATTCGGCGCGTTTTAATTACAATATAATATAGTTAAAACTACCTTATGGGAATTATGGGATACCGCGAGGTCTCAGTTCGGGGCGAACCACTAGTATCTAATTATGTGATTATACTTTATCATAATCTCAACAAATCATAATGGTAGGTTTTCTTATTTATAAAGTACTTGCTAATGCCCGCGTCCGCGTGGATTTAGTTTTTGAAACCCGCTGGAACTCTTTGATTTGCTGGGATAAAAAGGAGTTTGTCTCTCTCTAGGTCCAACTACACCCATGCAAAAAATCACGTCGATCCCTAGTTCTGTTGCAGCGTAATGAAGGACAAACCAACAAGCGAACACACTTTTACATCATACTAATATTATAAATGCAAAAGTGTGTTTGTTTGTTGGTGTGTTGGTTCGTTGGTTTGTTGGTTTGTCCTTTAGTCACGCCGCAACAGAGCTACGGATTAACGTGATTTTTTGCATGGGTATAGTTGAGAGTGACATAGGCTACTTTTATCCCGGAAAATCAAAGAGTTCCCGAGGGATTTTAAAAATAAATACACGCGGACGACGTCGCGGGCATCAGCTAGTTTAAAATATTAGTAAGTATGGTAACTATATACTACGGCCGTTCAGAGAATGCGTTCCTGACACGTCGCGATTGAACTGACGACGTAACATTGTAATGGCGTTGCAGTTACGATAAAAATATTATTGCTGGTTGTTTACCGTTTTAACAATTGATGAGCATTAAAACAACATTATTATATCAATAATCAATTAATGTTATAATTTTGTGACAGTTGTCGTGATTAACTGACAGGTGTCAGGAACGCATTCTCTGAACGGCCGAACTTTAGTAAGTATAGTGCGGTAGATTCCTCCCATATGACATGACTGCCCACTCATCCACTGTTTCGCAAATAAACCCAGGGGTAACGCACAAAATTAGAAAGGCCAAATCAGTTTAAAGTACCAAATGGCCGGGTCCTGTGTTTAATGCAGGCCGGCCCCCTCGCTCGGCGAATGATCAACACAAACTATGGCAATTGTGAGGCGACCGCCGACGGCCGACCCTCATTGAAACCCGACAATTGTGTGTGTCGCCGATTGAGAGCGATCGTCCGCGTTGTTACGACTGGCTTATACACGCAAATAATGGTACTACAGAGTTTATAATAGTCCAACAACTTTGGTGTCACATGATCGTTGGGTACCAGAGGATAATACCTCAGTAGATAGCCTGAAGATAGAAGTATTCGAAAAGTTAATGTTGCCAGTGATAACATAGGATACGAAATGTAGCCTTTTCAGCTTCAACATTTAGGAACAATTTATTATTAAATTATTTAGTTTTGTCCGACATAGCTCAGCGACTCGCGAAACTGAAGTGGAAATGGACGGGACACATAGTTCAAAGAGCTGATGGTCGTTGGGGTCCCAAGGTGTTGGAGTGGCGACCCCGCACCGGGAAGCGCAGTGTTGGCAGACCTCCCACCAGGTGGACCGACGACATCAAACGAGTCGCAGGGAGCCGCTGGATCCAGGCGGCGCAAGACCGAGGCCTGTGGAAGTCCATGCAAGAGACCTTTGTCCAGCAGTGAACGTCTATCGGTTGATAAAGAAGAAGAAGTTTTTGTCTGTATATCATTATTCCTAAAAACCTTCTTGTTAAAAGTTGAATAAATGTTTATTTATTTATTTATTTAAATATTATAGTCGCTAGCTATGGGACTCATGATAAGATTCAGGGTCACTCAGCAGGCGATGTAAAGAGCTATCCTATATAGCTATAGTTTCCTTAAAAAAAATCGGCCAAGTGCGAGTCGGGCCTCGCTCTTTTAGGGTTCCGTTAAAAAAATTAAATAAAAATATTTCCATGTACCCACGGAAATATTTTAATTTTTTTTTAATTTAATTTAATTTTTATTATTTGTTGTTATAGCGGCAATATAAATACATAATATGTGAAAATTTCATCTGTCTATCTATTACGGTTTACGAGATACAGCCCACTGATAGACGGACGGACGGACGGACGGACGGACAGCGTAGGCTTAGTAATAAGGTCCCGTTGGTACCCTTTGGGTACGGAACCCTAAAAAGACCTATTCAGTATAGAAATTATAGAGCTAGCGTGGCGCATTCGTTTCATCGTTTCTATTTAGGCCCGCCCGACTTGAAAATACGCGTGAAAAAGGCACCTTTTAAATCCAGAAAAACAACATTTCCCACAACTCCAAAAAATATTATTTTATTATTTACATATTAAGTACCTCGAATATAATTATTGATTATCTGATTTGTTTTACGTTATTAATTAATTTTCGCCTGATACTAATGCTTGATTAAATACTAATAATATAAAAATATTTATTTATTTTTAGTTTTAGTTATTATTGAAGTCGGTTTATTTTTTTATTTTGAATTGTGAATTTTGAATTGCTCTAAATTGATCAAAATTTTAAGTTCCAAAATAGAAAACACACACTTCTTTTCTAAATCAGATAAAAAGTTTGAAATAACTGGAAATAAAACTTTGTACTAGTATCGATAAAAACTAAAACTCTGTGCATTCTGATTCATAATCAAAAATTCAGCTAAAATAGAGAAAGTTAGAGTATTCGGAATGGATATACTTAAAATAAAAACGTATGACAATGTTTGAAACAAATAGAATAAATATGGAATCCGAAACTTCTGAACCGATTTGAATTCGTTTCGCTAGATTAAAACGGATCGCTGATGCAATGTAGCTTTAAAATCGTTTGACGATTTCAGTTATAGTCAATTAAAGTTAGTGAAACTATCACGGCACTAGCTTTTGGCTGTGTATTCATCATTGATTTCATTTTGAAAACAAAACACTTTTGCTATAATCCGACTAACTAGAAAAAATCTACAACTATG
Source organism: Oeneis ivallda (assembly GCA_029955525.1). NCBI lineage: Eukaryota > Metazoa > Arthropoda > Insecta > Lepidoptera > Nymphalidae > Oeneis > Oeneis ivallda. Next base: position 362,411 of record JARPMR010000027.1, on the reverse strand, counting down.
GGCCTCATAGGAAGGCTCAGGGTCACTCAGCGGGCGATGGAGAGATCTATGCTTGGAGTATTCTTGCGAGATCAAATCAGAAATAAAAAGATCCTTGGGAGAACCAAAGTCACCGACATAGCTCAGTGAGTCGCGAAACTGAAGTGGAAATGGGCGGGCAGATTTTTTCTTCTTCTTTGTCAACCGATCAACGTCCACTGCTGGACAAAGGTCTTTTGCATGAACTTCCACAGGCTTCGATCTTCCGTCGCCGGCATCCAGCGGCTCCCTGCGACTCGTTTGATGTCGTCGGTCCGCCTAGTTGGATGTCTGCCAATACTGCGCTTCCCGGTGCGGGGTCGCCACTCCAGCATCTTGGAACCCCAACGACCATCAGCTTTTCGAACTATGTGTAAAATAGTTTGGTGGATTATGGCAAAATAATTTTTGTTTCCTTGAGTATCATGGAATCCCGCAAAGTAACGCCTGCTTTTAACCAAGCTTTTCTTCACTGTTAAAGGAAGCGATGTTTAGTCATTTAAAATGTAGGTCATTAAAATGCACATGACTCCGAAAGGTCAAGGATGCGTGCCTGAGATGTGTGGTGATGAGTGGTTTCGTGAAGACGGCCTCGCGATTATCGCTGGCCTGTGTTACGCATACGAACTCCTTCGTCAGAAGATTTCTTTTTAAGTTGATATTTTAAATAAGGAACTTGCTTTTGTATTTGGAATGGTCTCGTTCGACGTGCGCTGTTTATGTGCGCGTAATTCATTCGGTCTCGACGCCTCGCGGTGAAAGTATCTCCTCCGTTTAACAGAAACGCGTTAGCGCCTCGCTCAGTACCACTTAAACGACACCGTTCCAACCTTTAGTTATCACATCCAAATTCAACTAAGTGTTCAATGTTTTTATTATATATTTCTACATTGCAGAGCATTGATTATACAAATTCAAAGTTTTGGAACCTGTTTCATTTAGAGAGAAACCTAGCAGAATAGGCTAGTGGCAAAGCTTGACGGCAGCTAAACCCCTTCAGATGGAACGCTTGATCATCCGAATAGGAGACCGCAGTTCTAACCACTAGGCTATAACAGATTCCGAGTTATATGGCAACCTAATTATGGACTCACATACTAAATCAGCTTTGTAGTAGGTAGTTTCGTTAGCCGCTTAAAATTTACAAAAGTTTCCCACAAAGGTCGCTTCACGCGCAAAATAAATTACCCGGTTTTTAAACCCCTTAAACATTTAACCGGAACAAAAAATATGGTGCGGAATACTAAAGTTAGTTTTTCCTGCGAGACGTGAATGCCACGGGTTTTGTAGCTGAAATTCCACGAAGTTGAACAAAATATTCCGCGCATTTTAAACTAGCGAGTTACTGAAAAATTAACATCGTTTATACGATCCCGATTTGGTTAACTTCGCGGACATTACGTGGCCCAATTATTAATATCACGTTGTCTAAAGCTATTGCATAGCTTTTATCGCGGGCTTTGAACTAGGACAAACAGTTTGAGCGCGGCGACCGAACCAAGAAATTCCGTAACGAAAATAAACCTAACACCGTCGTTCAGTAAGCGTTCAACATTTTAGAGGTTCACAAGTAGCTCTGTTTGGCGCAGTGGGCGAGCGGCCGCTTTCTTTACCGTATGGTATATGATGTCGCAGGTTCGAATCTCACTCGCGAAATAGTGACAGTGCGCTTTTCTTGTTTGTTTAAAAATTATGCAAAAAAAATATTGCCTAAACATTATAATTGCATAAGTTGATAAAAAATGCTATGCAATAACTTTATCGCGGCAGTCCCCGAGTGCCACTTAATTTTTTTTAATTCAATGATAAGATAGCCCTTGCCTGTGATGTCACCTGTCACACGCCATCGTGCCGGAACGCTCAATCGCCTGGCGCTCTTTGACGGTAGGGTGGTAACTAGTCACGGCCAAAGCCTCCCACCAGACCAAGTAGAGAAATTCTAAGTTTCTAGATTGCCCCCGCTGGGAATCAAACTTGAAACCTCTCACCAGCGTACCAGAGAGGTCTTTGAACTAGAATTCCATAGATATACGTACTTACTCAATGCGGTTATAACTAATGACTTACAGTTCTCAAACGTGCACACGTTAGAACTGTAAGTCATTAGTTATTCAAGTTTGTAGACAACGCCAACCATTCGTACAACCAGTGGGAATCGTCTACAAACTTCATCACTCAGCCAGCTATGTAAAGGAATTTCTTTGAGGAAAAAGTTTGGAGTGAAGTAATTCGATAAAGAACTTTGGTAACCGACGTATGTTTGCAATAAATAAATATAATAAAATAAAGTGATTCTCAAGGCTAGGACGTTGAGGTGGCAGTGGGCTGGTCCTGTAGTCGAAGGACCGATGGCTGCCGTCGGAGTTAAGGTCCTCGAGTTGAGACCGCGTCAAACGGAGTCCTCCTAGGGCCTCCCAAGTCCCAACTAGATGAAGTGATGATATACGGAAAGTGGAAGACATCGATGTGAGCAAAGGATTATAGATAGGAGGAGCACACTATTCAAAGTATTTAATTTATTGTTGACTAGCTGATGCCCGCGACTTCGTCCGCGTGGAAAAAGTAATAAAAAAGAATTGTTTTATGTTAATCGTGAGGTTTTTACGATTGTACTACGCAACTATATAATATTCTGTACCTACTTGGTACCTGCAAACCTACAATATCAATTCAAAATGGAAATTTTGTAAATACCCACAATTTAGGCAGGACCAGTAGCATCAGGATTGAGGAGTTGGTAACTGGTCTTCAATGATGCATCACTGGACTACAGTCCAGTGTTGCAGGCGAGAATTTTCGATTGCACTACGCTTCTTTTTAGTTTATACTTGGCATCTACAGTAGCAACTGAAAACCGAAATTTTCGTGAGCGAAGCGAGTGCGAAAATTTTTTGATCGCACTACGCCTCTGTGTAGCCCATACTAATTGGTATAGACAAAAGCAATCTATAATCGACATTATCGCTAGTAAAGCGAGTGCGACATTTTTTACGATTGCACTACGCCACTATGTAGTCCATACTTGGCACCTACATAAGCAACACAAAGGCGACGTTATCGCGAGCGAAGCGAGCGCAAAATTTTCAGAACTGCACTACTTAACTATGTACTCCATACTTGGTTTACACTCACAACAACAATTAAGAAAAGACATTTTCGCCAACGAAGCGAGCGCGAAAATTTTTAAGATTTCATTGCATCACTATGTAGTCTAAAACGGACATTTCGCAAAATTTTTTAGGGCTGCACTACAAAACTGTGTCATTCATACTTGGTTCTTACAGTATCAATCAAGAAAGACACATTTCGCGAGCGAAGCGAGCGCAAAATTTTCGATTGCACTACGCTTATTTGTAGTTCATACTTGGCACCTACAGTAGCAACTGAAAACTGATATTTTCGCGAGCGAAACGGAGCGCAAAGATTTTTTAATCGCATTAAGTACGCCTCTGTGTAATCCATACTAATTGGTATAGACAAAAGCAATCTATAATCGACATTATCGCTAGTAAAGCGAGTGCGACATTTTTTACGATTGCACTACGCCACTATGTAGTCCATACTTGGCACCTACATAAGCAACACAAAACCGACGCTGTCGCGAGCGAAGCGAGCGCGAAATTTTTTACAATTACATTGCATCACTATGTAGTCCATACTTGGCAATCCAAAACGGACATTTTCGCAATTTTTTTAGGGCTGCACTACTTAACTGTGTCCTTCATACTTTGTTCTTACAATACCAATCAAGAAAAGACACAATTTCGCGAGCAAAGCGAGCGCAAAAATTTTAGATTGCACTACGCTTTTTAGTTTCTACTTGGCACCTACATTAGCAATCGAAAACCGAAATTTTCGCGAGCGAAGCGAGCGCGAAAATATTTTGATCGCACTACGCCTCTGTGTAGTTCATAGTTATAGGTATAGATCAAAGCAATCTACAACGGACATTTTCGCGAGCGAAGCGAGCGCAAAAATTTTCGATTGCACTACGCTTTTTTGTATTTCATACTTGGCACCTACAATAGCAACTGAAAAGTGATATTTTCGCGAGCGAAGCGAGCGCGAATTTTTTTAGGAACGCACTACTTAACTATGTACTCCATACTTGGTTTACACTCACAACAATAATGAAGGAAATACATTTTCGCGAGCGAAGCGAAATTTTTTAGGACTGCACTATAACTTAACTATGTACTCCATACTTGATTTACACTTACAACAACAATGAAGAAAAGAAATTTTCGCGAGCGAAGCGAGCGCGAAATTTTTTACAATTACGTTGCATCGCTATGTAGTCCATACTTGGCAATCGAAAACGGACATTTTCGCAAATTTTTTAGGGCTGCACTACTTAACTGTGTCCTTCATACTTGGTTCTTACAATACCAATCAAGAAAAGACACAATTTCGCGAGCAAAGCGAGCGCAAAAATTTTAGATTGCACTACGCTCCTTTTTAGTTTATACTTGGCACCTACATTAGCAAGCGAAAACCGAAATTTTCGCGAGTGAAGCGAGCGCGAAAATATTTTGATCGCACTACGCCTCTGTGTAGTCCATACTAATTGGTATAGACAAAAGCAATCTACAATCGACATTTTCGCGAGCGAAGCGAGCGCAAACATTTTCGATTGCAATACGCTTATTTGGAGTTCATACTTGGCACCTACAGTAGCAACTGAAAACTAATATTTTCGCGAGCGAAGCGAGCATACTTTGTTTACACTCACAACAACAATTAAGAAATTTTCGCCAATGAAGCTAGCGCGAAAATTTTTACAATTACATTGCATCACTATGTAGTCCATCCTTGGCAATCCAAAACAGACATTTCGCAAAATTCTTTTGGGCTACACTACATAGCTATGTCCTTCATACTTGGTTCTTACAATACCAATCAAGAAGACACATTTTAGCGAGCGAAGCGAGCGCAAAAATTTTCGATTGCACTACGCTTCTTTGTAGTTCATGTTCAGTTGGCACCCGCAGAAGCAACTGAAAACTGATATATTCGCGAGCGACGCGAGCGGGAAGATTTTTTGATCGCACTACGCCTCTGTGTAGTCCATATACTAATGAGTACATAATTTAATATAATTTTTTTACAAAACAAAGTATATTTTTTTTTTCTTAATTTTTTAAAACCGCTCAACCGATTTCGGTAAAATTTAAAAACCACCTGGGAAGTATACCCTTTCAAACAAAAAAGTAAGAATTTTCCAAATCAGTTCAGGCGCCTTCGAGTAATCGGTGAACATACATAAAAAAAATCGAAAAAATAGATTCCGACGAATTGAGAATCTGCTCCTTTTTCGAAGTCGGTTAAAAAGAAATCTACAATCGACATTCTCGCGAACGAAGCGAGTGAGACATTTTTTACGATTGCACTATGCCACTTTGTATTCTTCACTTGGTTGGTACCTACAATATGAATTCATTATCGACATTTTGTAAACACCCACTATTTAGGTGGGTATTATCATCAGCAGCATCGGGATTGAGAAGTTGGTACCATTAGTAGTTGTAGCATGGGGAGGAGAAGGGAGGAAGATGATTCCTAAACCGAACCGAGCGATAGTTAAATTAGCTAAGCTACTGTGGGAAATTTTAGTAAACGGAAAACGGAGACGCGAAATTTTTTACGGCTGCGTTATGCCACTACCCTAAGTAGTTCATACTAATTGTTACTTGTTTGTTACCATTGGTGAGCAGTACCCAGCAGCATCAGAATTGAGTCCTCTTTTACGGCTCCACTACTCTATTATATTTTAAATATTTGGCACCTACAATATCAATTCACAATTCATATCGAGTTCGTAAATATCCATGATTTAGGTGGGCAGTACACTGCAGCATCAGGATTGAGGAGCTAGGGCCTGGAGGTCAGTGATATAGTCTAAAATTAGTATGTAATGAATGGCTCAGGTCAAGATATGGCTATGGTATGAATGTAATAAGATCTATATACGTATATATCGTATGCGAGTGACCTGGAACTATCCGTGAGAAGTTTTGTCCTCTATCTCCGATAATATCTAGCAGATCTTCACCATAATTGGTCATTGTATTTCTTGTCGTGCACACTTTCAAATAAAGAAAGAATTATTAAAATCCGTTCAGATTTGACTGAGTTATGGAGTATAATCAACAAAAAGTTTCATCCCCTATCCTGGAGTAACCTTATGTTTTATCGGGATAAAAACTATCCTATATGTTGACCCAAAGTATCAGCTACCGCTGTACTAAATTTCATTTAAATCCGTTCAGTAGTTTTCGCGTGAAGCGCGGACAGACAGACAGACAGACAGACAGACAGACAGACAGACAAAAATTAAATAAAAATCTGTTTTGGGCTCAGTATCGATAGTCAAGCATCCCCCAATTAAAATTTTCAAAATATATTAAATGTACAGAAATCTTCCAGTTACAGTTTTATTATAAGTATAGATATTTTAAAAACCACTCAACCGATTTCGATAAAATTTATATGGGACCACCTGGGAAGTATGCCCTTTAAAACACACGTCTTTGAGTAATCGGTGAACATACATAAAAAAAAATCCGACGAACTGAGAATCTCCTCCTTTTTTGAAGTTGGTTTTAAAAAGAAAGTTACACTAGTGCGTTGAATAGAATATTTAATATAAAAAAAAGCCGGCCAAGTGCGAGTCGGACTCGCGCACCGAGGGTTCCATACTCCAAAAGTAAAAGTAAAACGATAATATTATATTAATTTGCTTATTTATCGTTAACTTTGTTTATAGAGGTTTATTGTTAATATAAAAAAAACTATGCTAGTTAGAGCGTTGGTTTTATTTTTCCTGTAAAATATACATAAACCTCTATTGAACATAATTATTTCAGATTTTTGATTGGTAAACTGCGGAGATAAGGGGGGGGGGGGGAATGGTATTTTTTTCGACATTTTGGCCGATAACTCAAAAACTATTAAATATAGAAATAAATAAAAAACTGTTTTAGAATGCACAAGTAAAGGCCTTTCATATGATACCCCATTCGGTTTAATTATCTTACTTAGAAATTTCAAACCCCTGATTTTCCCCCTTTTTTAATTACACTAAAATAATTTTCGCGTTGATTTTATTTTTCCTTTAAAACATACATAAACTTCTATTGACCATAATTATTTTAGATTTTTCGATTGGTAAACTTCGGAGATAAGGGGGGGGGGGGGGACGGTATTTTTTTAGACATTTTGGCCGATTAATCAAAAACTATTATATCTAGAAATAAATAAAAAACTGTTTTATAATGCACAAGTAAAGGCCTTTCATATGATACCCCACTCGGTATAGTTATCTTACTGTGAAATTTCAAACCCCCGATTTTCCCCCTTTTTTTTTTAATCAAACTAAAATAATTTTCGCGTTGCTTTTATTTTTCCTGTAAAACATACATAAACCTCTATTGACCATAATTATTTCAGATTTTTCGATTGGTAAACTTCGGAGATAAGGGGGGGGAACGGTATTTTTTTCGACATTTTGGCCGATTAATCAAAAACTATTATATATAGAAATAAATAAAAAACTGTTTTAGAATGCACAAGTAAAGGCCTTTCATATGATACCCCACTCGATATAGTTATTTTACTTTGAAATTTCAAACCCCCGATTTTCCCCCTTTTTTTAATAAAACTAAAAATAATTTTCGATTTTTCTTTATTCCAATGATGTTGGGCCACTATTATACACAACTGTGCTAAATTTCATGTCGATAGCTTTAATAGTTACTGAAATAATCGACTGTGACAGACGGACGGACAACCCTCCACCTCCCATGGCCCCTCCAACCTCGCGGTTATATTGGCCGAAACTTTGGGAGGGCGCCCGGTACTTGCTCTTGGCGTGTTTCCCGGTGCGCCTTCTTGACTCCCTACAAATTATTTATCTCTGTCCTTGTCCCTATTGTCTTTCTCCCCTTTCTGGGGCAGACATACACTGTTACATACATGGACCCCCGCGTGCCGAGCGGTCCGAGTCCGATCACCACATTCCGGTCCGCGATCACGGTGCCAAGCTGTTCCGCCTCCTGTGCCACTGGTGCGCGAACTCCCGTAGCTTGCCGAAGCTTTCCTTGGAGGAGACGAGGTCCTGATAGTACACTGGGCCCTCCTCCCGGCGAACGACCCCGTCCAGCAGGTTGAGCCGGAGATCTTCGTACAGACCGCACTCCCAAAGGACATGGTGAAGGTCTTCCTCCGCCTGCCCACACAAACACACACTGCTCGCCACGAGACACATTTCGTGCAGGCGCTTGTTGAAACACCCGTGACCTGTCAGGATCTGGGATGTCTCATAGTCCGGTGCGACCCAGGTTGCCCCGAGCCGACCGGCCACGTCCGGGAAGAACCGACGGAGCTCACCCCCTTTTGTCTCACTCGTCCAACGCTCCTGCCACTCCGCGACAATGGCTGACCCAATCTCGCGCTTGCGCCTACTCAACTCCGTCTTGGCCGCGGTTCTACGCGCCGCATCCACCCTGGCAGCACGGATCACTTCCAGGTCCGCCGGCAACACCCCCGCCAGGACAGCGAGGGCCGCGGCACTGTTAGATCGATACGCCTTGGTCAGAAGGATCAAGGCGGGCCTCTGTGAACGGACCAAAGATGTCCGCACGACATAGAGCGTTGCCCTCTCGGCCCAACACGCCGCAGCATACGTGACTGACGGACGGACAGATGGACGGAGAAAGTCTCACCATAAGGGTTCCATTTTTACCATTTTGGTATGGAACCCTAAAAATTAAGTGGCACTCGGTGACTGCCGCGGTAAAGCTATTGCATAGCATTTTTTATCAACTTATGCAATTATAATATTATAATAAAAATAATAATAATAATAAATCATTTATTGTCCAGAAAGTAAGTACAATTTCATTAATAGGTTTAGCGTCTGATGTCTACGATAAGTATTATAATATTTATGCAATATTTTTTTTAACCGACTTCCAAAAAGGAGGAGGTTCTCAATTCGGCCGGTATCTTTTTTTTTCTATGTATGTCCACCGATTTCTCCGGGATTACTGGACCGATTCGCGTGATTTTTTTTTAATCGACAGAAGATGTGTGCGAAATGGTCCCAAAAAATGTTCACCTTCAACTCCTCAAGCCTGATGCTGCAGGGATATTGCTCACCTAATATAAAGAGATTTAGGAAATGTCGATTACGAATTATTATTGTAGGTAACAAGTATGGACTACATCATGGAGCTCCAGGTCCTAGCTCCTCAATCCTGATGCTGCAGGGTACTGCCTACCTAAAACTATGAGGATTTAGGAAATATCGATTACGAATTGATATTGTAGGTAACAAGTATGGACTACATCATGGATCTCCAGGTCCTAGCTCCTCAATCCTGATGCTGCAGGGTACAGCCTACCTAAAACAGCTATGGGGATTTAGGAAATTCTTTGTAGGTACCTATCTAAGAGGTGATTTGGATCTTATGAATATACTACACTTAAAAGCTTAAAATAAAAATTCTTTTCAAAAAACCGACTTCTAACGCCACTACAAAGTATAAAAATAATTTTAGTTTGTCCACGTTTGTTGAAGTCGGGCGGGCCCAAAATACAAACTATGAAACCGACTCGCGATGCTCGCTCGACTTCTACAAACAAGTCTCTCATATTGTGTAGCGTCCCGCATCGGTTTCATATTTTTTATTTAGGCCCGCCCGACTTCAACAAACGTGGACAAACTAAAATTATTTTTATACTTTGTAGTGGCGTTAGAAGTCGGTTTTTTGAAAAGAATTTTTATTTGCATAATAAAAATTATGCAAAAAAAAAATTAAAAAACAAACAAATAAGAAAAGCGAATTGTCACTACTTCGCGAGTGAGATTCGACGGTGTTAGGTTTTTTTTCGTTATGGAATTTCTTGATTCGGTCGCCGCGCTCAAACTGTTTGTCTTAGTTCAAAGCCCGCGATAAAAGCTATGCAATAGCTTAAAAATCCTTTTTAAAAAACCGATTTCAAACTCAAAAGATTCCGACGAATTGATAAATGTGAAGTCGGTTAAATAACAAGCGTTACTTTGCGGAATTCCAAGTTATTCAAAGAGAAAGTATTCCTTTGCCATAATCCGCCAAACCAGAATGAATCTTTTCAAACTCTCGACTCACGTTTCGCTCCGATACCGGAGCATCATCAGGAGATGTTATTGACTCCACATTACACAGTCGCAAAGTGAACACTAGTGTGTCTTATTTGCTTTGAAAATATTGATTGAAGAACCACTTATTCATAATTATGTTGAAAGTAATATTATAATTTATTGGAACGTAGTTCCTTAGCGCGCGGTGCGGAAGGGGGCTAGACGGAAAAAATTAAGACTAAATTGAACCGACACTTTTTTAAATGTGAATTTGGCATTGAGTTCAATATTTTCACACTACAATATTAGATCTCCGTAGCCTTGTGGTTTCTACAGTCGCTAAAGAGTTAAAGGTCGACGATGGTTCGAATCCCATTTCGACAGACTGAATTTTCTTTTTTCAATTTTATTTTAAATAATTTCTACATGTGAAATTTTTCCCTAATTTTTTATAACTTAAAAGAAATAAAATTTTATTACAATTCCTTCACTAATTAATCGAAAGGAACTTCGTTCCATCCGGGTGTGCCTTGACACCTCTCAAGTTTTTTTTATTAAAGTGTTAACCTACAATTAAGGAAATATCCAAACAAATTTTTAAATACATATCAAATATTCCGAGGCCGGCGGGGTTCGAACCCACATCTCTTGGGAATCGCACCCGAGTGAGTTGACTTTACTCCACAGCCGCGGTCGAACTACACGTCAGCATCGAAATTAGTGATATGAGAATTTTCGATATGTATTTAAAAATTTGTTCGAATAATATTATTTTCATTCGAATTCTATTTGATTCATAGATTCCAATCATAGATCCCAACAAATCTTGTTTGATCGCTTTCTAAACAAAAATTACCATTGCCGATGTCAAGTTGGAATACTTTCTCGGAGAACTTTCCAACATCAACATAAAGTTTCAAAATATCACACAAGTTAGCGAAAACCTACAAGAAAACGTAAATTGGAAATAACAGCACCGCTTTTTTACCGTTTGGAAACCTCGCAGGAAACCAGTTTTGAAACTGAATATTGAAGTTACCTTAGGGTGAGGAAGATTTTAGTTCGAAACTAGCGTAGAGTGTAGTGTTATAATATTTAGTCTTGTTTGGCTTGTTTTTCGGCGTTCACTTTTAGGTACGTTGTAAAATAATATTGTTATTTTCTTACTTAAATAAATGTTTTAATAATTGGTGTTGTATGGTTTTTGCACGAGTAAGGGAAACAAAGGCATATGTTATACCGGATAACAAGGGATTTTCAAAAATTGTATTCGACACCGTCGCGGTTATCGCGCGTAGATCTGATATTACAATAAAATAATGATGTATATTTGTTGGTCCGTGCTAATCACATTCGCAGAACGATTCCATTACAAAGCAAAGACGATAAAGGGGCTTTTGAAATATTTGTTGGATCATAACTTTTGTGGAGGCCGTTGTGTTTGGGGACAACTTTTTATGTTTTTGGTTCACAGAACAAACGTTAAAAAGGGGTGATTAATTCATCCCCTTTGTGGAAAATGAACACGAAAACTTTCGTGGCGATTCTGATTTTTAAAAAGAGCCTTATTTGCTACTTTTCACTTTCCTACTTCTGTACTGAAAATTAGATACAATAATTACATATTTTACAAGTGGAAAGCAATCGGCTAAGCAGATTGCTTCTAAGCAAAGTAGGTTTGCTTCGCTTCAGCTGTCCATATTTTTGTTTTTTATTTTATTTATTTATTTCTTAGAAAACTACAACAATCTTACAAACTAACTTACAAGTACAAAACTGAGTATTCAAATTGACTGTAGTTTTAAGATAGGTTAGCTTCTTATTATTAATATTGTAACACTTTTGTTTTGAAAATAACATCTACGGAGATTCTCGCCAACTCTTTTTAGTAGAATCTGTTTTCCGAACCGATAGAGTCTTGATTTGTTATATGAAATAAATAATTTTGAAAGGTAGGAATTGGATAAAGAACTCGGTGTATAGTTAACCTCAAAAGTAGGCAAAGCTAATATTGTTTTTCAGAAACAGTTTGCTAACGAGTGTAAATTGAAAATTTAAAACACCCCCGATATGAGAATCTATGGCTGACGAAGTTATCAATTAATTGTCGTTTAACGATTATATACCTATTGGCACGCGTGAAGCACTTAATCGAGTAATCATACGCCAAAAATGCCTTACATCATTTTGGAACAGAGCTGATACTCTTACACTGCTGGACCGATATTAACCAAACATAGCTAAGAACAACCGCAAGGAAACTGGCTTTCAAATGAAAAAAACCGCATCGAAATCAGTCCATCCATTTGAGAGCTACGATGCCAGAGACAGACACACACACACACACACACACACACACACACACACACACACACACACACACAGAGAGAGAGAGAGAGAGAGAGAGAGAGAGAGAGAGAGACAGAGAGACAGACATCGACGTCAAACTTATAACACCCCTCTTTTTGCGTCGGGGGTTAAAAACCGCCATCAGACTGTGAAAATAGACAAGCGTATTGTTTCAAAAAATAACAATTTCAAAAAACGAGTCAAACTTTGGGCATTTATATTCTGTTTGTTTGTTGAGGTTGGACGGCGAGTTAAATATTTTCTGAATTTTCTATCTAAAATATTTCTAGAATAACCCCACGCCGGGCTGCATTTCGGTCTATCGCCGAATCAAAACAAAAACAGTTTGCTCTTTCCAATTTACATTTTATTGGAGGTGTTTGCCAAGTTTCGACGGCATTAAGCAACTTTATTCTTGTTTTTACTACTTTCATTGCTTGTAGCTGAACTTTTTGCAAGTTCATAGTTTTATTATATTTTTTAATTCAGTAATACTAATATTATCAATGCGACAGTGTATCTCTCTGTTTAGCGAAACTGTTGAGCCGATTTTGACGAAATTGGGCGCAGAGGTAGCTCGCATCGCGGAGAAAGACAAACCATTTTTTTTTTCAACAAACGTGTCTTAAAGTATCCAATGGGGTCAAATCTTAATTTTTGAAAATTTTATTGTCTCTTGTGAATTTACTTTCAACTTACATAGTTTTTATAGAGCATGAAATTGCGACTTTTTTGTACATTAATAGTTTGAAATCACTACTTTTGAGATAAAGCATTAGATCTCACTTCTTTTAGCCGTTATGATTTATCAAGTTTTTTTTTGTTTTTGCAGACTGTGCTCTCACATTTATGTTTTGGTGGAATTGTAGTTTACTTACACAGTTTTGCTGTATTAGGAAGAGCTATACAGTCGTTTATTTGTGTATACATACATAACTCAGTAATCGACCGAGCGAAGCGAAGGTCTTTGAGTTAACTAGGGCGATTTGCACTTGTCCGTCCGTCCGTCCGTCCGTCCGTCCGTCTGTCAGAGCCTTATAACTTTTGAATTACTGAACGTAATTACTTCAAATTTAGATATAATATGTAAACCGATGGCCTCCAGCCGAAAATGGCTTAAAAAGTTATAAAAATCTTTATTTCAGGGGGGCTCTCATAGAAGCGAATGCGAAGTAAAAAAAAAAAAATCGCGTTACATAAAATTGTTACGTATCATTTTAAAGATAATTTTGAACTGAGTACAAAAATATTTTTTTTTTAATTTTTCCCTTAAAATTGACGAAATGGGGGGCTTTCAAAGTGGCGATTTTATACGCTCGCTTGAAGACGCTCTCTAGAAAAATCCGCTATGGATTTTCAAACTGATTTTATGTTTTTAGGTCACTTATATCCTGTACTTGAACAACAAATACTAAAATTATATGAATATTATAAAGAAACGAGATTATTTAATTTTTAATGGGCGTCAGTAATTCATATAGCATCAACATAGCTTCACAATAATGCTAATAGATGGCGCAGTCAGTAACTATTCCCATGGAACTACGAGTTAAATTCAATGTTTGATAAATAATTCAATGTTTTCACTAACGTTCCCTAACCTTTACGGGCTACCTATAAGTTAGGTGATTGATGTTTTCTGTCAACTTATTTATCACGATCCTGTACGGGACACCTAAAAGGATATTGGGACGGATGTTAGGACTTAGGATTGTATTTAGGAGCTACCTACGTTAAGAGACTCCTACTTAGGGGATGATTTAGGTATGTTTGGTGAAAACGGGCATAATAATAATGTCAGTTTTGGTTATCATGTATCGATTGAATGAATAATCATGGGATACCGTTACCGCGAGGTCTCAGTTCGGGGCGAACCACTAGTAATTATTTAAGTTTGCGGTTGTAACCATGCATCCAAATAAAGGCCTAATACAACTTCTGGATAGAGTTTAAAATTGTGTGCAACCAAACATTACTTCAGCAAAGCTATTAAGGTAGAAGACACGGTTCTTCAAAATTCAAATTTAATTTGGTTTTTCGCAATTTGTAAACTAATACGACAAAGTAGGCTGTTGGCATTCTAATTGCGACAATGGCAGTATCATCTTCACAGGTTTATATAAAAATCTTTACTTGAAAGTGTCCAGTTTAAGAAATTAATCAAAATATCGACTAATTTGTGAGTAGCTCACGTCCAACTCAGTATTTTGATTAATTTCTTAAACTGGACACTTTCAAGTAAAGATTTTTATATAAACCTGTGAAGATGATACTGCCATTGTCGCAATTAGAATGCCAACAGCCTACTTTGTCGTATTAGTTTACAAATTGCGAAAAACCAAATTAAATTTGAATTTCGCGGACAGACCCTTGTCTTCAACCTTAAAGGAGGGTTTACGTGGACGGCACCGAGTCTCAGTGTATTCAGATAGCTGTGATGGACGGCCTTTATCACCCCGCGCCGGAATCTCTATGAGAGGCTGGGACAGGGTTGACCATTTTGCTGCAAACTTTGGTTCATGACTGCCATTGAATTACAAAAGCTATGAAATACAAATAATTTAATGTATTACTAGATGATGCCCGCGATTTCGTTTGCATGGATTAAGGTTTTAATTCCCTTGGGAACTATTCAGTTTTTCGGGATAAAATGAGCTATCTCCATTCCAAATTTCAGGCAAATCGGTTTAATTGTTATGGCATTGAATGGTAAAAAATACATGTGACACTTGGGGACTGCCGCGGTAAAGCTATTGCATAGCATTTTCTAGTCGCACGCACACAAACACCGTGCTGAAGTCTGCCGAACTGAAACGAGTGTTAGGTTTATTTTCGTTACGGAATTTCTTGATTCGGTCGCCGCGCTCAAAGCCCGCGATAAAAGCTATGCAATAGCTTAATAAATACCTTTCAATCCATCCATACATCCATCGTTCTCGGATCCAGCGATAGCTTAGTGGTAAGGACTGCGGTCTCCTACACGGGGGTCGCAGGTTTGATCTATGAGTTTTGGAGTTAGGTGCAATCAAGCAATTAAATATCACGTCATGCTTCAACGGTGAAAGAAAACATCGTGAGAAAACCTATACACCTGAGAGTTCTCCATAATTATTGTTCTCAAAGGTGTGTGAAGTCTGCCAATTTGCATTGGGCCAGCGCGAGCGTGATGGATTATACTTTCCCAGGGAGGAACAAAAAAGCATTATTTTTACCTCCAAAGTCGGTCAACCATCCGATTACTGACTTGGGTAAACGTTGCTTTATCAGCGAAATCGACTAACTAGGCTCCCTCGTGCACTTCCATATTCACCCCAAAAACTTTTGCATCAAAAAATTTGTTGGACCACGAAAGAAGTAAATAATTTCTGTTATTTTTATATTTCTGTCTGCGCGTCTTAACATTATTTGAATTGTAGTATTTTTTTTTGGAACTTCCCCTCATTGCCTCATTCCCCTCATATTTTATGCTAACAAAGTTGAATGGGTTAAATCGGCTTGGCATCCAGCTGCCCACAAGATAGTAACATCATAAAACAATAAAGCGTCTTATTACAATGTACCTAATAGCTTCATAATAATATTGTAAAATGATTATTTTGAAAAGAGCAACTGCTGAGTTTCTTGCCGGCTCTTCTCAGCAGAATCCGCTTTCCGAACAGGTGGTAGAGTCATGACGTGTCATAAGAGCCGTAAGAGCCAGAGCCTACGTGAAATAGCAACGTTCGTACAATAATTTTGAGATTTTTTTTTGAATTTTTATTTTTACGATAGCCAGATTATTGCCTGTCGGCGTCAGAAGTTAATTACGCGGTTAATGAATTTCTCAATGAAAACATTTTATTAATTTGCACGCGATCGGCTTTACTTCAGTTGCCCACCAGATAAAATAATTACTATAATATCGTGTTGTTAACTTACATCATATTTTCGTATTTTGTTTTGAAAAGAGCAACTGCTAATATACTTGCCGGCTCTTCTCAGCAGTGTCTGTTTCAGAGCCGGTGGTAGAGTCTGAGACTGGTCACAAGAGCAGCAAATGGCCTACATGAAATAAATTATTTCGAATTTCAATTAAAATACTATTGATCTGGGATTAACTATTACTTAATTTATGCTTGTAGTATAGTGTTTAGTTTTGTAGAGGTAGATTTACTTGACGAATCAAAAGCACTTTTTTCTTTTTGAAAGAATATTTTATACAGTAAAACAATACTTAAATGATAGCTTAAACTAATTACAGGTAAACACCGCATACACAGTCATAGTTTACCTATTTTACAACTTAAATACTTAAATTAATAACATGCAAGAAGGATAATTAATAAGGATAAATCTTATTTATATAAAAGAAAGTGGTGTTAGTTACACTATTTATAACTCAAGAACGGATGAACCGATTTGGCTGAAAATTGGTGGAGAGGTAGCTTAGAACCAGGAGACGGACATAGGATACTTTTTATCCCGTTCGACCGCGTTTCCGTCAAGTCACTATAAAACGTTGTATAACAAAAACGCATCTGACATGGAATAACAAAACGCAAATGACAGTGGAATAACAAAACGTAAATGACAGCTAAACGTAATTTTGTCTTTGGTTATTATGGTAAAAAATTTGACAATTATAAAAAGTGTTGTAGTAAAGCATTACTGATACTAAAAATGCGAAAGTGTGTTTGTTTGTTGGTTTGTCCTTCAATCACGTCGCAACAGAACAGCGGATTGATGCGATTTTTTGCATGGGTATAGTAATGCATGCAGTAGTGGTTCCTCAGACCGGGAGAGCTACTTTTTATCTCGGATAATGATAGTTCCCGCGGGATTTTTAAAAACTAAATCCATGCGGACGAAGTCGCGGGCATCAGCTAGTAGTTTATTAAAAGGATAATATTTGAGTGCTATGCGTGGGTACGACAATAATGCAACGGGTAGGAAACCTTCGAAATTTTGGGGTGCTAAAGGCTTAAACTTTGTAAGGGTTTGTTTGAATAGAAACGCTTTCTATTCTATTCTTGTGAGCGGAGTCTATTTCCATACTAAAGACGTGCTACAAAGCAGGTATTTTCCCGCGTACGGTGCTGCTATCGGCGCGCGCTGTGATTTACCCGCTGAGGTCTGACGCATTCGCACCCTGTCACTATCTCCATTACCGCTCCCACCGCACGAATGGAATGTTCGAGAAAAATGTCTGCTTGTAAAAAATATACGAGTATTATGTTCTTCCAGATGTCTCAGATATCTACCTACAAGTTTTAAACTCTACTAGCTGGCATCAGACTTCGTTTTCTTGGATTTAGTTTTGACGTGATAACGTCTTATAAATCGATGAACACCGGCTGCACGCACGAAAAAGTATCACGTTCCGCCTGAGCCTGCGCGTGCAAGCGAGAGCGCGGAACAAGCGATAGAGAGGCACAATCGGCCCAAGCTTCGGCTTAGAGCCCGCCAGTCATCGTCAATGTTTCTTTATGACGTTATCACGTAAAACTATCGTCTGTTAACCGACTTTACAGACAAACAATTTTTTTGAAATATTGTGAGAATTCTGTGATTTTCCGGGATCCAATATCCAATCTCCAGGTCCTCCACTATTACGCATGAAAGAAATCACGTCAATCCGTAGCTCTGCTATGGCGTGATTGAAGGACAAACCAACAAACAACGCTTTCGTATTTATAACATTAGTAGAGATATTCATTCCTTACTAATCCTACTAATATTATGAATGCGAAAGTGTTTAATTGGTTGGTTTGTCCTTCAATCACGCCACAACGGAGCAACGGATCAAAGTGATTTTTTGTCATGGCTATATTTGAGGACCTGGACAGTGGCATCTAGGCTACTTTTTATCTCGAAAACTCAAAAAATTCTCACTGGATTTTTAAAAATAAATGCACGCAGACATAATCGCGGGCATCAGCTAGTTAATCATAATTAAAATTCGTTTGTATTTAGCGCTCTACGGAGAATCTTCTGTTTGTAACTGAATAAAACAATTTATACCGTAATTTAGGCAATTAAAAAGCAAAACCTTTTGACCCTTTTAATTTGTCCTCACCAGCGACCCGCGGTACATTACAGCCTTTCATCCCCTGGAGAGGGGGGGGGGGGACAAAAAGTTCCACCAACATACCCAACTCCAACGAAAAATTACGCCCCGTATAAACTTCTCAAACTTTTACATGAAGCCTCGTGAAGCCTTTGACCATTTTGTTGGTGAATGTGGAATATACGGTTAAGGTTTTGTCCTGAGGTATACGAGACGCAACATGAAAGCGAAAGTGGGCGGTTACACAGCTGAATTATAATCGCACTCGTCGCTGTCCGCATGGAGTTACGTTTTAACAAGTGTAAATTAAAAAAAATATTTTAAAATACAAGCTTTTAGTAGCTACATCATTAGACTGTAGATATCATGTAGGATCAGAGTTCTTGTCATGACGAATCAAACGAGCCCAAACACACATTTTAATACAGAGTTACGATAGCCATCTTCCATCTCCATCATCAGATCAGCTCCATGTCACAATAATATTGCATTGTCATCCGATTTACACATACATGCAAAATTTCAGCTCAATCAGAAACCGGGAAGTGGTTCTAATTTATCTTGCAAGATTTGACCCAAACAAATAAATAAACAAATAAATAAACTGGTCAAGCTAAATAAAAGCTTGTAAAAATCCCTTTGTTTTTTCGATACGAAAAGTCTATAATTATTATGTGGCTCTAATGACAAGTCAATACTCTACCACCAGGTTCGGAAAGGACATTCAGCTGAGAAAAGCCATCAAGAAACTCAGTAGTTGACCTTTTCAAACTGTTTCATGACTTCTTCCACGCGGCTTAGCAACTTCTTCTTCTTCTTTTCTTGAAACCCTGTGGGAACTCTATGATTTTCCGGGATAAAAGTATCTGTTTCCAATTTCGGGATTCAGGCTGTATTGTTTTTTATAAGATCAGAATTATAATTATTATCTTTACAAAGGTGCTAAGCCTTCGGGTGACGGAAAAAGGCCCCAAATGTTTACCAGAGGCGGCAACTAGTTTCTACCAAAGAACCAGCTAATACTTTGTCACCGAACGACCCAAATAAAAGTCAAATAACTTCGCAAAACTCTGAACAAGTGTTCGAAAGAAGAGCACGGTCTCCGAACAATTAGTGATACAAATTAGCTGACAATTCATTCGCGAACAAGACAACAACTCAGAGGAATTAATTAGGAGATTAGATTCGTTTTCAAAAGCAATTATCGCCCGGTTCATTATACGGAGCTTAGCTAAGGATGATAGCCCCTCGTTTGCGCGGATGTTCCGTTGGCGGAATTTGTTGGGAATTTTAACTTTTGGCGACAGTAAAATTTCGAAAAA
Organism: Oeneis ivallda; assembly: GCA_029955525.1. Taxonomy (NCBI): domain Eukaryota; kingdom Metazoa; phylum Arthropoda; class Insecta; order Lepidoptera; family Nymphalidae; genus Oeneis; species Oeneis ivallda. Next base: position 342,553 of record JARPMR010000027.1, on the reverse strand, counting down.
TTCGACAAGGTATGCGTAGGTATTTGCGGATTGAAATATTAGCAGCACTATGGTGTTATGAAACAAAGATGTAACGTATCACCTTCACATTCCGATACTTTACCGTCTCTGCATTATAACCATCCATCATACATCCATCAGCCTGTATGCATCCATTGCTGGACATAGGCCTTTCCGAGAGCGCGCCACCAAACACGGTTCTCCGCCTTCCTCATCCACCCGCTTCCCGCCACCTACTTAAGGTCATCGGTCCAGCGAGCTGGAGGTCGTCCTATACTGCGCTAACCGGTACGCGTTCTCCACTCCAGAACACGTCTGCCCCATCGGCCATCGGTTCTGCGACAGATATGACCTGCCCACTGCCACTTCAGCTTGCTAACCCGCGGAGCTATGTTGGCCACTTTTGTTTTTCTACGAATTTCCTCGTTCCGGATTTTATGCCAGAGAGAAATGATCTACGTAGCTCGCTTCATAGCACGCTGAGCGACTTTTAATTTGTGCACGAGGCCCATCGTCAGTAGCCACGTTACCGCTCGACACATCATTACCGGTAGGACGCATCATTGAAACCTTTGTTCACACATTATAACAAGCACTCAATACTGAGCGTTGGGTAGCAGAAACTACTGAAACTAAACGAAAGCTTTTATTGTGCTTTTTTTACTAAGCTGCCCACAAGTGATAGGTATGTTAAGTTATATCTTAAAATTGGTGTTTGAATAATATTATTCAATTCGATGCTTTGATACGGGTAGACTAAGTATGTCACGCTCTCTTTAAATATTTCTGTGGTGGTGTCGTGTGGTGCGGGTTGTTACGTTCCCTCAAATATGGTCGAGCGAAGCAATGGCTGGATCATGCGTCATGCTCGTGAACGGGTGCCGCCGGCGGGAATGGGGCTACTTTCTGTCTGCCCGTCTTTGACATGAATTGAATTGTAGTACGTTTTGTGGAAATGTCATATTCTATTCTAACAAAGATGCACGGGTTAAATCAGCTTGGCATCCAGCTCAGCTGCCCACAAGATAGTATAAAAACTTATTACAATGTAATAGCTACTTATTAATATTGTAAAATGATTATTTTGAAAAGAGCAACTGCTGAGTTTCTTGCCGGCTCTTCTCAGCAGAATCCGCTTTCCGAACCGGTGGTAGAATCTTGACGTGTCATAAGAGCCACAGGTTGGCCTACATGAAATAAATAATTTTGAATTTTGAATTTTTTTTTTTTTTTTGAATTTATAATATGCGATTTGTTTACCTTTTCCTATTCCTGCGGATTTTGAAACCTAATCTCCATCCAAATAAATAATTTTTCTACTTCGTCGGCACACACCAGTTATCAGTTTTTGAGGAGGAAGTCGTCAAAAACTAATAACTGGTGAGAGAGTAAAAAGCCGGCCAAGTGCGAGTCGGACTCGCGCACCGAGGGTTCCGTACTCCAAAAGTAAAAGTAAAACGATAATATTATATTAATTTGCTTATTTATCGTTTTTGTTTGTAAAGGTTTATTGTTAATATAATAGATAAAAATCTTAACTTTAACGAACACATAAAAACACTAACAAGTAGAATAAGAAAGCTAATAGCCATTTTTAGAAACATAAGAGAGGTTGCAGATCCTAAACTTATAAGGACTATTTATACTTCATTATGTCAATCTTTATTAACATACGGTATTGATGTTTGGGGTGGTGCAGCCAAGTCACACATGATAAAACTGGAAAGAGCACAAAGGCTACTACTGAAAGTAAGCCGTTTTCTACCGCACCACTACCCGACGGTATTATTGTATCGCGAGAGTAAAGTGCTGACAGTACGAAAGCTATTTATACAAAAATTGATTATGAGATACCATGTCCAAATCAAAGATAAATTAGTAAACAAACAAACAGATTGTAGACGAAATTATAAAATATTTACCACTAACAAATTTAAAAAAACGTTTGTACATAACTTTTCATGCTTTCTTGGAAGCTACCTGTATAATAAGGCCAATAAAAATTTAAATATAAACGGTCTGAATAAATACAACTGCAAAACCCGAATATTCGACTATCTAACAGAACTAGACTACGATAAAACGGAAAAATTCATTAGGATCCAAGAATAAAACAGTCACACACACACACAAACACACACACACACACACACACACACACACACACACACACACACACACATACATACTTACTCAATAGATAAATAAATTAACTACCTATCTACAAACTTGTATAGCATGTACTTTTTTAGCTTTTTTTTTAAATTAAGTATGTCAAAATAATATAACTTTAGGAGTATTGTATCCCTGGAAGGAACTACCCTCTGCAACACAGGTTTTCCTAGTGCAGAGGGTAGGGACTATTTGTACTTTTGTAAAAATGTATGGATCAATAAATAAATTATTATTATTTACATTTATTTCATTTATATCATATAATTTACATTTTTAAATATTTGATTATAAAAAAAAACATTTAACATTTATTATTATTATTATTATTATTATTATTAAAAAAACTATGCTAGTTAGAGCGTTGGTTTTATTATTCCCGTAAAATATACGTAAACCTCTATTGACTATAATTATTTAGAATAGAATAGAATAGAATATTATTTATTCATTGACATGAAAACAAAATATAACAAACAAAATGGAAATACACATGAAAATGGAAAAACAGAAAGTAATTACAATCTAACTTAACTACTTAGTGTCTACTATATGTCATGCCAATGAAAGGGTTCTAGCTCAGCTAAATGCTGTGGATACATATGTAACCACAGCGCTGATATTCTGCTAGGGCCCGAATAAGAGGGTAGGGTAGGGTATTTCAGACTAGCTGATGCCCGCGACTTTGTCCGCGTTGATTTAGTTTTTAAAGTCCCTCGGAAACTCCTTGATTTTCCGGGATAAAAAGTAGCCTAGATGTTGACCCGAGTAATAAGCTACCACGGTATAAAATTTTGTAGAAATCTGTGCGGTAGTTTTTACGTGAAAGAAGGACAAACAAACAGACAGACAAACAGACAAAAAAAATGTAGCTTCTGTTTTGATATCTGTATCTTGAACACAATTAGAAGCAAAAACCCTTTTTTGAATCTATTTCATGTACAGAATTGGTTTCGTTTCTGTTTTATTATATACTAGATGATGCCCGCGACTTCGTCCGCATGGATTTAGTTTTTAAAAATCCCGCGGGAACTCTTTCATTATCCGAGATAAAAAGTAGCTCTCCCGATCTGAGGAACCACTACTACATCCATTACTATACCCATGCAAAAAATTGCATCAATCCGCTGTTCTGTTGCGACGTGATTGAAGGACAAACCAACAAACAAACACACTTTCGCATTTATAATATCAGTAATGCTTTATTATAACACTTTTTATAATTGTCAAATTTTTTACCATAATTAACCAAAGACAAAATTACGTTTAGCTGTCATTTACGTTTTCTTCTTCCACTGTCATTTTCGTTTTTTTATTCCATGTCAGATGCATTTTTGTTATACCAGGTTTTATATTGACTTGACGGAAACGCGGTCGAACGGGATAAAAAGTATCCTATGTCCGTCTCCTGGTTCTAAGCTACCTCTCCACCAATTTTGAGCCAAATCGGTTCATCCGTTCTTGAGTTATAAATAGTGTAACTAACACCACTTTCTTTTATATATATAGATATATAGATTTTTCGATTGGTAAACTTCGGAGATAAGGGGGGGGGGGACTGTATTTTTTTCGACATTATCGAAATAAATAAAAAATTGTTTTAGAATGCACAAGTAAAGGCCTTTCATATTATGATACCCCACTCGGTATAGTTATTTTACTTTGAAATTTCAAACCCCCAATTTTCCACCTTTTTTAATAAAACTAAATAGTTATATGTGTTATATGGGGCCAAAGAAATTTTTTGTTCCCCGAGGGCGTTATTTTGAATTCAGAGCGAAGTGAAGGATTCTAAAGTAGAATCCTGAGCGTAGCGAGGAATTCAATATACGCCGCCCGAGAACAAAATATTTTGGCCCCGAATGACACACACTATTTTTCATCATTACCTATGAGAAAAAGCTAGGAGTATCAAGCTACTATGTATAGACATCGTATATTGAAAATTTAAATAAAACACAAATAAATAATTTATAATTAAATAATTAAACATAAATATTTATGTTGTATACAGTATGGGCGTACATCCGATCGACAAATTGATCACGTGACTTATCGAACAGCTTCTCAAACATATTTGAATTTCGACACATACTAAAGCACGAACGCGGACCAATCAGAAGAGAGAAATGAAAAGTCCCATGGGGTTAAATTAAATTTTGCTCCCATGGGGTTTAAATTGAATTTTGCTCCCATGGGGTTAAAATAAAATTTTGCTCCCGCTATCCACTGAAGCCAATATTCGTTTTTCGAATAGGTATGATGAAAAATAATTTTCGATTTTTCTTTATTCCTATGATGTTGGGCCACTATTATACACAACTATGCCAAATTTCATGTCGATAGCTTTAATAGTTACTGAAATAATCGACTGTGACAGACGGACGGACGGACGGACGGACGGAGAAAGTCTCACCATAAGGGTTCCATTTTTACCATTTTGGTACGGAACTCTAAAAAGGTGAGCGCTGTGGTCTTATAACTGGTTATTGGGAGGTCTCCAATTCGATTCCTGGGGGGAGCAATTTGGGAATTTATAATTTCTGAATTGTTTCTGGTCTGGTCTGGTGGGAGGTGCCACCAAGCGATTTAGCGTTCCGGCACGATGTGTAGAAACAGATAAAGGGGTATGGGTTGAATGCACACTGCCAAGTTAACCCGCTACCATCTTAGACTGCATCGTCACTTGCCATCAGATCTCAGACAAGGACTACTTTGTCATTGAATAATATAGACTAACCCCCTTATTCATAAACAAGTTATAAGCGTCCTATAGCTAAAATATGTTTTGTTACTGTCAAATGAATTCAAAATGTCAAGTGATAGAAAAAGACAAAACATATTTTAGCTATATTTATGAATAAGACCCTAATTATACTAATTGTGTTGGCAGCACTATATGTGTACTTAGTTGTAGTAACTCTGCGATGGGCTCCTGCCGACCCACTGCTCAAACGAATCGCCAGCGCCCGCTGATTTGTTGTTTACACCAAAAGTTGGAGATTGTTTGCGACTCAGTGAAATTGTCTGTCTGAAACCTTTGCCATTATCGCCGCTCACTGACGTATTTCATCGTGATTTTTGTCATCATTTGCTATATCCTCTTAATATTTTCGTTGATTTTTGAAAATTTTTAATTCTTCATTGCATCATAAATCTACTTTGTAATTGTTTGAGGTCCGATTTCACCAACGTAAAATTAGTCTTATCCAAGCGTAAATTCGATATTTTGACAGTGTTCTCAATACAGAAACTGTCAGAACGCCCAATTTATTCCTCGGATAAACGTCACTTGACTGGTAAAATCGGCACTAAGGCAGCTTAAACTTTAAAACATAAGGTTTCATTGACAAAAGTTTTTATTCAAATTCAAAATTACTTTTACAAAACAAAAAAAATATATATTTACAAAACTAACTGATGCCCGCGACTTCGTCCGCGTGGATTTAATTTTTAAAATCCCTCGGGACTCTTTGATTTTCTGAGATAAAAATCCGAGTGCCACTCTCCAGGTCCTCAACTATATCCATGCAAAAAATCAGATCAATCCGTAGCTCTGTTACGGCGTGATTGAAGGACAATCCAACCAACTAACTAACAATAGTACATTGTTCTACGAGGGGTGAAAGTGACCCATTACTTACGAGGGCGTCATTTGAGACACGAGGCGAAGCCGAGTGTATCAATACGCCCGAGTTAGGAATCGCACTTTCTCCCGAGTGATACATAGTGCTTTATACTACACCTACGAGGAAAATAACAGACACATTTTTTAATTATTGAAGTTTACTTTAGAGGTACGCCGTCTACTTTAGAGGTACGCAGGCTACCTTAAAGGTACGACGGCTACTTTAAAGGTACGCCGGCTACTTTAGAGGTACGCCGACTACTTTAGAGGTACGCAGGCTACTTTTAAGGTACGCAGGCTACTTTGGAGGTACGCAGGCTACTTTTAAGGTACGCCAGCTACTTTAGAGATACGCCGGCTACTTTAGGAGTACGCTGACTACTTTAAAGGTACGCAGGCTACTTTAGAGGTACGCCAGCTACTTTAGAGGTATGCCGGCTACTTTAGAAGTACGCTGACTACCTTAGAGGTACGCAGGCTACTTTTAAGGTACGCCAGCTACTTTAGAGGTACGCCGACTACTTTAGAGGTATGCAGGTAGCCTGCGTACCACCAAAGTAGCCTGCGTACCTCCAAAATAGTCACCATAGAGGTACACCCACTACTTTAGAGGTACGCAGGCTACTTTTAAGGTCCGACAGCTACTTAAGAGGTACGCCGGCTACTTTAGAGGTACGCCGACTAATTTAGAGGTACACAGGTAGCCTGCGTACCACCAAAGTAGCCTGCGTACCTCCAAAGTAGGCTGCGTACCTCTAAAGTAGACGGCGTACCTCTAAAGTAGCCGGCGTACCTCTAAAGTAGCTGTCGTACCTTAAAAGTAGCCTGCGTACCTATAAAGTAGTCGGCGCACCTCTACGGTGACTACTTTAGAGGTACGTAGGCTACTTTTAAGGTACGTAGGCTACTTTCGAGGTACGCCGGCTACTTTAGAGGTACGCCGACTACTTTAGAGGTACGCAGGTAGTCTGCGTACCACCAAAGTAGCCTGCGTACCTCCAAAGTGGCCTGCGTACCTTAAAAGTAGCCTGCGTACTTCCAAAGTAGCCTGCGTACCACCAAAGTAGCCTGCGTACCTCTAAAGTAACTTGCGTACCTCTAAAGTAGACGGCGTACCTCTAAAGTAGCTGGCGTACCTTAAAAGTAGCCTGCGTACCTCCAAAGTAGCCTGCGTACCTTAAAAGTAGCCTGCTTACCACCATTTTTTATGTTTTTGTATTACTGAACTAATTTTGTCAAAAATTAACAAAAGACAACCACGTATGTAATGGATTTTCATACAACTTTTCAGCCCGCTAAAGCACGTAAGTAATGAAATTTCATACATTTTTTCAGCCCGCAGATTTGTCTCCACGTAAAGACGTATTTTCTTTCTCGCTCTTTCTCGATATGACACAAATCAGAAGGTACTTTCCGAGCAGAGTATAAACACACTTTCGCATTTATAATATTAGTATAAGTATGATAGGCAAATGTGAATTGTGAATATTTTTAGCTCGATTCTGGGTTATATCCTCAAGTTAAAACTTAAAATGTAATAAGCAAACTGTTCCAGATTAAGATGCGCAGTTAAGATATGCAGCTCTGGGTATAAAGATGATGGGCCACCGTCCAAGTGCACGAGCGCCTGGTGCGGACGTCGAACTGCTATTAGGAGCACTGCCATCCGCGACGACGCCGGAACTTGCGCTCATAAATTCATTTTTTATCGATGACCCGAGTCACGAGCGAAGAGCGACAATTTTGGGTGACGACAGAACAACAGTAAAGAAGTGAAGTACGCTTCTGTAAGTATTTTCATTGCACATTGCGGGTAACTGCCAAAGCCTCCCGACTAAGACAAGACGTCATGACCAGGATTAATTTAGAAATTATAAATTTACAAATTAGCCCTACCCGGTAAATAACCCGCTTGGAAGGCCTCCTGCTTATACGTGTTATAGGTCGCGGCATGAAAGTCTAGCGCTGAACAAAATAGCTGCGCATGGGGTACTGCCGGGCAACCAATGACGACGGACGGAATGCGGCTGGAGAGCCAATCAGCGCCATGATACCTTATTTTCGACTTCTGCGCAATAACGGTCACCGCTAGACTGTCGTGCAGCTACCTTAATACTTTAAGCAATCAAAAACCAAAGATATAATAGTTTTCGTACCACTTGCTCAAAAAAGTGACATTCTGTGCCACAAAAAGCGAACATAACAATAGTCATTTTTAATCTGTTAAAAACAGGGAAAGAAAATTGTACTGAATTTCATTCATCCTCTAGGGGGAGAATGTGATTTAAATTTGGAATACTTTCCGAAATATATACTGAACTACATCTGTGTTTACACCATTGAGTTTGTATATAAAGCATTATACATCTTTTTGAAAAAGGAATACGCATTTATTATGCAGTTATGATTATTAAATAAAATTACGAAAACCGACGAGGCCGTATGAGCTTGATGCCTTTGCTTTTCCGACAAAAAAATATTAGTCTAGGAATTTGCCGCGTTTTTGTTTTCTTCAAATACATAAGGTAAGGCGCATACATACAACTTTTACATCGACTAAACTGTTTAGTCGAGTTGTGTACTTTTCGTGAATTCCATACAATCAAAAGCAAATCGTAAGGCTTTTTGATTTTTTTGTCGAGCAACTATCGTGTTGATAGTTTGTGCACATTCTATGGTCGCAGTACATTTCCATAAACTTATGAAACACAACTAAATAGTTGTTCAACTAAAAGTTGTATGTTTGCGCTAGGCCTAAACGTTAAGTTTATTTTAATTTATTTTTATAAATAAGTTAATGTTCTAAAAATACGTTACGATGTTAAATCAAAGCGACAGTGACAGTGAATTGTCGGATTCCATCAGTGCAAATGGTCAGACGCAAGAACAGAGAAATACTCAAATCAACTCATCAACAATAAATGTACCAAACAAAAATGTAACTCTATCGATAATTGGACCAATGTTTCGAATGTTAAATTTTACTTTTAACTGTCATTATTTTTAATAAATGCTTATCTCATATTATTATTGTGTTAATTTTTTCGCAAATGGTACGAAAAGTAGAGTATTTTCCTCGGCGATAAAGCTGTCTTAAGTCTTGGGTGAACTTAAATCCCTCACTACACTCAGGACTCGTCTTAAATCCCTCGCTTCGCTCGTGATTTAAGTTTTTAACACCCTCGCTACGCTCGGTAGTAAACCTCGAGTCCTTCGTTACGCTCGCGATTTAAATCGTCACCCGCGACAGAAGACACTGCTTTATCCCCTTGGTTAATAATCTACTATTTATAAATAAGTTAATGTTCTAAAAATACGTTACGATGTTAAATCAAAGCGACAGTGACAGTGAATTGTCGGATTCCATCAGTGCAAATGGTCAGACGCAAGAACAGAGAAATACTCAAATCAACTCATCAACAATAAATGTACCAAACAAAAATGTAACTCTCTCTATCAATAATTGGACCAATGTTTCGAATGTTAACTTTTACTTTTAATTGTCATTATTTTTAATAAATGCTTATCTCATATTATTATTGTGTTAATTTTTTCGCAAATGGTACGAAAAGTAGAGTATTTTCCTCGGTGATAAAGCTGTCTTAGTCTTGGGTGAACTTAAATCGTCAACCGCGACAAAAGACACTGCTTTATCCCCTTGGTTAATAATCTACTATTCAAGAGCGTGTCAACAATTTTTAATCGAAATTGATTACTTAGTTCATATTCAAAGAAATTTCAAACTTTGTTTTCACCTTTGAAAATTGTGAAAATATTGACTTAAGTATCATTTTTTAGGGTTCCGTACCCAAAGGGTACCAACGGGACCTTATTACTAAGCCTACGCTGTCCTTCCGTCCGTCCGTCCGTCCGTCTGTCCGTCCGTCTGTCAGCGGGCTGTATCTCGTAAACCGTAATAGATAGACAGATGAAATTTTCACATATTATGTATTTCTATTGCCGCTATAACAACAAATAATAAAAATTAAATTAAATTAAAAAAATTATATAAAAATATTTCCATGGGTACATGAAAATATTTTAATTTAATTTTTTTTAACGGAACCCTAAAAGAGCGAGGCCCGACTCGCACTTGGCCGATTTTCTTTTCATCTAAAATGTAGATATACAGAGTATCAGTATTGAAATAAAATGACCTCATGTACCTTTTAATACTGCATGTTACAAAGATCGCAGCAGGTGCTAGGCTAGAATGTCGACACTGCACCGGAAAGCGCAGTGTTGGCAGAGCCTCCACTAGCTACTCCGACGACACAGGGACCCGCTGGGTACAGTCGGCGCAAGACAGAGACCTGTGGAAGTCCACGCAACAGACCTTTGCCCAGCAGTGGAAGCCTATCGGTTTACAAACAGGCAGGTCGCTGCAGGTCGTAGCTTGAAGTTGGTGCACGTGTTGATTAGCTGCCAACCGCAGCGCGAGCAGCGACACTGTGTCTTCATCGCGGACAAAAACCCGATTTGCGCCCCGCCCCTCCCCCCGCGCCCCGCCCGCCCCCGCCCGCAAGAAACGAATGGCCTTACTTCTGGTCCCAATTTGTCGCGAATATATATACAGAATGAACGTGCATGATGCCTGCCCTGCCTGCCCGTCTTAACACGAATTGAATTGTAGTACTTTTTTTTTGGAACTTCCCCTCAACGTGGAAATATTATTATTTTGAAAAGAGCAACTGCTGAGTTTCTTGCCGGCTTTTCTCAGCAGAATCCGCTTTCCGAACCGGTGGTAGAGTCATGACTTGTATACTTATTACTTATATATTTGACATGATTAAGATGTCCTTGTACACGCCCCTTCTATATTTAAGTTTCGTTTTAAATTTATTATGTACAGAAATAAATAGTATTAACGAAATTTCAGTAGGTAGGACCTAATCCTAAGCGGTACACAAACTTCTCAATTTGTATTGTATTGTTCAGTTTTTGCAAAGTTGTACTTCCACAGACTAAATAAAAATTTTCGCTATGATACCAATACCTGCTTACTAACTTTTCCCAGCAAGAACTAGGGTTTTAAAACCCCGTGGGAATCCTCTGTTTTTCAGGGATAAAAGGTAGCCTATACAAGTCTCCAGGTCGTCACTATACCCATTCCAAAAATCACTTCAATCCGTCTCTTCTGCGTGATTGAAGGACAAACCACAAACAAAGAAGCACACTTTTGCATATTATTAGTTGGAATGCAAGTGAGGTTCTGTTGATAGTGTTTGTTTACGAAATCTCAAAACAAGTCACTATGCTACATTGTAATACAAACGTGCCGATGGCGAGCGTACTCCACTTAGATCGGGCGATAACGAACATCGGTACAGAACTATTGTAATGGCCGCAGTTCGGTGCGCTAACGATATCACTTGCTGAGCTGTATCACTATCGGATAGCTGCAGTTAGTGCTGGCAGAGTCGCGTTATGCGCTCAATGCTATAAGGATTGCTTTTGTTCAGAGCTCTTAATCCGTATTTGTACAAAACTAGCTGATGCCCGCGACAACGACCGCATGGATTTAGTTTTTAAAATTCCGCGGGAACATTTTAATTTTCCGGGATGCCAATGTCACCCTCCAAATAAATATCCAAAAAATCACGTCAATGCGTAGCTTTGTTGCAGCGATTGACGGACAAACCAACAAAAAAACACTTGCATTCATAATAATATTTATTAGTAAGGAAGAATTACTACTACGACAATAGAGGCGATCTAATTAAATTTTAGAACACAAAATATACTATTATGACTTAAATATGATAGGTAGATATATTTCCTCGGAAACCTTTTTGTAGAGAATAATGAGTACTTTAATCATGTGGTAGGTACATAATTTTTATGTATCATCAATAGTTTTCTCAGCACACGCCAAATAATGCATTTTATAAGCAAAATTTTGCTACTTTGACTAACATTATTGCAACTTTCTTAAACATATCTAATTTTTTTGGAAATAAATTATAACCTACATTACTTCCTGATAAGTTAGCTTTCTATTGGTGAAAAAATGGTTAAAATCGGTTCAGTATTTACAGAGCCTATTTGGTACAAACAAACAAACAAACAAATCGTTCCTCTTAAATAGAGAAGTGTCTGATTTCAAAGTGAATACCTGCCAAGGTGCTGGAGTGGTCACCCCGGTCACGGGGTAGCGCAGTGTTGACAGACCCCCCACCAGGTGGACCGACGATATTAGACGAGTCGTAAGAAGCCCCTGGATCCATGCGGCACAAGACCGAGAGACGTGGAAATCCATGCAAGAGACCTTTGTCCAGCAGTGGACGTCAGTGGTTGAAGAAGAAGAAAGAAGACTGTGTGTCTGCGACTAGACGCACATGCAATTAGATTTTTTTGAAAACAACAAGAGCCTTTTATTTTTCGAGGATTAAAGAAACCTACGTCACTCGCCGTACTGTATGATTGAAGGACAAACCAAGACTGCACTTTTAGATTAATTATAACATTACTATGGATAGGGATAGTAGGGATTTGTTATTTATTTTTTTAATGTTAAAATAGTCGCTAAGTTTTCTTAAATAGGTACCCAATTTTCTGCGCAATTTTCTTAACATTTCTTGCCGTAAGAACCTTCTACAAACTATTAGAAAACTTTAAAAAAAAAAGATGAATGAAATCGGTGAAGTTCTTCTCAAGTAAAGTATGGGGTTACCAAGGGAAACAGGTATTAATTTTTATAGATAATAAAGATTACAATTTGAACTAATTGGATACTAATATATATAAGTTACTGCTTACAGGATTTTTTGCATAGGGAGTTTAATTTATTATTATTTTTGGCTGTGATGGAGGACAATATGGTAACATAATATTATTATTATCTTCTGTGAGAATTTCTGTTTATCAAGCATAATATAGACAAACAAATACTATGTAAGTCTCAATTGTGCCCTAAAAATACTCTATTATAAGAGTAATAAAACTTCGAAACTCATCAGTTCATCAAACTGTAAAAGCAAACGATGAAAAACAAGTTAAAGGCTAAAACTAAGGAGTCGCAAAGATGGCTATCGCCAACTAACGAGCCAACTTCCGCCAGAGGCCACATTAAGGAGAATCGCCTTTATTTTGAAACTTTCAAAATAATAAATCTCAAAGTCAGCGAGATAGACTCTCGACTAAACAATAGTTCCCGAGCCATTTATCATTCCGAGTGTAAAATTGTAAAAGAGTCGGGAACAAAGAGTTAATCTAATTATTCAGTAAAAAGCGCGGAACGAACAAAGCGAACGTACTAAAACCATACGGGCTCCTCGCGGACTGGGGTCGAACGAAACCACGCGTCCACGACCCCTCGCCGCTCGCGCCAAACCCCCCATCTCTACTGACGGCACTGGCTTCTCACTCCATTCAACTATCTATACATATAATAAAACTGTAACTGGAAGATTTCTGTACATTTAATATATTTTGAAAATTTTAATTGGGGGATGCTTTACTATCGATACTGAGCCCAGAACAGATTTTTATTTAATTTTTGTCTGTTTGTCTGTTTGTTTGTCCTTCTTTCACGTAAAAACTACCGCATAGATTTCTACAAAATTTTATACCGTGGTAGCTTATTACTCGGGTCAACATCTAGGCTACTTTTTATCCCGGAAAATCAAGGAGTTCCCGAGGGACTTTAAAAACTAAATCCAAGCGGACAAAGTCGTGGGAATCAGCTATCCATCCTAAGCCATAATTATAAAGGATGATTATACGAGTCTGCCCGCGAAATTCCAATTTAATTTGGTTTTTCGCAATTTGTAAACTAATACGACAAACTAGGCTAATGGCATTGTAATTGCGCCAGTAGAATTATCATCTTCACAGGTTTACATAAAAATCTTTACTTGAAAGTGACCAGTTTAAGAAATTAATCAAAATACTGAGTTGGACGTGACTTACTCACAAATTAGTCGATATTTTGATTAATTTCTTAAACTGGACACTTTCAAGTAAAGATTTTCATATAAACCTGTGAAGATGATACTGCCATTGTCGCAATTAGAATGCCATAAACCTACTTTGTCGTATTAGTTTACAAATTGCGAAAAACCAAATTAAATTTGAATTTCGCGGGCAGAAGTGTGTCTTCCACTTTAATTGAAAATTACTTAAGTGTCGATTTCACCAAAGTCGAGTGACGTTATTAAGACTGAGTTTCCACGGCGCGGTTCGCACCCGCGCTCGAAGCGGTTGGTGTACCGCTGTTACGGCGCCCGCCGCGGGCGCAAACCGCGCCGTGGACACTCAGTCTAACCAGGCTCTAACTGGAGATTCAAAGAAAAATTAATATTCCTTTGCTATAATCCGCCAAACAGGATAAATCTTTTAACTCTCGACGCACGTTTCGCTCCGATACCGGAGCATCATCAGAAGATGTTAACTCCACAATGCACAATTGCAAAGTTTTGTAAAGCTGTTAAGTCCGCTGTTTGGCGGATTATAGCAAAGGAATATTAATTTTTCTTTAAATACCATAAAATGCCGCATAGTAACGCCTGGTTTTAGCTTTGGCTCAATAGCCGAACGGTTAAAGGTTAAACTGAAAACTGAAAGGTGCAGATTCGATCCCCAACCCGGCGCACTATTGCCGTACCCACTCCTAGCACAAGCTTTCCGCTAACTTCAAGGCCAGAGCTGAATATGATTTAAATCCAGCTTGGCTTATATTCTTTTTGAAAATAAGCCCACGGACCAAAATCCATGAAGACAAAGTCGCGGGCAATCAACTAAGTCTTTACCTAGGTAAAAATTATTATGAATGCGAAAGTATGTTTTTAGTTGGTTTGTTCTTAAATCACGCAGTAGCATAACAACGGATAGGTTTGTTTTTTTTTGCATGGGTGTAGTTAGAGGCCTGAAGAGTGACATTAGGCTAGGTTCCTACAAGATTTATAAAATATCTCTCTACGCGAAGGAAATTAAAAGTTAAATATCCACCACCATTATCAGAAACCCATCAACGCAACGGCTCACTACTGAGCGAGGTCTACTCTCAGAGATGGGATTTGGGCCATAGTCCACCACGCTGGCACAATGCGAATTGGTAGACTTCACACACCTTCGAGATCATTATGGAGAACTCGCAAGTGTGCTTGTTTCCTCACGATGTGTTCCTTCACCGTTGAAGCTTGTGATATTTAATTGCTTAAAATTCAAATTCAAAATGATTTATTTCACATAGGCCAACCTGTGGCTCTTAGACACATCATGACTCTACCACCGGTTTGGAAAGTGGATTCTGCTGAGAAAAGCCGGCAAGAAACTCAGCATTTGTACTATCCTATGGGCAGCTGGATGCCAAGCCGATTTAACCCATGAAACTTTGTTAGAATAGAATATAATATTTCCACAATAAGGGTAAGTTCCAAAAAAGCGTACTACAATTTAATTCATGTTAAGACGAGCAGATAGAAAGCAGCCCCATACTCGACGGTTGCACCCGTTCACGAGATGACATACGATCCAGCCGTTGCTTGCTGCGCTCGACCATATAAACGCACATACATAACTCCATAAAGTCAGAGGTGCCCCCGGAGCGAACCTGCGATCTAGAAGACCGCAGTCCTAACCACTAGACCCATTGCAGGGCTAACATCGCATGCTATTCCTTATTTAATTATTTCATCATCATCATCATCATTATCAACCCATCATCGGCTCACTACTGACCGAGGTCTCCTCTCAGATAAGGGTTATCGGCCATAGTCCACCGCACTGGGCCAATGCGAATTGGCGGACTTCACACACCTTCGAGAATATTATGGAGAACTCTCAGGTGTGCAGGTTTCCTCACGATGTTTTCCTTCACCGTTAAAGCATGTGATATTTAATTTCTAAACCGCACTTAACTTCGAAAAGTCAGAGGTGCATACCTGGGATCGAACCTGCGACCCCCTGAATAGGAGACCACAGTCGTAACCGTTAATTATTTCATACCGTCAGTCGGGAGCGGAATTCGGAGCGTGTGTAGAGCGGCGAGAGCGAGACTGGAGTTTTTCTTTTTGCGTTTTTATTGTACCGAAGGGCACAAAGCGCTCCCAAAAAGTTCAGGATATTTATTCGAGCATAACTCTCCAAGCTTTTTGGGGGAGTTTTTTGTTCTTTCTTCTTACGTATGTAGTTCTGGCGGCTAATTTATTTGGATATGAAAACAAGGGTAGCGAAATGTACTAAATAACATTCTGAATAAACAACTAGAATGCTGGTTTCGGTTTCATGTTTAAAATAGGGTTAACAAGGTTTTAATTTACCTTCCTTTTCCAGTACTACTCGTATTATAAGAAAGGAAAAGGTGACTGACTGACTGATCTATCAACGCACAGCTCAAACCACTGGACGGATCGAATATGATTAGGTATCCGCTAAGAATTTTTGAATAGGTGAGCCAACTTAACGTGAGCGAACCGAGAGTATAAATCTCTCTGAAAAAAATATGAGCTTACTTTTGAAAGTTATTCAGCAAGTCGAAGGTTTTTAAGCTATTGCATAGCTTTTATCGCGGGCTTTGAACTAGGACAAACATTTTGAGCGCGGCGACCGAATCAAGAAATTCCGTAACGAAAATAAACCTAACACCGTCGTTCATAAGCGTTCAATATTTTAGAGGTCCACAAGTAGTTCTGTTTGACACAGTGGGCGAGCGTTCGCTTTCTTTACCGTATGGTGTATGATGTCGCAGGTTCGAATCTCACTCGCGAAGTGCGCTTTTCTTGTTTGTTTGTTTTTTAATTATTTTTTTTGCATAATTTTTAATATGCAAAAAAAATATTGCATAAATATTATAATTGCATAAATTGATAAAAAATGCTATGCAATAGCTTTACCGCGGCAGTCACCGAGTGCCACTTAAATTTTTTTACGTAGGTATGTACAGATGATCCACATTTCACCGATGCTAATCAGGATTATTAGGTTAATTTTGGAATCACCCCCGTATTAGTATAATAGTATGATTCAAATAAACTTTTACAAGTGCTTTTGAATACTCAGATGAATTTACCACAAGGTAGTTCGGAATGGCCTTCCTTCCGAGAAGAACCAGCAAGAAACTCGGCGGTTGCTCTTTTTCAATATAGTTCACAATAAGTACTATGCTATGTATGTAGTGTTTCCACAATGAGAGGAAGTTCCAAAAATGCATATTTACAATTCACTACAATAATATATTAAAAGGGGCAGGCAGAAAGTAGCCCCATTCCCTCTGGTATAGGTATAGCGTTTACTTCCACTACTGGTTAGAGGGTTTATGTAAAATGATTATTTTGAAAAGAGCAACTGCTGAGTTTCTTGCCGGCTCTTCTTAGCAGAATCCACTTTCCGAACCGGTGGTAGAGTCACGACGTGTTATAAGAGCCACAGGTTGGCCTACATGAAATAAATAATTTTGAATTTGAATATGGAAGTTTTCCACAGCCTAAGCTGAATCGAGTGTATGGCCGAGTGTTAGGATTGCACCCATGACCAGGGTCAGGCGCATCATCACCTAACTCCAGCGAGCACGCGCGTGCGCCAAATAATAGAATAGAGTAGAATAGAATAGAATAGAATAGAATAGAATAGAATAGAATAGAATAGAATAGAATAGAATAGAATAGAATAGAATAGAATAGAATAGAATAGAATAGAATAGAATAGAATAGAATAGAATAGAATAGAATAGAATAGAATAGAATAGAATAGAATAGAATAGAATAGAATAGAATAGAATAGAATAGAATAGAATAGAATAGAATAGAATAGAATAGAATAGAATAGAATAGAATAGAATAGAATAGAATAGAATAGTATTGCCGTCCATAGTTACCACTTGCTATTCAATTATGTAAATAAAACTCGATTTTGGTATCGCATGAAATCCTTTATTTTGGCACGTAATAAGTAACAATTTGAGGACTTACAAAACTAGATACCAGGACGAGCAAAATACTCGTATACAATATACCGTTACCTACTCGCGGAAATGCACTGAAACTGCAGTCTCTCAATTCTCGTCAATGTGCGCGCAGGCAGACTTTCCTGTCGTTCTTATAAAAGGCGAACAATCGAATTCTTCAGTTCAGTCGACACTCGTCAGCGGCACAACGCGGAGCGGGCACCTTCACTACAAGCACAGCGAGCATTCCGAGGCGTCTACGCTATTTATATAGCAGCGCGGTCCAATGGAGCTCAGTCGCTCGTCGCAAGCCGCGGTGTGTGGACGTATGATATGAGTGTATGATCATGACCGCTACAATAGAATAGAATAGAAATGTTTTTTATTCAAATAAACTTTTACAAGTACTTTTATTTTATTTTATTTATTATAAAGTAATCAACAGCGTTACATATAATTATTATACAATTAAGAATAGTTATAAAATAAGGCCAAACAGATTACACAATAATACATAATAACATATAACACGATAGACACTAGCATTATAAAATAATATGATTAAATAACTAGGTAAGTATAAGGTAATAATATAAGTATCATCATTGTGTGTGTGTGTGTGTGTGTGTGTGTGTGTGTGTGTGTGTGTGTGTGTGTGTGTGTGTGTGCAAGTGTTAAAAGGGGGTTAAGCATTAGGTACTATGTTGGTAATTTTAATATTTCTTTTTTTAGCTGCATTTTAGTTAAGTGAAATAGATCTAGATCGTAATAAGCTTTATTGTAGGTTCTAGCCAGACGTAGCAGAACAGAATTTTGTGCATAGTTTGTGTGGGCTCTAGGTACAGCCAAAAGGCGCCTGTGTCGAGGTCTAAGAGATGAGACATTTAGTGATGATACATTTAGTGAAAAGCTTGTCAATAAAGCGGGACAGTCAATTTTACCAGACAGGATAGCTTGCAGTAGCAACATATCGCTTAGGCTCCTGCGCTTCTCTAAGGTGTCGATTTTATAGTGTTTGCAAGCTTCCTCATAGCATGAAAATTTTTTGAATTCTTTGAACGCTAGATATTTTAGAAATTTTCTTTGAATAGATTCAATCCTTTCCGAGTGTATTATGTAGCAAGGTGACCAGATATTACAAGCGTACTCAAGTACACTACGAACATAGGTGAAATAGAGTGATTTTATGCACTGTATGTTACTAAAATTTTGAGTTACACGCTTAATGGAACCCAGTTGCCTGTATGCTTTATCTGCTACTATATCAAAATGATCATTCATGGAAAGCTTAGTATCAACTTTGATGCCTAAGTCTCTAACGGTATTCACTTTTGATATCTGCATACCATTAATCCTGTAGTCGAAAACTATTGACTTTATTTTGCGAGTTAATGTTATATGGTGGCATTTTTTGACATTGACGACAATCCTATTCCTCTTGTAATATTCCGTTAAAGCGTTAAGGTCTTCTTGCAACTTATGGCAATCATCATTGTTACGTATTCGGAGGAAAATTTTCTTGTCATCTGCGAACATTAAGTGTTGGGCATGAGAAAAGCAGCTCCCTATATCGAATAAGTAGGCGTTGTACAAAAGGGGGCCTAAGATAGACCCTTGTGGTACTCCCGATGGTATCGGTACAAAATTACTTCTGGCGCTTCCCGTAACGACAGCTTGCATACGATTCTTGATGTACGAAGTGAACCATCGGTGTAAGTTCCCACTTATTCCCAGTGTATTCAATTTCTGGAGTAAGATAACGTGATCCACTCGGTCAAAGGCCTTTTCGAAGTCTGTGTAGATCACATCCACCTGATACCTTTCATCCATACTCTTTAGTACGTAGTCCACGAATACAGCCAAGTTAGTGACGGTAGAGCGATTTTTCACAAAACCATGCTGCTCATTATGAATAGATCTTGTGATAAATGGGCTTATGCGTCTGTGGACAACTGTCTCAAATAGTTTGCTCATTCCGTTGAGAATAGATATTGGCCGGTAATTCTCAATTTGGATTTTAGATCCACCTTTATGTACAGGTACTATTAACGCTTCTTTCCATTTATCCGGAAAGGCGCAGAAGACATTAAGAGATAAATTGAATATAATGGAAAGAGGCTTAGCCAAAGTGGAAGCACATTTGTTAAGAAAAATTGAAGGAATGCCATCACTACCGGCTCCCTTATTAATTTTCAACGCTTTAAGCAGTTTACGTACTTCATCTTCTCCTATGATTAATTTGCAGATGGATTCATTATGTGCTTTATTCGAAGGACTCGGTGCGTCATACGAGTTCGCAGGTTTTACAAAAACACTCTCAAAAAATTCACTGAAGCCATTGCACACTGAGATTTCATCAGAGTATGTAGATTGTCCTAGCGTTAGTTTTGTAGGATACCCGTCTTTGTTGCTTCTTAATGATTTCATGTATGAGAAGAGTTGTTTAGGGTCTTTTCGTATGTAGTTTTGCATGCGCTGTGTATAAGATGTAAAACATTTCTGCTGTACAATTTTTTGCCTTGCTCTTAGTATCGCAAACTCATCATAGTCTCGAGGATTATTGGTTTCCTTCCAGTTTCTGTGCTTTTGAAGCTTTTCCTTTACTATGTGAGTCAGAGACTTTGAGTACCATACATGAATCGTCAATGAGTCTACCACTGGTTCGGAATGCCGTTCCTGCCGAGAAGAACCAGCAAGAAACTCGGCAGTTGCTCTTTTCAAAATACTTTTACAATATACTTAATAGATTTTATTCTATGTATGCAGAGTTTCCACAATGAGGGGAAGTTGCACAAAAGCATACGTAATTATTTCTAATTATAATTCAACACATGTCAAGACGGGCTGACTGAAAGTAGCGCCATTGCCGCTGGTGGCACTCGTTCACGAGCATGACGCATGACGCAGCCATTGCTCGCTCAACCATATTTGAGGGAACGTAATGGCAATTCAAAACTTCCCGGATGAAGCTATTAACCACCGCTCCTGATATTATACGAGCCGAGATAATTCCGCGCAGCCTTGATAACGATTAATTTCATAATCGCGTGCAATGTTACGGTGCGCTTGAATCCCTTAAATCCTATGCGTAACGCGATATTTCTTCCTTATTTTAAAGATTTGAGATAAATGTTTTGTTTGAATGATAATAATATTGCTGTATAGATAACTGAAACCATTACTTATAATATCAACGCGAAAGTAATTGTTTGATGGTTTTTCCTTCAATCGCGCAGCAAAGGAGCAAACAGCGATTTTTTGTATGGTTATACTTAGATGAGAACATAAATTTATAGTAAGTAAGTAAGTAAGTATATTACCTACAATACCTAAAAAAAAATCAAAAAAAAACAAAATTATTTATTTCACGTAGGCCAACCTGTGGCTCTTATGACACGTCATGACTCTACCACCGGTTCGGAAAGCGGATTCTGCGTGAGAAGAGCTGGCAAGAATAGAATAGAAAAGGAATAAGATACAAAAGGAAAACAAATCTGATATCGCCAGATCCAGATCCAGATGTCAAAAATAAATTGGTCAAATTGTTCACGCCCAAATAAATGCTATGGCCTGTATTATAAGTACTATAATTCTTTGTTATTTGATAAATCAAAATCTGTAACGCATTTTGCGGCGGTCGGGTGTTCTACTTATGGTAGTAATGATATTACGTCTATGGTTGAAAATTTAGAGAGTGACATATATAGGCGATATATACTTTTAAACCAAAAAAACAGAGAGTTCAGACAACAGTCTATTATAAAAAATGCATGATTGTCGTGGAACACTCATTTGGAACAAAGATCCTTTTAATAATAAATTAATAAAATAAAAAATAATAATCTGAAGTCAGGATTCCAATAGTTTCACCCCAATAGTTTTAGAACCCCCAAAACAATAGTTTAACTCAGCCGCTACGCAACCAAAACTATGACGGAACGTGTGTTATAAACGAAGACAACAAACAAAGGTCGTGACGGAAAAATTCTACACTTTTTTCGCCTAGTCCCCAACCGTTATAATGTCAAAAATGATAGTTTAACAGAAGTGGCAAATAAATAAAGAGGGAAATGAAACGCGAAGACATGAAAAGACAATAAAACACAAACCGCGAGTGTCGCGACACAAGCGACACGACACGGGACACTTCTGTGCACAATAAAGTCGCGCGCACACTGCGCCTGATATATCGCCCGACAAATTACACCGACCCGCCTCGCCGGCCGCCGCGCGCTCAAATGTAATTACTCTTCATACAGGGAAAAATAACATCAGTTTCTGGCTTTCTTTTTATATTAAACTATCTATAATACGATAGCCATATTTTATAGACTAAGGTAAGGCGCATACATACAACTTTTACATCGACTAAACTGTTTAGTCGAGTTGTGTACTTTTCGTGAATTCCACACAACTAAACTATTATTTTTTTCGATGTTACTCCATAATTATATCCGTTAAATCTATATTTACTCTAAAATTAAAACTACCTACTACATTAAAATTAAATTTATTCTAAAACTAGCTGATGCCCGCGACTTCGTCTGCGTGGATTTAGTTCATAACATCCCGCGGGAAATCTTTGTCACCCTCCAGGTTCTCAACTATACCTATCCAATAAATCACGTCAATCCGTAGCTTTGTAGCAGGAAACATTTGCTCGTCTTGCTCGCGGCATTGTTAATGATGATTCAAAGAGAAAACATATTACTGATGATATTATCAATTACGTTAAACTATAATTTTTATAATTGTTTTTACCATAATTTTCTACCATAATTAACCAAATACAAAATTACGTTTAGCTGTCATTTATCTACGTTTTGTTCTTCCACTGTCATTTTCGTTTTTTTATTCCATGTCAGATGCATTTTTGTTATACCAGGTTTTATATTGACTTGACGGAAACGCGGTCGAACGGGATAAAAAGTATCCTATGTCCGTCTCCTGGTTCTAAGCTACCTCTCCACCACTTTTCAGCCAAATCGGTTCATCCGTTCTTGAGTTATAAATAGTGTAACTAACACCACTTTCTTTTATATATATAATAGATAATAGATTAAAACTAAAATAAAAATTAAATAAAATCTAAAACCCCATCGAAGTCACTGCAGTGTGGGATGGTACCCAAGATGCTGGCAGCATTACCCCTTTGGATGGCCAAGCTAATCCTTTGGGCAAGGTAGCTGCCAGCTCTTGGATCCCCGGTAGACTCGATCACCTTTTTAGTTAGCTCTACAAAAAGCGCTCGAGCCTCCGGGCCCCACGGCCCCAGGGTCTCTACACCAAAAGGCACAAATATGAAACCACTGTCAAGTTTTTCATATTTGCGCCTCTTAGCCTGTTCGGCGCTAGTAGCCGCTGCACCCGCCACAGAGGAGGTCGCATGGATGTGGGATGCAGCTAGAGTATCTACACAGGTGGCATCCCACACAAGCGACCTCCCTGTCCTCCAAGGAACAAGCGTCATACCATCAGGTCTTCTGCCATCACTACGTGCCAAACCAATAGGTTCTAATACAGCTGGCACGTGAGCAGTAGCAAGAGACCTGCGGATGATGTCGTTGAGGGCATTGTGGCGGGAGAAACGACCAGCGCTCTTCGAACAGGAGAGTCCGTGATGACCGTTAGCGTCGACGTGGTCACCGCAGTGGCAACGGTGAGGCTGGGTTATTTTGGCGCCGAGCCTAAGGCCAACTACCACTGCAAGAGTGGCGTGGTTTAAAAGAGTGCCTAGATTAGCAGAAGGGAGAGCATGGAGCCAGTGGCCGGATTCTTTCGCAGAGACAGCGAGAAGACGAGCACGGTCTTTAGAATTTGCTTCCATTAACATTGCGTCAAAAGTTTTTTTAATTAATTAATTTAATTAATTTATTTATTTATTATTTTTTTTTTAAACAAATAATATTTTTTAGAATAGAATAGAATATACTTTATTTGCATATACACATATTATAAGATGTTCATAATTACAATTTGTGGCAGTGTATTGCCTTTACAAGGCGTGCAAACATTGAATTAAATTAAATTAAATTATAACATTATTATCATCAATTATAACATTATCATCATAAATTATTATTATAGATCATTATTATAATAAATTATACTTAACATTAGGTATTACATTTTTAAGAATTATTACATCATCACATAATTTGGGCGATTCAAATACTCAATAGAATAAAAGCAATTCTCTAGAAGCCATTTGTGTAAGTTTGATTTAAGTGCAGATAGCGACATTGTTTTAAAGTGAGGAGGAAGTTGATTAAAAATTCTGATTGCCATGCAGTAAGAATTTTTTTTAAATAGGATTAATTTTATGTTAGGCATTAACAATCTGTCTTCATGTCTAACTCCTTTACCGCGTAAATCTCCACGTGTGGTGAAGAGATCAGCGTTTTTTGTAACAAAAATGCACATTTCTTTTATATAAGTACATGGTAAAGGGAGTATATTAAGCGATTTAAACAATGGCTTGCAACTGTCCAAAAAATGTGCACCACATATTGCCCGTATGCATTTTTTTTGCACTTTGAATGCTCTGTCTACGTCAACTGAGTTGCCCCAAATTATTATACCATAGCTAAGCACAAATGATACGTATCCGTGATACGCGCTCAATACAGCATCTTTGGTAGCCATTTTCTTTAATTTTTTTAATGCAAACACAAACTTATTAATCCTACCACAGATATTGTCAATATGGTTTTTCCAGTTGCAGTTTCTGTCTAGTTCTATACCTAGAAATCTGGTCGATTCTACCTCACATATAGCATTGTTATTATAGTGTACATGGAGAGGGATATCTCTAGCTTTAGTGCTTTGAAATGCCACCATTTTTGTTTTTTCTACGTTAAGTTTTAAGTTATTTTTATCTAACCAGTTTATTATATGAGTAATAGTAATGTTTATGTCAGAGTTAAATGTTTTTTCGTTAGTGCATTTGATTAAAACAGTGGTGTCGTCAGCAAAAAGAATAGTTTTGTGTTGTGTTACATCAGGGAGATCATTTATATAAAGTAAGAATAAGATCGGTCCTAGAATGCTTCCCTGAGGTACACCACTTTTGTTATGCCTAAACGTTGATCTGTACGTGCGTTTTACGCCGTCCACAACTTTTGAAATCTGTGTGCACTGTACCCTATCAGTTAAATAGCTTCTAAACCAATCATTTGCGATACCACGGATTCCATATCTTTCTAATTTAGATAAAAGTATGTCATGGCACACAAAATCAAATGCTTTGCTCATGTCAAAGAAAATGGCTACTATGGGGATACGTTGGTTGATACTTTCAGTTATCAGTTTCATAAGATTAAAACATGCTTTCGTAGTAGAACTATTTTTCCGAAATCCAAATTGTTCCTCTTTTAGAATATTAGTTTTAGTTATAAAATTGTTCAATATAATATACATAGCTTTCTCAAAAATCTTTGAAATTATAGTTATTAAGGTTATAGGTCTATAGTTTGATATTGAAGTTTTATCGCCTTTCTTGAATATAGGATTAACAACTGATATCTTTAGTTGTTTCGGAAATTCGCCATTTTCAAAAGATAAGTTAATTAAATAGCTTAGCGGATGACAAATGTGTGCCGCTACTTCCTTAACAATATCAGTTCTTATGTTATCGTGACCCACCGATTTAGAATTACGAAGTGACATGATGAGCTTATACACCTCATGTGGATTACTGGGCGAAACAAACAAGCTCGCATTTTTATAATCAATCATGCTGTAAGATTTGGTTTGAGCTTTTGGCAACGTTTTATTAGTAATTTCTATGAAATACTTATTGAACTCTTCGGCAATTTGTTGCGAATCAGAGATTTGTATGTTACCTTTATTTGTTTTATTATATTATAGATAGAAAATTTCATATATACAATACTATAAACCTAAATTTAATTCTAAAATTAAAACTAAAATAAAAACTAATTAAAATCTAAAACCCCATCCAAGCCACCGCAGTGTGGCATAGTACCCAAGATGCTGGCAGCATTACCTCTTTGGATGGCCAGGCTAATCCTTTGGCCAAGGTAGCTGCCAGCTCTTGGATCCCCGGTAGACTCGATCACCTTTTTTGATATCTCTAAAAAAAGTGCGCGAGCCTCCGGGCCCCACGGCCCCAGGGTCTCTACACCAAAAGGCGCAAATATGAAACCACTGTCAAGTTTCTCATATTTGCGCCTCTTAGCCTGTTCGGCGCTAATAGCCGCTGCACCCGCCACAGAGGAGGTCGCATGGATGTGGGAAGCAGCTAGAGTATCTACACAGGTGGCATCCCACACAAGCGACCTCCCTGTCCTCCAAGGAACAAGCGTCATACCATCAGGTCTCTTGCCATCACTACGTGCCAAACCAATAGGTTCTAATACAGCTGGCACGTGAGCAGTAGCAAGAGACCTGCGGATGATGTCGTTGAGGGCATTGTGGCGGGAGAAACGACCAGCGCTCTTCGAACAGGAGAGCCCGTGATGACCGTAAGCGTCGACGTGGTCACCGCAGTGGCAACGGTGAGGCTGGGTTATTTTGGCGCCAAGCCTAAGACCAACTACCACTGCAAGAGTGGCGTGGTTTAAAAGAGTGCCCAGATTAGCAGAAGGGATAGCATGGAGCCAGTGTCCGGATTCTTTCGCAGAGACAGCGAGAAGACGAGCACGGTCTTTGGAATTTGCTTGCATTAACATTGCGTCAAAAGTTTTTTTACAAATAATGTCATCCCACTGTCTCTGGGAAGGAAGAGAAACCGGCAATTGATTTGGGCTAATCGCTGACCAACCATTTCTTGCCTCTGCCAAGTACGACACCTCAATTGATCCCAAAGACTGGGATATAATATTCCAAAGAGAGTGTGTGTACTATAAGCAGAGGAAAGAAAAGCTGGCAGAGAGACACTAGAAATTTTGCGGATTCCCAGACCTCCATACCTGATCGGAAGAGAAGCCTGGGCCCATACTTGATCATCTATCGGACAATTTAAGATTTCAGATAGAATATTTTGTATAAAATTATCCAAATTTTCCAATAAATTATTAAATTTCCAAAGAGGTGAACATCTAACGAAATAAGTAAATTTTGGAACAAATAAGCAGAATCGAATGATGGTGATTGCCATATGAGGATTAATATCTAACAGATGATGGGAAGTGTTTTTGAATTTAGAAATTAAGTCAGTAAAAAATTGAGGAACTGAGGCCTCTAAAACAGGTGCTCCTAAGAGGCGAAGTGACTCATCGTTTAAAATTTTAATACCCGGAGCTAAAATATTGATTTTATTTAATATGTGCAGTTTGGATTCGGCCGAAAAAGAATTTGGAATATAAATTTCACATTTATCAAAATTAAGTTCCAAGCCAATAGTTTTAAATTTTGATATAATTATTTCTAAATCCTTCAAAACCGAACTCACTTCGCCGCCCAAGGTTCCATCATCCAAATACCAAACATTGAATTTGGAATTTAGAACCGAAATTATAGGGTGTATGGCTAAACTAAAAATAACTGGTCCAAGCGGATCCCCCTGCTGACAGCCGACAGCGGAGCTCAGAACATTCTTTTTGTGTACGAGCTTTGAAGGTTCCCGGTAGCACTGCGCCAAGTATGGGAAAAACTGTGGAAATTTATTTTTTACTTCTGAGAGGAGGACCCCCCGATCCACTGAATTGAAGGCATTCTTCACATCAATTTTAAGGAGTACCTCCTCCCGGGAGTTAAGGAGAAATGTGCGAGCAGCGTGAACAGCTGCTTCGCATCCCCCCTTTACCCCAAAGCCTAACTGAATTGGGACAAAATTAGAAGATATTAAAGGAAGAATTTTTTTACAGCAAATTTTGGAAACTATCGGGGCCGTGCTGGCGCATCGCTACTCGGACGGGCAGGAGCGGCCTGTCAGCTGCGCTTCTCGTACGCTTAACGAGGCGGAGAAAAAGTATAGTCATCTGGATAAGGAGGCCTTGGCTATATACTTTGGTATAACCATTTATTAATTAATTTTAATTTAATTTTTTTTTAATTTTTATTTTAGTTTTAATTTTAGAGTAAATATAGATTTAACGGATATAATTATGGAGTAACATCGAAAAAAATATATGCATGATTCAATGGGGAAAAAAAAAAAACTAAACTATAATCAAAAGCAAATCGATAAGGTTTTTTGATTTTTTTGTCGAGCAACTATCGTGTTGACAGTTTGCGCACATTCTATGATCGCAGTACATTCCTATAAACTTATGAAACACAACTAAATAGTTGTTCAACTAAAAGTTGTATGTTTGCGCTAGGCCTTAGCCTTTGAAAATTTTAGATATTTTAAGCCATTGCATAGCTTTTATCGCGGGCTTTGAGCGCGGCGACCGAATCAAGAAATTCCGTAACGAAAATAAACCTAACACCGTCGTTTCAGTTCGGCAGACTTCGGCACGGTATTTGTGTGCGTGCGACTAGAAAATGCTATGCAATAGCTTTACCGCGGCAGTCCCCGAGTGCCTCACGTATTTTTTTTTCAAAATCTTAATACGGAAACTCATTTTGGAAGAAACGAAGATTTTACGGGATTAAAAGTATACTACGTCCATCTCCAAGATGAAAGCGATGTGCTGAAAATGTATTAACGTATAAGTACTAGATTTTTGCTTGACCTTGTCTGTGATTTAATCTTTGTCTATGACTGAGTTTCAGTTTTGAAATATGGATGTAAGATGCGTCATGTGAATTTTGTTCGATAAAAATGTAGCGTATGTCACACTTTCACAGATTCAGATTAACTCTTTGAGCATTTGGAACGTAGTTCCTTATCGCGCGATGCGAAGGAGGGCTAGACGGAAAAAATTAAGACTAAATTGAACCGACACTTTTTTGAATGTGAATTTGGCATTGTGTTCAATATTTTCACACCATAATATTAGATCTCCTTAGGCTTGTGGTTTCCACAGTCGCATAAAGGTCGACGGTTCGAATCCCAGCTCGACAGACTGAATTTTCTATTTTCAATTTTATTTTAAATAATTTCTGCATGTGGAATATTTCCCTAATTTTTTTATTTTTATTATTAATTTATTATTAAAAGGAACTTCGTTCCAACCGAGTGTTCCACGACACTTTTTTTTATTAAAACAACATTCAGCAAAATTTTCTCGGTATATAAGGCGATACGGTGGAACATACGTAAAGACAAACAAAACTGCTAAAATTATAATCCTTCCTTTTGGCTTTATTGCAGTAGCCTAAAAATTAACGTTCTTCTTTCTTATATCAATGTGTGTCCGAGTTTTAAAAGCCAAGTCCAAATCAGTAGGAACAAATTGCCGTCCACAATAATTGTATGATAATTTCACATCGCTCGCCCGCGCCGCAATGCGCGCCGAGCTTTATTGCAATTACGAGTAATGCGCGTCAATTGTATTGTAATGATCCCATTAATTGAATTAATATCGTCGCAATTACGTCTTTAGTCGTTAATGGGTGCAAGCTGCGTTTTGTTTGAGCTGCAAGTTGTTATTACTTTTATTCGTGTTCATTTAAGAGGAGTTATTATATTTCGCAACCCTCTCTCTCGCACATTCTAATATTTTCTTATTATATGATTATTATAATATGATTGTAAAAATCTCAGATACTTTTGACAAAATGTGGTCAAGTATTATCTTCGATAATTATTTAAATTATGAATATTTTAGACATATTTATAGTATCACTAGCTGATGCCCGCGACTTCGTCCGCGTGGATTTAGTTTTTAAAATCCGTCGGGAACTCTTTGATTTTGCGGGATAAAAAGTAGCCTAATGTCATTCTCCAGGTCGTCAACTATACCCATGCAAAAAATCACGTTGATCCGTAGCCCTTTTGCGGCGTGATTGAAGGACAAACCAACAAACCAACAGACAAACACTTCCGCATTTATAATATAAGTAAGGATAAACCTAGTTTTTGATAGAGAATAAGAGATATAAAAGTTAATAGTAGTTTTCCTTTTTCTCTATCAAAATCTAGGTACATAATATATCGTAATAAATAAACTATCCGAAATTTAATTTACGAAGATAATAACATAACAATAACATTATGAAGAACTCTCAGGTGTGCAGGTTTCCTCATGATGTTTTCCTTCGCAGTTGAAGCATGTGATTTTAATTTCTTAAACACACAATATGTACCTTAGCAAAGCCAGAGGTGCATGCCTGGGATCGAACCTGCGACCCTCCGAATAGGAGACCGCAGTACTAACCACTAAGCTATCACTGCTTTTTTGTCTGACGCGTTAGAAAAATTCCTCGTGCAGCTGACGGTCAACATTCGCCTGTATCTCGAAACACCTCTAAAGCTTCTATTCGATGAGGGTTGTTACGTTCCCTCAAATATGGTTGAGCGAAGCAATGGCTGGGTCATGCATCATGCTCGTGAACGGGTGCCACCGGCGGGAATGGGGCTACTTTATTGTCCCCATCTTAAGATAGAAGTTAGTCGGTATGCATTTTTGGAACTTTCCTCATTGTGGAAACACTGCATATATAGCATAGTATTTACTGTATTGTAAATTTATTTTGAAAAGAGCAACCGCCGAGTTTCTTGCTGGTTCGTCTTGGTAGGAAAGGCATTCCGAACCAGTGGTAGATTCATCGACTATTCAAAAGCACTTGTAAAAGTTTATTTGAATAAAAAATATTTCTTTTTTCTATTTCT
The DNA here is from genome assembly GCA_029955525.1 of Oeneis ivallda. NCBI lineage: Eukaryota > Metazoa > Arthropoda > Insecta > Lepidoptera > Nymphalidae > Oeneis > Oeneis ivallda. The sequence continues at coordinate 312,184 of JARPMR010000027.1, read as the reverse complement.
ATTTTCCCTGAAGAAGTTAATAGTATCCTTATGAATCTGAAATCTGATAATATACCAATAGAATTTTTAAAACTTTCTAAGCATCAAATTTCTCATGTCATTGCTCATCTTGCCAATCTATGCTTCAGACAAGGTATATTTCCGGCTATCCTAAAAAAATCGATTGTTACTGCAGTATATAAGAGTGGAAAGAGCGACGATGTCAACAGTTATAGACCTATTTCAGTCCTACCAGCTATATGTAAAACTAGCTGATGCCCGCGACTTTGTCCGCGTGGATTTAGTTTTTAAGGTCCCTCGGGAACTCCTTGATTTTCCGGGATAAATATTAGCCTAGATGTTGACCCGAGTAATAAGCTACCACGGTATAAAATTTTGTAGAAATCTGTGCGGTAGTTTTACGTGAAAGAAGGACAAACAAACAGACAAAGAAAAATTTAGCTTCTGTTTTGATATCTGTATCTTGAACACAATTAGAAGCAAAAACCCTTTTTTGAATCTATTTCATGTATAGAATTGGTTTCGTTTCTGTTTTATTATATGTATAGATATTAGAAAAATTAATTAACAATAGACTTATTAATTATCTTGACCAACGAAGTATTATATCAAGCTCTCAGTTTGGTTTTAGAAGAGGAAAGTCTACTGAAGACGCCGCCTTAGCTCTCAGTGATGTTATCGTAGAACATTTAGATCAAAAAAGTAAATGTCTAGCAGTATTCCTTGATCTTAAGAAAGCTTTTGACACCGTTTCTGTTCCCATTCTTATTTACAAACTTGAATCAATAGGCATTAAAGATATACCACTGTCCCTATTCCAAAGTTACTTAACCGGACGTTCACAAAGGATTAAAATAGAAAATTATATGAGTGAGGACATAAATGTTACTTACGGCGTTCCTCAAGGAAGTGTGTTGGGACCAACATTGTTCATTATCTACATTAATGAGCGCTGTAATCTCAAAATTCATAATGGTCATTTATTTTCTTACGCGGATGACACAGCTATTGTTTTTAGTGGCACTTCCTGGAATGATGCCCGTTTACATGCGGAAAAAGGACTATCAGAAGTAGCTAATTGGCTTAATTCTAATCTCTTGACTTTAAACACAATGAAAACACATTATATTTGCTTCTCCTTAAGAGAACAGCAGCAACCCTTGCAAAGCTATGAAATTAGAATTCATACATGTTCCCAACTACAAAGCGCCAATAGTTGTGATTGTCCAGTCTTAAACAAAGTTTCAACTATAAAATATCTGGGAATAATGTAGGATCATAGATTAACTTGGTATCCACATATAGATCTGGTTTCGAACAGAATAAGAAAATTAACATGGATATTTAAGAATTTAAGAAACATAGCAACTAAAAAAATTTTAAATACAGTCTATGTAACTCTTGTACAGTCCGTCATATCGTATTGTATTACTGCTTGGGGTGGGGCTGGCAAGACCAAATTTCTTGAAGTAGAGAGAGCACAACGATCTTCTGAATGTAATGCTATCAAAATCCTATAGATTCCCCACGACACAGCTTTACTCTTTATGTGAACTTCTTTCAGTTAGAAAATTATACATTTTAAATGTTATTTTAAGAAAGTATAAATCACTGCCATTCTCAGTACCAATTACTCGCAAGCGAAGAAAATATATTGCTGCCGCAACACGACATGCTAGAACTAAATTTGCTAGAAATCAATATGTTAGACTTTCATCTTATCTTTATAACTTAATAAACAAAACACTCGATATACATCCTCTTAAATTACGAGATTGTAAAAAAGTTCTAACTAAATATTTATCTACATGTGACTATGAAAAGGTTGAATCATTGTTTAAATCTACTGAATAATTGAACTTAGCACTTTGACCAATACACAACACTCACGCACACACGCACGCACACAAGTTCACATACACACACACATACACACTCATACATACTCACACACACACTAACCATAAACACACATACACATACGCGCAGACACAGAACTTAATTTTTAATACAGTTGCTCAAAAAGTGGCGTATTGCAGGAACGTATAGCGTTCGGGATGTGAGCTATTACACACTCGTGCTTTTTTTTACCTTTCCCGAACTCGTGCGTTCTCTTTCCCAACTGTCAAAATAAAGTCTATTAAAAAGAAAAACCAACCATGAAGTTTTTACTAAAAAAATTCATAGAAGTTTTTATAATTCATGCAAATACGTATATTTCTAAAAAGAACCTACTAATTTGTTTCAATATCAGATTTAATGATTTGATTGAATGAGTTTGGTTAGGTTTCATTTCATTTCATCTCATTAAATTTCATTTTCATTTCATATCAACAAAAAAATTTTACTGAAGACTTGGCTGTATGGGCATAGCCCTTTGCCTACCAGAATAGGTGAAAAAAAAAACTCTGCTTATATTCTACGGTTGGCGCCATTTTTCAGAAAATGTTTTTTTGCGAGTTTAGTTGTTTGTTGCACAAAATGAGTAATTTCGACCCTAGTTTTTTTGAATTAACACCACCGGAACTCAGTATAATTGCACAAAATGCGTGGGAGAACATTTTACCGGAAAAGTCAAAAAGTCGCTACATACGACGAATTTATTGCGTGGAGAGAAGAGAAAAAAGCAAATAGTTTTTCAGAAAATGTTATGTTGGCATACTTCTCCGAACTCGCAGCAAAATTAAAACCTTCTACGTTATGGTCGAGGTTTTCGATGATAAAAAGTATGCTGAAAATAAGGAACAACGTGGATATAAGTGAATACATCTACCTTCGTTGATAGTGATAATTCATCAGATCCAACTCCATCAACTAGCAAACGCCATTGTATGACAAATATACATGAACAATCATACGAAATTAATAATAGTTTGTCTCAAACAGTAAATATGCAACCTAAAACTTCCCCAGTTAGTATAAAAAACTGTACCAATTTCAATGTATATGTGAATTATAACTTTTATAAGAAATAAATGTTAAGTTAGTTGAGTTTATTGTGTTTTTATTATTTTATTAAATTGCTTCATTTTTTCGCAACTGTATTAAAAATAGTCGTTCAGTACACGTGCGGAACCGTCATTGCAACTTGTTCCGACTGTCAATCCTCGCCTTCGGCTGCGCCTCGGCTCGGGTAGACATTTGTCGGAACTCTTTGCAATGACAGCCTTTCCGCACTTGTAATGAAATATACTATTACGCGCAATCACACAGCATTATTAAATTAATTATTACCGTAAAAATATTATGTAGTATTTTATAGTAATTTTTATTGTTAAACATATGTATGTAGCTATTGTTTCATAATACATGGACGGATATTGTTATGGAAGAGCGGTGTCTTCTGGTACAAGTGTACTATTACACTTAAAAGAGGGCTCCAGCCTTACTTGTTTTATAAATTGTATATGATGTTTAATAAACGAATTTTGAATTTTGAATTTCTATTCTATTCTATTCTATGAAGCGTTTATCAATTACTTTTATCGTGGAATTACACAGCCGTTTCAAAATCGTTTAGCAGAAGTTCGAACAAGTCTTTTGATAGATCGGCGTGGTTTTAATTTAGCGGCGATAGCAGCACATAACACATCGCGCGCCCACAAATATCTCACCGGCCGCTGCCGACGCGCGCGAATCGACAATTTTATCAAAAAAATCCAATTTCCTCCTCGGACGTCATGTAGCGACAGCAAAAAAACTCCGAGCGCGCTGCATTTAGGCTGTCCGTTGCTTGAGTCGCAAATAGATGAGATTTTTTGTGCCGGATAGGAAATAGAAGATCGGCAAGATACACTACTGAGCTTTAACTGACGACGGAAGTGAGCTTTATTTGCTACTTTTAACTCGGCGCTAGAGTTACTCTTCTTCTTTTTCAACTGATAGACGTTCTGCTGGATGAAGGTCTCTTGTATAGACTTCCACAGGTCTCGGTCTTGCGCCGCCTGGGGCTCGTCTATATTGTCGGTTCGCCTAGTGTGCTTTCCGATACGGGGTTGCCACTCCACTTACTAAAGTATGTGACTATGTATACTTTTATGCATGAACTAGCTGATGCCCGCGACTTCGTCCGCGTGGATTTAGTTTTTAAAATCCCTCGGGAACACTTTGATTTTCCGGGATAAAAGTAGCCTATGTCACTCTCCAGGTCCTCAATTATACCCATGTAAAAAAATCACGTAGATCCGTGGCTCTGTTGCGGCATGATTGAAGGACAAACCAACAAACAAACACACTTTCGCATTTATAATATTAGTAATTATGATTAGGATATTAAATTACATAGGAAAACACTGTAATATTACGTCCATACGATGTATTACATCCATACCTACTATGTAGTATGTAGGTATAATGATCGTTTGGCAAAATCTGACGCCTTTGGAGTAGTTTGACTTTGACAAAATAGTATCCACGATGGCTATATACGATAAATTACGCATGCCAGCTTAAGATGAGCCGTTCATTCAAAGTATCCTGTAGATTCCGGGGTTCAAGTTATTTGGTCCTATACTGAAGATTGTGATGTCTATAATTTCTGAACTACGAAATTGACGACCTTGAAATAATTACAGGACAATCTCTAAAGAACCTGCTTTCTAACAAAAAAAGAATGGATTAAATCGGAATACGCCTTAATGAATTACAGCGAAATACACATTTTGACTTTCATCCCCTCTCCCAAGGGAACGGTGCTGAATTTCGGGATAAAAAGTATCCTATATTATACCTCGTAGTATTAACTTAAATCGTGCCAAGTTTCATTTAAATCCGTCCAGTAGTTTCGGCGTGATGCGCGGCCAAGATACAGACAGACAGACAGACAGACAGACAGACAAAAAAATAAAAAAAAATTGTTTTGGCTTCAGTATCGATTATAGAGTGCCCTCAAACAAAAATTTTCAAAATATCTTCAATGTACAGAATTGGACCTGTTACAGTTTTATTATATTACTAGCTGATGCCCGCGACTTCGTCCGCGTGGATTTAGTTTTTAAAATCCCTCGTGAACACTTTGATTTTCCGGGATAAAAGTAGCCTATGTCCTCAACTATAGTACCCATGCAAAAAATCACGTCGATCCGTGGCTCTGTTGTGGCGTGATTGAAGGACAAACCAACAAACAAACACACTTTCGCATTAATAATATTAGTATGATTAGAATATTAAATTGCATAGGAAAACACTGTAGCATTAAGTCCATACGATGTATTACATCCATACCTACTATGTAGTATGTAGGTATAATGATCGTTTGGCAAAATCTGACGCCTTTGGAGTAGTTTGACTTTGACAAAATAGGGCTATCCACGATGGCTATATACGATAAAGTACGCTTGCCAGCTTAAGATGACCCGTTCATTCAAAGTATCTTGTAGATTCCGGGGTTCAAGTTATTTGGACCTTATACTGAAGATCGTGATGTCTATAATTTCTGAACTACGAAATTGACGACCTTGAAATAATTACAGGACAATCTCTAAAGAACCTGCTTTCTAACAAAAATAGAATGGATTAAATCGGAATACGCCTTAATGAATTACAGCGAAATACACATTTTGACTTTCATCCCCTCTCCCAAAGGAACCGTGCTGAATTTCGGGATAAAAAGTATCCTAGACAACATCTCCTGACTAGACTATGCATCGTTGTAGAGTCAACATCTCCTGAGGATGCTCCGGTGTCGGGGCGAAACGTGCGTCGAGAGTAGTGTAAAAATTATACAGATTTTTTCTGTTGGCGGATTATAGCAAAATAATTCTACCCTTTTCTTGCTAAAAGTAATCCTATATTATACCTCGTAGTATTAACTTAAATCGTGCCAAGTTTCATTTAAATCCGTCCAGTAGTTTCGGCGTGATGCGCGGCCAAGATACAGACAGACAGACAGACAGACAGACAGACAGACAGACAAAAAATTAAAAAAAAATTGTTTTGGCTTCAGTATCGATTATAGAGTGCCCTCAAATAAAAATTTTCAAAATATCTTCAATGTACAGAATTGGACCTGTTACAGTTTTATTATATTATAGATAGATATAAATAACTAACTCAACAAACTTACAATAAAGTTTAAAATGATCGTTTGTGCTGATTTTATGAAAAGCTGTTGCCAAATTGTATAATTCAATGAGAAAAACAAAACTGTGACAAACATAACAAAAAAAAAACAGTCAAATAATATCGCATAATGAACGACAGGCAATCGAAGTTGACAAAATTTAAATGTTAATGACTATCTTATCAGCTGAATGATAAATTAAAGAGTATTATTATTTTCTCTTATAATCGCAATCAAAATCTTACGACATTCAATTTTCCATATCCGGGTTACAGTTTGTAAACTATTTTCTTGTTACCTACTTCACATGTGTATCGTAGGTATTCAAAAGAGCAACTGCTGTGTTTCTTGCCGGCTCTTCTCAGCAGAATCCGTTTTCCGAACCAGTGGTAGAATCATGACGTGTCATAAGAGCCACCTGTTGGCCTACGTGAAATAAATAATATTGAATTTGAATTTCATCAAATACCTCGGCATTCTTTTAGATAAACATTTAAACTTTAAAGATCATGTTGATTTGATTACAGCTAGAGTTCGCAAATTGATCTTTATTTTTAAAAACCTTCGTTATGTTGCAAATTCTCAAGTGATCCGCAAGGTGTATTTTGCCTTATGCCAATCTACAATCCAATACTGCATCACTTGTTGGGGGGGCACAGCAAAACCACACTCAAGCCCCTTGAAGTCGCGCAACGGGCTGTTTTGAAGGTGGCAACTTTTCGGCCTATCCTTTTCCCAACCACATTATTATACAAAGATTGTGGAGTCCTCAGTGTTAGGAAACTTTTTATCCTAAACATAATTCTAAATCAACATAAATTAACTCCATACCGCAACATTGAAGGCCGACGCAAAAACAAAATTTGTACCATGCGTACAACTAAATTTGCCTTCACGAAACGATTTTGTTACTTCCTAGGGCCATACCTATACAATAAAATCAATTTTACATTACCCATATTCAATCTGTCATATACCCAGTGCAAACAAAAAGTTACTTCATTTCTTATGGACAAAACATACGACGAAATAGAGGGATTCTTAAAAATTCAAAATTAAATTAACATAACCCTATTAATGCATTAGTCACTAATACAAGCATTTAAACACTTCTAATGAGCACGCACGCACACACACACACACACGCACGCACACACACACACACACACACACACACACACAAACACACACACACACACGCACGCTCAAATTATGTATAATTTTTGGATTGTTATATACTTTTAAAAAAACGAACTAATTTACTAGTAACGAAATCAGTGAACGAGGGAGAGGGCTAGCTGCCCTTAACACAGATCGTAAAAAATCTAGAAAGGGCAGCTACCGTTGATCTCAGTACTAATACGTCGTATTACTATTGTCACCTTATATGTCTATGTAATAGATCTAATCTTGAAGTATGTAAATTGGAGAATAAATAAATTTGATTTGACATTAAAAGTAAAATAAAATACCTGCTGCTGCTGAATTTTGTTTTTGAACTCGGTACGGGTGACCTATCTGCGGAGATATTTAAAAGCGTCGATTTATCAGCATCGACCGACCCGAGCGACCGTCGTCGTCGCGGCCATTGTGGCGATTCCGCGCGATTTGCTGAGCGTATATCGGGTCACAGCGAGATATTTTGTACAATGTTTAATATTATAGGTGTAGAATTTTTGAATACCTGGTTTTTGGACAGACATTTTGTTCAACGGGTTGCCCTTGGACGACTTATAAATCGTCCAAGGGATGCCAAGGTGAAATGGCAATGGAGATGGCAATATTATGTAAATAAATAGGTAGGTACTTGGAAAAAACTATAAAACAAAACTGCTAATCCATAGCCAAAATATTATAAGCTAGTAGTATAAGTTATAAGTGTAGAGTTAGATTTTCAAAATCCCGTGGGATGCCTTCGTTTTGACTACAGCTTATGTCACTCTCCAGGTCAATCATCAGTCAACGAATCAAGTCGCTCTCTTGCTGCGTGACTGAAAAATAAACCAACGAACAAACACATTTCCATCTGAACCGATTATGCAAAGATTTTTGAGGAGACAGCAAGCTATCTTCTGAGGAAGGACGTAAGTTACCTTATATACCGGAATATTTAGAAGTTTCCTCGGGGTTCTCAATAACCCTTAACCCACGTGGAATAAATCGCTGGTATTAGCTGACTTTAAGACGATGCTGCTGTAAAATGCATTAGATACCTATTTGTGTCTTATTTCCAGCACTAAAGAGAACAAAATTGGAAATTTGTAGTTGGTTGCAGAAAAGATATCGCTTTCTTCGAGATTAAAGCAATCATTCCCAGTCTCATTGCAATTAAGAAAACACCAGGAACGATACTTTATTGCAGTTGGGCAAAATTAAACTGTATTACAAAAGTTTAAAGTGTATAACAGGACTACCTGTACACATTAACTGTACAAATAAGACCGAGATAAAGAAATAAAATTAATGTTATGTAGACAAAACTGATCTTTCCGCTATACTTAAACAATTTTAAGCTGAACTTTTACACAATTTAAGCACCTTTTTATTAACACCAAATTGTTGAAAGCGAAAAATATCAGCTTTAACATTTTTCAATGGAATCTGAATTGAAACGGAATTCTCTCGTTCGGAGCGAACCCGCGCAAAGCGAGCAAAAACGAGCAAAAATGAGCAAAAACGAGCAAAAAGAGACCCGAGTCCTTTTTAATTTGTTGTCAATTATTTTATGAACGTAACCATTTCGATAATGCATACTTGCAATTTATCGAAACATTTCAATTTCAACGCACATAGCAAAACGGACTTTATATCTAAAGATTTATGGTAGAAAGTAGCTTATTTTCTGACCATTTAATACGCATTCATAGAGAAAATGCTTCATCATCTTCAGCTACTGAAATTTCTACCATAATATGTAGGTAGTAGAGTTTAAAATGCTTTTTAAAATAATTTAATTTGAATAAAAGAATGTTTGAAGACTAAAGAGATGTTATTGTTTTTAAAGCGGATTGCATTCAAGGATTATCACAGACGCGGGATTTTTTATCATTTTGTACATGGCCTAATTGGATTCCTTTCATTTTATACCTTTCCCATTTCCAATATAATAATTGGTATTCCGATCCTCCAATGGCTCTGAAAGCGCCGTGGCCCATAGCCATGCAGAAATAATTGTTTATTGTTGTTTTCACCCGCGGGTTTTTAAACCCCCTTAGATTACCTGCGATACGAAGTACTTATTCTGATTTCTGACACTGTAGATCTTTAACTATCTTAATATCCATGTAACAATTATTTATTAGTGTAAATTGAAAATTTAAAATTCCACCGATATGTTAATCTATGCCGGCCGTAGATTCACGTCATATCATACGAGTAAGACTGGTGTAAGCCATAATATCAAGTAGTCTGCGGGATACCCAACTCCTTTTTTTACTCAGCAACTTACAGCAGATGTAGTGTGTTTGGGCTCATTAGAATGAGTAGGTGTTAGATGAAGATCGAGGATCGATGAGGAGGATCTGATGATGGAGCAGAAAACTGGCTAACAGGATGTCAGGTATAAATATATTTTTGATATATCATCAGCATCGTGAGCTATTCGCCTGATGTTGTGTAATTGTCTAAACTAAATTATCAAAATAGAATAGAATAGAATAGAAATGTTTTTTATATTCAAATAAACTTTTTTACAAGTGCTTTTGAATCGTCGGTGAGTCTACCACTGGTTCGGAATGCCCTTCCTGCCGAGAAGAACCAGCAAGAAACTCAGTGGTTGCTCTTTTCAAAACAAGTTTACAATATAATAGATACTATGCTATGTATGCAGGGTTTCCACAATGAAGGGAAGTTGCATAAAAACACACCTAATTATAATTCAACACATGTTAAGACTGTATCAATGCATTTTAAGCAATAGCGAGAAAGGACCAGTCAATCTGAGGTGATAGCGTTCCACACCAGCAATCATTTTTAGAGAGTCGCACAACTGCCATGCGATTGTCTATAAATAGTTATTCTATTGATCGTTATCGTATTCGATGACATTAGCGTCAAAGTAAAATAAACCATAACAGCGTTGAATTAGAGCTCAATTACGTGTATTCATTCTTATATGTTTACGTATGTACAATACGCTCCATAACGCTCCATATTAAATTCGTTTGTATTGAATTTGTGACTTTAAATCAATACAATCAAGGATTAATATACTTTGATGCTAATGTCGCTAACTAAGGGCCTCATAAGTAGGCTTAGGACCGCTCAGTGGGCGATGGAGAGAGCTATGCTCGGAGTGTCCCTGCGGAATCGAATCAGGAATGAGGAGATCCGGAGGAGAAGGAGGAGCGCAGTGTTGGCAGACCCCCCACCAGGTGGACCGACAACATCAAACGAGTCGCAGGGAGCCGCTGGATCCAGGCGGCGCAAGACCGTCTTTGGAAGTCCATGCAAGAGACCTTTGTCCAGCAGTGGACGTCTATCGGTTTATAAAGATAAAGAAGAAGATGCTAATGTCAATTAATACGAATACGATCAATGGAATAACTTTTAGACAATCGGGGGGCAGAGCTCCGTTCAGGGAGTCAAAACGCTATACAGTCACAACACCCCATCATCATCATCATCATCATCATTATCAACCCATCATCGGCTAACTACTGAGCGCAGGTCTCCTCTCAGAGAAGGGTTATAGGCCATAGTCCACCACGCTGGCCCAATGCGGATTGGCCGACTTCACACTCCTTCGAGAACACTAAGGATAACTCTCAGGTGTGCAGGTTTCCTCACGATGTTTTCCTTCACAGTTAAAGCATGCGATATTGAATTGCTTAAACGCACTTAACTTCGAAAAGTCAGAGGTGCGTACCCGGGATCGAACCTGCGACCCCCTGAAAAGGAGACCACAGTCGTAACCTCTAGGCTATCACTGCTTCACAACACCCCACAGTACACTAATGATGCCCGTCCACAGAATTCCACGAACCGACCGCGGCCGCTGAGCCGGCGCCGACAACTCGGGTAATTACATATTGTGGTTGACTACTGACTATAAGCGATTGTGTGTGTCCACAAAAAAGGTTATAGTCTGCGGTGATTTCAATGTAAATATTCTAGTGGAGAACTCGATCACTGTCAGTTTTCTAAACTTATTTAAATGTTTTAATCTAAATAACGCTTTTTGTGAACCAACTAGGATCACAGAAGTTTCGGCCACTTGTTTGGATAACATTTTTTGCAGCAGTGATATCGTTACGGATAAATCAATAATTAACAATTTGAGGTCAGATCACTGCGGGCAACAAATTACAATTTCAAACAATGTAAGCAACGACAAAAGAATTGTTAAGTGTAGACCAATAACAGAAAGTAAATTGGCGCGGTTTAAATGTCACATTTCTGACAAACTTCGAAATCTTAGGTATGTAAATGGTAACCCAGATAAACTTTTTACTGGTCTCTTCAAGACAATAGACACTGAATTTAATAAAATATTTAATTTTAAACAAATAAATGTAAATGGTAATTTAAAATTCAGTGAGTGGGCTACCGTAGGTATTTACAAAAGTAGAGATAGACTGTATGAGTTATATGAAGAAAAACAATTTAAGCGGTCTTCAAGTTTTCTTGAAAGCGTGAAAACATACTCTAAGATATTTAAAAACGTATGCATTCACGCAAAAGCAATACATATTAAAGAGAGAATCGTGAAATCCGATAATAAAATAAAAACCACGTGGAATATAGTTAATGAAGAAACGGGTAAAAGTAAATCACGTGATGTTAACTTTGAAATTATTGTTAATAATGATAAAATAACTTCTGACGTGGAGGTTGCAAATACTTTTGAGAATTTTTTTCAGAACATTCCTGTTCTGCTGACTGACTCTCTGAATTCCTCACCTACTGCAGCTCAGAGTTTATTGAGAGGCAACGTCAATGAGTGCAATGTTTTATTTGAATTCAAATTTATCACTGCAGCTGAGGTAATAAAAAATTTTAAGATGTTGAAAATGAAAAAAACTGGTGATTTATGGGGTATGTCTGTAAAAATTATATCTGACATAATAAATGACATTGCTCCTTATTTAGCCGTAATTTTTAATGAATGTGTTGCTATGGGTATCTTTCCAAATTTGATGAAACATAGCAAACTCATCCCCCTGTTTAAATCAGGCAACAGTACTGACCTCAATAATTACAGACCTGTATCAATCCTTCCAACACTTAGTAAGATATTTGAAAAAATTATACTTGATCAACTAATGAAGCATTTTAATGTTAATAACTTGCTACACCCCGAACAGTACGGCTTCACGAAGGGTCGAAGCATGACTGATGCTGGTGCAAAGCTACTTGAACATATTTTCGATGCCTGGAAGCGTTCGCAGAATGCTATTGGGGTTTTTTGTGACCTATCTAAGGCGTTTGATTGCGTTGATCACCAAACTCTTTTACTCAAACTTAGTCATTATGGCATAAGAAGCGTTGCACTTGATCTCATTGCCTCTTACCTTAGTGATCGAACACAAAGTGTATGCGTAGGTGACGTGAAGTCGCGGGGTTCATCTACTCTGTTGGGTGTCCCACAGGGCTCTATCCTGGGTCCTTTTCTATTTTTGGTGTATATTAATGACTTACCATATCATGTCCGCGATGCTTGCAATATTGTGTTGTTTGCAGATGATACATCTCTAATATTCAAAACTGACAGAAACAAAGTAAATTTTGACGATGTGAACAATACCTTATCTCAGATATCGCGTTGGTTTACTGTTAATAATTTGCTCTTGAACGCTAAAAAAACTAAGTGTTTAGAATTTATTGTACCAAATGTTAAGAAAATTGACAAAACAATAAAAATAAACGGGGAAAACCTTATAATTGAGAACTCCACAGTTTTTCTGGGGGTGACCTTGGATAGTAAGCTTCAGTGGGACGCTCACATAGAGACATTAGCGGGTAAACTCAGCTCAGCTGCCTATGCTGTCAGAAAAATCAGACAGTTTACCGACGTAGACACGGCTAGGCTGGTCTACTTTGCCTACTTCCATAGTGTAATGTCCTATGGAATCTTATTGTGGGGCGGAGCAGCTCATATTGAAACTATTTTTATATTACAGAAAAGAGCCATTCGATTTATCTATAAACTCGGTTCGCGCGTATCTCTTCGTGAAAAGTTTAAAGAGATTGGTATTCTTACGGTAGCTTCACAGTACATTTATAATAATATAGTCTTTGTGAGACAAAATATTCATCTGCATAAACAAAGAGGCAATACACACAATCGACTCATTAGAAATCGTCATAAACTAGAAATTCCATCATGTCGCCTGCGCAAAGTGCAAAAATCCTTTGTGGGGTTGAGCGTACGCTTATATAATATGATTCCGAAGGAATTGCTAGATTTGCCACTGCACAAATTTAAACAATGCGTAAAAACTCACTTACTGAGTCGCGCTTATTACAAAGTTAATGACATTCTTAATGACAAAGTTGCATGGGATCTTAAAATTAGTGTTTGAATAATATTATTCAATTCGATGCTTTGATACGGGTAGACTAAGTATGTCACGCTCTCTTTAAACATTTCTGTGGTGGTGTCGTGTGGTGCGGGTTGTTACGTTCCCTCAAATATGGTCGAGCGAAGCAATGGCTGGATCATGCGTCATGCTCGTGAACGGGTGCCGCCGGCGGGAATGGGGCTACTTTCTGTCTGCCCGTCTTTGACATGAATTGAATTGTAGTACGTTTTGTGGAAATGTCATATTCTATTCTAACAAAGATGCACGGGTTAAATCAGCTTGCCATCCAGCTGCCCACAAGATAGTATAAAAACTTATTACAATGTAATACTTATTAATATTGTAAAATGATTATTTTGAAAAGAGCAACTGCTGAGTTTCTTGCCGGCTCTTCTCAGCAGAATCCGCTTTCCGAACCGGTGGTAGAATCTTGACGTGTCATAAGAGCCACAGGTTGGCCTACATGAAATAAATAATTTTGAATTTGAATTTATCCATACAACAACAAACAACTACTACTGCATAGATTGAGCATTTAGTTTCTCTCCTATTCGGTGGGTTGCAGGTTAAATCCCGGGCCGATCTTTTCGGGATTATGTGATATTAAGCGATTAAATATCAAAACGTCGCGAGGAAACCTGCACACCTGAGAGGATTCCATAAAGTTCTCTAAGGTGTGTGAATACCTCCAATTCGCATTGGGACAAATTCAAATTCAAATTCAAATTCAAATTATTTATTTGCACAGATTGAGTAGTACAATGGTGTTACATTATGATAAAAGTCCTTACAATCTGCCGGATAGGCATGCAAAAATAATATTTAATAATAATTCTTATTCTAACTTTACAAGCAATCCTAAGATGTCAATACATTGTGTCATTCTAAGGTTATTTATTAGTCATTTAATAATGCTTTAAAAGATATTTTAATTAAGAAATTATTGTTTAGATGTTTCTATCGTCCAGGAATTCCATAATTGAGTAATATGATTTATTAATTAAAAATGTCTTTAATGATTTTTTAAAATTAGTCATATTTAGTTTTTTTATGTCACTTGATATTTTATTATAAATATGAATTGAGAGACAGAAAATGCTTTTCCGCATTTTTGCGGTTTTTGAAGGTCGAGCCCGTAACCTTAACGGGTGCCTACTGTTGTTCATGTTTTTGAACAACGAAAGGTTGCCGTGGACAAAAACAGCTGTCTCATAAATGAAGAGAGAGGGGAACGTTAAAATTTGAAGCTCTTTGAAATGCGGCTTACAGCTGTCTGTCCAATGCAGATTCCGAATTGCTCTTATACACCTTTTTTGAGCTTTAACACGTTGGCTGCGGCAAGTAAAATCTTAAACCTTCGTCTGGTGCGGCGGCGGGCCAAATTGTGACCCCAATGATTTTTTCGTCAGTGCGTGGTAGGTCTTTTTCGACCTGTCAGCAGAAGGTTAGATTAAATTGCTATAACTTTGCGAAAACATAATGTAGGTGAGCAGTTTTTGGACTGTTGGAACAACCTTGAACTCAACTTCTTTAGATTTGATTCGCCCCGGGATCTGCCGACCAGAAAATGAGAAATAAACCAGGGAAAGTGGCGGGTCGATATCGACCAGAACCGCACTAGAAAGTATTTTTAGTAGTGATGGGAAAGACAAAAATAAGGGGATATCGAAAATAAAACAGATTTATAGTAAGGAAATGAAAAATAGTTTATTTAATTATTTATTAATGCCTGTCTTTAAAACATTTCGCACAAAGATTATGTTTGCACATTCTGCAGTATGTTTTAATTTTTTTTACTTTTTTTTTTGCTTCTGAACTCCTCATGGTTTCCCGCAGTTTCTCATAGCACCCTGCACAATTTCGCCGTTTAGCGCTCATCTCAAGGATATGATCGGCCGTAGGTGTTACTCGTTTTCCTGAAATGATTTTTTAAATTCTGTGATTAATTTACCGTATGAGTTTGACTAGAGGGCTCACTGTGTATTAAATAGATTCTCAAATAAAATGAAAAAGTTAACATAGGTCTTGAAATAGTCAAATCTCATCACTGAAACGAAAAAAACGCGACGTACGTCAGTTACGATAGCTTGCCCAACACTAACTGGCGAGGCGGGTGCTCTGTGCGGTATCGGGCCGCCAACTGCCTGTTCGGACGGCGGGCCACAATAGGCCCCCTCCCGCACCGACGTTGATATTTTTACCGTCAGTGCGTGATAGGCCGATAAAGGCCTGCCGTGATGTTTTTATAGGGAACACCTATAATTTTGACCACAATCTCAAATATATATTTGTCTTTGTCATACCTTTTCAAATACCTGAGATAATCGTTCCGCACCAGCGAGAGGGACATAGTTTTCTTCGTCCGCACCAGTTGAAATTCTGCGGCAGGCTGATTTGGGCCTGATGCGCAGTGAACGTGTTAAATACTTTTTCCCGTTCGACAGAATTTCCCCAGAATAAGATGCCGTACTTGAGCGTGGATTCTACATATCCGAAATAAGCTGTGCGCAGTGTGTTTAAATTAGCTCGTTTATTGAGCTTGTACAGGGCATAGGAGAATTTATATAATTTTGCGCACACGCTATCGACTTGTGCTCTCCAATTTAATTGGTTATCTATAATTATACCTAAGAATTTTGTCTCGTCTATTTTATTTATTTGTGTTCCCATATAATTTACATTTAAATTTGACGTACCGAGAAATTCCCAATTAAATTCCATTATCTTGGTTTTACCCAAGTTAATATTTAAATTATTATTTTCAAGCCAATCAATTAAGAGCTCTATGGACTTATTAATATTAGTTACGTGATTTTGTATATTTATCCCTTCGTATATTACTGTGCAATCGTCCGCAAAGAGGATCATAGATTGAGATATCACTGATGGAAGATCATTGATATACAATAAAAATAACAAGGGACCTAAAACACTACCTTGTGGAACCCCGTATTCCACAAGTCTAGATGTAGATTGATAAGTTTTTTCTGTTAAATCATTTGGACAAATTTTACTTATTTCTGTGATTTGTGATCTGTCATTGAGATAGGACTCGAAAAGATCCAACACTGTACCCCTCACCCCATACTGATATAATTTTTTTAGTAAAACTTTGTGATCCACAAAATCAAATGCCTTGGTCATGTCCATGTACAAAGCAGCTACTGGAATTTTTTTATCTACACATGTCATTACTTTATTAAGGAGTTCATAAATCGCCATGTTTATGGAATTATTTTTCCTAAATCCTTTTTGTTCTTGTACAAGAATGGAGTTCTCTTCAACATAATTGTATAGACGTTTATAGAATACCTTTTCAAAAATTTTGGAAAATATTGTAGTTAAAGCGACAGGACGATAACAACTAACATCACACCTATCGTTTTTTTTAAATAAAGGCTTGACTACAGATATTTTTAGAGCTTTTGGAAACTTCCCATGTTGTATACATAAATTCACTAAGTGACATAATATACCGGAGATTGACAATGAAATCATTTTTATCACTTTTGTTGTTATTCCGTCATATCCAGTGCTTTGAGTATTTTTTAGAGATTTAATTATTTCATACATTTCAACAGGTGTGACAGGGGTCATAAACATGGACGAAGACTTTTTAAATGGAACTCGATGACTGTTTTCACTAGATTTTTTCGGAGCATTTTGAACAATATCAACAAAGTAATCATTAAAAATTTGAGCCATAGTTTCCGGGTTAGTTATTTCTTGTTTTTTATGATTAATTTTCACAATCTGATTTCGGGGAGAATTTGACTTTTTGGATTTTATAATATTCCAAGTGGCTAAGCATTTATTTTTTGCTTTGGCTATATAGTAATTATTTTGTGATCTTCTAGTAAGTTTAATTATTTTTTTCAAAGTTTTGGCATAAATTTTAAAGTTATTTTTCGTAGTTTTACTAGGGTTCAGGCGAAATTTCCATAATAGGTCCCGTTTTTTGCGACTACATCGCTTTATTCCTCTTGAGATCCATTTTGGTTTACTTTTAAGAGAAATTTTTATCTTTATTGTAGGGAAACACAAGTCATAAAACAATTTAAAAATGTCAAAGAAATAATCAAATGCTTCATTAGGATTGTCTGATAAAAATACTTCACTAAATGATAAAGAGTTCAAGCATTCTTGAAACTTTTTTAAATTTTCTTTGCAATAATCCCGTCTAAAGACATACCAATGCGTCATTTTAAGATGCTTCTTAACTGGAATTTCTAACAATTGGGCAGTGTGATCCGAGAGCGCAAGTTCCCGTAATTCGCTTTTGATCTTATCGAAATTGTGGAAAGCATTGTCTATGCACGTCCCACTTGCCAACCGTGTTGGTTCCTTAAATTCAATTGTTAAATTATAGCTACGACAGCGTGGTGGACTATGGCCTATAACTCTGTATGTACTATGTATGTATGCTAAGCTGACTACTATGACTTTGTTGTACCAACCTACATTTTTTTTAAAGAATATTGAAGCCAAGTTGAAGTTGACTAATACTCTCCTCTCCCCTCCAAATAAGCGGAAAGCTTGTGTCAGGAGTGGGTACGACAATAGTGCAACGGGTGGGATTCGAACCTGCGACCTTTCAGTTTCCAGTCCGCACCTTAACCGTTGGGCTATTGAGGCTCACAAATTTGTAGGTAAGTACTATCTACCCTGGTTTTTGTCGCTCACCGCGTATCTAAGTAACCTACGATACTTTAAACGCTGACTCGCATCAAAAGTTCGGCATGTCGCGGGTTGCAAGTTAACCAACAATAAGAAGGGAGGTAAAATTTCCGCAGTGGAGTGGCTCCGGCCACGTCCCGCCAATACGTCAGTCCAAGATGGCGGGCGCCGCTTCCAGCGAGCCGTTGTGAGTTGTGACGTATGGGCGGAATGCGAGCGGTAATGGACATTACATGCTGCGTGCGCCGTGCAGCTTTATGACTTCTATGAGGATCTGATAGTAAGAGATCGCTGTGCTGCGATGTGGTCTTAAATATGTGCCTATAACTTCTTCTTCTTCCTAGCGTTTGTCTCTGAGTTTACTAGAGCGATTTGCACTTGTCCGTCCGTCCGTCCGTCTGTCAGAGCATTATAACTTTTGAATTACTGAACGTAATTACTTCAAATTTAGATATAATATGTAAACCGATGGCCTCCAGCCGAAAATGGCTTAAAAAGTTATAAAAATCTTTATTTCAGGGGGGCTCTCATAGAAGCGAATGCGAAGAATTTTTTTTTTATTTGCGATTCATAGGTTTTCTGTATATCATTTTAAAGACAATTTAAAACAGAGTACAACCGTATTTTTTGTTAATTTTTTTCTTAAAATTGACGAAATGGGGGGCTTCCAAAGTGACGATTTAATACGCTCGCTTGAAGACGCTCTCTGGGAAAATTTTCTATATATTTTCAAGTTGTACTTATTTTCTTACTTCACTTGTATCCTGTACTTGAACAACAAATACTAAAATTATTTGAATATTATAAAGAAACGAGATTATTTAATTTTTAATGAGCATCAGTAAATTTCACATAGCTTCACAATAATGCTAATAGATGGCGCAGTCATTAACTATTCCATTGAACTAGGAGTTACGACTACGATTTATCCCAAAAACAGTTTTGCGTCGACCATTATTATTTAGGTACAAAATATAATAATATATTATTCAATTAAAATTATTCTTTAGTTAAATATCATTTTGTATATTTTCTATTCGCGTCGATAGATGACGATTTGTACAGATGCCCCTAACCCGTTTTCACTCGTTAGTACCTACATAATAATTCAATGTTTTCACTGACGTTCCCTTTACGGGCTACCTATGATAAGTTATGTGATGATTACTGTCAACTTCTTTATCACGATCCTGTACGGGACACCTAAAAGGACATTGGGACGGATGTTAGGACTTAGGATAGTGTTTTGGAGCTACCTACGTAAAGAGACTCCTACATAGGGGATGATCTAGGTATGTTTGGTGAAAACGGGCATAATTGACCGAGCGAAGCGAGGTCTCTGAGTCTACTAGAGTGAATTTGCACTTGTCCGTCCGTCCGTCCGTCCGTCCGTCCGTCCGTCCGTCCGTCTGTCAGAGCCTTATAACTTTTGAATTACTAAACGTAATTACTTCAAATTTAGATATAATATGTAAACTGATGGCCTTCAGCCGAATATTGGATAAAAAATTATAAAAACCTTTATTTCAGGGGGGCTCTCATAGAAGTGAATGCGAAGTAAAAAAAAAATTATCGCGTTACATAAAATTGTTACGTATCATTTTAAAGATAATTTTGAACCGAGTACTAAAATATATTTTTTTAATTTTTCCCTTAAAATTGACGAAATGGGGGGCTTTCAAAGTGGCGATTTTATACGCTCGCTTGAAGACGCTCTCTAGGAAAATCCGCTATGGATTTTCAAACTGGTTTTATTTATTAGGTCACTTACATCCTGTACTTGAACAACAAATACTAAAATTATATGAATATTATAAAGAAACGAGATTATTTAATTTTTAATGGGCATCAGTAATTCATATAGCATCAACATAGCTTCACAATAATGCTAATAGATGGCGCAGTCAGTAACTATTCCCATGGAACTACGAGTTACGACTACGACCTATCCCAAAAACAGTTTTGCGTCGACCATTATTATTTAGTTACATAATATAATACAATAATTGTATTGTATTTTTTTTTGTACCATATTATTCAATTAAAATTATTTTTTAGTTAAATTTTAGTTAAATATTGTATATTTTCTATTCGCGTCGATAGATGACGATTTGTACAGATGCCCGTAACCCGGTTTCACTCGTTAGTACCTACATAATAATTCAATGTTTTCACTAACGTTCCCTAACCTTTACGGGCTACCTATAAGTTAGGTGATGTTTTCTGTCAACTTATTTATCACGATCATGTACGGGACACCTAAAAGGATA
Source organism: Oeneis ivallda (assembly GCA_029955525.1). Lineage (NCBI taxonomy): Eukaryota > Metazoa > Arthropoda > Insecta > Lepidoptera > Nymphalidae > Oeneis > Oeneis ivallda. The sequence goes on along the minus strand of JARPMR010000027.1, from coordinate 291,653 downwards.
TTGGGACGGATGTTAGAACTTAGGATTGTATTTAGGAGCTACCTACGTTAAGAGACTCCTACTTAGGGGATGATTTAGGTATGTTTGGTGAAAACGGGCATAATAATAATGTCAGTTTTGGTTATCATGTATCGATTGAATGAATAATCATGGGATACCGTTACCGCGAGGTCTCAGTTCGGGGCGAACCACTAGTGTTAATTTTGTATAATGGTCATAAATTTATATTTTTTTTACAGATAACACATCTGGATATGAAGTTAAATTACTATGTTAAGCACAATTCTATAGGCGTGATAGTTTTTCAGTAAAGTGTACCACAAAAATGCTCAAGTTGTGGGATAGTGATAGGGCTCGCTTCGCTCGCCCTAATTACAACTGTTGTCTTGGCATAAATAGTATACTTATATACCCTTCCAGTTAATATTTTATATTATTATGGGTATTTAACTTGTATTACAGCTTTATTTACTTAATTTATTTCAGAATACTTACAGCCTTGCGAAATTTTCCTGCCGTTTAACAACACCGTTAAATTTTGTTAATGAGACATCTTAAAATAGTTTATTAAGAATCAGTAACAGAGCAGAACTACCACGTTGACGTAGTTTTTTGTAAATATATATCTTACAAAAACAAAAGGTTTCTTTGGAATTTTGGAAATCTAATTCAATACAAAGTCACAGGCAAAAGCTAGTCAAGAATAAGGTTTCCAATACTATATAAAACCTTTGCAAAAAGTAAGTAAATATATTATTACCATAGTTATTACCTAAGTAGTGGAAATAGGTATCTCAAGTAATAACACAACTAATGTCAGATAAGCAGCGAAAGGTGTAATTTATTTTCCACGTCGCGATAACGTCCGGGGCGTATTGGAACATGTCCAGACACGTCCCGACACGTCCCGACATGTCCCGACATGTCGCGATAACTCGCCGCGACAGCGGACATGAGATGAAGAGCGCACTAATGTCTTACCTACTTGAGTATGATATACATTCAAAGCGAAAATAAACATTTTTGGATAGACCATTGTTTTACGTGTAATACGTACGTGTAATACGTATAGAGAAGCAGTGATAGCCTAGTGGTTAAAACTGTGGTCTCCTATTCGGGGGGTCGCAGGTTCGATCCCGGGTACGCACCTCTGACTTTTCGGAGTCAAGTGCGTTTAAGCAATTAAATATCACTTGCTTCAACGGTGAAGGAAAACATCGTGAGGAAACCTGCACATCTGAGAGTTCTTCATAATGTTCTCGAAGATGTGTGAAGTCCGCCAATTCGCATTGGGCCAGCGTGGTGGACTATGGCCTATAACGCTTCTCTGAGAGGAGACCTGCGCTCAGTAGTGAGCCGATGATGGGTTGCTGATGATGATGAATGATGAATACGTATAGTCACAAGGTTGAAATAGACTAGTTTTTCAGTCGGTCTGTAATTAGATTTAAAAACCCGCGGTAACCCAGTGATTTTTTTGAAAAAAAGGTATCCTTTGTCACTCTCTAGGTCTTTAACTATGTTTAGGTAATTTAAGTCGATCGTCTTCTAGGTTTCTGCGTAATTGAAGAACAAACCAACACAAATGTACATATAATGAAAGGGCTGATTTCACCAACGTAAAATAAGTCTTATCCGAGCGTCAGATTCTTAATACAAAAAGAAATTGGTTGTCTGTAAAGTCGGTTCACGGACGATAGTTTTACGTGATAACGTCATAAAGAAACAGAACTAGCTCGCGACGCATCCGCTAACCACAGCGCGCACGCAATGGCTAGCGGGCGGCGGCGGGCGCTCTCCACAAGCCAACGCTTGGACCGAACATGCCTCTCTATCGCTTGTTCCGCACTCTCGCTTGCACGGTCAGGCTCAGGCGGAACGTGACACTATTTCGTCCGTGCAGCCGTAGTTCGATTTATAAGACGTTATCTCGTCAAAAACTATCAGAATGCCCAAATGATTGCTCGGATAAACGCGGTAGTAAATATCATAAGTCTATGGATAAACGTAACTTGATGACGTTGTTGAAATCGGCACTTAATTATAATATCATTTCGCAGTGTCGAAACTTTCGGGGCTCAGTCATTACTTTTCTTTGAATATACGGTGTAATGAGAAACACGGATTCATTTATTGTTATGATAAAAATTCTTTTCAAAAAACCGACTTCTAACGCCACTACAAAGTATAAAAATAATTTTAGTTTGTCCACGTTTGTTGAAGTCGGGCGGGCCTATATACAAACTATGAAACCGATGCGCGACGCTACAGAATATGATAGACTCGTTTGTAGAAGTCGAGCGAGCATCGCGAGTCGGTTTCATAGTTTGTATTTTAGGCCCGCCCGACTTCAACAAACGTGGACAAACTAAAATTATTTTTATACTTTGTAGTGGCGTTAGAAGTCGGTTTTTTGAAAAGAATTTTTATTTTAAGCTTTTAAGTGTAGTATCCTATGATTGAGGAGCTAGGACCTGGAGCTCCATGATGTAGTCCATACTTGTTACCTACAATATCAATTCGTAATCGAAATTTCCTAAATCGCCATAGTTTTAGCCTGCAGCATCAGGCTTGAGGAGTTGAAGGTTAAAATTTTTATGGGACCATTTCGCAAACATCCTCTGTCGATTAAAAAAAAAATCACGCGAATCGGTCCAGTAATCCCGGAGAAATCGGTGGACATACATAGAAAAAAAAAAAAAAAAAAAAAAAAAAAAAAAAAAAAAAAAAAAAAAAAAAAAAAGATACCGGCCGAATTGAGAACCTCCTTCTTTTTGGAAGTTGGTTAAAAATAGTTGTAGGGTCGCGACTCGCGGGGAGTGAGGGTTGATGGGGGTCGACAGCGAGCGATGTGCGCCTGTACCTGTACTCACGTCGTCTGATGCGCTTGACAGCTAGTTCTACAAGTGATGTTGTTTGTTGGATTAACTCTGTCGTAGGTACAGCTCGGCTAAAACGTCTACAAATGAAAATAATAGAACTTCATAATAATATGAACTAAATAAAATCATCCGTTCCGAAAATATAACATCTACCGCGAACTTACGAATACGCAAAAGCTACTTTTTACAAGGCAGCGTCATGAAAAAATACAAAAGCTGCTGAGTTCCATGCCGGCTCTTCCCAGCAGGATCTGCATTCCGAACCGGTGCAGGTGGTAGAATCTAGACGTGTCATAAGTTATAAGATTTATAGGTTGGCCTACGTGAAATAAATATTTTTGAATTTTGTTAAGCTATTGCATAGCTTCATCATGATGATGATGATGATGATGATTGCATAGCTTTTATCGCGGGCTTTGAACTAGGACAAACAGTTTGAGCGCGGCGACCGAATCAAGAAATTCCGTAACGAAAATAAACCTAACACCGTCGTTCAGTAAGCGTTTAACATTTTAGAGGTTCACAAGTAGCTCTGTTCGGCGCAGTGGGCAAGCGGCCGCTTTCTTTATCGTATGGTGTATGATGTCGCAGGTTCGAATCTCTCTTGCGAAGTAGTGACAGTGCGCTTTTCTTGTTTGTTTGTTTTTAATTATTTTTTTGAATAATTTTTATTATGCAAAAAAAATATTGCATAAATATTATAATTGCATAAGTTGATAAAAAATGCTATGCAATAGCTTTACCGCGGCAGTCCCTGAGTGCCACTTAATTTTTTTTTTCAGTTTGCGCTTAGTCATTGTTCATTGTGCCGTGTAGTGACGGCAGATCAGAATACAGTTGTCACCACCCCTGCTCTTCCCGCGGGTGTCGTACGAGGCGACTAAGGGAGTATAACGGAGAACGGGCAGCAGCGTCCTCTGTGCTACTACTACCACCTACTGCGATCACCAACCCGTCTGCCCCGCGTGGTGATGGGCAAACCCTCCCCTTGGGAGAGGCCTTTAGTCCAGCAGTGGACTGTTGGCTATTGAAGATGTTTAACAGTTTACATCCGACCCAAAACCCGACCCTCTCTGTAAAATAACGCTAAAATATACAAGAGAAAAAGCCAAAAGTATACGGGCCATCCTTCTTATCCTTAAATAATAATATGTTAAGATGTTGAAAAGATCTATGTGACGCGACGTTGACGGGCTGATGAATTGATCGTTCATCGTGGATGCCGGGCCTTATTGTCGTCGCGATGAGTCGGACGTTTTATGGGAGGCTTTAGTTACGGTGGAGCTCCGAGTGATTTATGAAGTTGGCTTATGAGCTGCGAACAATTAGCTGCTGAGGGTTATGTTGTTGGCGCGCGATAGGGAAATAAATAGTTTGTGATAAGTAGTTTAGTAGTATGAAAAGAGCAACTGAGTTCCTTGCCGGCTCTTCTCAGTAAAATCTGCGTTTCGAATCGGTAGTAGAGTCTCCACGTGTCATTAGAACCACAGTTTGGCCTATAGGAAATAATTTTGAATTTTATACATTATATGGATATTAAATGAGAGTAGGTCTCGGGCTCGATCCCTGGTGGGACAATTTAGAGATTTTTAGGGTTCCGTACCAAAATGGTAAAAATGGAACCCTTATGGTGAGACTTTCTCCGTCCGTCCGTCCGTCTGTCACAGTCGATCATTTCAGTAACTATTCAGGCTATCGACATGAAATTTGGCATAGTTGTGTATAATAGTGGCCCAACATCATTGGAATAAAGAAAAATCGAAAATTATTTTTAGTTTTATTAAAAAAGGGGGAAAATTGGGGGTTTGAAATTTCAAAGTAAAATAACTATACCGAGTGTGGTATCATATGAAAGGCCTTTATTTGTGCATTCTAAAACAGTTTTTTATTTATTTCTATATATAATAGTTTTTGATTAATCGGCCAAAATGTCGAAAAAAATACCGTTCCCCCCTTATCTCCGAAGTTTACCAATCGAAAAATCTGAAATAATTATGGTCAATAGAAGTTTAGGTATATTTTAGAGGAAAAATAAAATCAACGCGAAAATTATTTTAGTTTAATTAAAAAAGGGGGAAAATCAGGGGTTTGAAATTTCATAGTAAGATAATTATACCGAGTGGGGTATCATATGTAAGGTCTTTACTTGTGCATTCTAAAATAGAGATTTATGTATATTTTACAGGAAAAATAAAACCAACCCTCTAACTAGCATAGTTTTTTTATATTAACAATAAACCTCTACAAACAAAGTTAACGATAAATAAGCAAATTAATATAATATTATCGTTTTACTTTTACTGTTGGAGTACGGAACCCTCGGTACGCGAGTCCGACTCGCAGTTGGCCGGCTTTTTTTAATTTTTAAAATAGCCCTTTTCTGGTGGGATGTTAACCACCCTAACGTCAAAGATGTGGCGTGTAGAAGCTGATTAGGGGTGTGGATTTAATGAAACAGCCATACCCCCATCCAAGCTAGCCCGCTTATATCTTATACTGCATCGTCACTTAACATTAGCTGAGCCTGATAGGTACAAAAAAAGCTTTGTTAAGTTTCGTTGATTCAATTTTTGCATGGATATAGGTCTTAGAGAACGACTAAGGCTACTCTCTCTCTCTTGCGGAATATTTAAATAACCTAATTCCAAGTGAACGAAGTATCGGGAAAACACTATGATGATTTGTATTTTACGAGTATATTAGGTACTAGCTGATGCCCGCGACTTTGTCCGCGTGGATTTAGTTTTAAAATCCCTCGGGAACTCCTTGATTTTCCGGGATAAAAAGTAGCCTAGATATTGACCCGAGTAATAAGCTACCACGGTATAAAATTTTGTAGAAATCTGTGCGGTAGTTTTTACGTGAAAGAAGGACAAACAGACAAAAATTAAATAAAAATCTGTTTTGGGCTCAGTATCGATAGTAAAGCATCCCCCAATTAAAATTTTCAAAATATATTAAATGTACAGAAATCTTCCAGTTACAGTTTTATTATATGTATAGATTACACAACATGATATTTTAAGAAGAGCAACCGCCGAGTTTCCTGCTGGTTCTTCTCGGTTGGAATGGCATTCCGAACCAGTGCGAAGTAAAAGTTCGAAAGCACTTTGTAAAAGTTTATTTGGATAAAAAATTATTCTATTCTACATGCACGATTATTTTAGGAACTTCTCCTTTTTCGGTTATTTCAATTACAATCTGCCCTGTAGTTCGCAAGTTAAGTAGCTTTACTAAGAGCGTATTATTGGAACGTTTTGGAACGTAGTTCCTCATGGCGCGGTGCGAAAGGGGGCTAGACGGATCGACACTTTTTTGAAACCGACACTTTTTGAATGTGAATTTGGCATTGTGTTCGGTATTTTCGCGGTACAATATTGGGTCTCCGTAGCCTTGTGGTTTCTGCAGTCGCTAAACAGTTAAAAGTCGATGGTTCGAATCCCAGCTCGACAGACTGAATTTTCTATTTTCTATTTTATATTAAATAATTTCTACATGCGGAATTTTTCCCTAATTTTTTATAACTTATAAGTTATAAAAAATTAGGGAAAGGTTCTACATGTAGAAATTGTTTAAAATAAAATTGAAAATGGAAAATTCGGTTTGTCGAGCTGGGATTCGAACCATCGACCTTTGGCTGTTTGGCGACTGTGGAAACCACAAGGCTACGGAGATCTAATATTGTAGTGTGAAAATGTTGAACACAATGCCAAATTAATTAATCGAAAGGAACTTTGTTCCATCCGGGTGTCCCTTGACACCTCTCAAGTTTTTTAACTTGTTTTATGTGTAATTCCTCAAAGTCGTACAGCTCTCTCCGCAGTCGTCATAACCTCGCTATAAGTATAAAAGCTGGCAGGGTTTCATAGAGCGAGGCGTCAAGTGGAGTGAGCGGAACACTCGCTACAAGCTGCAACCTTGACACCTCTGGCATAGCCTCTGGCGAACAGCCACGATGGGGGCGAAACACACATATTTTTAGAGTCACAGAATCAATAATAGCTCTAATATCTAGGCCTCAGCTACGCTTTCCAATATGATAGTGTTCAAACACGAGCCTATCCTTACGAATATTATAATGCGACAGTGAATTTGTTTGTCTGTTTGTTTGTTTGTATTTAAATCACCCAGCAATGAAGCAACGATCGACCTTTCTTTGCATGAGTATAGTTGAGTACCTGGAGAGTGATAAGGCCACTTTTTATTCCAAAATATCAAAGGGTTCCTACGGGGTTTTGACGTGATAACATCTTATAAATCGATGAACACCGGCTGCACGCACGAAAAAGTGTCAAGTTCCTGCCTGAGCCTGCGCGTGCAAGCGAGAGCGCGGAACAAGCGATAGAGAGGCACGATTGGCCCAAGCGTTGGCTTGCGACACATTTATTCATCAATGTTTCTTTATGACGTTATCACGTAAAACTATCGTCCGTAAACCGACTTTACAGACAACCAATTTTTTAAGAACTAAATCCACGCGGAAGGACTCGCGGGCATCAGCTAGTTATACATAAGTTTCAGCAAAGGCTTCGGCTACTAATATTATGATGTTTTATTCAAAAAGACCTCGGGATGAAACAGGGCTAAAAACAATGATTTGACAGTCCGCAAATCGTTGAATTTTTAAAGTACAAACTTATCATTAAAAAAATAGCTTTGTGCACTGTTCAAATAGTTATTTTCAACCTTATTTTTCGCTCATCTGCTTCTACAGGCGCAAAGTTTCTTATGATTTTTATATAGGTATTTTTTCTTTTGGGAAACTATGGTATTTGTGGATTTGACGTAAGTATAGATAACTTAAACCAAAACAGTCTCCAAAGTAAAACTGACACATATTTATAAAGCATTAAAAGTAGAGTTGAGTTTAATTGAATAGATAAGATAAAAGATAAAGATAGAATCGAATAAATGACCGTTCCACTCATAACACACTGTAATCCGCCGTCATTCACCATCAGGTGTGCGCGCGGTCGAATGTTAAGCTGAAATAAATGAAGAGAAATGAAGCCCAGTAAGCTGGCGAGTCACAACCGCTTGTTAAATTAAAATTAATGGTCTCTCATTTGCGAACATGCGTACCCACGAGTACCCACGAGTACCTACTTCACGTGGAATAAATAAAAAATAAATCATAATAATAAAATCTCTTGACTCCTCACCAATTCCTAACTACACCAGTTAATGTAGATCGCACATTCGAATCGCATGAGCGCGAGCGTAAGATAATTTACTACGCATTTTACCGCGAGATGCTTGTGTGGGTATGTAGAAATACTCGTGCGATACTCGTACGATCTCTGTCTGTATCTGGAACTATTCAAAGAAAAGATGGATCAATTTTGATGTTGCGTGAACTCTGCAGTATTTTATAGTTATAATTTATGGTATACAGCTTTTGTACAATTATGCCTTATGTTGAAAAAATAAGTGGTGATAGCTTAGTGCTTAAGACTCAGACATTCTTTTCGGAGGGTCCGAGGTTCGATCACACATACGTATCTAGGTATATCTCTTCGTTATGTGCATTGATTAAAATTACTGACATAAATGGTGAAGGAAAGCATCGCGAGGAGATTTGTACGCCTGAGAGTTGTCCTTAATTTTCTCAAAGGTGTGTTAAGCACTTGGCCAGCAAGTATAGACAATGCCCCAAGCCTTTCTCATTCTGACAGGAGACTTATGCCGAGTAGACGGCCAACGATGAGTCTAGATGATGAAGTTGAAAAATAATCGCCTGAGCGTATGTTCAATGTTTCAACCTTGTTTGTTTTGACGACCTCCCTGGCTCAGTGGTGAGCGCTATTGTCTTATAACTGGGAGGTCTGGGTTCGATTCCCGGCGGGGTCAATTTGGGAATTGATAATTTCTGAATTGTCTCTGGTCTGGTCTGGTGGGAGGCTTTGGCCGACGCTAGTTACCACCCTACCGTCAAAGACGTGCCGCCAAGCGATTTAGCGTTCCGGCACGATGGCGTGTAGAAACCAATTAGGGGTATGGGTTGAATGTTCACTGCCATACCCCTTCCAAGTTAGCCCGCTACTATCTTAGACTGCATCATCACTTACCTTTAGGTGAGATCGCATTTAAGGACAACCTTGTCATGGAATAAAAAATACGTGTGGCACTCGGGGACTGCCGCGGTAAAAACATATTGCATAGTATTTTCTAGTCGCACGCACACAAACACCGTGCCGAAGTCTGCCGAACTGACGACGACGACGAACGACGATGTTAGGTTTATTTTCGTTACGGAATTTCTTGATTCGGTCGCCGCGCTCAAAGCCCGCGATAAAAGCTATGCAATAGCTTAAAAAATTGTAGTAGGTATATTATGATTATTTCAGCCCCTCGCCGCGCCATGGCTACTGCACTACTCATAGCGGCACAGTCATGGGCAAGCCGTGACGGGCGGGGCGTGCGGGCTGCGGCTGTGCGTAGTGTGCGATCACCACAAGGCGGGTGCGCCTCCCACCGAAATACCATCTCTAATTAAAACGTTCTAATCGAAAGTAATAATTAACGATTAATTGGAAAATTCTCTCGCAACCCAAACCCATTCCCGACTCTAATGTGAATCCGAACAGCGTTTATTTTCGAGTGAAACTAATTACATCGTGACGGGAGGGGCTCCCGCAAATCGGTTTCGGGTTAATTTGTTGATTTGTGATAATTGCTGAATATTTTATCAATTCAGTGGTTTCGAGATGTTTTTGTTATTAGTATATTACTATAATTTCTCTAATTAACAATCAATTAATTTATTTGTTGACTATGCTTGACTTTTATTGAAAAGTTTTTAAAAATGTCATAGAAATTCGTTTTTCTCGTGAAACTAGGAAGACTAAGTAGTCGTAATTCCTAGTTCCATGGTTTTTAAGCTATTGCATAGCTTTTATCGCGGGCTTTGAACTAGGACAAACAGTTTGAGCGCGGCGACCGAATCAAGAAATTCCGTAACGAAAAAAACCTAACACCGTCGTTCCGTAAGCGTTCAACATTTTAGAGGTTCACATATAGCTCACGCTTTACTCTTTGGCGCAGTGGGCGAGCGGCCGCTTTCTTTAGATGTCGCAGGTTCGAATCTCACTCGCGAAGTAGTGACAGTGCGCTTTTCTTGTTTGTTTGTTTTTTAGTTATTTTTTGCATAATTTTTATTATACAAAAAAAAATATTGCATAAATATTATAATTGCATAAGTTGATAAAAAATGCTATGCAATAGCTTTACCGCGGCAGTCCCCGAGTGCCACTTAATTTTTTCGAATAAAAAGTAGCCTATTTGTCACTTCAGATCCTCAACTATACCCATGCAAATATCACGTCGATCTATTTCTCCGTTGTTACGTGATTGAAGAACAAACCAATAAACTAACGAATAAAGACATTAATATAATGTAACAACAACCCAATAACTTTAATTTGACTCCAACCCCGAACCTCATGATCCACAGTCGAATATCCTCCACTAAACCTAAGGGTTGAACTTTATCTGAAACCAAAATCTTACTTTCTCTTCGTACTATAGTAATAGTCAATTATATTATTAAAGCTCATGAGTCGATTAACGCTCAAGCAACCCTCAAAAGGTTATGACCCACAAGTAAATTACCGAGTAAGGGATGAACTAAGGGATGAACTAAGGGATGAACTAAGCGATAAACTCTCCCACCACGGCCGCTGTCGCTAAGAACGCGTTAACACCGTCGCAAGTCTCCTGACATAATCACTGAAACATCACCGTTCATTACCGAACCGGCTTTATGTCACCGACTGCATCGGCAGGGTTAAATGGAATTAGGCCGAAATTAGACGATGCTTTGTTCATAGTTCATTTTTGCGAACATTTTTAGCGAAAATGCACCTTAAGGGCCTTTGCCCTAAGGGCAAATTTAGACGGTTCATTTTCGATGACTCTCGATGAAGCCTCGAAAATGAAAGCAAAAATCTCGAAAGCTAAATTCGCCCTTAGGGCGAATTAAAACGGTTCATTTTCGCAAAAATTTCGCAACGATGAACGATAAACGATGCACCGTCTAATTTCAGCCTTAGGGCCTATACTACGAACGCTTAAAGCAATATTATTACATTTCTAGCTGATGCCCGCGACTTCGTCCGCGTGGGCAGAACCCCTGCAGTATCGGATTGAGGATTTGGATCCTGGATTTTAACTATGTAGTCTTTGCTTGGTACTTACAACAACTATTCATAATCGACAGTTACCAAAACAAATCACCACAGTTTAGGTAGGCAGTGTCCCTACAGCACCAACATTAGGAGTAAGGACCCTAAGTTTTTATGGGATCATCTCGCAAAGTTTTTGTATTGATTCAAAAAGATTCACGCAAATCGGTTTAGAAATCACCGAGATATCGATATACATAGGTAAAAAAACACAACTCCATTTTTGAGTCGGTTAAAAAAATTGCCTAAGTTACTTCATAGGGGCTAGGAGGGTCTGGACCTTACTACCTGTTATTTCGTATTTCGTTTCTGCGAGATTTCAACGAACAAAAAATTCACTGACTTTTTAAAAAAGCAAATATTTTGACGTGAGAATTTTCGATTGAAAATTAGAATAAGGTCAAAAAATAAATATTTTAAATCAAAAAAATTACAGTGTATTTGGGACATAAAAAGATAACTTGACACCAAATTTCGTGAAAAATTTTTGTTTGTAAAAGATAAAAATAAAAAAACCAAAAACTTGGTTATTTGCATTTTTCACATAAATTTTGAGGTTATTTGAAAAAAGTATAAATAGAAAAGTTGTAGATATTTTTATTACCTACAACTTTGCCATTTAATTTTTTCATAGGACTTGTAGTTTTGCCGGATATCGAGATAAACCGTTTTTACCCTTAAACCCTCCTACCCCCACTTCCCGACCTCAGATTGCCCGTAAATTATTTTTCCTTTCACTTTTGTTATATTTTCTTGCTTTTCCAATGGGTTTTATCTTACTATTATTATTTTTTCACGTTTTACCATTTTCAAAGTCTTCTGCACTGGTCTAATAGTACTTATCCCGCAACTCAAGGAATCAGGGTGATTTCTATAGATCTCTACTCACTCGGCTCACACTCAAGACATGTTTGTGTGTCATTTGACTCCATCTTGAATCTTGAGCAGAGCCAGAGTACTAACTATAGATCTTAGCCACAGCTTGATCTCTCACTTGAGCCCTGAAGTAAATTACCGAATAAAGGATGAACCCTTAGCCACCACAGCCGGGTTATTGCTAACGACGCATTAACGTGATAGCAGGCCCTTAAACATAATCACTAAAATATAACGGTTGATTACCGCCCGCCCGCTCACAGTCTTAATATTACTGAGTATTACCGACTGCATTAAGAGAGTTGAATCAATATCTGATAATATTAAGTCAAGTCGTTTCAAAGTTTCTTGGTTTGAGGCAAATGATGTTTTGTTGAAGATGGTTATTGATATAAGAAACAGTTTATTTGGTACAGTAGACTCCTGTTCGTTCCAGACAAGATTAACTGGTCAAGTGTGAGTCGGAACAAGCTATTACCTACTGCTATTACCTTTCGGTAATATAGTAAGTATTCCAAGTCACCGACACAGCTCAACGAGTCGCGAAACTGAAGTGGAAATGGGCGGGGCACATAGTTCGAAGACCTGATGGTCGTTGGGGTCCCAAGGTGTTGGAGTGGCGACCCCGCATCGGGAAACTCAGTGTTGGCAGAACCCCACTAAGTGGATCGATGAAATGTCGCAAGAAGCCGTTGGATTCAGGCGGCGCTTCTAAGACATAGAATAGAATAAAATAGAATTTTTTTTATTCAAATAAACTTTTACAAGTGCTTTTGAATAGTCGATGAATCTACCACTGCTGGTTCGGAATGCCCTTCCTGCCGAGAAGAACCAGCAAGAAACTCGGCGGTTGCTCTTTTCAAAACAAATTTACAATACAGTAAATACTATGCTATATATGCAGTGTTTCCACATAGCTATTCTATGCTCGAGAGCACTCTGTAAAGGTTTATTCGACAATGAGCTAACGATGTTGTCACTTTTGAACACGCAAAGCATTGCGAACGATGCGATTATCGACGCTGGTTCGAACGCCGTTGAATCATAGTGGAGTGAATCGTGCATCGTCAAGTTAACTTTAACCACCGAATAAACTTGAAGTTTGGATAGATTTTGTATTGGCAATCTGTCAAAATATGAATTTATTGTTTAAAGATTAGTACCTGGGTGACCGAGTTTTGCTCGTATTTTTTTTAAGCTACTGCTTAGCTTTTATCGCGGGCTTTGAACTAGGACAAACAGTTTGAGCGCGGCGACCGAATCAAGAAATTCCGTAACGAAACTAAACCTAACCCCGTCGTTCAGTAAGCGTTCAACATTTTAGAGGTTCACAAGTAGCTCTGTTTGGCGCAGTGGGCGAGCGGCCGCTTTCTTTACCGTATGGTGTATGATGTCGCAGGTTCGAATCTCACTCGCGAAGTAGTGACAGTGCGCTTTTCTTGTTTGTTTGTTTTTTAATCATTTTTTTTGCATAATTTTTACTATGCAAAAAAATATTGCATAAATATTATAATTGCATAAGTTGGTAAAAAATGCTATGCAATAGCTTTACCGCGGCAGTCCCCGAGTGCCACTTAATTTTATTTTTTTGGTAAATCGTGTTTTTAATAAAAAATAATAATAATAGTAATAATAAAATGCATAAAAAAATAATCGTCTGGACTCAAACCGGGGTCTTCTGGTTTCGGGACCACCCAATTTCCTAACTGAGCTATGGAACTTTATCTTCTTCTTCTTCTTCTTCTTTATCAACCGATAGACGCCCACTGCTGGACAAAGGTCTCTTGCATGGACTTCCACAGGCCTCGGTCTTGCGCCGCCTGAATCCAGCGGCTCCCTGCGACTCGTTTGATGTCGTCGGTCCACCTGGTGGGGGGTCTGCCAACACTGCGCTTCCCGGTGCGGGGTCGCCACTCCAGCACCTTGGGACCCCAACGACCATCAGCTCTTCGAACTATGTGTCCCGCCCATTTCCACTTCAGTATCGCGACTCGCTTAGCTATGTCGGTGACTCTGGTTCTCCTCCGGATCTCCTCATTTCTGATTCGATCCCGCAGGGACACTCCGAGCATAGCTCTCTCCATCGCCCGCTGAGCGGTCCTGAGCCTACTTATGAGGCCCTTAGTTAGCGACCATGTCTCGGATCCGTAAGTCATCACTGGCAACACGCACTGTTCGAAGACTTTAGTCTAGTTTAGTGGAACTTTATAGATGAAGGCAAAATTTACCTTCGTATTCTAATGATTTAGTTAGATTGTAGGGGGTTTTCATTGCATGAAAACATGAATAAAACGACGTTTTCTAAAAATGAAACCATTAGATTTGCCGATGATATTAAAGCCCTAACACGTGTAGAACGTTCGAGCGTCGAATATAAACAAATCAAGTCCCAAAAAGATAATTAAATACAAATACATCACGAACAGTAAGCTAATACAAGCACAATAGCCTTAATTTGTTTTTGTAGAGTCTTTACACGATTCGCGCGCCACTCGCGCCGTGTCAACAGAAGCCGTGACAAGGGTGCTCCAACCCTCCGGACTCTCCGCACCCCGCGCACCCCCTGCACCCTCCGGACTCTCAGGACCCTCCGGGAGAGGTGACGGAGATGCCGATACAATTTATTTGACAAATTTATTTGAAAATATCCCATTTCGAGATAGGTATAACTTGGGAAATTAAAGGTCCAGGAATATTTTCATTGTAAGACAATCTTGTAACTATGTTTTTTTGACGTGATAACGTCTTATAAATCGATGAACACCGGCTGCACGCACGTAAAAGTGTCACGTTCCGCCTGAGCCTGAGCGTGCAAGCGAGAGCGCGGAACAAGCGTTGGCTTGTGACACATTATTTTATTCATCAATGTTTCTTTTGAATTAATCTTAATTCAGTATATTCTTAGCCCTTGCAAAATAGTTCATAGCTTAACATTTGTTTTTCGTAAATAATAATTCGTAACTTAGCACGTTGAGCGTGATTCACGCGCGCCATCCATCCGCTCCACTTGCCGGCTCATCCTCGAGAGGGCCGCACTCCGCTCCGCTCTCCTCGCGACGAAGTAAGATCTCGTTGTGAATTACTTCGTCTCACTGTAATCTATGCGTCGTCGAATTCAGAAGTGCTAAGGGACGTGATACTTTTCAACTATGGCAGGGGTTTTCCTTGCAATAGTTACCTTGAGACCGGCCAGTGAAGTAAAATTTTTGGTAGCAATTAATAAATAATTTACTGAAAACGTCAAAAAGAGAAATTCACAAGTATAAATATAAAATTTTATTTTTAAAGTTTTTGTAGCTGGCTACATCACCAGACCCTGGATATCATTTAGGACCAGAGTACTTGTCAAGCCAAATCAAACGAGGCCAAACTTGATGAAGTTACGTCGTTTTATTACTGAGTTTCCACAGTCACCTTCCTGTTCCATCATCAGATCAGCTCCCTGCCCCAATAATATTGCATCGTCATCGGATTTACATATAGGTACATGCAAAATTTCAGCTCAATCGGAAGTGGTTCTAATTCATCTTGCAAGAAAGCTTGTAATAGCTATTTATGCAACTGCATCGTAATGAGGGTCATTTTAATTCGAGTGCTGTTTTTTGATACGAGGCTTGTCGAGTATCAAAATAGGATAGTACGAGAATTAAAACGACTAATTACGTTCAGTTGCATACAAGATTAGATTTTATCTACGACAAAGAAAATAAAATCATCAACAAAATACGCCGTAGGCTCAATAAAGTAACAAAAAGTAACTCCGTAAGCCGCCACCAGCCGCCTGTGGCGCCTCTGTCGTATGAACGGTACAAAAGTGCCAAAACTGAGAGCCTTAGCTTTAGGTATCCTATTTTAAGAAGATAACCATTTCTATTCAGCTCCCATACAACGAGCTGCATCGAAATGAGAAGCAAAACCGAAAGAGGGTTCATTTCGATTCAGCTGTCAAATTCGAAATTGGAACTTTTCGATGCTGGAGTAGATAATAGCTATTTATGCAACTGCATCGTAATGAGGGTCATTTTAATTCGAGTGCTGTTTTTTGATACGAGTATCAAAATAGTATAGTACGAGAATTAAAATGACTGATTACGTTCAGTTGCATACAAGATTTTATCTACGACAAGGAAAATAAAATCATTAAAAGTAACAAAAAGTAACTCCGTAAGCCGCCACCAGCCGCCTGTGGCGCCTCTGTCGTATGAACGGTACAAAAGTGCCAAAACTGAGAGCCTTAGCTTTAGGTATCCTATTTTAAGAAGATAACCATTTCTATTCAGCTCCCATACAACGAGCTGCATCGAAATGAGAAGCAAAACCGAAAGAGGGTTCATTTCGATTCAGCTGTCAAATTCGAAATTGGAACTTTTCGATGCTGGAGTAGATAATAGCTATTTATGCAACTGCATCGTAATGAGGGTCATTTTAATTCGAGTGCTGTTTTTTGATACGAGTATCAAAATAGTATAGTACGAGAATTAAAATGACTGATTACGTTCAGTTGCATACAAGATTTTATCTACGACAAGGAAAATAAAATCATTAAAAGTAACAAAAAGTAACTCCGTAAGCCGCCACCAGCCGCCTGTGGCGCCTCTGTCGTATGAATAGTACAAAAGTGCCAGAACTCAGAGCCTTAGCTTTAGGTATCCTATTTTAAGAAGATAACCATTTCGATTCAGCTCCCATACAACGAGCTGCATCGAAATGAGAAGCAAAACCGAAAGAGGGTTCATTTCGATTCAGCTGACAAATTCGAAATTGGAACTTTTCGATGCTGGAGTAGATAAAAACATTATTATTCTAATGCAGCAATGACATCCGGGAAGTGGCAGGCATCATTGGATGCTAAGGGCCGTATAAAGGCAACGCTGCGCGCTGGTGCCATCTGCAAGGCGCTTACGTCCAACAGTGGATGCCTTTTGGCTGATGATGCATTATTATTTGATAAAATATATCGAAGAAGACAAAGTTAACCGTGCACTTCGTTTGTATACAGTGCACTGGCCAGCAACTGCACAAACTCGGTCGTGCGTGAGTCGTTATATTAGTTGAAGTTGTTGAACATAATTTTAATTGAAACTGGAAGTGAACAGGCTATCTGGAAGTTATATTGAGTTTATCAAATTGCTAGTTGATTTGCTAGAGGGCATTAGTAACTACTAATGCCCTCTAGCGTGGGTCGTGTCAAACTTACAATTTTTTATCATAATAGTGGACGCTAAAGACGCAAACACATTTTCTGTAGATAAACACTTTAATAAAACATAATTTAATATAAAAAATTATTTTCAAACAACCGACTTCAAACTCCCGCTTTACTATTTACATTACACACACACTATACAAATTATTGTTGATATTTTAAAAACCGCTTGACCGATTTTGGTAAAATTATATGGGACCACCTGAGAAGTATAACACTTTCAAACAAATAAAGAATTTCCCAAATCGGTTCAGGCGTCTTCGAGTAATCGGTGGACAGACATGAAAAAAAAAAATTAAAAAAACAAGATTCCGACGAATTGATAAACTTCTCCTTTTTTGAAGTCGGTTGAAAATATTAAATTAAATAGCTACTTAGCCTTATTGGTTTTTATTACAGGAATACAATAAAACATTTTGGTGATATATCTTTGCCGATAGTACTATAACTGTAGCGACGGCCGAAGCCTCCAAGCGAACATAACCTGAGCTAGTTGGAAATTATTGAAGAATCGAACCCAGGACTTTTAACATAAGTTAGTACTCACTACTGCGCTAGGATGGTGTAAATATTGTAAGACAGCAAAGAGCATCAAAACATCGTGGCTTTTTCTAAACTTTCCACACGCCAAACTCGATGGCACGTAAGACTCGGAGCCAATAGAAATAATTCCGATTTCAATTTGTCAAGCGAAGCTATTTGCTTTGGCGCTGGAAAGTTGTGGAAAATAGAAGCAATCTCACTCCGAACACTCTGCCATTGCGAAAGGTTTCTTTGTCGGGGACAAGTTACCTGCGATAAGCCCGCACCTACATTTTACCGATAGTTAAGGCTTGAGTTGACGGACTGAGACCGAATGGGTTTTTGCGAAAATTTGAGAGGGAATTATCTAATATATAAAATTCTCGTGTCGCGGTGTTTATTACTAAACTCCTCCGAAACGGCTGGACCAAATTTTATGAAATTTTCTGCGCATATCGGGTAGGTCTGAGAATCGGCCAACATCTATTTTTCATACCCCTAAATGATAAGGGTGACCCCTAAATATTTTTGTTGGCGGTACGAAGTTTGCTGGGTCAGCTAGTAATGTTATAATTACTGAAAGAACAATAACAGAACGTTTTTCCGCTACGAAAATTTGGATAAGACCCCCGACGACATCCCACACGTTAGAATAGAATATGAGTTATAGAAAAATCATCCTCTCTTTACCTGTAGAAAAAAACAAGTTTTTTCACCATAAAAAAATTGGTTGCCTGTAAAGTCGGTATACGGGCGAAAGTTTTATGTGACAACCGAAATAGAAGCGCAAGACATGAACCGGTGTGTATGCCTATCTCTCTCACTCTCTCTCTCTCGCTCTGTCTCTCTCGCTCTTAGGCGGGCTAACTGTGCTCGAGTGGAAGGGACGCGTGCCTTTCACTTTTTATGTCTGTCTCTCTCGCTCTTAGGCGGGCTAACCATGCCCGAGTGGCTCTCACTCGCTCTCATTGTGAGCGCATAACGTGAGCGGAGCGTAACGCAGTTTCTTGAAGTGTCACCCGGCAAACCAATTTATAAGACGTTGTCACGTCAAAAAGTTTTTGGAGATTTTATTTAACAACTTTGTGGGCGCGATTTATGCCAAATTAAAGATTTGTACTACCAAATTAGTCTCTGAGAAAAGGTTCCTTTTTTGTTTTCTTACGGAACCCTAAAATGCATGTCAAATCCCCTTTAACGGGCAGACCCGTTTAATCAACCTTGAGCGTTGGTAGTATAGGCCAAAGTGTCAAACTGACGGAACTCCTAATATTATAATCAAAGGTACACACGCCGTAGCGTCCCGCGCGCCGTGACCCGCGTGACGCGTCCCGCGCCCGGCGGCCGTGACGCGGGTGCTGACATTATTACACGTGTCACTCGGCGCCGACGCGAGAATTACCTGTCAAATTATGTTATTGCAGGCTCTCCCATTATTTCTGGTATAATCTATACCAAAAAATTATTTTTAACTAACTTCAAAAAGGAGGAGGTTCTCAATTCGTCGGAATCTTTTTTATGTATGTTCACCGATTATTCGAAGACGCTTCGACCGATTTGGAAAATTATTTTTGAAATGAAAACTTTAGGCGCGTTGAGCACTTTTTTGGGTGAGCTAAAAACATTGATTTGGCGTCATCGTAACCGTCACGCGTCACGCTTTTCTTGAACTATATGTATACTGTCGATATGAGATTTCAGTAAGCGTTCAACATTTTAGAGGTTCCCAAGCAACGTTGTACAGCGCAGCGGGCAAGCGGCCGCTTTCTTTACCGTTTAATGTATGACGTTGCAGGTTCGAATCTCACTCAGGCGACGTTTTCGCATAGGCGTGGCGTTGCGCGTCGCGCGGCGCGTCGCTCGCTCGCTCTCGCTCGCCCTCATACCTTGGCCATATCGCGCGACCGCTCACGCGACTCGACGCGCCGCGAGAAGCGCAACGCCACGCCTATGCGAAAACGAGGCCTAAGGCGACGTTTTCGCATAGGCGTGGCGTCGCGCGTCGCGTGCGGCGTCGAGTCGCGCGTGAAGCTCAAACATATGGCGAAGTATGAGAGCGTTTACAGAGAGGCGTCGGCGTCGCACGCGGCGGGCGCCGACGCGGGCAGCGCGGCGGGCACCGCGGCGACGCACAGTGGGTCGAAACAGCTATATGAGGGACATAGGATTTTTTGTTACAAATTCCAATTCAAAGTCCATTTAAAAAAATACTTATCGAAAGACCTTGTCATTTTAATGAATAATTGTTATTAAACGTTTTTCTCTAAAACTGATAGTTTGCCCGGAAAAAAATATTTTCAGTTTTTGTTGTATGGAATGAAACAGAAACTGCTAAAATTTGGCCAAGTCTTGAAAGGTCTTGCTTTAAAACTACTTTATTCTTATTCTTTGGCTTATTGGCTATATTAAAAAAAAAGAATGTTATTGATTTTATAATGTCGTGGATTATCAAATATTTGACCAAAATAATGTGCTGCATGAAAATTCTATGAATGAATATTGAAATTAACTTTAAATCACTAGTTCATCGAAGAGAAACTTATAAGTTAAGCACTTAAAAAAGGATATTTCATAGATTAAAACTGTAAAATAACGTGAATTCAAACAAAGGATCTACAAAAATAAAACATTCAAAATATAGCTTTCTTTATTTCTTTTTAACAATTCATTTTATTATGTATCTAATGTATCTCCTTAGCTAAACTGTCTTTGTTGTTGGAAACTAATAATTACAAACAGTGAAAAATTAGCTAATCATACTTAATATTATAAATGCGAAAGTGTGTTTGTTGGTTTGTCCTTCAATCACGCCGCAACAGAGCTACGGATCGACGTGATTTTTTACATGGGTATAGTTGAGGACCCAAGAGTGACTTTTTATCCCGGAAAATCAAAGAGTTCCCGAGGTACTTTAAAAACTAAACCCACGCGGACGAAGTCGCGGGCATCAGCTTATTATTAGCTTTTAGCAGTTTCTGTTTCATTCCATATACAACAAAAACTGAAAATATTTTTTTCCGGGCAAACTATCAGTTTTAGAGAAAAACGTTTAATAACAATTATTCATCAGAATGACAAGGTCTTTCGATAAGTATTTTTTTTAAATGGAATTTGTAACAAAAAATCCTATGTACCTCATATAGCTGTTTCGACCCACTGTGCGTCGCCTCGGTGCCCGCCGCGGTGCCCGCCGCTACACGACGCCGCACGCGCCGCGCGAAGCCACGCCTATGCGAAAACGTGGCCTCACGAAATCGTGACAGTGCATTATTAGCAAATCTAGTTTTCACTTCTTTATGACTGCCAATTTTTTTTTTGTTTCAAAGTGCATACTTCCCAGGTCTTCATTTAAGCAGTTTTTTAAAAATAGGCTCAATGTAAATAATATAATGTAGGCCCGATTCACAATCAGTAGCATCAACAATGAACGCGTTGCGTAATTAACCTAGTATTTTATAACATGCAATGATTCCAAAGAATTAATAATGATAATATAAAATTTAAATCATTAATATTCAAACTGGTTAGCAATGCAAATGAATGTTTTATATTTTGGCCAGCTCTCAACCGCAGACAGTGTTAATTGCGGACGACACCGATATGAAAATGATCATCGGGTCCTGCAGCGATCACGGCGATCGCGATTGTTTTGAGCTATGATCAATTATTGACACGTCACGATCGCTAAATTAACATATCATCGGAATTAAAGTTCGGCCGTTCAGAGAATGCGTTCCTGACACCTATCAGTAAAATATTGTT
Source organism: Oeneis ivallda (assembly GCA_029955525.1). Lineage (NCBI taxonomy): Eukaryota > Metazoa > Arthropoda > Insecta > Lepidoptera > Nymphalidae > Oeneis > Oeneis ivallda. Next base: position 270,222 of record JARPMR010000027.1, on the reverse strand, counting down.
TACCAAGTTATTTGACACTCAGTTTGGCACAAAATTATAACATTAATTGATTATTGAATTCATGAATTGATTATTATTCCTCTCGCTGAATAATTTAGTACAATATAACCAAATAAAAAATCACAACGGACGCGTCCTAGACCTAGTGCTAGCCAACTTCGACAATATTAAAGTAACTAATTCCCTCGAGTTGCTAAGTAAATTAGACCCGCACCATCCAGTATTAGACATAGAAATAACACAAAAACACAACAAAGTCTTAATTAGTAAACCATTCGCTACACACTGCTTTAAAAAAGCGAACTATAGCGTTGTAACTTCTGAACTAGGACGAGTCGATTGGGATCACGAACTTGTAAACTGTAACGATGTTAATGTCATGGTTCAAAAATTTTATCTTATTCTCAATAAAATTATTGATTTAACTGTCCCGAAATTTAGCCCCAAAAACTGGAAGCACCCTGTATGGTTTACATCTAATTTACTAAAGCTAATTTCCGAGAAAGAAAAAATTAGGCGAAAATTTAAAACTTACCGTAATCCTAGAGACGAACTCGAACTTACACTAACCAAAAACAGGGTCAAATCGTTAATGAAAACATGCTACTCAAATTATATCACGGGAACTGAACAGGCTATCTCACGTGCTCCTAGAAAGTTTTGGTCCTATGTAAAACAGAGAAAGGATGTAACCACCCAAATTCCCTCCGAAATGTCACTTGACGACAAAACAGCTGATTCCGGTAACAAAATATGCAACCTTTTTGCAGAACATTACTCTCGCCTATTTACAGATCCCGCAACTAACAATCAGATAGACAAAAACAACTATTCAGACTCCTTTACACAAAAATCACTATCAAGGATTCCTATAAGTGAACGAGAGATAGGCAAAGTGCTTAAGTCACTTGATCCCAGCAAAGGTGCAGGACCCGACGGTATACCTCCAATTTTCATCAAAAAATGTCATAAATATCTAACCCTTCCTCTTAAAATTATTTTTAATAAATCCTTAGAAACATCTACTTTCCCCACTGTATGGAAGGCTGCAAACATCTTGCCCATTTTTAAGAAAGGAGCCAAAAACAACGTTCGTAATTACCGTCCTATATCTATGTTAAATATATTTTCAAAAGTCTTTGAAAAACTAATATGTCCCATTTTGTCCCTTTATTCAAACGATATCTTGTCACACTGCCAGCACGGATTCTGTCGTAATCGGTCCACAGTCACAAACCTGCTATGCTACGTATCGGATTTATGTATGAGTGTCGACAGCAGACAACAAGTCGACTCAGTATACACTGACTTTAGTAGCGCCTTCGACAAAGTTGACCACGATATCCTAATTTTAAAGCTAGGGGCTTATGGGATCCACGAGCCATTGCTATCGTGGTTTAGATCGTACCTAAAAAACAGACCTCTAAGCGTAACCATAAAAGGCTACACGTCTGATCCCTTCTCTGCCACCTCAGGAGTTCCCCAAGGATCTCATCTGGGACCAATCCTATTCCTGCTGTTTATCAATGATATTACACAAAGTATACGGTATAGCCAATGTTCAATTTTCGCAGACGATCTCAAAATATACCGTGTGATAAAGAATGCTGAGGACAGTCGCTTACTTCAAGAAGACCTTAATTCCATTCAAAACTGGTGCACCAAAAACAGAATGATATTAAATGCCTCAAAGTGCGCTCATATAAAATTTACCCGCAAAAAGAACACAATACCTACGATGTATTCTATACATAACCAACAGCTCGAAGAGGTCAATTTCATCAGAGATCTCGGCATCATAATCGATAGGAAGCTCACTTTTAAAGATCACATAGATCATATTCTCTGTAAGGCGTGGAAACTACTAGGTTTTGTCAAGCGTAACAGCGCCGTTTTTAGAGGAGTAGACTGCATCTCCAGTATCTACCACGCATTAGTACGCAGCATTCTGGAGTATGCGGTCCCAGTATGGAACCCACACTATAGAACACACATAGACAGAATAGAGCGAATACAACGTTCTTTTACGCGGTATCTGGCGTTTAAAGACAAAACATGTCCTTACAGAGCCGATTACGATGCTCGCTTAAAACATTTTAAAATACCCTCCCTCGAAAAACGAAGGCAAGCGACTGACCTCATAACTCTCTACAAAATTGTTCGTAATATCACGGATTCCCCTGACCTGCTACAGCACATAAGCATCAACGTCCCCCGCCGCATTCCCAGACACCCTTTACAAAAAACATTCGTTTCAAAAACTTCGAAGACTAACTTAGGCAAATTTTCCCCTATTAATAGAATAACTAGCTTGTATAACAATTTGACAAACCATGACATCGACATCTTCCACGACACTCTATTTAGTTTTAAGAAAAAATTATATCAACATGCATAGCCCTGTATAATATTATAGCATTATTGTTATCGTTCTAATTTACTTACATATCTCATTGACAATATTATTAGGTATTATTTTTATAGTAATTTTTAACTCTCTGTTTCTGTAACTGTAAAGGTACTTACCGCATATTTGCGCTACTTGTTAACCGGACAAATTTTTTAATGCTGTGTACACCTGTAGTGATAACTGTACTAGGACTAGAAAACTTATCGCAATGTAATATTTTCAATGCTTATACAGTGTATTGATGGTGTATCATATGAAATAAATAAATAAATAAATAAATTATTGATTTAATAATGTTGTTTTAATGCTAATCAATTGTTAAAACGGTAAACAACCAGCAATAATATTTTTATCGTAACTGCAACGCCATTACAAAGTAACGTCGTCAGTTCAATCGCGACGTGTCAGGAACGCATTCTCTGAACGGCCGTAGTTTAATCACAATTGTTTGTTGTGTTCGCATATGCGTATTATTGACTTTATTTTTATTAACTGAGTCATACTATTCATGAAATGATCATACAATTTGTATTGCAGCTTTGCTATAGAAAATAATTATTAAGTTATTGCATAGCTTTTATCGCGGGCTTTGAACTAGGATAAACAGTTAAAGCGCGGCGACCAAATCAAGAAAAACCTAACACTGGCGTTCAGTAAGCGTTCAACATTTTAGAGTTTCACAATTAGCTCTGTTTGGCGCAGTGGGCGAGCGGCCGCTTTCTTTACGCAGGTGTATGATGTCGCAGGTTCGAATCTCACTCGCGAAGTAGTGACAGTGCGCTTTTCTTGTTTGTTTGTTTTTTAATATTCTTTATCTACTCCAGCATCGAAAAGTTCCAATTTCGAATTTGACAGCTGAATCGAAATGAACCCTCTTTCGGTTTTGCTTCTCATTTCGATGCAGCTCGTTGTATGGGAGCTGAATCGAAATGGTTATCTTCTTAAAATAGGATACCTAAAGCTAAGGCTCTGAGTTCTGGCACTTTTGTACCGTTCATACGACAGAGGCGCCACAGGCGGCCGGTGGCGGCTTACGGAGTTACTTTTTTGTTGACAGAGGCGCCACAGGCAGCTGGTGGCGGCTTACGGAGTTACTTTTTGTTACTTTATTGAGCCTACGGCGTATTTTGTTAATGATTTTATTTTCCTTGTCGTAGATAAAATCTTGTATGCAACTGAACGTAATTAGTCATTTTAATTCTCGTACTATCCTATTTTGATACTCGGCAAGCCTCGTATCAAAAAACAGCACTCGAATTAAAATGACCCTCATTACGATGCAGTTGCATAAATAGCTATTTTGCATACTTTTTACTATGCAAAAAAAATATTGCATAAATATTATAATTGCATATTAAGTTGATAAAAAATGCTATGCAATAGCTTTACCGCGGCAGTCCCCGAGTGCCACTTAAGTTTTTCATTTAAAAGCCCAACAATATCATTACAATTTCAACCCATCGCAAGAACATTACTGGGCACAGGTCTTCTGTTCTAATGAGAATTACGAAAGTCCACCACGCTGGCCAAGTGCGGGTTGGCAGACTTCACACACCTTTGAGAACGTTATGAAGAACTCTCAGGCCTTCTCTCGGTTGCTTAGCCCTACACGCTGGTCAAAATACTATACCTAATCTAAACTTATAAAAAGATTTGTCCTCAATGAATGACTGATTTAACAACGCACAGCCACTGAAGTTAGAAAGTTGAAATTTTGACAGTAGGTGCGTTTTAAGACGTAGGCGAGCACTAAGAAAGGATTTTTTGAAGTTCCATCCCCAATTTTTTTGTTAAATACGGGATGAAAGTTTTTATGAAATTCGGTCATCTTTCTAGTTATATCCATGAATCTTGGTAAGTATTTGGGCTTTCAATTAAATATTAAGATTACTTGTTTCACAGTTTTAGAAAATTCCACCCCAACCAATAATTCAACGCGGACGAAGTAGTAGGGCAACGCTAGTAGGATAATATATACACACACACTTACTGTCTATCTGGTGCAGGGAGTCAAAATAGACATTTTACTTTACTCGATGTCGGAACAGCGATCAGAGAGAGTTAAAGTTAAAAGTTGAAACTTTTTGAAAAAGGGGGACACTCGTAAGTTCCCGACGCCATTTAATAATAACTTTCCTAACGACTAAAGTTCCACACTTTGTTGTTTTCGGTTCCACTCCGCTCCCCTCACCTCCGCTCCGCTCCGCGCCACTCCACTAATGATGGATCATTTCATTGAATAAATAATTATTTGCTTTCAGTACATTTCGTACTGGTAAACAATACGTACTTACTGAAAGTTTGTTTAATACGAGTACATAATAATATTATTTCACATAATAATATTATACTTAAATAATTTCTTATAATTTAAATTAACTACTTCATATTCCACTAAATACCTTTGAATAAATAACTATTATAAGTATTCTAGTCTATTCGATTCTATTCTCTCTTGAATAGTAAAGATAGGTGCTCATTCATAGATACTCAAATTTTTCGTGACAGGAAACCAAACAAGTGTAAATTAAAAATTTTATTTTTAAGGTGCAAGACACGGTTCTGCCCGCAAAATTCCAATTTAATTTGGTTTTTCGCAATTTGTAAACTAATACGACAAAGTAGGCTTATGGCCTTCTAATTGCGCCAGTGGAATTATCATCTTCACAGGTTTACATAAAAATCTTTACTTGAAAGTGACCAGTTTAAGGAATTAATCAAAATACTGAGTTGGAAGTGAGTTACTCACAAATTAGTCGATATTTTGATTAATTTCTTAAACTGGACACTTTCAAGTAAAGATTTTTTATATAAACCTGTGAAGATGATACTGCCATTGTCGCAATTAGAATGCCATAAGCCTACTTTGTCGTATTAGTTTACAAATTGCGAAAAACCAAATTAAAATTGAATTTCGCGAGCAGAATCGTGTCTTCCACCTTAAATACAAGATTTTAGTAGCTACATCATTAGACTCTGAATATCATCTAGGATCAGAGTAGGTACTTGTTGTTACTTTCCATCAATATATGTTCCACCGGCGGGAATGGGGCTACTTTATGTCTGCCCATCTTAAGATAGAAGTTAGTCGGTATGCATTTTTGGAACTTCCCTCATTGTGGAAACACTGCATATATAGCATAGTATTTACTGCATTGATCTGACTTGTGACAGCCCCTGTGTTAGCAAAAAGCTGCAATCAGAACACATTAGATTTACTAGTTACAAAAAATTAAAAAAATACATTAAAATTGGCAAATTAATTACAAAAACAAAAAAATTAATTAAAACACAGAAGGCAAGTAGTCAGAATATTATACTAAGGAAAGAACGCTCTGAATTATTAAATAAATTAAATACATATTGTTCTTCAATACAAGAAATTAGACAACAATATGAGTCTGACGTCGAATGCCTTAATAGTGAAATTTTGAAATTGGAAAATACCTTGAAAAGTGTATCGCATAAGTATGAGCTGTCATAAAAACAGATTGGCGAGCAAATACTGGTTGCTGATGAACTCTTAGCCATAAGTAACTATAACATGGATCGTTTTGACTCCCTGGTAAATAAATGCCAGTGCTCAAATAATACACCCTTGGTTGTGCCCGCAGATGGTCAGTGCAGGAACCAACAAAATAATACTTCATTATATAATTCACAGCGAAAAACATTTGTTGTTTCCGATGAGATGGGAAAAGACTTCGGATATTTACTTAGTAATAAATTACACCAACAGGTCCTCAACATATGTAACCCGGGGGCTTCATATAACTACATAATTGAAAATATTAAAGAATCTGACTTAAATGAACATAGTACAGTTGTCTTGTTGATAGGGGACAGTTTGAAAATTCTTAAAAAAGATGTAATAAGAAGTTTTGAATATTTATTAAATATACAAAAAAGGACAGGTTGTAAGTTTATACTATGTGCTTTTCCCTACTCTAACACACTGACCTCTGCACAAAATAATCATATTTATAAGCTAAACATGTTAATACATAATTTAACTTATGGTCATAGAGAATATTTCCACTTTTTTAACACAAATAAATTTGTAAAAAAATTTAAACTGACAAGAGATACTATGTATCTACCCTCTAGTTTTAAAAAACAAATTGCTACATTAGTAGCATACAATATACAAAATTCAGCTATTTTTAGCTTGAATAGCTCTGGTACATGTTGTACATATAATATTGACTTAGTTAGTAATAAAACTAATTCAAGTATTTTGATTTCAAATTGTAATGACTCAAATTCAATCGACAAAGGTACATGTTGTACAAGTGATATAGACATAATTAGTAGTAGTACTAATTCAGATTTTTTGACATCAGATTCTAACAGGAAAAATTCCTGTGATAAAATTTTAAACTAAATAATAAGACAACAGATAAGCAATGTATAATTAATCTTGTACACCAAAATATACAGGGCTTATCTGGCAAAGAGCATGAGATTGAGTTATTTATTAAAGAGTTTAATATTGACATTTTATGTCTCACTGAACATTGGCTCAACTCTCATCAGTTAGTTATGCATTTTGATAGTTATTTACTGTCAAGTGTGTTCTCCAGAAAGACTGCTATACGCGGGGGTTCTTTGATAATAATGCGCAATAATATTAATTGCAAAGAGCGAAAAGACATTGTTAGTCTTTCTATGGAACGCATTATTGAGCTGTCTTGTGTTGAGCTGGACCGATATATTATAGTCTGCGTGTACCGACCCCCCTCGGGCGATTTTGTTCATTTTGAGAAGATCATGGAGGACGCCTTAGGGCGGCTATGTAGGACATCAAAAAAAATAGTAATCTGTGGAGATTTCAACATAGATATCCTGCAACACACGCCTTTTACAGGTAGATTACTTAATTTGTTTAAAAGTTTTAACCTGGAAAATGTTTTTGTTGAACCTACGAGAATAACTGCTAATTCAGCTACTTGTATTGATAACATCTTCTGTGATTGTAAAATTATCCAAAAATCGATTATCACTTATTTAAGATCTGATCATTGCGGACAAATGATATCTATTCCGAGCAGTGAGCAGAATACAACAAAAGTAGTAAAATATAGGCCAGTTACCACAAAAAAAGTAAGGCAATTTAAACAAAATATCGCAGCTGCATTGCCGACGCTTGATATTGCACAGGGTGGTCCGGATGAAATTTATAGTGAGTTTTTTGATCTTTTAAACTCTCAATTTAACTCTATCTTTAAGGTAATAGACAAAAGATTATTTAAAAATTTAATATTTAGTGATTGTTGGCATCTATAAAAGTAGAAATAAGCTGTTTGACTTGTATGCAGAAAAACGATATAATTATACCCCCGCGTTTATAGAATATGTAAGAAATTACTCCAAATTGTTTAGAAACGTGTGCATACAAGCAAAGTCACTTCACATAAAACAAAAAATTGTCAATTCAGATAATAAAATAAAAGCAGTATGGGACATTATTGGTGATGAAATGGGTAAGAACAAGATGCATTATAATAAACTGGAGCTTAAACTTAATAACCTTGTAATTGACTCCGATATAGAAATTGCAAATACATTTGAGAACTTTTTCAAAAATATACCAGTAACCACGACCAGTTCTCTAAATTCCTCGCCAACAGAAGCCTGTAATCTTCTAAGAAGCAATGTCTTTGAGTGCAATAAACTATTTAGGTTTGAACACGTTACCCCATATGATATTATAAAAACATTTAAATCATTGCAAAATAAAAAAACAGGAGATCTATGGGGAATATCAGTTAAATTAATTCACAATATCATTGATATTATTGCGCCTTATCTTGCTTTAATTTTTAATAAATCTGTAGATACTGGATCTTTTCCAGACCTAATGAAATGTAGCAAATTAATACCTCTTTATAAATCGGGAAGCAAATTTGACCCGAATAACTACAGACCAATTTCAATTTTGCCAACTCTCAGCAAGATTTTCGAAAAAATAATGTTCAACCAACTGCTTCTACACTTTAACTTAAATAAACTTCTTCACCCTGAGCAGTACGGTTTTACTAAGGGTCGATCAACAACCGATGCAGCCGCAACGCTGTTACAACACATTTTCGATGCATGGAATAACTCACAGAATGCCATTGGTATTTTTTGTGATTTATCAAAAGCCTTCGACTGCGTTGATCACAAGACCCTCTTACTTAAACTGAGCCACTATGGTATTAAAGATATTGCACTTAGCCTCATTGCGTCTTATCTAAGGGATCGTGTTCAAAGAGTGTGTGTCAATGATGTAAAATCATCCGGATCAGCCTCAGTAATGGGTGTACCCCAGGGTTCTATTCTAGGTCCATTCATGTTTTTGATTTACATAAACGATTTACCATATTTTGTCCAAAATACTTGCGATATTGTACTATTTGCTGATGATACGTCTTTGATTTTCAAAGTCGATAGGAAAAAAGACAATTTTGACGATGTAAATAATGCATTATCTCAAGTTTCTGAATGGTTTACGGCAAATAATCTACTTTTAAATGCTAAAAAAACAAAGTGTGTTGAGTTTTTATTGCCTAACACCAGAACTGTCAGTAAAAATTTAAAGATAAGTAATGAATCCTTGAAAACAGAGGACTCCACAGTGTTCTTGGGATTAACCCTGGACTCAAAGCTGCAATGGGGCACCCATATAGCAGTACTTGCTGGCAAGCTCAGCTCTGCTGCTTACGCTGTTAGGAAGATTCGACAGATAACTGACATAGAAACTGCAAAAATTGTTTATTTTGCATATTTCCATAGTATTATGTCATACGGAATCTTAGTATGGGGTAAAGCGGCCGATATTGGAAAAATTTTTGTATTGCAGAAGAGGGCGATTCGCGCAATCTATAATTTAAAGCCGCGGGATTCGCTTCGAGAAAAATTTAAAGAAATAGGCATTCTTACAGTAGCTTCACAATATATTTATAACAATATAATATTTGTCAGACAAAACATTGTGAATTACAAAAAAAAGGGTGAATTACGAGATAGGCAGGTTAGAGATCCAAATAGGCTCGTGATCCCTCGACTGCGCCTCAAGAGGGTCCGAAAGACATTTGTGGGAATGGGCGTGACGTTCTATAATAAAATTCCACAGTCGATCTTGGACTTGCCTTTACACAAGTTTAAGAAATCGATTAAAACTACGCTCATGAAAAAAGCATATTATACGATTGAAGACTATATAAATGACAAAAAAGCGTGGATGTAATTCGTTCCAGCGATTCATGAGACAGTAGGTAATGATTAACCTGTATAATTGTATATCAAAATAATTCTATTCAGAGTTTCCACTTTATTTGTGTACAAGTCATATTTTAAAATGAGTATTTGATTTGAATATTAGTTTCAATTCGATGCCTTAGGATGGGTAGCCTAAGTATGTCACACTCTCTTTAACATTTATGCGGTGGTGTCGTGTGATGCGGGTTGTTGCGTTCCCTAAAATATGGTTGAGCGAAGCAATGGCTGGGTCATGCGTCATGCTCGTGAACGGGTGCCACCAGCGGCAATGGGGCTACTTTCTGTCTGCCCGTCTTGACATGTGTTGAATTATAATTAGAAATAATTACGTATGCTTTTGTGGACCTTTCCCTCATTGTGGAAACTCTGCATACATAGAATATCTGTTAAGTATATTGTAAAAGTATTTTGAAAAGAGCAACTGCCGAGTTTCTTGCTGGTTCTTCTCGGCAGGAACGGCATTCCGAACCAGTGGTAGACTCATTGACGATTTAAAAGTACTTGTAAAAGTTTATTTGAATAAAAAACATTTCTATTCTATTCTATTCTATTGTAAAGTTTTGAAAAGAGCAACCGCCGAGTTTCTTGCTGGTTCTCCTCGGCAGGAAGGGCATTCCGAACCAGTGGTAGATTCATCGACTATTCAAAAGCACTTGTCGACCGAGCGAAGCGAAGGTCTTTGAGTCTACTTGAGTGAATTTGCACTTGTCCGTCCGTCCGTCCGTCCGTCCATCCGTCCGTCCGTCCGTCCGTCCGTCCGTCCGTCTGTCAGAGCCTTATAACTTCTGAATTACTGAACGTAATTACTTCAATTTTAGATATAATATGTAAACCGATGGCCTCCAGCCGAAAATGGCTTAAAAAGTTATAAAAATCTTTATTTCAGGGGGGCTCTCATAGAAGCGAATGCGAAGAAAAAAAAATTTTTGCGTTTCATAGGGTTACAGTACCTCATTTTAAAGATAATTTGGAACAGAGTACAAAAGTATTTTTTTTTTAATTTTTTTTCCTAAAATTGACGAAATGGGGGGCTTTCAAAGTGGAGATTATATTTGACCTCACAACGGAATAACCATTGAAAGCTGGGGCTTGAAAGTTCTATAATTTTAGCGTAATATCATGTACTTGAACAACAAATACTAAAATTAGATAAATGTAATGAGGAAACTATATTATTTAATTTTTAATGAGCAGCAACAACAGAACTTCACAATGATGTCAATAGATGGCGCTCTCATCTCATATAGCAAATGCAGCTATATGTAACATATTATTCAATTAAAATTATTATTTAGTCATTTAGCAAACATCAATAAAACTTCACTTTGCAGTTTGTTTTTACATGTTTTCTGATCGTGTCGATAGTTGACGCTGTGTACAAGTACTTTAATTTGAATGTTCCAAAAAACTATACTTAAGTTTGATTGAGGCCTTGAGGATTTCACTATAACAGTTCCCTAACCTTTACGGGCTACCTATGTTAAGTTAGTTGACACTTTCTGTCAACTTTGTTATTACGAACCTCTACGGGACAACTAAAGGTGAAAATGACATTGGGATGTTAGGATTGTATTTAGGGGCTACCTACGTAAAGAGACTTCTACAAAGGGGATGATTTAGGTATGGTTGGTGAAAACGGGCATAATAATAATGTCAATTTTGATCATCATGTATCTATTGAATGAATAAGTAATTATGGGAAACCGTTACCGCGAGGTCTCAGTTCGGGGCGAACCACTAGTAAAAGTTTATTTGAATAAAAAATATTTCTATTCTATTCTATTCTATTCATGACGAATCAAACGAGCCCAAACTCGATGGGGTTACGTCGTTTTATTACAGAGTTCCGATAGCCATCTTCCGTCTCCATCATCAGATCAGCTCCATGTCACAATAATATTGTATTGTTGTGTGGTGCGGGTTGTTACGTTCCCTCAAATATGGTCGAGCGAAGCAATGGCTGGATCATGCGTCATGCTCGTGAACGGGTGCCGCCGGCGGGAATGGGGCTACTTTCTGTCTGCCCGTCTTTGACATGAATTGAATTGTAGTACGTTTTGTGGAAATGTCATATTCTATTCTAACAAAGATGCACGGGTTAAATCAGCTTGCCATCCAGCTGCCCACAAGATAGTATAAAAACTTATTACAATGTAATAGCTACTTATTAATATTGTAAAATGATTATTTTGAAAAGAGCAACTGCTGAGTTTCTTGCCGGCTCTTCTCAGCAGAATCCGCTTTCCGAACCGGTGGTAGAATCTTGACGTGTCATAAGAGCCACAGGTTGGCCTACATGAAATAAATAATTTTGAATTTTGAATTTTGAATTTTGAATTGCCATCCGATTTACACATACATGCAAAATTTCAGCTCGATCAGAAACCGGGAAGTGGGTCTAATTTATTTTGCAAAATTTGACCCAAACAAACAAACAAATAAATAAACTGGTCAAGCTAAAGAAAAGCTTGTAAAAAAGTTTAAAAACTGCAACCCGACGATGGAAATTGTATGTTACATCCGTCACACTGATTTTGTTCGTATACAATGTGGCCTGTGTGCACAAACCTTAATAACTATTATCGAATGGCATCTCATTCATCAAAATCGGTTCAGTAGCTTAGGTGCTACGATGGAACATACGTAAATAGAAACATACAATATACATACATAGACTGCTAAAATCATAACCCCTCCTTTTATCTTTGACGTTGGTGTCGGGTAAAAAGAACGCCAGAAGGATTATTTTAATTTGATGACAAGATAGTCCTTGACTGCGATCTCACCTGATGTTAAGTGACGATACCTACAGTCTAATGGTAGCGGGCTAACTTGGAAGGGGTATGGCAGTGTACATACCCCTAATCGGTTTCTACACGCCATCGTGCCAGAACGCTAAATCGCTTGGCGGCAGTTGTTTGGCGGTAGGGTGGTAACTAGCCACGGCCAGACCAAACCAGACTAGAAACAATTCAGAGATTATAAATTCCCAAATTGGCCCCCGCCGGGAATCGAACCCGAGACCTCCCAGTTATAAGACCGCAGCGCCCACCACTGCGCCAGTGAGGTCGTCAACGTTCGAATCGTTGGAAGACGCCGGTCCACATAGGTTTGTATCAGGAACGTTGAGATAAACGTTCCCAGCGAGTTGATTGAATTCCAAGCACAAAGCCAACTCTCAGATTACTGTTCTATGGTCTAAAAAGAAAATACAGTCTGCTTTCAAAAGTAAAAATTTAATAAGATCGATTTTTTTTCCACGGACGCCATATTTTTTATACCCACGACTGAGACGAATCTAATGACACCTTAAATATGTTAAATCCGTACATCGTTTAAGAATTATAGAACGTGCCAAAGAAATAGATATGACAAGAATAGACAACATGATTTGAGTACATACGCTCAAACCTTTCCTTCATTTTTAGGGTTCCGTACCCAAAGGGTACCAACGGGGCCCTATTACTAAGCCTACGCTGTCCGTCCGTCCGTCCGTCCGTCCATCCGTCCGTCTGTCAGAGGGCTGTATCTCGTAAACCATAATAGATAGACAGATGAAATTTTCACATATTATGTATTTCTATTGCCGCTATAACAACAAATAATAAAAATTAAATTAAATAAAAAAAATTAATTTAAAAATTTCCATGGGTACATGGAAATATTTTTATTTAATTTTTTTTAACGGAACCCTAAAAGAGCGAGGCCCGACTCGCACTTGGCCGATTTTTACCCTTGTTTGAAAGTCTACTAAAAATAATTGAAAACAATAACTTATGGGTGGATTTCCCAACAGCAAAATTTACGCGGCATGTATGAAATCGGTAGTGCAGACCGTTACTGTACAGTGCTTATATTTTTTCTAGGCAGAAGAGTATGTTATCTTTATGGAGCCAGTAAATATTTCTCGATAAAGATTGCAGTTTAGGAATAAAAAAAAATCTAAACCCCTAATTTTTCATTTCGGTGGCTGTCCTCACAACATTTTTCAGTGTAATTTCCCTCATAAAATAAAAACTATTGGTTGTTTTAGCTTATGGCTACTTTTATTAAAATCGTTATTAGTGTTAGTATTAGCACAAAGTAATTTTATAATAATATCTACCCAGATTAAGAACTGGTAAGTAAAAATGCATGTGTCCCAGAAAGTCCTTTCATTTCGGTGGCTTAAAGTTAATCAAGAATATTTTTGCATAGAACAACTCTAGCTCCCCCCTTATGCGTTTAGAACATACGTAATAGTGGCCTCTAGGTGTTTATCGTGTATGGAAATGTGCCGATTGCCTGCTTGTTCCCCAAAAAACGTTTGTATGTCATTTCGGTGACGTGCGACACATTTCTTTTCATTTCCGTGTATAGGTATAACTTGTCTTGCAATGAGCTAGTATATTTAATTAAATACTAATGAATGAGCTATTGGTAATATGCTTATTTGTGTAGTATTCCTTATATCCTATAATAAATACTTTTTTAGTTATGCTAATTTTTACCCTTTTTTTTCATTTCGTTGTTTTCATTACGGTGGATTCTGTGGCCTAAACTGGCCACCGAAGTGATAAAAACCCCCCGAAATGATAAAAATTCTCATTTCGGTGAGTTTTTATCATTTCGGTGTATAATAATTTCATTTCGGTGGATTGTTTTATCATTTCGGTGGATCATTATTTCATTTCGGTTAAAATCCGGATCAACACGTGAATTTTTCAAAATATTTGATTAATTTTATAGTATGTATATATATGAAAATTTTAATAGGAGGACGCTTTATTACCGATACTGTAAAATCACTTTTTTTAATTTTAGTCTGTCTATCTGACTGTCTGTGCGCGCATTACGTGAAAACTACCCAACGAATTTAAATACAATTTGGTATAGGGGTAGCTGATACTCCGGGTCAACATATAACATATAAGATAATAGATTTTATCCTCATAAACAATAAGGTTCCTCCGGGATAGGAGATGAAAATTTTTGTCTATTTTACTCCATAAAAAGATTATCAATTTAGGTAAGGTGTATGGTTGAGGTTAGCGTTTGCTCAGTAGAAAAGTAATATTTTGTCTGTCTGTATAAGTTTTCGGTGCATTTTAATTTCGGTGGACACATTCTTTCATTTCGGTGGTTAGTTATTTCATTTCGGTGAACGAATGTTTCATTTCGGTGGCATACAAATTTCAAACACGAATTTACATAGGTTAAATAGGATATATTTTTATGGCATTACATAAGAGCATAACATATATCAAGAAGTATAATATACTACAACTTAAATTAAAATAAAACTTATAATACGAAAGTTCACCGAAATGAAAGAAAAAAACCACTTTGTTAAAATTGACCCTTATATTCAAAGATAACATTAAAAGCGTGTTGTTAAGGCAAGACAGTGTTAAGCCTATTAATATTCACGAAGCATTATAATCGCAACTTTATTCCATTAGGTATTACAATTAAATTGATCAATCAATTTTAATTGTAATAATTTTAACTTCGGTCCGATAATAATTAATAGAGTTGGTTGCTGAAACTCTTTGAAATGTTAATATTCATAATATTAAAATATCGCTTCCCTCTCAGTTGTAAATGTTTTAACAAAAGCGAGAACTAAAAGTTTTACCATTTCAGAAATTGAGGCACTTTGAGGCTTGTCATTTATAAAATACAATAATATTTTCTTTAACGACTTAAGTTTTTAAGTTATTCACTTTTGTCTTCTTTCCATTAATAACAAGCCCTTTCAACGAATACATTTTAAGGTAATTTCTAGAATTCATATTTTAGTTTTTTTATTGCTAATTTAAGCAAAATAATGTATCAAATTAAAGGGTTTGAAATGGTGATTACGAAAATTTATTTTTTATTTTTTTCTCATAAATTTGATAATTGATATTTTCATTGATATTCTTTAAAGCAGTCGGTTTTTTTATTCTTACCTATTAATATTATAAATGCGAATAAAAGAAAGGCATTGTTTGTTCATTCGTCCTTCAATTATGCAGCGTGAGAGTCACGGATTGACATAGTATTGTTATTTGCATAGGTATAGAAATACAATTAAAATTAAATAATAAGTGGAAATAGGCCACTTTTTTCATAAAAACAGAGTGTTCCCGCGGGATTCTTAGAAAGCCTAATCCTAAGTAGTCGAGGGCACAAGATATCGAATATTTCGCCCTCAGCTACGTAGAATTAAGCTTTCTAAAAGTCCACAAGATTTAGGGCAATAGAACATTATTAAAATTAAATTTTGCCTATACACTGTTTTTCCATTACCACTGTCAACTGCGAACGTAATCCATGTTGTAACAAATAAGGACTGTTGCAATATAATAGGGTGACTTCCTTTATTCCGACGGGAGCCAGCGACCGGGCTCGGAGACTCGCGTTTGTGCTGGAGAGGAAATTAAAACATAATCAATTACGATCGGCTTATTTGACATTTCAGCGGCCATTGTTACTTGTTACGAGACAGAGAGTAGCGATATCTGTATTGCTGTTTGTAATATGACTAATTGACGAGACTTAACATAAATAATAATAAAATGATGTCCTCTCAACTGAATTCAGCCGCGGCGTTCATGTCTTCTCTGCGCGGGAGATAATATCGTACGAACAATTCTATTCATTCTTATAAACGGATTTTTGGAACGTAAGTTTCTTATCGCGCGGTACGGAAGGGGGCTAGACGGAAAAAATTAAGGAACCGACACTCGACATAATTTTGAAACCGACACTTTTTTGTTGAATGTGAATTTTGCATTGTTTTCGGTATTTTCGCGATACGACATTAGGTCTCCGTAGCCTAGTGGCCCCGGCAGTCGCCTAATAGTTCAACGTCGATGGTTCGAATCCCAGCTCGACAGACTGAATTTTCTATTTTCTATTTTATTTTAAACAATTTCTACATGTGGAAAGGTTCCACATAGAAATTGTTTAAAATAAAATTGAAAATGGAAAATTCGGTCTGTCGAGCTGGGATTTGAACCCCATCGACTTTGAACTGTTAGGCGACTGCCGGAGCCACAAGGCTACCGAGATCTTATATTGTACTGTGTAAATAATGAACACAATGCCAAATTAATTAATCGAAAGGAACTACGTTCCATCCGGGTGTCCCTTGACACCTCTCAAGATATTTTTAATTTATAACTTTTAGTATTTCGTCGTCAAACAAAGAACGCGTTATAAAATGCCATACAAAAGTATTTATTTAACACTGCATGGGAATAGGAAGGAAATATAATATAGGTTCGCTCGGCTCATTAATTGATCTCCAAATATCAGAAATGAGGGGACTCGTAGAGAAATTTACAGAATTACCGCACAGCTCATCGAATCGCAACTGAATTGGTAATTGTATAGCACGCAGTGGGAAACGCAGCGTCAAAAAATCTCCCAACGGGTTGACGGACGATCTCGTGCGTGTCGCTGGTAACCGCAGGATACAACCGGCACGAGTTCGTTCTGTGGCGATCTTGTCTATCAAGGTATGTGTAGATGTCAACGTAATATGTAATACATAAGTTTATGAAGTTTTATAACTGATATAATAATATATCAGTTATGTGAGACAATATGATGATGATGATGATAATGATTCATCATACTTTCATTGCCAATGTTGCAGTGAATTGTTACGTGAACAACACACTTCTCTACTTTTCGCTAATAATAAACAACCTGAGTGATAATTCCATTGAACACAAATGATTCAATAAATAATTTATTAAATTCGACATTCAAAATCATTTGAATAAACCGCATTAATTTTATTTTCAAAGTGACAAAGAGAAATGCTGAAATATTCATTTAAAGAGAGGTAATAATATTGTAAAGAGAAATATTTTACTATTGAAAAAATGTTTTGTCCAATGTATAACTTTTGTAAGTTGTTATTTTCGCTATGAAATATCACGTCCAATTTTGCTTTTATTTTATAACAGGCTCTTGCCCTTGGCTTTGCCCGTAGTTTTAGTACACTGAATTTGTTCAAAGTTTACGCAATATTAGCAATAATGCTGAGTCGGTACCTTTTCGCTTCTGCGACATTATGTGTGCAAAAGCAAATTTTTAAGTTGTTTATTTTTATGTTTCTTTTTCTTAATTTGTATCCACTTATAATATTGTCATGAAGGAAATAAATGAATTTTATTTTTTCTTTCATATTCTATGAGCTTAGACCATTTAACCTATGAGTTATACAATTGATGATACCACGTTAATGTGTGTTAACATTTTATTTGCGTAATTAGTTGATTTTAATAAATACCTAATTATTAAATAATAATTTGCAAATAGATGATGCAAAATCATTATAGAGACTTTGAGAGGTATTCTACTCTTCGCTGGAGAGGAAATCTGGCTTGTATAAAAATGTACAAACTTAATTTTTGATTTTTTATCCTCAATAAGTCGTCACCGAGTTGTCTTCGTGGGTAGACACGTTCTTTGTGTTAAGCTATGTGGTGTGTGGCCCAAGTTAAAAGATGGCGAGTAACATTATTATAAGTGAACTTCTGACTTTTATACAGAATAAAGCCGATGTTCTGGACGAGTTGAGTATAATACAAATCTGTGTATCTAGTTTTTCTGATGACGACATTGAGACCGGCAAAAAAGTTCTTTTTGAAAACACAGAAGGGACAGCAAGAATTATACTAAGAAAAGGAGAAGACAAAAATAAGAAGAATCTTAAAGACATCATCAAAAGGCTCAAAGAAACGGACCCGACGCTGCAACCAATTTTTGTTGCAAAGGATTTAAACCGCCTACCTCCCGTTACCTTTGACCACGTCGATGTGACGAGGCTCTTGAAAGACCTCACTGCTATGAAATGCGAACTTCAGGAAATCCGTAGTGAGACTGTTTCCAAAGTAGAAATGACGCAATTTCAAGAAAAGATTAGCTCGGACATATCACAGGCTCTAAATTCTATAAAAAAATCAGGCCAGCACCCCTCTCCCAAGACAAGTGAATCGATAAAAAACCCTTCGGAAAACAGTTCAACACCAAAAAGTAAAGATGTCAAATCGCCTTTACTTGTACCACAACGCAAACGTACTAGCTCTGTTGAAACTGTGTTCACGCCGACCTACCGTGATATCGTTCAACGTCAATGTGGCAAGCGAGAACAAACCATATGCACGCTCGCTGTTCGGGTCAAAATGGCGCATCATTGGATCCTACTACACAGACCATCCGCGATAGTAATTTTCTTACCACCGCCAATGAGGATGATTTTAAATTGGTAACTCGGAAGAAAACAAAGCTAAGAAATATGCGCGGCACATTGGCGAGTTCTACACGAATTGCAGTAAGCGAATCAAAAAGCGCTATATATTTGTCTCGAGCTAAAAAGAATACTACTGAAGACGATATTAAAAACCACATAAAAGACATGGGCAAGGAATGTGTCAGCGTCGAACTACTGAAGCAAAATCGTGAATTGGATTTTAATTCTTTTAAAATAGTTGTTATCAGTACACAGCTAGATACCTTTTTGGACAAAAATTTTTGGCCAATAGGTTTAGTGTTTCGTCGCTTCAAAGAACGCAATGCCGTCAGCAATAATAAACAAAATGGACAGTACACCCAAAGTAAATAACAATATGATAACAATTGCGTCGTTCAACTGCAAGTCGGTGAAACGATCTGTGCAACATGTTCGTGACCTATGTAAAGATGTTCAAATAGTTGCTCTCCAAGAGACGTGGCTGCTGCCATTTGATATTAATTTTGTAAATGAAATTGATAAAGATTTCAGTTGCTATTCGAAATCTTCCGTGGATACGTCTAACGGCATATTGCGTGGCAGACCTTATGGTGGGCTTGCGTTAATGTGGCGCAGATCGATATTCCCGAACGTAACAATAGTTGATTGTCATAGTGACAGATTAATTGCTATTAAAATAAAGAGCAGTAACTGTGAAATGTTAATATTTAGTATTTATATGCCTTGTGACAGTGATAAAATAGATGATTTGATTGAATTTACAAGCTGTCTTTCGCAACTTAATGCAGTCGTGAGTGAAAATAACATTGAGGTTGTATTTGCATTGGGCGATTTTAACGCGCATCCCTGCGCCCGTTTTGGGCGGGAACTTTTTGAGTTTTGCTCGGCTGAGTCATGGGTCTGCGCTGACGTAAACTTTCTAGGTTTAAACTCTGATACCCATACATTTGTATGTGAGTCAAGTGGATCGAGAAGATGGCTTGACCACTGCTTAAGTACGGAGGCAGCTTGTAAAATAATTAAGGATATAAGAGTTGACTATAGTGTAAAATGGTCTGACCACTATCCGCTATTGATAGATATTAATATCGACGTCATTGTTAAAAAAGTAGAATATAAGGTACATACTGCTAGCAATCACAATAAAATTATTTGGAATAATAGAAATATTGACCAGATAAATCAATATGGAGATTATTGCTCAAAAAAATTAAAACTTGTTAACTATTCTAGTCATTACGATAGCTGTGATAAAGCTGGAGATAAATGTGATATTTTAAATTGTACGTCTATCATTGATAGTATATATGATGAAATGGTAAGTATTTTACAGGACGGAGCCGCTTTAAGTTGTTCTCGTATCGGTGCAGAAAAAAAGGGTAGACGGATTGCCGGTTGGAATTATCATGTGAAGTCGAGTCATGAACAAGCTAGATTATACTTTACCTGGTGGCTCGATTCTGGTAAACCCAGCAGTGGATATATTTACGAAAACATGGTAAAATTTAGAAAAATCTTTAAAAGTAAGCTCAAATGGTGTCAAAGAAATGAAGAGATGATTAAAATGGATTTGCTTGCTGAGAGCAGAGACAAAAAGAATTTTCCCAAATTTTGGAAAGCGACGAAAAGTCTTCAACATAAAGATGTACTGCCGGTAACCGTGAATAATGAACAGGATCCGAAACGAATTGCTGACATGTTTGCTAAACATTTTAAAATCCAACCCATGGACACATGTGGTCAGCAAAATGCTGAGACCGCCGTCTATAATAAGTCCTTGCATCATGAGCAATCTGTCGATCTTAGTAATATTTTCACTCCTGATCAC
The DNA here is from genome assembly GCA_029955525.1 of Oeneis ivallda. Taxonomy (NCBI): domain Eukaryota; kingdom Metazoa; phylum Arthropoda; class Insecta; order Lepidoptera; family Nymphalidae; genus Oeneis; species Oeneis ivallda. The sequence goes on along the minus strand of JARPMR010000027.1, from coordinate 249,489 downwards.
ATTGCTGAAGTTGTAAGATGCATAAAACGTGGCAAATCGCCAGGATACGACGGACTCAGTATTGAGCATATACTTTATGCCAGCGATGAAATATATCGGATCCTGTCCATTATGTTTAGATTATGTTTAAAACATAGTTACCTACCCAGGGGACTACTGAAAACAGTAGTTGCCCCTATTGTAAAAAACAGAACCGGCGACTTATCTAACATTTCCAATTATAGACCTATATCGTTAGGTACTATTGTTGGCAAGATTTTGGAAAGACTTTTGCAACCCGAACTGACAAGGAATTTCAATATTGATGAAGCACAATTTGGTTTTCGTCCTGGACTCTCCACGGACTCTGCCATCTTGAGTCTCAAATATACTGTAAACTATTATGTTAATAGGGAAACTTCAGTATATGCGTGTTTTTTAGACTTAAGTCGGGCGTTTGACCTCGTCAATTACAAAATCCTTTGGCAAAAACTTGCGAAGCATGCACCCGGAGAATTGGTGAACCTGTGGAGATTTTGGTACGAAAACCAAACCAATTATGTGAAGTGGGGCGACGCACATTCTAGTGAATATAAGTTAGAATGTGGCGTACGTCAAGGAGGGCTGACGTCTCCGGACCTGTTTAACCTTTACATCAATGGTCTAATTGATGAGCTGAGAAGATCTAGAATCGGTTGTCATATTGGTAACGTGTGCGTTAATAATTTGAGCTACGCGGATGATATGGTTCTTCTCAGCCCCTCAATAAATGGTCTTAGAAAATTGCTCAATATTTGTGATCAGTTCTCTAAAGAACATGGTCTCAAATATAATGTGGCAAAAACTGAAGTACTCGTCTTTAGAGCTGGTAAAGGTCCGGAGACGATTCCGCCGGTATTTTTAAACGGATCGTCAGTTCGGGTTGTAAAAAGTTTTAAGTATCTTGGGCACATCTTAACAGAAGATCTAAAGGACGACAGAGATATGGAGAGGGAGCGCAGGGCTCTCTCGGTGCGTGCAAACATGGTCGCACGTAGATTCGCGCGCTGCTCTGAAGACGTAAGGGTGACCTTGTTTAAAGCATTTTGTCAATGCTTTTACACCTCTCAGCTGTGGACAAGGTTTACCAAGCGAAGTTATAATACGCTTAGGATCCAATATAACAACGCCTTTCGCATCCTAATGAAGCAGCCTCGTTTCTGCAGTGCCAAATCTATGTTTGCTGTTGCGAGGGTTCCTGACTTCTTCGCCATTCTCCGCTCGAGAACAGCCTCCTTCTGGGATAGATTAAGACATAGTCCCAACACAATATTGCGTGCTATAAATGACGACCTAACCAACCCTTTCGCGAGGTATTGGTCCCACCTACATCGACACGAGAACAACATTTTTATGTGAAAATTTAGGTCCTAAAGTTTTTAATAATATTTAATTTTTAATAATATTTAAATTTTTTTTTCTTTTTTTGTGTGACATAGTTAATCTTATTATTTTAATATTTTATTGATATTAACTTTTAACTTTTAGGTACTTTATTTTAATATTTTAATATTTTATGTCATGTCATGTGTATAATATGTAAAAAGAAAAACTATGGGTCCTGTAACCTGATAATAAAACATTTATTATTATTATATTATTAATAAGAACGAAACATTCATGGAATCACTTCGGTAGCTGTCTCAAGCTACAAACCTAAAAGCGAATCGTACAAAATTATGATCACAGCGACATGTTAAATGAATCCACCAATATATAAATTATAATTACACCGATGATATTTACTGATGAGAAGTTTTTGTATTATCCAAATCGGTTCACGCATCCTCGACTAATCGGTGAACATACATAAAAAAAATTAAAAAAAGATTCCGACGAATTGACAACCTCCCCCTTTTTTAAAGTCGGTTAAAATTAGCTGAACTTATTAAGTTTTATATAATCCTTAAATTGTTTCTAATTGATATAATTTGAGTACCTACAACATGAGTGAATAGGTATTTTATAGGCAAACGCGTTCCAACATAGACCTCCTCATTACTTGTAATCAAGCGCAAGTCTATCTCCTAACAAAACAAAAAGAATAAAGTCTTTTATCATTACAAGCAAAGTATGCAATATGCATAGAACTAGTTTCCATAATAAACAAGTAATTAACCGAGCAAAGCGAGTTCTCCGAATGCACTTGGATGAATTAGCACTTGTACGTGCAATGAAGTGATTATCAGAGCCCTATAACTTCTGAGTAAATGAAAATAATTTCTTCAACAAGCATGGGTAATGCGATAATAAGTAACATTCAGCACTTAGTTTCTATCATAATACGTTATTGAGTACGTACACCTAAAAGTTGATTCTAGCTTCTGTTTTGTAACAAAATTCCTAGGCTTTGTAATTATTTTTTTAAATTAATATTTTTCAAATTATCCAAAGTCAAGAATGAGGCCAACTTTCGCAATTTATTTTCTATCTAAAAAAATATAACAAATACCTACTCAGAAAGAAGAAGTCACCGATAAATATATTTTGCGATCACCTTAGCCAAAAATAAATGTAATAAAAATCGATTAATTGACTGATTGATGATGATTGATCACAGAGAATGGTAATACAGACAATTATTTAATCGAAGATTTAAAAGGTATCGATGAAGTATCTAAATGAAAAAAGTTGTTAGCTTCATTATCTTCCCAAAAAGCTTTAATTACAATCATTTTAATGAACATTAAAATTAAATATTTATCGAGAAATTTAATGATAAAAAATTGTATTTTCCCTTAATATTCAGCAGATCATCTCCGCCAAGAAACGCGGCTCCTTTTCATTCAGTTAATTAGAACATAATTCTCGGCAAACTCCGTAATTAAATAGCCAGGAACTTCATAAAAAGCGGTACGAAGTTTGAATTAAAAATTTCTCTCCTTAAAAGTAATAAACTGAGATAAATTATTATTACAGCACTCACCGTCCAAAAGAAACAACAGTCTGAAGATGAGGTGACAGATCCTTTTCATCTTGATCATTTAATTTACTACTCCTAATTAACTTTTCAAAGAACTTTTATTTTATTTGTTTTCCTTTTTAATATTTATCGAACATTAAGATAAACAACATCACAAATACAACACAATTCACTAATTATTAATTGATTGTTATACTTTTTCACGCGTTAACTGTGAACTCGCGCGTTAGAACCAATTTAATTGTAATGAAATCGCGAAGTAACGCGTAGCGTGTCGGCGCGGCGCGGTCTCGCGGCGTACTGGCGGACTGCTACGGGGCTACGGGACTACGGGCTACGACAGCTACGCGGCCGCTGTAACTGTCTACGATCAGCGATATACGAAAATTAAGATAACCTCTTTGTACCTTTCAAGTTTCTGGTATTTAATTGAGATCTGCTTAATTTTTAAACAATTTCTCCATAGTCAAATTATATTTACTACTAGTCAAAGAATTTCTCCTTTATCTATCCTTTATATCCTTTTCTCCACTATTACTTTATAATATACCTCAAAAAAATAAGAAATAATAATAATAAGCTTAACTTAGTTAACATGTAACTAAATAAAATAAGTAGATTGAAGATAATTTAATATAAAAAAATATTTTTAAAAAACCGACTTCAAACAACTGCGCCACTACAAACAATTATTATAAACATAGTTGATTTTTTAAAAATTGCTTGACTGATTTCGATCAAATTTAAATGGCACCACCTGGGAAGTATACCATTTCAAATGAACAAAGAATTTTCTAAATCGGTTCAGGCGTCTTTGAGTAATCGGTGAACATACATACAAAAAATTGATTTTCTGTAAAGTTGGTTTACGGACGATAGTTTTACATGATAACGTCATAAAGAAACATTGATGAAAGATTGCATACTTTTACGAATTGAATTGAATTATCATAATTTTGTATAATACAAAGAAAGAGTTAATTGAAAACATTAATTTTCTCTAGTCACAAGCCAACGCTTGGGCCGATCGTGCCTCTCCGTCGCCTGTTCCGCGCTCTCGCTTGCATGCGCAGGCTCAGGCGGAACGTGATACATTTTCGTGCGTGCAGCCGGTGTTCATCGAGTTATAAGACGTTATCACGTCAATAATAATACTAATATTATAAATGCGAAAGTATGTTTGTTTGTTGGTTTGTCCTTCAATCACGCCGCAATAGAGCTACGGATCGCCATGGTTTTTTGCATGGGTATAGTTGAGGATCAGGAGAGTGACATAGGCTACTTTTTATCCCGGAAAATCAAAGAGTTCCCGAGGCATTTTAAAAACTACATCCACGCGGACGAAGTCGCGGGCATCAGCTAGTTACATAAAAATATAAAATTGTTAAAGGACGATTCGAGAAATCCATCCCTGATGTGGTAACGTTACCAAAAATCAAGTGACCACATTGACCACGTTCCAGAAAGGCTCGCTTGTGTATCTCTGGACGGCAGTATCAGCGTATAACGCTCGTAGCTCCGGTCCCGCGCCCGCTACGTTATTTCGTTTAATAAAGTCCCTCGTGTATGCAGACGCGTTACATTACGCGCCGTTCAGTGTAGGCTCTCGCTAGGCGCCTCGACACAACCTATATCGTTGTCAGTAATAATGTCCTCTCGGACGAAAGGGGCTGTGTAAACTTCTTAGTAGTTTTCGCCCGTCAGTCATGAAAATTCAAAATTTTGTTAAAAGCCATTCTGATTTATATGAAACTAGCTGATGCCCGCGACTTCGTCTGCGTGGATTTAGTTTGTAAAATCCCTCGGGAACTCTTTGATTTTCCGGGATAAAAAGTAGCCTATGTCACCCTCCAGGTCCTCAACTATACCCATGCAAAAAATCACGTCGATCCGTAGCCCTGTTGCGGCGTGATTGAAGGACAAACCAACAAACAAACACACTTTCACATTTATAATATTATTAGATAGTAAGGATTCAAGTGTTTACCTTTATATTAACATTAAATTGGTCAGCTAAAAAATTAAGAGCCTAATGTATGTTGTTCTAAAGATCGAAATGGCAAAAATTCCAGAAAACATGCCAGGTATATGATTCGTTTCCATATGATCTGATAAATTTTATACTAGACTAGCTGATGCCCGCGACTTCGTCCGCGTGGAAAAAGTTTTTAAAAATTGCTTTTTCGTTGCACTACACCAGTATCTAGTCCGTACTATGTGGTATAGAGCTACAATAGCAACCCACAATCGACATTTTCTTCAGCCGGTACCCAGCAGCACAAAGAATGAGGAATTGGTACTTGGAGTTCAATGATGTAGCCCAGTGGTGTAACAATGGGGGGAGGGTGATTCCTAAACCAAATCGAACGATTGTGAAATTAGGTGAATAGATTGATGTCATCTAAGAATACAAAGCTACTGTACGAAGTTTTTGTAAAAGCAAAACGGAAGCTCGAATTTTTTTTACGGCAGCTTGCCACTGCGTAGTTCATACTTGGTACCCATTACCCATTTAGGTGAGCAGGACCCAGCACCAGCAGAATTCGTTCAGTTACAATTTTATTATAAGTATAGTTAGATGGATGAGTTAGGATTTTGTTTGTTTGTTGTTTTTACATTGTTTTTTTTTTGAATATATTATTAAACGTTCTGTTTTTTTACTTTATTTTTTATTTAAAATATGTAGTTAATAATTAATTAATTAAGACTAATGTATATTATTTTATTCTTATTTGTTAATCATAATTATTTTTTATTGTTAGTTAATTTATTGTTATTTATATATTATCTTTTTTAATATCGTTTTAAACGTTTTATATTTAAATTTATTTTTTTATAGAATATTCTTTAAAGCATAATTATATTTTATATTGTTTTTTAAATATATTTTTTGAACGTTTTATTTTTTACTATATTTTTTGTGTATATGTAGTTTATAATTATTTTTATTTATGTATTAGTTTTAATTACTTTAATTTATAATTAATTAAGGCTTATTAATGTTTATTATTTTATCTTTTTCGTTCGGATGGATGGATGTATGGTTGTTACTACGACTTGTACTTGGTTGTGACTTCAAAAGGAGGAGGTTCCCAATTCGTAGGAATCTTTTTTTATGTATGTTCACCGATTACTCCTCCTTCGAAGACGCCTGAACCGATTTGGAAAATTCTTTTTTGTTTCAAAGGGTCTTCCCGGGTGGTCTCGTTTAAATTTTATCGATATCGGTCGAGCGGTTTTTAAAAAAATAACAATAAATTAGATACTTTGCATTAGCGCGGGCGATTGAAGTCGGTTTTAAAAATAGAATTTTTATTATAGATTTCTTTTCAAATGTTTGTTCCCGAGACAAAAGCAGCCTTTGTCACTTTCCAGGTCCTCAACATTACCTGTGTAAAAAACCACGTCAATCTAAACTCAACAAATGCGTAAAAAATAGCAACGCATACATACATACATACATACAAACATACATACATACAAACATACATACATACATACATAATTGCCGCGTAATTAAAAGAAATACGTGAAAAGTAACACGCGGAAATCCCGCAGGAACTGTTTGTTTTCCCGGAATATAATGTAGCTTTAGTCACTTTTCAGGTCCTCAACTATGCCTATCAAAATACCACGTCAATCTGTAACTCCGTTGGCGCATAATTGAATCCCATTATCCCGCAGGAATTGTTTGTTTTCCCGGGATTAAAGGTAGCTTTTTCACTTTTCAAGTCCTCATCTTTGCCTATCCAAAAAACCACGTCAATCTGTAACTCCGTTGGCGCATAATTGGATCCCATTATCCCGCAGGAACTGTTTGTTTTCCCGGGATTGAAGGTAGCCTTTTCACTTTTCAAGTCCTCATCTTTGCCTATCCAAAAAATCACGTCAATATGTAACTCCGTTGGCGCATAATTGGATCCCAATATCCCACAGGAACTGTTTGTTTTCCCGGGATAAAAAGTAGCCTTTGTCACTTTCCAGGTCCTCAACATTACCTGTGTAAAAAACCACGTCAATCTAAACTCAACAAATGCGTAAATAATAGCGACATACATACATACATACATACATACATACATACATACATACATACATACATACATACATACATGCATACATACATACATACATACATACATACATACATACATACATACTGTTTGTGATTATTACACTTGATCTTAGAGGTTGGTAGATTTAAATGATGGATTGAAGATGTTGAATGTGTTTAATTTCTTGTACTTGAATTACACCAAAAAAATGATTAACAATTGAAGACAATGATGCTTGATGTAATTTTCTAATAACGTCTGATTAATAACTGTCACTTGTCACCGGTCGCGTCACACTCCGTTCGCCGGTCCTCGGCAAGCGTCCTCGGCCGCTCTCGGCCTTTTTGCATGTTGGCGCGAACACATACATACATACATATATAATAGCCGCGTAATTAAAAGATAAATACGTGCAAAGTAGCATGCGGAAATCCCGCAGGAACTGTTTGGTTTACCGGGATATAAAGCAGCCTTTGTCACTTATCAGGTCCTCAACTATGACTATCAAAAAAAACCATGTCAATCTGTAACTTCGTTGGCGCATAATTGAAGGATTAATATGTGAAAAGTAGCATACGAATATCCCGCGGGAACTGTTTGCTTTTCCGGGATTATAAGTAGACTTTGTCACCTTTCAAGTCCTCAACTATGCCTATCCAATAAACCACGTCAATCTGTAACTCCGTTTTGAAGGATAAATATGTGAAAAGTAGCATACTAATATCCCGCAGGAACCGTTTGTTTTCCCGGGATAAAAAGTAGCCTTTGTCATTTTTCAGGCCCTTTACTTCACCTGTGCAAAATAATCACGTCAATCTAAAACTCCATCGCGCGTATTTTGAAGGACAAATGCGTTAAATATAGCGATGCTATCCCACAGGCAATGTTTGCTTTTCCGGGATAAATAGTAGCCTATGTGCTATTCCAGACTATAATCTATGTCTACGCCAAATTTCAGCAAAAGCGGTTCATTCGTTGTCGCGTTAAAGAGTAACAAACATCCATCCGTCCATCCATCCATATATCCATCCTCACAAACTTTCGCATTTATAATATAAGTAGGAGGAAGTAGGATAGTAGGATAGGTAGTAGGAACATACATACATACATACATACATACATACTTACATACATATATACATTCATACATACATACATACATACATACATACATACATACATACTTACATACATACATACATACATACATACATACATACATACATACATACATACATACATACATACATACATACATACATCCAAACATAAAATATGTGAAAAGTAGCATACTAATATCCCGCAGGAACCGTTTGTTTTCCCGGGATAAAAAGTAGCCTATGTGCTATTCCAGACTATAATCTATGTCTGTGCCAAATTTCAGCAAAATCGGTTCATTCGTTGTCGCGTTAAAGAGTAACAAACATCCATCCATCCATCCATCCATCCATCCAAACATCCATACATCCATCCTCACAAACTTTCGCATTTATAATATTAGTAGGAAGTAGGATTAATATAAGTAGGAGGAAGTAGGATAGTAGGATAGGTAGTAGGAACATACATACATACATACATACATACATACATACATACATACATACATACATACATACATACATACATACATACATACATACATACATACTTACATACATACATACATACATACATACATACATACATACATACATACATACATACATACATACATACATACATCCAAACATAAAATATGTGAAAAGTAGCATACTAATATCCCGCAGGAACCGTTTGTTTTCCCGGGATAAAAACTAGCCTTTTTTCATTTTTCAGGCCCTTAACTTCACCTGTGCAAAAAAATCACGTCAATCTAAAACTCCATTGCGCGTATTTTGAAGGACAAATGCGTAAAAAATAGCGATGCTATCCCGCAGGAACTGTTTGCTTTTCCGGGATAAAAAGTAGCCTATGTGCTATTCCAGACTATAATCTATGTCTGTGCCAAATTTCAGCAAAATCGGTTCATTCGTTGTCGCGTTAAAGAGTAACAAACATCCATCCATCCATCCATCCATCCATCCATCCATCCAAACATCCATACATCCATCCTCACAAACTTTCGCATTTATAATATTAGTAGGATGATGCCCGCGACTTCGTCCGCGTTGATTATGGTTTTTTAATTCCCGGAGCAACTCTGTAACTTTCCGGGAATAAGTATCCTACGTATTAATCCTGGGTATGAGCTATCTCCATTCCAAATTTCAGCCAAATCGGTTCATTCGTTGTGGCGTGAAAGAGTAACAAACATTCACCCATCCATTTATCTATTCATCCATCCTCACAAACTTTCATATTTATAACTAGCTGATGCCCGCGACTTCGTCCGCGTGGATTTAGTTTGTAAAATCCCTCGGGAACTCTTTGATTTTTCCGGAATAAAAAGTAGCTTATGTCACTCTCCAGATCCTCAACTATACCTATGCAAAAAATCTCGTCGATCCGTAGCCCTGTTGCGGCGTGGTTGAAGGACAAACCAACAAACAAACACACTTTCGCATTTATAATATTAGTAAGGATATTAGCAGGAAATAGGATTATTTTTTTTGCAATAATATTTTTTTAAATTTATTACACTATCTTGTGAACAGCTGGAAGCCAAGCCGATGTATGATGATTATTATTTTCTGTCGGGTACTGCAATAATTTAGTGTGGATAAAAGTTGCACATAATTGACCGAGCGAGGTCTCTGAGTCTACTAGAGTGAATTTGCACTTGTCCGTCCGTCCATCCGTCCGTCCGTCCGTCCGTCCGTCTGTCAGAGCCTTATAACTTTTGAATTACTGCACGTAATTACTTCAAATTAATATATATATATCTGCTGGGGCTGATTCACTGACTGATTCACTGATTCACTGACTCATTGATCACCTCTCCTGTAAAATTTTGTATGAAAAATTTTTTTTTCACTGATGGTTTCGTATAGAGGAAAAAAATTCATTCGGAGGAAAAATATGGAGAGAGCTGATGATTGAGGATTTCGGAGACGGGTGAAGAGCACGGCCAGGGTATCGAAGATAGGTGGGGGGTGCTCGAACAAATGTCACTCGAAACCTCATCCAATTCGCAGTGAGCTGAAAAAAAAATCAAAATGGCGGAAAAAAGATGGCCGCCATACAAATTTCGTCGGTGTCTATCTCGGGGAGTATAAAAGATGGAAGAGTGGTTTCTTGGCAAAAGATGATCAGGACCCAAAGGTCTATTTGATGAATAGAAAAAAATCCAAGATGGCGGATTTTTTTTTTCTCCATACAAAATATATGGCGAATATTGAATAGACTAGAAGCTGAGAACTATGCAAGACTTTGATACGGTTCCTTTTCAAAATATGTTTTTATAAAAGAATTCTCATTCTGACAAATGATGAGATATGATGATCGAGGGTTTGGAAGGTGGGTGAGGAGCACGGCCAGGGTATTGAAGATAGGTGGGAGGTGCTCAAACAAAAAATACTCGAAACCTCATCCAATTGGCAATGAGGTGAAAAAAAATTCAAAATGGCGGATTCAAGATGGCGGCCATAACAATTTCATAGGCATCTATCTCAGAGAGTATAAAAGATTGGAAGAGTGGTTATTTGATAGAAAATGATCAGGACCTGAAAGTCCAATTGACGATAGAAAAACCGCGGTCCGCTTGCGGGCCGCGCACCCACGCGCCCTACTAGTTAATATATATATATAGCTGCTGGGGCTGATTGACTGATTCACTCACTCACTCACTCATTGATCACCTCTCGTGTAAAATTTTGTATGAAAATTTTTTTTTTCACCGATGGTTTCGTATAGAGGACAAAAATTCATTCAGAGGAAAAATATGGAGAGAGCTGATGATTGAGGATTTCGGAGACGGGTGAGGAGCACGGCCAGGGTATTGAAGATAGATGGTGTGTGCTCGAACAAAAGTCACTCGGAACTTCATCCAATTCGCAGAGAGTTGAAAAAAAATCCAAAATGGCGGATTCAAGATGGCGGCCATACAAATTTCGTCAGTGTCCATCTCGGAGAGTATAAAAGATGGAAGAGTGGTTTCTGGGCAAAAGATGATCAGGACCCGAAGGTCTACTTGATGAACAGAAAAAAATTCAAGATGGCGGAATTTTTTTTCTCCATACAAAATATAATATGACGAATATTGAAGAGACTAGAAGTTGTGAACTATGCAAGACTTTGATACGGTTTCATTTCGAAAGTTTTTATTGAAGAATTTTCATTGTGATAAATGATGAACTATGATGATTGAGGATTTCGGAGACGGGTGAGGAGCACGGCCAGGGTATTGAAGATAGGTGGGGGGTGCTCGAACAAATGTCACTCAAAACCTCATCCAATTCGCAGTGAGTTGAAAAAAAACTTAAAAGTGGCCGATTCAAGATGGCGGCCACACATATTTCATAGGTGTCTATCTCGGAGAGTATAAAAGATGCAAGAGTGCTTCTTTGGCAAAAGATGATCAGGACCCGAAGGTCCACTTGATGAATAGAAAAAAATTCAAGATGGCGGAATTTATTCTTCCATACAAGACGAAGGTTCATTTTCAAAATTTGTTTTTAAGGAAGAATTCTAATCCAGACAAATTATTCGGACAAAAAATATGGAAAGTAATGCTGATCGAGGATTTGGAAGATGGGTGAGGAGCATGGCCAGAGTATTTAAGATAGGGGGGGCTGTTCAAACAAAAAATACTCGCTCAAACAAAAAATAACCTCATCCAATTTTCAGTAAGCTCAAAAAAATCATTCAAGATGGCGGCTATACAAATTTCATTGGAGAGTGATGAAAGAGTGGTGTTTGGGTAAAAAACGATCAAGACCTGAAACTCTAATTGATGAACAGAAGAACCGCGGTCCACTTTAGTGGGCCGCGCACCCACGCGCCCTACTAGTTAATATATATATATATAGCTGCTGGGGCTGATTGACTGATTCACTGATTCACTGATTCACTGATTCACTCACTGATTGATCACCTCTCCTGTAAAATTTTGTATGAAAATTTTTTTTTCACCGATGGTTTCGTATAGAGGACAAAAATTCATTCGGTGGAAAAATATGGAGAGAGCTGATGATTGAGGATTTCGGAGACTGGGGAAGAGCACGGCCAGGGTATTGAAGATAGGTGGGGTGTGCTCGAACAAAAGTCACTCGAAACCTCATCCAATTGCCAGTGAGTTGAAAAAAAATTCCAAAATGGCGGATTCAAGATGGCGGCCATACAAATTTCGACGGTGTCTATCTCGGGGAGTATAAAAGATGAAAGAGTGGTTTCTTGGCAAAAGATAATCAGGACCCAAAGGTCTACTTGATGAACAGAAAAAAATTAAGATGGCGGATGATTTTTTTTCCATACAAAATATATGGCGAATATTGAAGAGACTAGAAGTTGGGAACTATGCAAGACTTTGATAGGGTTCCTTTTGAAAATTGGTTTTTATAGAAGAATTCTTATTCTGACAAATGATGAGATATGATGATCGAGGGTTTGGAAGGTGGGTGAGGAGCACGGCCAGGGTATTGAAGATAGGTGGGAGGTGCTCAAATAAAAATTACTCGAAACCTCATCCAATTGGCAATGAGCTGAAAAAAATTCAAAATGGCGGATTCAAGATGGCGGCTATACCAATTTCATAGGCATCTATCTCGGAGAGTATAAAAGATGGAAGAGTGGTTATTTGATAGAAAATGATCAGGACCTGAAAGTCCACTTGACGATAGAAAAACCGCGGTCCGCTTGCGGGCCGCGCACCCACGCGCCCTACTAGTTTGGATATAATATGTAAACTGATGGCCTTCAGCCGAATATTGGATAAAAAATTATAAAAACCTTTATTTCAGGGGGGCTCTCATAGAAGTGAATGCGAAGTAAAAAAAAATTTATCGCGTTACATAAAATTGTTACATATCATTTTAAAGATAATTTTGAACCGAGTACAAAAATATTTTTTTTTTAATTTTTCCCTTAAAATTTACGAAATGGGGGGCTTTCAAAGTGGCGATTTTATACGCTCGCTTGAAGACGCTCTCTAAGAAAATCCGCTATGTATTTTCAAGCTGATTTTATTTTTTTAGGTCACTTATATTCTGTACTTGAACAACAAATACTAAAATTATATGAATATTATAAAGAAATGAGATTATTTAATTTTTAATGGGCATCAGTAATTCATATACTTAGTATCAACATAGCTTCACAATAATGCTAATAGATGGCGCAGTCAGTAACTATTCCATGGAACTACGAGTTATCCCAAAAACAGTTTTGCGTCGACCATTATTATTTAGTTACATAATATAATACAATAATTGTATTCTAATTTTTTTTGTACCATATTATTCAATTAAAATTTTTTTTTGTTAAATTTTAGTTAAATATTGTATATTTTCTATTCGCGTCGATAGATGACGATTTGTACAGATGCCCGTAACCCGGTTTCACTCGTTAGCACCTACATAATAATTCAATGTTTTCACTGACGTTCCCTAACCTTTACGGGCTACCTATGATAAGTTAGGTGATGTTTTCTGTCAACTTATTTATCACGATCCTGTACGGGACACCTAAAAGGACATTGGGACGGATGTTAGGACTTAGGATTGTATTTAGGAGCTACCTACGTTAAGAGACTCCTACTTAGGGGATGATTTAGGTATGTTTGGTGAAAACGGGCATAATAATAATGTCAGTTTTGGTTATCATGTATCGATTGAATGAATAATCATGGGATACCGTTACCGCGAGGTCTCAGTTCGGGGCGAACCACTAGTATAATGTAGAGCCTACTCCAAAACGAAAGGCAACCGTACCTTGAGTTTAGAACATTTCCGATAACAAGGCGATCGTAAACAATCGCACCAGCCGCGATAAATTACTATGATTATCACCCGGCGCGGCTCCCGCGGGAACACCATAGCGCTAACAAGGAGCAAGCGGTTACCTAATGAGCAATGAAAACGTTCGATTTGCTCTCCGTTTTCTATTTGCTAGTCAATAGATTTCTCTCTCTCTCTTCACGTGGTATCTGTAATCTCTTCCATTTCTGGGAGTTTTGAGTAATGGATTCCAATGATCATTTTATTATTATCATAGTATCATATACTAGCTTTTGTCCGAGGTTTCACTCACATTTAGTTTGATTTTCAACCCCCTTTATTATACCCCCTTGTGGGTTGAATTTTCAAAAATACTTTTTCAGCGAATGCCTACATCATAATAGCTATCTGTATGCCTTTCAGCCCGATCTATCCAGTGATTTAAGCTGTGCGTTGATTGATCAGTCAGTCAGTCAGTCAGTCAATCTATACGATATTACGTGAACTAACTTTTGCGCGCGCACGTTTAGTTCAATTTTTCAAACCCCTATTTTATCCATTCACGTTAAGTTCAATTTTTCTAACCCCTATTTTACCCCCTCACGTTCAGTTATATTTTTCAAACCCCTATTTACCCTCTTACGGGTTGAATTTTCAAAAATCCTTTTCCAAGATATTATTAAAATTGCAGCAAAATCAAAGTATCAGCTTAAATATATTTCTTAAAGAATATTAGCTAAGCCCAGCTAATATTCTCCTCTCCGCTCCAAGTAAGCGAAACACTTGTGTAGTGGGTACGACAATAGCGCAACGGGCGGGGATCAAATTTCTGCCCTTTCTGATTTCAGTTTATAGTTAACACCTGTAACCTCTGCACTATTGAGGCTCTTTTGTTATTATTGTGTCTTGAGGTAGCTATAAATTATTTAGAAGTGGTTCTAAACTGTAAGCAAGGAGTCTACGAGTTGTGACAAGTTTAACACTCGGACGCAGAAGACGTGAGACTACTAGAGATTTATGAGATAACTACAACAACCGAGGGAAAGAAACGATCAACTGAGTTGATTTTATACTAACCAGGTCAAGGAAGGTTTTAATAAATATTTACTTGCGGTTGCAATCCATCAAAGTCTCACTTCTGAACGCAGTTCTCCTCTCAGAGAAGGGTCACAGGCCATAGTCCACTACGCTGGTCCAATGCGAATTGGCGGACTTCACACACCTTCGAGAACATTATGGAGAACTTTCAGGTGTGCAGGTGCAGACGGGCGAAGTTGCGGGCATCAGTTAGTATTATATAAATATGCTTACGCGGAACATTCGAATCGAGAACCTCCTCTTTTATTTGAAGTCTGTTGAAAATAATAATGGAATCGTTTGTGTGGTGCGCGCGAGGAAACTTCCTCTAAGTTATGTGGATGCACGTGCCCTATAAAAAATACGTAATATTTGGCGAGAATCTATTGATACACCACGTTCTATATTAGCTTTTATAACTAGAAGAATAAAGATCGGAATCGCATGTCACGGTTACAAGCTTCGGTTACAAACATCGGTTGTTAGTTTACCTACCTAATAAACGCTATAAGTAACGCAAACAGATGAATAAACGATCAAATGCGTGTCAGGCCACGCGCAGTAAAGGGTTCCGTAGTTGCTCGTCATTATAATCATCATCATCATCAGCAACCCATCAACGGCTCACTACTGAGCGCAGGTCTCTTTTCAGAAAAGGGTTACTATAATGTGCGTACTTACAAGGTACTTGTAAGTACATTATTATAGTACTAACATAATTATGTAATGTTCATCACAAAATGTATATTTTATACGCTTTTTATTAGCTTCACTTGTATGTTTGTAACAATGTAACTTGTAACCGACTTCTTTGGGCGCGATTTTGACCCACTTTAAACGGCCAGATTTCGTTCAAACTTTGTAGATTTATCGAGGACCGATGACAATACACTAATTTGAAAAAAAAAAGAAAAACCTAAATAATAAAAGGTAATAACTAAAAAGTAGAAAATAAATAATAGTTTAAAAAAACTAAAAACACGCTTTTTATAGAAAACCAAACTAAAAAATAGAAAATAAATTTTAATAAATTTAAATTAAGAATAGGGTCCAAATATTTCAATACTTAAATATAAATTAATAATAGTGTAAATTAAAAAAATATATTTTATTTAAAAAAAAGCGTGGGGTGCTTTTTAAGATATTATCAAAATGATAATCACTCTACTCATATCTGTTAATAAAATATGTATAACTATTGACACCATGCACCCCACGCTTTTTTAAAATAAAATACATTTTTTTAATTTACACTATTATTAATTTATATTTATTGAAATTTTTGGACCCTATTCTTAATTTAAATTTATTAAAATTTATTTTCTATTTTTTAGTTTGGTTTTCTATAAAAAGCGTGTTTTTAGTTTTTTTAAACTATTATTTATTTTCTACTTTTTAGTTTGGTTTATTTTTAATAGCTTGTTTTTTTATTTATTTTTTTACACTATAAAATAACATTACAAAATTTTAATGATTCAAGAAAAAAGGCCAATATTATAAACGTAAAATAACGTCGCTTGAAATTTTGTATGGAATAAAATTAATAATTCACTGAAAAGTTGCAGCTTTTCAAAAAAGCTTAATTTTTCATTGAGCTAAAGTAGAAACCCTAACTCAACTTTCACGGCTAAAAATTTTCACGGCGCGGCGGCGGCGTCAAGAGAACACTGAACATTGGTGGACCACTGAAGGTAGTACCTCGCGAAACTGAAGTGGAAACTTGACGGGGCACATAGTCGAAGGGCTGATGGTCGTTGGGGTCCCAAGGTGCTGGACTGGCGACCCTGCACCGGGAAGCGCAATGTTGACAGACTCCCCAACAGGTGGACCGACGACATCAAACGAGTCGCAGAGAGCCGCTGGATTCAGGCAGCGCAAGACCTTGGAGGCCTGTGGAAGTCCATGCAAGAGACCTTTGTCCAGCAGTAGACATCTATCGGTTGATAAAGAAGAAGAAGAAGAAGGTACCTCAAGCAATTTCTGCGAAAAATGCCCTCCACACAAAGATAGAATCAGATACAGATATCCTTTGATATAGATGGGCAAACGAAGTGATCCTATAAGGGTTCTGTTTTCTTTTCGGAACTATAAAAATGGAGTCTTCCATTTACTTTTTTTAATTTTCAGTTGGTCTTTTATAATAACATTATTATATGTTGTGTCCACCTCACTGGGCACAGGTTTCTTCTTGAATAAGAATTTCTCAAGCTACCACGCTGGCTATCATCATCATCATTAACAACCCATCAACGGCTCACTACTGAGCACAGGTCTCCTCTCAGAGAAGGGTTATAGGCCATAGTCCACCACGCTGGCCTAATGCGAATTGGCGGACTTCACATATCTTCGAGAACATTATGTAGAACTCTCAGTGATATTTAATTGCTTAAGAGGAGTGTCTAGTTGAAAATTTTCATACAAAAAGCGATAACGTTTTGCTACCCGTAAATGTTGTCCAATGTTCATAATTTTTTGAAATGTTGCAGATACAATGAAAAACTATGCCCGTACGTTTTCATTTTAAAGAAATATTGCTTATGTTAAAAGTTATTAGTGACTAAATATCCATATTTTTGACTAAAAAACTTCCTCGACTAATTTTATTTTTTTAAATTTAACTAAACTGAAATACTAAAAAAATGAAACGTACGAGCCTAGATTAAGGTGTACTGAATCTAATGAGACCAAAATTGTCTAATTTTGTAAACGTTTAGGGGGTAAAAACGTTATGACCCGAAACAATATTTCAAGAATAAAATTTAGGCAAATAACTCCTGGACTTGCAACTCTCTCTATCGCACGATGCGGGTCGGGCAGCGAAGCGTTGTGAAACAGATAGCATTTTGGAAAATACCTATTCGCGTCGTGTTTTGTCACTAGACACTACTCTTAAACGCACTTGACTCCGAAAAGTCAGAGGTGCGTACTCGGGATTGAACCTGCGACCCTCCGAATAGAAGACCAAAGTCCTTACCACTAGGCTATCACTGCTTCATTTCACTACACTGGCTATACTACAATACTACTACAATATAAGCTCTCTCCCTGATATTTGCGACCTGCCTGGCACAGGGTGTGAGCGCTGTGGTCGTACGGTAGTAAATATCATTCGTCTATGCGTATAACTGGGAGTGCTTCGGTTCGATTCCCGGCGGGGGCAATTTGGAAATTTATAATTTCTGAACCGTCTTTATTTGACCGTGGCTAGTTACCGCACAACCGTCAAAGACGTGCCGCCGAGCGATTTAGTGTTTCAGCTTGATGGCGTGTAGAAACCGATAAGGATAACCCATGCCGGTTGAATGTTCACTGATATACCCCTTCCAAGTTAGCCCGCTACCATCTTAGACTGCATCGTAACTTACCATCAGGTGAGATCGCAGTCAAGGACTATCTCGACATGGAAAAATTCCTGTCAACATAACATTGGTTCGAAGGTTGCTCCGTGAAAAGGTAACAGGCAAACTTTCGCATTTATATATGACTAGGGACTGTAGGGAAGTACGGGTTATTAGAGCGGAACAAGACAACCCGGGCGCGTCCCGCCGGGCGCCCCCTGGCGGACGGCGATACGTCATGTTAATACGGGACGAGGTTCGGCGCCGGGACCCTTGGCACAGGTGTGTGTTATATTCACGTATAATCTTCTAATTAATTAAAAACAAAACCAAATAGTGCCAATTATATAAAAATTCTTTTTAAAAAACCGACTTCAAACGCCACTACAAAGTATAAAATAATTTTAGTTTGTTCATGCATGTTGAAGAGCCGGGGGCCAGGCGGGCCTGAGAAACGATGAAAAGTTTCCTGTTAGACAGAGCGGGCGCTACTGAAGTGTGATGTCACAAGTCAGCAGCTTACACGATACACGCTCAATAGAAAATTTTGTTTTAGAAAGCGACAGATGCAGACACAGTAAAACAGCTTATTTGTTTTTTGACCGATTTATTTTCTGCTTTTATAAATGTTATTCTATCAAGTTAAATTTTCGATTATAAATAATGAATATCAACATTTTGACTATATTAAAATAGCTAATGGCCACCTTCATCTACACATCTTCATTTTATATTCAGTCACCGTTTAAGTAACCTTTAACAAATCAGTACACCAGAAAGGAGTTCTTAATTCACCACCACAGCTCCTGGACAGCCCCCACAAATGTAAATCGTTTGAATATATTTCTATATACTTAATTATTATCTAAGGCGTCAACTCATTATCTTTCTTCCTTCTCTTCCTTCTATTAATTGTAACAGAAAACGCGACGCTACGGAAGCATTAGAGCCAAATTGGAGTATTGATGGTCGTCTATTGTGTCAGAGCGCGCGGGCCTCACCGGCGCGCGTCATTAATATCACTTTGGCGACGCGCACATCTTGCCACTCGCTGCAACTCCTTGAAACCCTTCCTCTGTAGCTAATAATTAGTTTGATTGTATTACGAAGGACTCATATCTTAGTAACCGACTTCAAAATAAGAGGAGGTTATTAATATGTCGGAATCTTTTTTTTGACGTGATAACGTCTCGTAAATCGATGAACACCGGCTGCACGCACGAAAAAGTGTCACGTTCCGCCTGAGCCTGCGCGTGGAAGTGAGAGCGCGGAACAAGCGATAGAGAGGCACGATCCGCCAGTCATCGTCAAGGTTTCTTTATGACGTTATCACGTAAAACTATCGTCCGTAAATCGACTTTAGAGACAACGAATTTTTTTAGCATTTTGGCGACCCGCATATCTTGCCACTCGCTGCAACTTAGTTTGTAACATTAGTTTGATTGTATTATGAAGGATTCATCTCTTATTTATAGCCTCAATAGCTTAACTGTTAGAGGTGCGGCCTCAAAACTGAAAAGTCGAAATTCCGCCACCCGTTGCACTAAAGTCTTATAATGGCTTTCCGCTTGTTTGGACAGTAGAAGAGAAAATTAGTCAAGAATAATAGAGTACTAGCTGATGCCCGCGACTTCGTCCGTATGGATTTAGTTTTTAAAATCCCTCGGGAACTGTTTTGATTTTCCGGGATAAAAAGTAGCCTATGTCACTCTCCAGGTTCTCAACTATACCCATGCAAAAAATCACGTCGATCCGTAGCTCTGTTGCGGCGTGATTGAAGGACAAACCAACAACCAAACATACCAATGCATTTTAACACTAAGTAAGTGTTTTGGTAGGAAGCACAATAAGATTCCATTTAAAAAGCTTCAAAATCAGATGTTATTTATAATAATATCCGACCAAATAATAGGTATTACGTTTTAGTAAAAAGTAGTCTTTTTATCCTGAAAATACAAAAATAGCAGTGGATTTTTGAAAACGTAACGCCACGCAGACAACGTTGTCGACAAAAGCTAGTAGCCAATAAACCGGCTTAACATATTAAATCTGCTTTTTAAGCGTCGAAATTTAGCATGGAATATTATAATAATGTTAGTATTCAGTAATCAGGAAGCGCCCCGTGCCAAGTGTCACGCCGCGCGCCGCAGTGTTGGCGCGCGGCGTGTCGCGACACCATCGCGTCACGCGCGCCGCCTCTATGTCACTACGCGTATCTCAGTCGATGGGTTTTGTCAACCGACTAAGAAGTAGAGTGTTATACGTATAACATAGATACAGTTTTTCCTCTCTCCTCCAAAGCGTAAAGTTTATTTTAGGAGTGGGTTCCGCGGTAATGCAACGGGAGGAAATGAATCGTCATTCTTTGGGTTTTAATTAATATTGAGGTTCTAAATGATAATATAATATTATAATTTTGTAAAACACATTTAACATTTAACAATAATAATATATTATTCTTACACTATAATATACTTTCATTTTACGACTTGGTTACTGAAAGAGTGTGAGTTTAAGAGAAGTGACAATCATTTAAAAGCATGACCATGTTAGTAGAATTTTAAGTTATTGCATAGCGTTTATCGCGGGCTTTGAACTAGGACAAACAGTTTGAGCGCGGCGACCGAATCAAGAAATTCCGTAACGAAAATAAACCTAACATCGTCGTTCAGTAAGCGTTCAACACTTTAGAGGTTCACAAGTAGCTCTGTTTGGCGCAGTAGACGAGCGGCCGCTTTATTTACCGTATGGTGTATGATGTCGCAGGTTCGAATCAAACTCGCGAAGTAGTGACAGTGTGCTTTTCTTGTTTGTTTGTTTTTTAATTATTTTTTTGCATAATTTTTATTATGCAAAAAAAATATTGCATTAATATTATAATTTCATAAGTGGATAAAAAATGCTATGCAATAGCTTTACCGCGGCAGTCCCCAAGTGCCACTTTTTTTTTTTTGTGAAAATCACAATAAAATTAAACTCGTAGTTCGCTAGCGGGATGCACTTAAGGCCATACAGTTAACTCAAATAGATGTAAATCCCGACGCCATGTAATGCTATTGACCCGCAATAAAGTGCATCGTACACTGCGATCGCGACGAGCCGTGCCAAATGTCACGCTGCGGGGCGCCGCTCCAGTGTACGACGCGTTACTGACATATAACATATTGGACCTACCACTACTGCTGTGGGATTATATAAAAATCAGCCAAGTGCGAGTCGGGCCTCGCTCTTTTAGGGTTCCGTACATAATATGACCAAATCACTTTTGTAGTCTAACTAGATAATTAGATTAAATATTTAGTTCTCAGATAGTAATAAAATTATTAGAATAATATGAAGAAAAATGCTCGTTTGTTTTGGCCACAATTACTTATAAACTGCATCATAAATTGGTGTTTTCAGTATTCGTTGTTTAAATACACTATAATATAGTACATAATATACAGAAATTTCAAATTCCTAAGTAGTTTAGTTTATGAGATAGACCCCGTGACAAAAGTGATCTAAAACCGAAAACTTTGACGGCCCCCCATTTCTTCAATTTTGTAGCTAAAAAATAATAAAAAATATATTTGAAGTTCTAGACCTAAAAAATAAAATTTTATTTCGACTCCTTTTCCATGTATCTCCGCCCCTTTATTTTTTAATTCAATTTAATTTTTATTATTTTTTGATATAGTGACAATAGAAACACACTCTGTGAAAATTTCAAGTGTCTACCTATTACGGTTTACGAGATATAGCCCGCTGACAGACGGGCGAACGGACAGACGGACAGCGGAGGCTTAGTAATAGGGTCCCGTTAGCACCCTTTTGGTACGGAGCCCTAAAACTATTGCACCAGCAGTGTGGTGATTGGTGATCGGAATCACCTACGCATATTATCCTTTGTTTAAATGATTTATGTGATATGTTAAATTTTTTAATTTAAACTTCTTTTTAACTACGATTACAAGATAACGTACTTCATATAGATTTCCCATCGCATTACAGTCCGTAGCGCAATATGCAGTTGAAAATATCGTTTCATATCAGATGTTCTTATTGCTGGCTTTGATTGCACTAGTCGGCCCCGCGGCGTCGCCTGTTTTGTTGCTTCCAGATAGCAGATAGTTGCCGCTGCCGGCTGCATGCTTGTATGGCGATATTAAACTTTCATTTGTGGAGTTGTTCACTGTTTGCGGGCGACGGCGGGAGCGTATCATACCCGAGTCTGCATATTGTATCACTGTTTTAGGGTTCCGTAGTAAACAAGGAACCCTTATAGTTTCGCCATGTCCGTCCGTCTGTCCGTCCGTCCGCGGTTTAGCTCAGAGACTATTGGTACTAGAAATCTGTAATTTGAAAAGGGTATAAATATCAATCACGCCGACAAAGTATGGTGAAATAAAATTGTGAAATATATATTTTTTTAGGGTACCTCCCCTACATGTAAAGTGGGGATGATGGGGGTGTCGTTGAATAGGTCTTTCAAAAATATTGTGGGTGTGGGAACATCATTTTTTAATTCAGGGATCCGTTTGTGAAATATGATATTTTAAAGAGCTAAATTTTATTAGAGTCAAGTGTCCCCCCCCCCCTCTGCCAGCTAAATGGTTGTCTATAGGATAGAAGAAAAAATTTACAGCAGTAGTATATATAATGAATTTTAAAGGAAAACTATCACGGCTAAGTAGGGTTCATTAGTTAAGGAGTTATATCTGTTTTTTCTAAGTTAGGTATTACACGTAGTGTAAGTTGCATATTTTGTAGAATATTATAGTATTTAAACCATGGAACTCAAAATGTATTCAATATTCATAAATAAAACAAAAGCACTATCCTAGGTCAGCAATAATATTTTCATCATACCTATTCGAAAAACGAATATTGGCTTCAGAGGATAGCGGGAGCAAAATTTAATTTTAACCCCATGGGACTTTTCATTTCTCTCTTCTGATTAAACCGCGTTAGTGCTTTAGCATACTTAAGCACTAACGCGGACCAATCAGAAGAGAGAATTCAAAAATGTGTCAAAATTCAAAAATGTTTGAGCTGTTGTCTTCGATAAGTCACGTGATCAAATTTGTCGATTAGATATATACGCCCATCTTTGAGTATATATAAATACATATTAATGTTTAATTATTTCATAAAAATTTATTTGTGTTTTATTGAAACTTTCAATATACGTATTGGTAATGTCTATCCTCTATACATAGTAGGTTGATACTCCTAGCTTTTTCTCATAGGTAATGATGAAAAAATAATAGTTCCATGTGAAAAATAGTGTGTGTCATTCGGGGCCAAAATTTTTGTTCTCGGGCGGCGTATATTGAATTCCTCGCTACGCTCAGGATTCTACTTTAGAATCCCTCGCTGCGCTCGGGAGTCTACTATGGAATCCTTCACTTCGCTCTGAATTCAAAATAACGCCCTCGGGGAACAAAAAATTCCTTTGGCCCCATATAACACAAATAACTATTGAGACTTTCAACCCTACACTGCGCGTGGCCCGACACGCACTTGGCCAGTTTTTCTTGTTTAAACAGAACCGATGATTGCGCGGTTAATAGCTTTCCCCGCGACTTCGTCTGCGCGGGAATCCTCTGTTTTTCGAAATAAAAGGTAGCCCGTAAGTTAGTCTCTCTCTCTCTCCAAGTTCTCAACTTTACCCATGGAAAAAATATTGCCAGTCATAGGGACTGCCGATAGAAGTGAAAACTAGATTTGCTAATAATTAAAAACAAATATAAAATTAAAAAATAAATATAACTAGTGGTTCGCCCCGAACTGAGACCTCGCGGTAACGGTATCCCATGATTATTCATTCAATCGACACATGACGACCAAAACTGACATTACTATTATGCCCGTTTTCACCAAACATACCTCAATCATCCCCTATGTAGGAGTCTCTTTACGTAGGTAGCTCCAAAACACAATGCTAAGTCCTAACATCCGTCCCAATGTCCTTTTAGGTGTCCCGTACAGGATCGTGATAAAGAAGTTGACAGTAATCATCACCTAACTTATCATAGGTAGCCCGTAAAGGTTAGGGAACGTCAGTGAAAACATTGAATTATTATGTAGGTACTAACGAGTGAAAACGGGTTACGGGCATCTGTACAAATCGTCATCTATCGACGCGAATAGAAAATTTACAAAATGCAGCAATTAATAGTTTATTGAAGTTTGATATTTAACTAAAGAATAATTTTAATTGAATAATATGTTATTATATTATGTACCTAAATAATAATGCTCGACGCAAAACTGTTTATGGGATAGATCGTAGTCGTAACTCATAGTTCCATGGAATAGTTAATGACTGCGCCATCTATTAGCATTATTGTGAAGCTATGTGAAAATTACTGATGCTCATTAAAAATTAAATAATCTCGTTTCTTTATAATATTCATATAATTTTAGTATTTGTTGTTCAAGTACAGGATACAAGTGAAGTAAAAAAATAAGTACAGCTTGAAAATATATAGCCAATTTTCCCAGAGAGCGTCTTCAAGCGAGCGTATTAAATCGCCACTTTGAAAGCCCCCCATTTCGTCAATTTTAGGAAAAAAATTAAAAAATAAATACGTTTGTACTCTGTTCCAAATTGTCTTTAAAATGATACACAGAAACTCTATGAATCGCAAAAAAAAAATTTTACTTCGCATTCGCTTCTATGAGAGCCCCCCTGAAATAAAGATTTTTATAACTTTTTAAGCCATTTTCGGCTGGAGGCCATCGGTTTACATATTATATCTAAATTTGAAGTAATTACGTTCAGTAATTCAAAAGTTATAAGGCTCTGACAGACGGACGGACGGACGGACGGACAAGTGCAAATCGCTCTAGTAAACTCAGAGACCTCGCTTCGCTCGGTCAAAAATAATTTTAAAAAAGCGCACCGTCACGTTTCGTGAGTGAGATTCGAACCTGCGACATCATACATTAAACGGTAAGGAAGGCGGCTGCTGGCCGACCGCGCTGTACAAGGCCGAAAAGTCTGGGGTCTGTGGTCAGCTGTCAAGCTGTCAAGTCGTGAAATCAGCTGTTCTGTAAATAATTTTAATTTTTATGTTTAATTTTAAATAAATTTTGCCTAAACTAAGTGTAAACAGTTATATTTTGTATCTAACCTTACCTATTAATTGTTGTGTTTCATCACCCGTCGACCATCGAAACATTTATCATAAAACTCATACATTGGAGGCGGTGCCGTGACAACGTGATTCAAAAGTCAACGACTTAAACCGGGGAAGTATTGTTATTTTCTTAATCCATAAGACCATAAGGCAAGTTTACTAGTTATCATAAGTTTTTTTTTATTACATAGGAGCTCAGTAAATCTCGAACTAAGTAGTTGGGTACCCATTTGTATCATTACTGAACTGTACTGACAACATCAGCTGATTACAGTGTAACAAGAACAAGAAATTATTTGCACTAATCCCGTGCCAAAACCTTCATTGGAGTGTAATACAGTGCCTAATTATTCTATTCTGTTCTCTTCTGAAGTGTTTCCACGTTATTTGAGTCTGAACTTCCCTTTTTCTCAAAACACTGCATACTCAAGTCTTTTCTCTTTACATAACTTCTGTTTCTTTTTTACTAACATTTACTTTTTGGTGTTTCAGAGCTGTATTGCACAATGGCATCTACAATGAAAACTAGACGGGCAGCTGCTATGGATGAGCAGCTGAAGCTTAAGAATGCCTTATATGAACTTAAAACTGCGAAAGAACTAAATGAACAATTATTGAAAGAGAGAGAAGACAGTGAAGTTGAGCTCACTGAAATAATTTCTAAGAACAGCCAGTTGAAAGCTGACCTGGCTGTCCTGAGTAGCGCTCACACTGTGGTATTGGAGGAACGTGACCTACTTCAGGAGGCGGTCAACTCATTCAACTCATGCGTACAGACATATGACGATGCTCTCTCTAAAATTTCTAGGTTGGAGGAGGAACTGAGTGGGGCACAAAATAAAATTGATGACCTTCAGTCTCAATTACAGAGTTATGAAACTCAAACAACAAATAAATTGTATAATCAATTGCTCACTTCGTCCTCTTCGGTGCCAATTATGACCATTGATCTGACTTGTGACAGTCCCAGTGTTAAGAAACCATTGTCAGGGCAAATTGTAAAGCAAAAATATATTAGAATTAGTAAATTAATTAATAAAACCAAAAAATTAATTAAAAAACAAAAAGCCCAAACAAAAAATGTATCTTTAAGAAAGGAAAGACTTGATTTATTACATAAACTGGATACATATTGTTCTGATTGGGCTGATATTAGAGTAAAATATGAATTGAACATTAAAAGACTAAATGAGGAGATTATAATTTTAAAAGACTCCCTAATGAATGCTACTATGCAATATGAGCTGTCACAAAAACAGATCGATGACCAGATACTTGCAGCCGATGAGCTGTTAGCCTTAGGCACCTATAATTTGGCTAGTTTTGAGTCACTAACTAGTAAGTATCAATGCACCGATAAGGTGCCTATGGCTACCAAAGATAGGGACAGTATACTGCTCCCTGACAATTTGGGCACTTGTCCGGAGCAGTGTACTACAAATGCTGCTGAAGTTTCTGCATTCTTGAGCAGGGATCTCTCATCTGGCCCTAGAAAACAAACTATTATTGTTTCAGACAGGTTGGGCAGAGATTTTGGCTCATGCATTAGTAATTACTTGCAACATTCAGTGATAAATAGATGTTCACCGGGGGCTAGTCTGGAGTATTTAATCAATAGTTTAAATGAAGATAATTTGAACTCCAGTACTAATGTTATTATTTTGTTTGGCGACAGCTTAAAGGTAAAAAAACACCAACTATTGAAAAATATTGATAAATTATTGCACCTACATAAGAAAACTAAATGTAAATTTTATATGTGTGCTTTACCTTACTCTAAGTCACTGAATGTAAAGCAAAACCAGCATATACATGACCTAAATATACTTTTGTATAACCTGACATACCATCATAGCGATGCTATTTTTTATTTTGATACGAATAAATTCATTTCTAATTTTAAATTGAACGGTGAGAGTATGTATCTCCCTAGGAGATGTAAGCTCCTAATAGCTTCACTTTTAGCGCATAATATTAACGATTCAGTTACAAGTGTTTTAACTAAGTCTATTGACTATTATACAAACTGTGATTCAGTCACACATCCTGTAAAAAAGTCTTTTGACTCCTATACAAACAGTACCTTATGTACTAATAATATTTCTATTATTGACTCAAGTAATAGTGAGCCTATTGCTTGTTTAAACTAGATAGTAAGACAACAGAGAGGCTCTGTGAATTGAACATTGTACATCAAAATATACAGAGCCTCACTGGCAAAGAATTGGAAATAGAATTATTTTTAGAAAAATGTAATACACATGTTTTATGTTTTACTGAGCACTGGCTTGTTAATCAACAGTTGCCAGTGTTAATAAAAAACTTTAAATTGTCAAGTGCGTTCACTAGAAGGGCTGCAATCCATGGCGGATCCTAATTATGGTTCATGAAAGTATAACTAGTAAGGAACGTAAAGACATAGCTGGTCTCTCTGTTGAACGCACAATTGAACTTTCTTGTGTGGAGCTGGAGCGTTTTATTATAGTCTGTGTATACCGGCCCCCCTCAGGTGATTATAAACAATTTGAAGATATAATGGAGGACGTTTTGAAGCGATTGTGTGTGTCCACAAAAAAGATTATAGTCTGCGGTGATTTCAATGTAAATATTCTATTGGAGAACTCGATCACTGTCAGTTATCTAAACTTATTTAAATGTTTTAATTTAATTAACTCCTTTTGTGTGCCAACTCGAATCACAGAAATTTCGGCCACTTGTTTGGATAATATTTTTTGCAGCGGTGATATCGTCCTGGATAAAGCAATAATTACCAATTTGAGGTCGGATCACTGTGGGCAACGAATAACAATTTCAAACAAAGTAAACAAAGACAAAAGAATTGTTAAGTGTAGACCCATAACGGAAAATAAGTTGGCGAGATTTAAAAGTCAAATTTCAGCCCAAACTTCCAACTCTAGCTTATAAAAAAGGTAACCCAGACAATCTTTACACTAGTCTCTTCAAGACAATAGACACTGAATTTAAAAAAACATTTAATCTTAAACAAATAGATGTCAATGGTAAATTAAAGTTCAGTGAGTGGGCTACTGTAGGTATTTACAAAAGTAGAGATAGACTTTATGAGCTGTATGAAGAGAAGCAATTTAATCGGTCCCCCATCTTTCTTGAAAGCGTGAAATCGTATTCTAAATTGTTTAAAAAAGTATGTATTCATGCAAAAGCGCTACATATCAAAGAGAGAATCGTGAAATCTGACAATAAAATAAAAACCACGTGGAACATAGTCAACGAAGACACTGGTAAAACTAAACCACGTGATGTTAACTTTGAAATTATTGTAAATAATGATAAAATAACTTCTGACATGGAAGTTGCAAATACTTTCGTAGAATTTTTTCAGAACATTCCTGTTCTGCTAACAGATTCTCTAAACTCCTCACCTACTGCAGCTCAGAGTTTATTAAGGGGCAACGTCAAAGAATGCAATGTTTTCTTCGAGTTCAAATTTATTACTGCATCTGAAGTTATCAAAAATTTTAAGTTGTTGAAAATGAAAAAAAACGGGAGATCTGTGGGGTATTTCCGTGAAAGTTATATCTAATATAATTAATGACATTGCTCCTTACTTAGCCGTAATTTATAACGAGTGTGTTGCCCTAGGTACCTTCCCAAATTTAATGAAACATGGTAAACTTATTCCTTTATTCAAATCAGGCAGTAAAACCGACCTTAATAATTACAGACCTGTTTCAATCTTGCCGACTCTAAGCAAAATTTTTGAAAAAATTATTCTTAATCAACTAGTAAATCATTTTAATGTAAATAATTTGCTACATCCTGAAGAGTACGGCTTCACGAAGGGTCGAAGCACCACTGACGCAGGTGCTAAGCTACTTGAACATATTTACGATGCCTGGAAGCGTTCACAGAATGCCATTGGGGTATTTTGTGACTTATCTAAGGCCTTTGATTGCGTTGATCACCAAACTCTTTTACTTAAACTTAGACATTATGGCATCAGAGACGTTGCACTTGATCTCATTGCCTCTTACCTTAATGATCGAACTCAAAGTGTATGCGTAGGTGACGTGAAATCGCGGGGTTCATCTGCTCTGTTGGGTGTCCCACAGGGCTCTATCTTGGGTCCTTTTCTATTTTTGGTATATATTAATGACCTACCATATCATGTACGCGATGCTTGCAATATTGTATTGTTTGCAGATGATACATCTCTAATATTTAAAACAGATAGAAACAAAGTAAATTTTGACGATGTAAACAGTACGTTATCTCAAATATCGCGTTGGTTTACTGTTAATAATTTGCTCCTGAACGCTAAAAAAACTAAGTGTTTAGAATTTATTGTACCTAATGTAAAGAAAATTGATAAATCAATAAAATTAAACGGAGATAACCTTAAAATTGAGAACTCCACTGTTTTTCTGGGGGTGACCTTGGATAGTAAGCTTCAGTGGGACGCTCACATTGAGACATTAGCGGGTAAACTCAGCTCAGCTGCCTATGCTGTCAGAAAAATCAGACAGTTTACCGATGTGGAAACGCGACGGCTAGGCTTCTCTACTTCGCCTACTTCCATAGTGTAATGTCCTATGGAATCTTATTGTGGGGCGGAGCAGCTAATATTGAAACTATTTTTATATTGCAGAAAAGAGCCGTTCGATCTATCTATAAAATCGGTTCGCGCGTATCTCTTCGTGAAAAGTTTAAAGAGATTGGGATACTTACAGTAGCTTCACAGTACATTTATAATAATATAGTCTTTGTGAGACAAAATATTCATCTGTATAAACAAAGGGGCGATGCACACAATCGTCTTATTAGAAATCGTCATAAACTAGAAATACCATCATGTCGCCTGCGTAAAGTGCAAAAATCCTTTGTGGGGTTGAGCGTACGCTTATATAATCTGATTCCGAAGGAATTGCTAGATTTGCCACTGCACAAATTTAAAGAATGCGTAAAAACTCACTTACTGAGTCGCGGTTATTACAAAGTTAATGACTTTCTTAATGATAAAGTTGCATGGGATCTTGAAAAGAGTATTTGAATAGTAATAGTACTGTATTAGATTAGATAAATTCGATGTCTTGACATGGGTAGTCGAGTATGTCACACTCTCTTTAACGTTTCTGTAGGTGGTGTCGTGTGGTGCGGGTTGTTACGTTCCCTCAAATATGGTTGAGCGAAGCAATGGCTGGATCATGCGTCATGCTCGTGAACGGGTGCCACCGTCGGAAGCGGGGCTGCTGGTCTGCCAGTCTTGACATGTATTGAATATTGTACTTATGTATTTTTGGAGTTGTTCTATAAATATTATATCATCGTATTGTTGGAAATATTCTATTCTAACAAGTTGCATGGGGTAAATCGGCATGGCATCCAGCTGCCCACAAGATATTATAAAAAGTTATTAAAATGTAAATACATATTACCTACAAAAAACATTGTAAAATGTGTAATTTTGAAAAGAGCAACTGCTGAGTTTCTTGCCGGTTCTTCTCAGCAGAATCAGCTTTCCAGACAGACAGAAATGTCAAAAGAGAGATATATAAACACATACAATAATTTTATGAAGTGGCGAGCAGAGAAGAATATAAAATCGTGTTCCGAAAGTGTATTTCTTACATATTTTAATGGACTGTGTAGTAAACTACAGCCTTCTACGCTATGGAGCCGATATTCAATGCTCAAAAGTACTCTTAGTGTAAAACACAATGTAAATTTGAAAGAATTCCATAAATTAACATCATTTTTGAAAAGACAGTCTCAGGAATAAATAGTTTAGATAAACAACTAGTTTTATTTTCCTCATATTCGAAATGAAAAGTAGAGTGTTTAACTCGGGTAAAAGAATCAATTCCTACTCGGACTATAGCCGGAATATAGTTTAAATACCTCGGGAATTGATTCTTTCGACCCTCGGTTAACAATCTACTATTCATCGAGAACTCCCCAGCTTAGCTTGCATTTCTAATATTTTTCATGTTCTTTCCAATTAGGTATTCCCAATTATGGCCTGAACGAAAAATTCGGTTTGATAATTATACTAGACTAGTCAAAAATATGTGTTCACCTAAGGACGCGAGCTTCTACTTTTTATCAACCGATAGACGGGGTTATTGTCCTCTGCTAGACAAAGGTCTCTAGCACGATCTTCTATAGGACTCGGTCTTGCGCCGCCTGTATCCAATGGATCCTTGCGACGTTGACTTAGAACGGCTAATAATCTTCTACTTCTACATCATCGACCGACAATCGCTCAGCTAATGAGGACGACAAAGTACGCGTACTCGTTTAAAATACAAAATTATTTATTCCACGTAGGCTAACCTGTGGCTCTTATGGCACGTCATGACTCTATCACCAGTTCGGAATGCGGGTTCTGCTGAGAAGAGCCGGCAAGAAACTCAGCAGTTGCTCATTTCAAAATAAT
Source organism: Oeneis ivallda (assembly GCA_029955525.1). Lineage (NCBI taxonomy): Eukaryota > Metazoa > Arthropoda > Insecta > Lepidoptera > Nymphalidae > Oeneis > Oeneis ivallda. Next base: position 217,685 of record JARPMR010000027.1, on the reverse strand, counting down.
CATTTTACAATATTATTTTGTACTTATTACGTAATTGTAATAAGTTTTTGACGTGATGACGTCTTATAAATCGATGAACACCGGCTGCACGCACGAAAAAGTGTCACGTTCCGCCTGAGCCTGAGCGTGCAAGCGAGAGCGCGGAACATGTGATAGAGAGCCACGATCCGCCAGTCATCGTCAATGTTTCTTTATGACGTTATCACGTAAAACTATCGTCCGTAAACAGACTTTACAACCAATTTTTAGGGTTCCGTACCCAAAGGGTACCAACGGGACCCTATTACTAAGCCTACGCTGTCCGTCCGTCCGTCCGTCCGTCCGTCCGTCCGTCCGTCTGTCAGCGGGCTGTATCTCGTAAACCGTAATAGATAGACAGACGAAATTTTCACATATTATGTATTTCTATTGCCGCTATAACAACAAATAATAAAAATTAAATTAAATTAAAAAAAAATAATTAAAATATTTCCATGGGTACATGGAAATATTTTTATTTAATTTTTTTTAACGGAACCCTAATAGAGCGAGGCCCGACTCGCACTTGGCCGATTTTTTTATCATACTATCACAATTGGAACAGGATTTAAATTGTAGTACTACTCAGCTTATGTTCGCGTCGCTTGCCCACGTTTTCGCGCTGGGCGTGTGCTACGGGCCTCAGTCGTCGGCTAATGTATTCCCGGAGCGAAGGCAGTAATATTGATGGAGACGGATCGCAGTTGGTGCAATTTTCCGCTGTAATCGCTTTCAGCCGAATGTGTATTGGCGGCCGGAGCCGGGCGCGGAGAGCTCACGTCACCGCCTTCAGAGGCCGCAGCGGTTACATGGCGACGACAACACGCGGAAGGCGACGCTGTTTCCTGGTGGTAAGTGAAGACGCAGCATTGACGCATTGAGCGCGCTTGCCTAGAAGATACCTATTCACTCTTGATTTAAAGGTACCCAAGTTACAGTCAGTTGGAAAAACGGAAGCCGTAAGGGCATTCCAAATTTAACGGTGCGTATTAGGAACGAGGAAGCAAAGCGCTTAGTGCGGGATCGTGGGATTTCGACCACGTAGCGGTGCAGATTCGAGCGATGCCTTGCGGTTCGATGGTAGAAGGATGATGGAGGAACTAGTTCGAATAGTTCTTGAGCACACTCTCCGAAATATATCCTGTAGAATACCGACAGACAGGCAACCTTGCGCCGATGTTTCAGACTTTGAAGTTTGGAGTTAATTAGCGATTCAATTTAACATAATATTCATCTTCTTCTTCTTGCCATGCCTCACCACCACTTAAGGTTGGCCGTCAGCTCATTATAGAGTTCCCTGTCTTTCGCCAAACGAAAAATCTGCGCACCGTTGGCTTTACCAGTCCATTCACGGATATTCCTAGGCCACGACTTTCTTCCTCTACCAACACTCCTCTTGCCCTCAGTTTTGACCATCATTATTGTCTTTAGGAGACGGTACCGGTCATGACTGAGAACATGCCCCAAATGACTGACCTTTTTGCGTTTGATGGTCAAAATTAGGTCCCTACTTTTAACGACCCAACTTATTCGCAACATTCTTCGGTAGCACCACATTTCAAAAGCCTCGAGTTTTTTGTGAGTACTGTCTTTAACTATCCAAGTCTTCTTGCCCAAAAACTATTGGCTCGATGTAACAGGAGAGCATTCTCTTAGTTAATGTTCATGGTAGTGCAGTGGTAGCCTAGTGTAGAGCAGTGATAGAGATAGAGCGGTCTCCTATTCAGCAGGTCGCGGGTTTGATCCCGGGCACGAACCACTGAAGTTTTAAGGTTTTTTCGGCGTTTTGCGAGCGTATCCTACTGACTGCGCCATGTCAATATGTTACAATCAAACCTTAAGGTTAAGCATGTCTCATTTAATGCATGAAATTCGACATTATCATTATCTATATGAATCATCACATAACCAGCTATAACACTTCAATGCCGGATTGATGGTGCATTGACGGAATCTGGCAACTCAACGGAATGTAAACTAGATTTTCCCGCGGCCCTCAATCGTTGGTATAATTATTTTTATTATTAATGTGCAGTCGTTTGGCTCCGCACACCCCGCCCGCGCCCCGCACCGCGCGCCCTCTCGCGGCTTAAGATGCCATTTTTATTGCGAATTTCCTTCAATCACAATTACCCAATCCCGGGAATAAATTCCCCATAAAATATCGCGCGTTTGAACCGTTTAGGTCAAAAGCTTTCTGAACAAGAATCGTGTACTTATCTAATATATTGAAAAACTTTTTCTTTCTTTTTAATCTATCAAAACGAAATAATATAAACAATTATCTCCATGAAAAACTCTCAGATTTTTACAAATATTTCGTTAATATTGTTAATTGTCGATTAAATCGGCAAAAATTCAGCTACCTACTGAGAGCTTCCCTCAAAGAATAGAATAGAACAGAATAGAAATATATTTTATTCAAATAAACTTTTTACAAGTGCTTTTGAATCGTCTGGCTCTACCACTGGTTCGGAATGCGCTACTTGCCGAGAAGAACCAGCAAGAAACTCGGCGGTTGCTCTTTTCAAAACAAATTTACAATACAGTAAATACTATGCTATATATGCAGTGTTTCCACAATGAGGGAAGTTCTTATATCTTAAGATGGGCAGACATAAAGTAGCCCCATTCCCGCCGGTGGCACCCATTCACGAGCATGACGCATGACCCAGTCATTGCTTCGCTCAACCATATTTGAGGGAACGTAACAACCCGCACCACACGACACCACCACAGAAATGTTTAAAGAGTGCGTGACATACTTATGCTACCCATGTTAAGGCATCGGATTGAAATGGCATTGAAATACCTACCGAAATACTAAGAGTAAAGTACAAACGTCTTGAGACACATCAATCAACGCCCTGCCGTTCGTGAAGGACTATTGTTATTTGTTACGTTTTGCTATTTTCAATATTAGTGATTTGTTTTTGGGGACGTGGTTTGGCAGCAGCCGAGCGCGCCGGGTGATGGACGCAATGCTGTCTACAGCAACCGACACTTCATACGTTAACTCTACAGACATTATTACCCACCAAAAATATTTTCATGTAAAATGTTGCCACAACGCGCGAGAGCAATGGTTCGCACTGTCAAAAAGATATCAGATCTCATGTAGAGACAAGCTTCTAACTCTACACGCTCTAAATCTACAAGCCCTAACTTCACAAACTCTACATTTTTATTTGAATAAAAACATTTCTATTCTATTCTATTCTATTCTACACGTTAGTCAAAATACGTGGCTTGCCCTTTTCGTTACTATAAGAACTATTGTATAACAGAAAAGTAATGAACAGTGAATAAATTTTTCACCTTACGCCCAGGTGAATATAGCGAAAAAAAAGCCACGTATTTAGCTAAACCACATATTCCGCTCTGTTCTTCCGGGATAAAACGAGTATGTCACTTTCCATTTCCTCAACTATACCCATGCAAAATAACACGTCAATTCGTTTCTCCATTGCTATGTGATTGAAGGACTAACCAACAAACAAAAGCACTTTCACTTCCTTACTGCGTCAGAGCTGTGGTTAAGGCTCTATTGATTGGACTATAACTAGAGCAATCATCAGTCCCAGCAGTCAACAGCAATAACAACCAGCAGTCAACAACAACAATCAGCAGTCAACAACAACAATCAGCAGTCAAAAACAACAATCAGCAGTCAACAACAACAATCAGCAGTCAACAACAACAATCAGCAGTCAACAACTACAACCAGCAGTCAACAACAACAATCAGCAGTCAAAAACAACAATCAGCAGTCAACAACAACAATCAGCAGTCAACAACAACAATCAGCAGTCAACAACAACAATCAGCAGTCAACAACTACAACCAGCAGTCAACAACAACAATCAGCAGTCAAAAACAACAATCAGCAGTCAACAACAACAATCAGCAGTCAACAACAACAATCAGCAGTCAAAAACAACAATCAGCAGTCAACAACAACAACAATCAGCAGTCAACAACAACAATCAGCAGTCAACAACAACAATCTGCAGTCAACAACAACAATCAGCAGTCAACAACAACAATCAGCAGTCAACAACAACAACCAGCAGTCAACAACAACAATCAGCAGTCAACAACAACAACCAGCAGTCAACAACAACAATCAGCAGTCAACAACAACAATCAGCAGTCAACAACAACAATCAGCAGTCAACAACAACAACCAGCAGTCAACAACAACAATCAGCAGTCAACAACTACAACCAGCAGTCAACAACAACAACAACCAGCAGTCAACAACAACAATCAGCAGTCAACAACAACAATCAGCAGTCAACAACAACAATCAGCAGTCAACAACAACAACCAGCAGTCAACAACTACAACCAGCAGTCAACAACAACAACAACCAGCAGTCAACAACAACAACCAGCAGTCAACAACGACAAACAGTGGCGCGTTTGGAATTGATTCTCACACACGAGTGTTGCAACAAGTCGACTGAACCCACGCCTTCCGTGAGCGGCGTGTTGTGTTTTGTGAGATCATTATTTCCTATGTCATGTCAAGTCGTCTCTACACGGGACCAGTAGATGTGCGGACCGTGTATAGCCTCCAGCCGACATACCAGCCTCAGATTTCTAAAGGCTCCGTCAGTCAATGTTACATATCGAGCCCTAGAAAGGAACAATCGACCAGCGCAGGCTTCGTTGTGAGTCGTCTCTGTCATTGGTACCGAGTGATACTTAGGTGGGACGGAACTCTTGCACTACGGCCCGATTTTTTGACGTGATAACGTCTTATAAATCGATGAACACCGGCTGCACGCACGAAAAAGTGTCACGTTGCGCCTAAGTCTGCGCGTGCAAGCGGAGCGCGGAACAAGCGACAGAGAGGCACGATCGGCCCAAGCGTTAGCTAGAGCGCCCGCCAGCGTCGCCAGTCATCGCGTGCGCGCTGTGGTTAGCGGATGTGTCGCGAGCTAGTTCTAGCAGTACGCTTCATCAATGTTTTTTTATGACGTTATCACGTAAAACTATCGTCCGTAAACGGACTATACAGACAACCAATTTCTCTAACAATTATTCTAACTAAATTAATTCTTTAAATAATAAAGAGACTGCCCTCTGTAACACAGGTTTCCCTTTGGGGGCTATCATAATGTGTGTAAATGCTTATGTGGAAATAAATCGTCAAATAACAATTATTAATTAAATGGTTTTCGACAAAAATCATTTAAATGCTTCGTTTTATTACGGAGCTAACGCAATAAGTTCTCATTTTTCTCACCGCTGGGAACTGCACTTATGAGGGTAGTCGTAATATGGGCCTTTGAAATGAGACCGTTACTGATGTCACTCGATGTACTACCAGTCTGCTTCCTACGCCTGCATCGGGCGCACGCATGCCGCGCTGACGTATGGCGCAGTACACTCAGGGTGCGATTCATGATAGGGCTGGAGAGAGCACCTTCCTCTGACGCCAGCCTAAAATAGCAGCTTTTCATGGTTGCCTAATATTGTATTGGATAGAATCCGGCGTTATTTTGCGGAATTATATGATATTTAAAGAAAAATTAATATTTCTTTGCTATAATCGGCCAAAAAGAATATATCTTTTAAATCAGGAGATGTTGACTCCACAATGCACAATAATTGCAAATGCTCCTCTAAGACTCTGCATATATTATTACGGCATAATATATTGAATTAGGCAATCCGTAGAACGAGCGCGTGCCAACGGGCTGTGACGTAGTAGAGTGTGGAGGGTTGTCTTAACGTAATGAAGGCGACACGCCGCCGCGTCTAGCGCATCAGGGATGATTCACGGCCGGCGGGGAGAGCCGCGGCCGTGAAGTAGTGGTGAACTGACGCATTATCTTAATTAACTTCTGTTTGATCTCGCTACACATTCCTTGGTACGTAGTGTAAGAGCGGTGATAGTCTAGTCGATGAATACTGTGCCACCGGCGGGAATGGGGCTACTTTATGTCTGCCCATCTTAAGATAGAAGTTAGTCGGTATGCATTTTTGGAACTTTCCTCATTGTGGAAACACTGCATAAATAGCATAGTATTTACTGCATTGTTAATTTATTTTGAAAAGAGCAACCGCCGAGTTTCTTGCTGGTTGTTCTCGGCAGGAAAGGCATTCCGAACCAGTGGTAGATTCATCGACTATTCAAAAGTTTATTTGAATAAAAATATTTCTATTCTATTCTATTAATACTTCAGCCTTCGGGGGTCCGGGGTTCAATCACGCTCTCGGACTTTTTGAAGAGTGGTGAACGTTTGAAGTAATTAAATAGAGAGAGAGACAGAGAGTTCTCGGTCATGTTCTCAAAGGTGTGTGCAGTCTGACGACCCCCCTGGCTCAGTGGTGAGCGCTGTTGCCTTATAACTGGGAGGGCTCGGTTTCGATTCCCAACGGGTTCAATTTGGGAATTTATAATTTCTGAATTGTGTCCGGTCTGGTCTGGTGGGAGGCTTTGGCCGTGGCTAGTTACCACCCTACCGTCAAAGACGTGCCGCCAAGCGATTTAGCGTTCCGACACGATGGCGTGTAGAAACCAATTAGGGGTATGGGTTGAATGTTCACTGCCATACCCCTTCCAAGTTAGCCCGCTACCATCTTAGACTGTATTGACACTTACCATTAGGTGAGATCACATTCAAGCATAGGCTACATTTTATTCCGAAAAATTGAAGTTCCCGCGGGAATTAAAAGCATCAATCCACGCGGACGAAGTCGCGGGCATCATCTAGTAATTTATAGTTGTTGGCTAGTTGGCTACACTTTTCACGGTTAGCTAATACACAGCCTACTGTCACATTGTCATTGAATAGAATAGAATAGAAATGTTTTTTATTCAAATAAACACTTTACAAGTGCTTTTGAATCGTCGATGAGTCTACCACTGGTTCGGAATGCACTTCCTGCCGAGAAGAACCAGCAAGAACCTCGGTGGTTGCTCTTCTCAAAACAGGTTTACAATATAGTGTTTCCACAATGAGGGGAAGTTCCACAAAAGTATACCTACCTAATTATAATTCAACACATGTTAAGACGGGCAGACAGAAAGTAGCCCCATTCCCGCCAGTGTTTGTATGTATTGATCTCTAAATTTTTGTGATGGCAAGATAGAAAATAGCCCTTGACTGGGTTCTCTTCTTATGGTAAGTGACGCTGCAGTCTAAAATGGTAGCTGGCTAGCTTGGAAGGGGTATATAGTATATACCTACCATCCTAATCTGTTTTTACAGGCCGTCGTACCGGAACGCTAAATCACGTGGCGGCACGACTTTCTTGGTAGAGTGGTAACTAGCCACAACCAAAGCCTACTACATCGTCATTTATCCTCCAGGTCTCCTGTCAGAATAAGAAGTTTTAGGGCCTGTATTACCACCTTCTGATAAGTGTCGGATAGCCTAACCGTAAATTATGTCACTTTCTTACTTTATGTCAAGTGACAAAGACAAAATATGCGAATAAGCTATCCGATACTTATCAAATGGTGGTGATAATGGCCCTTAGTCTTTTAAGCCATCGTCCATACCTCGCGCCATATTTGTCTTCGCTTAAAAGAGTATTAGCCAAGCTGAACTTAACTTATATTCTCCTCTCCCCTCCAAATAAGCGGAAAGCTTGTGCCAGGAGTGGGTACGACAATAGTGCAACGGGTGGGATCGAACTTGCGACCTTTGAGTTTTCAGTTCGCTTTAGCTTGCTGGGCTGTTGAGGTAGGTAATCTTCTTCTTCCTTATCAACCACAAACACACAACAACGGTTTCTCACACGGACTTACACAGGCCACGGTCTTGCGCCGCCTGAATCCATTGGCTCCCTGCGACTCGCTTGCTGTTGTCGGTCCACCTAGTGGGGGGTCTGCCAACACTGCGCTTCTCGGTGCAGGGTCGCCACTCCAACACTTTAAGACCCCAACGAACTATGTGTCCCACCCATTTCCACTTCAGTTTTGCGACTCGCTGAGCTATATCGGTGACTTTGGTGTTGATACGGATTTGATTCCTCATTTCTGATTTGATCTCGCAGGGATACTCCGAGCATAGCTCTCTCCATCGACGCTGAGTGACCCTGAGCTTATATTATAATATAAGTGTTGAGGCAATGTACAAATATTATATGTATCTAGATGTACAGATAAATAATATTATATTACAATACAGCAGTACAGTTTGCCCACAGTTGCAAATTACCAGCCAACCTGTGCGCACTACACAGCTCTCAGTGCTACCCACGCTAGGGTTTATAGTTCACTAGCTTCTGCCTGCGACTTCGTCCGCGTGGAATAGTTTATTGGTCTTAGCGTGATTCCTCGATAAATGGGCTATCTAACACTGAAAGAATTTTTCAAATCGGACCAGCAGTTCCTGAGATTAGCGCGTTCAAGCAAACAAACAAACTCTTCAGCTTTATATACTAGTATAGATAAGTTGTAGGCGCAAGATGGCGGCCAGTCTGCGGGAGAGACACTACGTCACGACCGCGACCCTCCGCCCTCCGCTCTCCGCGCAAAGTGAATCACGTCATTTTATGCACTGCTGGATCGCTTTATAGAAAAACATTATCTATCCCACTTGTCCCAGCTGTTAGGACGTACCCACGCCGACCTTTTTTGGATTTATTGAGTCGCTTCTATATAAATGGATTCTACGGAACGTTTGAAAAATATCGAAAACGTGAATTGTCGGAGCCACGCGACGCTGTTTAAAATATAGTATGAATACTAAGATGCTCGTATGTCATTTTTTTGTTACCATAAGCACAGAATAGTATCTACTATAGTCGTATCTCACTAATTTTTATACATTTGCGATCGGTCTCATAATAAATCCAACACCCGGAGCATCAACGAATTGACACCACATTCATCCAAATCGGTTCAGTAATTTAGATGTTTCGGTAAAGCATACGTAAATACACACATGAAACATGAAGCAAACGTATCGAGTACCTATTCAACAAGTGTAAATTTAAAATTTAAAACACCCCCGACATGAGAATCTATATCTATCAATTAATTATTGTCATTTAACGATTATACTGGCACGCGTGAAGCACTTAATCGAGTAATCATACGCCAAAAATGCCTTACATCATTTTGGAAAAGAGCTGATACTCTTACACTGCTGGACCGATATTAACCAAACATAGCTAAGAACCACCGCAAGGAAACTGGATTTCAAATGAAAAAAAACGCATCGAAATCGGTCCATCCGTTTGAGAGCTACGATGCCACAGACAGACACACACACACACACACACACACAGACAAACAGACAGAAATCGACGTCAAACTAATAACACCCCTTGTTGAGGCCAACGGCTTGGCCAACGAGTCAAGGCCTGGAACACTAGGTATAGGGGCCCATCAGCTATAACCTGAGTCCAGGGTCGCTGCCCTAAGGGCCTTTTACCGCGGTCAGATTTGTTCTCAACGTAGTGGTGACTTAATGATGGTAGGGTTGCACTGACCTTCCTTGCAGCAGTCAATCCTTGTACGGCCTGAGATGGTATGTGAGTGAGTATATTGTGAGGTTGAGTGTGAGGTGAACTTCTCAGGCCACTCGCAGCAGCAGGCAGGCAGCTAGTTATGGCCTGCAGCTGTGGACGCCGGGCTGGCGTAGCACTGTACACTTGGTTTATCACTAGTTAGACCAACTAAAGGTGGTCAAGGTCACCTTTTTTACACACAACAACAGTTAACAATTATGCTTATAGCTAGGTCGACACATAGACCGCTGGACGGCGCAACTAAACCGTAAAATAAACTAAATCTAGACACCCAAAAAACAGCAAACGGTGCGCGAGGCGAATTTTCGTGAATACGTGTTAGCTGTCAAACCAAAAGGAACTTGCCAAAACCACGCCCCAAAACCGCGGCAAGTTTAAAACTAAGCATCTGTCAACTTCATTGTGAGCCAAAGAGATTGCCAGCGTCGCGACCATGGAACTAGGAATTATGGACAGGTACATGGCGCGAACAACCCCCCCGCCTGTGGTCGTAAGGATTTACGTCCACTTACTAGTAAATAGGTAAACGTGATAAGGAGCAAACGGCTCGCTGCAAGACAGAGTCTCCGACCATTACCTCGGCAACCCTGGGAACCCCATCAGACCCGTAGATCAGCTTAAGAATGCGCCCACGGCGCCAGTATAAAGGCAACAAATTAGGTTCCTTAATCAGCACTAGGTCACCAACTTTGGGTGGATCAGATTTGTCAGCCCACTTAACCCGCTGCTGCAAAAGATGCAAATACTCTAGTGACCAACGGTGCCAAAAACTCTGAGTCATCTGTTGCAGCAGCTCAAAGCGGGACAAACGTGAGACCTTCACGTCCCTGAAGGGGTATTCGGGTAGAGCGTTAAGGGGCTGATCAATCAGAAAATGACCGGGAGTTAAGACCTCCAGGTCATTTGGGTCAGATGAGAGGGGACAGAGTGGCCGAGAATTGAGTACAGCCTCAATTTTGCAAAACACGGTGGCGAGTTCTTCAAAGGTTAAAACAGTTTCGCCTATAACGCGCCGGAGATGAGTCTTGGCCACCTTAACCACAGCTTCGAATATTCCACCCCAATGAGGGCAAGCTGGGGGGTCAAACTTCCAGGTTACCCCCATCTTGGACAATGCTGTACTTAATCTAATCTTATTGCTAGACAGGAATTCGACAATCTCTTTTAAATATCTATCAGTGCCCTTATAATTGGTGCCGCAATCAGTGCGAATCAGGTCAGGCAATCCTCGACGAGAGACAAATCTACCTAGCGTGGCTACAAAAGCTTCAGTGCTTAAGGCACTCACAAGTTCTAAATGTACCGCCTTGGTAGCGAGACATACAAAAACGCAGAGGTAGGCCTTGAGCGATTTGGCGTTGCGGAGGTTAGAGCTCTTGATGGCAAACGGGCCAGCAAAATCAGTGCCAACCCCAGCAAAGGGTCGAGTGGCTAGAACGCGGTCGGAGGGCAGATCACCCATCATCGGCTGTGAAGTATTAGCCTTCAAGCGGTAACACGGAATGCATCTGAAAGTGACGTTCCGGATGGTGCGTCTCCCTGCCAGAATCCAAAACTCGCGCTGTAAAATAGCCGAGAGTGCATTACAACCAGCGTGGGCATTTTCAAGATGGTAGTGTGTCACTAGCAATTTGACAAAGGTGCCGTCCTTAGGTAGCAAAAGGGGGTGGCGAGCACCATAGGGCAGATTGGAATTCTTGAGGCGTCCTCCAACGCGTAGCATTCCGTTATTGTCCAAAAAAGGGCTTAGGCGAGCAAGGGGGCCCTTCAAAACTAAACCTCTCTTTAGGGTGTCAATCACGGATGAAAAATGCTCCACCTGAACCACACGCACCCAGTAGTTCCGGGCGTCTTGGCGTTCAAGAGGGGAAAGCACAGGACTCAAATTTTTATTTTCTGAATTCCGCCCATTATGGATAAAACGTCGAATCCAACCGGTAACACCAATTAGTTTATCAAGGGAACTGTAACGGTTCAAAAGAAAGTTCAAGTCGGGGATCTGTTTATCCTCAACCACTCCGACTCTTAAGCCCGGCAATACTTCGGGAGCGGAAAATCTATTTTGAGGCCAAGTCGTCTCGGATTGGGATAGCCAACTTGGATCCCACCAAAGGTGATGGTGGACCAGTGAAGAGGCCTCACAGCCGCGGGAGGCGCAATCGGCCGGGTTCAGTTCTCCGGGTACGTGTCTCCAAATCACCGGTACTGCAGAGCTCTGAATTTGGGAGACCCGATTCGCAACAAAGACCTCTAAGTTGTGAGGCGCGGCTCGTAGCCAGCAAAGGACAATCTCACTGTCCGTCCAAGCATAAACGTCGGTCAGATCGACCGCAGATGCCAAAGAGGAGCGGACGTGGTTCAAGAGGCGTACCAGAAGGGCGGCTCCAGACAATTCTAATTTCGGGATAGTTAACCGTGACCGAATAGGGGCCACCTTGCTTTTTGCCAAGACGAGATGCGTCGCGACCTCACCGGCGACATCGACAGTCCTCAAATATACCACGGCGGCGTATCCTCGTTCGGAGGCGTCGCAAAACCCGTGGAGACTGGCATGACACCTTCCTGTTGGTAGGAAGCGTCGAGGCATGGAAATTCGGTTAACTTCAGGAAGTGAAGACACAAGGGAGTTCCACTCCTTCAATAACTTCCCAGGGAGTGGTTCGTCCCAACCGAGTTCAGCAATCCAAAGCTTCTGGAGGAAACATTTAGCCAAAAATATTACGGGAGTGATCCATCCATTGGGATCGAAGGTTCGAGCAACCGTAGACAATACGGAACGCTTAGTCCAGACCTTAGGAGGTGGGTCTAATTTGACCCGGTAGGTGAAAACGTCTTGGACGGGCTGGTACTGTATTCCAAGGACCGTCAGCAAATTGGGATTTTCGGGATTTTCAAAAATATGAGGATCCTGCTGATCCTTTCCCGGAAGATCCTTCAAGACGTGAGGGGAGTTGGACAGCCACTTGCCCAACTCATAACCTCCGGACTTCAGTATTGCAATCAATTCGTCGCGAAGAGTCAGAGCTTCCTCAACGCTCGAGGCTCCCGTGCAAATATCGTCCATATAGACTGACGATTCCAAGGTGGCTGATGCGCGAGGGTAATTCAGTCGCTCCCGGTTAGCTAGTTCTAACAAGGTCCTGATAGCAATATAGGGGCTTGACTTGAGTCCATAGGTCGTGGTGTTCAATTCAAAGACACGCATTGGCTCATTAGGATTTTCGCGCCACAGAATCATTTGGTATCTCCGATCATCGCGATGTACCATCGACTGTCTAAACATCATCTTGATGTCAGCTACGAAAACAATTTGATGCCGGCGGAAATGCGTGAGGATATCGGAGATATCCTTGATCAGCTTAGGACCGGAGTGCAAGCATTGGTTCAATGTCACCCCGTTGGATGTGGCCGCGGAGCCGTCAAAAACCACTCGAATCTTCCCCCCAGGGGTCTTCAAGACGGCATGGTGGGGTAAGAAGTAGTGCTCGTGTGCGCGCCAATCAAAATTGGATGGTGACATATGCCCCAGGCCCTCGTACTCGCGCATAAATTCAACGTACTTGGAGCGGAAGGTGGAGTCGCGCCGCATGCGCCGTTCCATAGACAAGAGCCTCTTTTCCGCCAAGGCCCGCGATTGACTAAGCGGGGGGCGAGAAGCGAGAAAGGGCAAGCGAGTTACAAATCGCCCATCAACACGGCGGCCTGTGTTGTTTTGATAAAACAACTCGCATTCAAGGTCAAGAGGGTCAACTCGTGCGGCATGCGGCGGCTCCTCAACTTCCCAAAAGCGCTGGACCACGTCCGACAGCGTCAAGCCGGCTGCTTGCAATTGGTCCAGCACCGGTAGGTCCGAAGACCATAGCACGGGTCCAAAAAAGCTAGAACCGAATATAGTGGACATGGCACATAGGCCGTCCTTCTGCAAAACCCTAATTTCCCCTGACAAGACCAGGCCCAACACGTCGGAACCCAACAAAAGGTCCGTAGGACCGGGTTCAGTCCAGTGGGGGTCAGCTGGGTTTAGGCCTGATGCACAGGACACCGCAGCGTCAGTTATTCGGACCTGCGGTAGGGGACCTAAGATATTTTCAAGGACTGACACCTTGACCAAGACCCTAAGATTGCCCGTAACGGGGCCAAACATTAATTCCGCTTCCCCGTTAGGAGTCGAGGGCTCTATACCCCCGATACCTATCACCCGTCCTGTTCGAGGACTCCAAGGGAGCCCTAGCTCACCCACCAAACGAGAAGAAGCAATACAGTGCTGTGAACCCGAATCCAAAAGGGCGCGAACGATTAAAAATTCACCCTTCGGGTTGAATACCTTCACTGAGACAGTCGGCAAAAGAATGGTCTGACAGACGGACTGCCGGAGATTCAAGGTCTCAGGAGAAGTTGCTGTGGTGGGGGCTAGGGCGGCAACTACCTATTGGTGGTCGTCCTCATCAAACCGGTCCTCTGACCGGGGAATCTCATATTGAGACTCAGGGGGGACCTCCAAAGGTGAGGGGGACGGACCTCCATTTGGGTAAACCCATGTGTCATCTCGTGGCGGCAGCACGGGCCTAGTCATACGGGCTGAGGTCGGTAGGCCGTAGTAAGGCTGTCGACCCGCTCGAGGTGGGCGGCGTTCGAGGCGTGGCCACTCATGAAGCGGAGGTGAATAGCGGGCAGGCTGAACCGTAGACGAAGCCGCCACAAATCTCGACAATTATCAAATTATATTAATATTAAGTTTATTTATTACAATCTACATCTAACTGTTGGCCAGTTACGGGCCACAAACAACAATTAGATACTATTAATTATTAATCAACAAAATTAACAAAACAAAATCTCAATAATTGCAATCATTATACAGGCCTACATGTGACAAGGTAGGCTATGTACTAGTAACTCAATAAGCCTGTGTATTAACAAGTTATAAATCAATAAGTTTACAATTAATGAGTTAACCCTAGAACGGCCAAGTTAAGTCACAGTAATGCCAAATCTGTCCGCGGAATCAATTTAACCGCGCTCTGCTTACCAATGTTGAGGCCAACGGCTTGGCCAACGAGTCAAGGCCTGGAACACTAGGTATAGGGGCCCATCAGCTATAACCTGAGTCCAGGGTCGCTGCCCTAAGGGCCTTTTACCGCGGTCAGATTTGTTCTCAACGTAGTGGTGACTTAATGATGGTAGGGTTGCACTGACCTTCCTTGCAGCAGTCAATCCTTGTACGGCCTGAGATGGTATGTGGTAAGTATGTGAGTGAGTATATTGTGAGGTTGAGTGTGAGGTGAACTTCTCAGGCCACTCGCAGCAGCAGGCAGGCAGCTAGTTATGGCCTGCAGCTGTGGACGCCGGGCTGGCGTAGCACTGTACACTTGGTTTATCACTAGTTAGACCAACTAAAGGTGGTCAAGGTCACCTTTTTTACACACAACAACAGTTAACAATTATGCTTATAGCTAGGTCGACACATAGACCGCTGGACGGCGCAACCAAACCGTAAAATAAACTAAATCTAGACACCCAAAAAACAGCAAACGGTGCGCGAGGCGAATTTTCGTGAATACGTGTTAGCTGTCAAACCAAAAGGAACTTGCCAAAACCACGCCCCAAAACCGCGGCAAGTTTAAAACTAAGCATCTGTCAACTTCATTGTGAGCCAAAGAGATTGCCAGCGTCGCGACCATGGAACTAGGAATTATGGACAGGTACATGGCGCGAACACCCCTCTTTTTGCGTCGGGGGTTAAAAAATTAATAAAATCAGACATGCTTTAGATTTTGACTAATCTATTTATATAAAAGAAAGTCCGTGTTAGTTACACTATTTATAACTCAAGAACGGCTGAACCGATTTGGCTGAAAATTGGTGGGGAGGTAGCTTAGAACCAGGAGACGGACATATGATACTTGTATAACGTAGTTCCTTATCGCGCGGTACGGATGGGGGCTAGACGGAAAAATTAAGGAACCGACACTCGACCTCGACACATTTTTGAAACCGACACTTTTTTGAATGTGAATTTGGCATTGTGTTTTTTGTTGAATGTGAATTTTGCATTGTATTCGGTATTTTCGCCGTAGAATTCGGCGTCTGCATGGCCTAGTGGTTAGGAGAGTCGCCTATAAATTCAACATCGATGGTTCGAATCCCAGCTCGACAGACTGAATTTTCTATTTTCAATTTTATTTTAAATAATTTCTAAATGTGGAATTTTTCCCTAATTTTTTATTGTATAAATTGGATAACGCCATCTGTGAAAAAACAGTAACTCCACCAGAGTAACTCTTTAGTGTTGTATCAGTGCAATAGAAATAAACTAAAAATAATTCATCGTAGTTAATCAATTTAATACTAGATGACACCACTAGTTTATTACAATTCCTTCACTAAAATACTACTATTAAGGTACTACGTTCCATCCTGGTGTCCCTTGACACGTCTCTTTTTTTATTGTATAAATTGGATAAAATGCTAACGCCATCTGTGAAAAAACAGTAACTCCACCAGAGTAACTCTTTAGTGTTGTATCAGTGCAATAGAAATAAACTAAAAATTATTCATCGTAGTTAATCAATTTAATACTAGATGACACCACTAGTTTATTACAATTCCTTCACTAAAATACTACTATTAAGGTACTACGTTCCATCCTGGTGTCCCTTGACACGTCTCTTTTTTTATTGTATAAATTGGATAAAATGCTAACGCCATCTGTGAAAAAACAGTAACTCCACCAGAGTAACTCTTTGGTTTTGTAACAGTGCAATAGAAATAAACAAAATAATATAATTCATCGTAGTTAATCAATTTAATACTAGATGACACCACTAGTTTATTACAATTCCTTCACTATTCGGAAGGAGCTACGTTCCATCCGGGTGTCCTTTGACACCTCTCAAGTTTTTTTTAATATTATAAATGTGAAAGTGTGTTTGTATGTTGGTTTGTCCTTCAATCAAGTAGCAAAAAGGCTACGGATCGACGTGATTTTTTGCATGGGTATAGTTGAGAAACTGGAGGGTGACAAAGGCTAAATTTTATGCGGGAAAATCAAAGAGTTCCCGCGGGATTTTAAAAATGAAATCCACGCGGTCGAAGTCGCGGGCATCAGTTAGTAACTATTATTTTATCGGTTTATCAGGTTTTTGATTGCCCTGATGAACTGACGATGTGTATAAATTTGATGATTTGATGAATTGATAAATTGAGAAATGACTATGACAAAGAAAAAATGTTAAAATAATTATCATATTTAAAACTTTTGGCACAATTCAATAATTAATGTGGCTGTTTATAATTCACCGTGCGTCGGGACTCCGGGACGCGAATTATGCGAAATGAGCGCTTGTTAGCTTTTCTTCATCGATGTATTTAGAAGAAATTGTCTTATTATTCTTCTAAACTCGGGCAAAACGGTAATTAATAATGTAGGTACTGTAGATCAACATAATAATGAAAGTACTGTAGATGAACATAATAAATGTTAACGTTAACGCGTTAACATTGACGAAGTAACACGCGCGCGGAGCGTCATCCCTCTTTAACATTAACGAAGATACACGCGCGCGGAGCGTCGTCCCGCGTTAACATTGACGAAGTTACACGCGCGCGGAGTGTCGTCCCGCGTTAACATTAACGAAGATACACGCGCGCGGAGCGTCGTCCCGCGTTAACATTGACGAAGTTACACGCGCGTGGAGCGTCGTCCCGCGTTAACATTGACGAAGTTACACGCGCGCAGAGCGTCGTCCCGCGTTAACATTGACGAAGTTACACGCGCGCGGAGCGTCGTCCCGCGTTAACATTGACGAAGTTACACGCGCGCGGAGCGTCGTCCCGCGTTAATCCGTCGTAAACAAAGCGGACAAAACCTCGATATAGTAAATTTCCGAACTCGCTGCCATAATGGCGGAGTTTTGTAATCTGATCCCATTAACGACGCAACGTGAACTCTATCGTCATGGGTGTAGGTTACAAAATCTCTATTAGAACATGCAACGGTTGCAGACCTGCGACTGTATGACATTTAAAACAACTCTCGAATAACACTTGAGTCTATTCGAACCAAATGTTACTTAATGATCAATACACTAAGGGCCAGTTTTTTGATCCGTAGTAATAGTAGAGTTGACCATTTGTCAAATTGACTATAGTTAAGACACTAACTAATGGTTAAACCAAAGTTTCGTTTTTTGATCGTCATTTTAACTATAGTAAGTATTAACCAATGGTTAAAGTATTGCCATTGCTATTAACATTGACTTACCTAGGGTAAAGTCATTTTTCGTAGGGAGTCGTTACTTTCTTATGGGAATATTTGTAGATCCGATTGCATTTTGGCCATTTGTCGTGGCATTTATGTCAAATTCGTGTGAATTTTGTTTTGTGTGATTCAATTGTGCAGTTAAATACATAGTATTTGATTCTAAGCGAAACTACCATGTTTGAGAGTAGTTTTTAACTTTTTATCATAATTTAATTCGATTTATAAAGATCGTAAACATTTTATTTCTAGATTCCTCCTCATAAACTTTCACATAAATTTATTATATTAGTAGGAAAGGAAGATACTGAATTATTTTGTGTATAGGCAAAACCTATCTACTTATGGATTACCCAATAATCACAAGCAAAAAAATACTGATTATGCATGTAACCAACAAAAAGATGCAGCCTGGCGATTTCTGACCGATAATTTCAATTCCGACACAGTTAGATATCGAACTATAAAACAACTACAATTTAACAACATGAATAAACTCAGTAGCAAGGAAGTTTGATAAATCATCCCAATGCTCCAGCGGCGAGTTACGTGGTTATTAACCTTAGGGCTTAGGTATTTGGTCTTAGATCTTCTCATCAGGACTACGTAGTATAACTAACCGACCGTAACTAGTTCATCATAAGATGAACTCTCCGACATGTTAAAGTATCGGGTTATTTTTAAATTCATCATTAAATGGGCCAAAACACTGAATTTATCCCAATTTCAACAAATTGAGAAAAGACAAAAACTAATAATATTATCTTGCGTCGAGGACAGATGGTCAATGGATCCAAATAAAACAAAAGAACAGATGTTCTTCCAAAAGTTAACTATTCGTTATCTTGCTAAACCCTCGAGACTGCTGTGGTTAAATATTTTAACTATTTGTTACTTTTTCAACCATTAGTTAAGCTAACTATGAGTCAAAAAACGTATTTTATAGAAATTTAACAATTTGTTGCAATTTTTAACTAATGGTCGCCTTAACTAGGGATCAAAAAACCGGCCCTAAACCCTCGAGACTGCTGTGGTTAAATATTTTAACTATTTGTTACTTTTTCAACCATTAGTTAAGCTAACTATGAGTCAAAAAACGTATTTTATAGAAATTTAACCATTTGTTGCAATTTTTAACTAATGGTCGCCTTAACTACGGATCAAAAAACTGGCCCTAAGCGATAAGGGCGATGTTTTGTATTTTTTATTACTTCTTTTTTTTTTCATGTAGGTTAACTTGGCTCCTGTGTTAAGACCAGACTCTTTAACTGCACCGGTTTTGATGTTACACAGATGCTTTTTCCATAAGTCCCACAGACGCTTCTTAAGTAAAGGAAATGGAGACGATTAGTTGGCTAAGAATTCTTTCAGTATTGCTTATTTATAGTGCTCACTTAAATCTATATACACACATCAAAAGTGTCTAGGGATCAACATATATTTTTGCAATAACTTTTCTCCTGATTGATATTAATTAAAATTTTCTTTAAGGATTCATCAAATAAAGTGTTTTCGTTTGTCACAGTAACGATAAACCAAGTCACCTTTGCATTAATAAAGAAATTTGCCATTTTCCTAATAAAGGGATTTTTGACATTTGAACCACTAACATTAAAGTTCGAAAAAAAGACTGAAATAACAGTTTTCTTTAAAATTTTATTGGGTAACTTAAACAATTAATAATCCGTGTTTCTACCGCGAACACTAACAACACAAGAACATCGGTTTGGCATACTCAAAATGAGTTCATCCAAATCACGCTGTGGAATGGCCGCCCATGTTCGTTGCAACAACAAAAAAAGGTCTTCTTGCCACTGGATACCCTCCATATTCGGCAGAGCTCTTCTCTGTAGCATATCCCATGCATGCTCAATCGGGTTCAAGTCTGGCGACTGAGCAGGCCAGGGCAGGACATTGATGTTAGCTGCGGCGAGAGTCTGTCTTACAACTCTTGCGGTGTGCGGTCGTGCATTATCATGCATTAACTGAAATAAGGGACCGATTTGCACTTGTAGAGGAACGATGACGTCTGATACAATCGTCTCAGCATAAATTTGAGCGTTGAGGTTGCCTCTGATCCAAATCAACTCAGTTCTTCCGCCGATCCAAATACCCGCCCATACCATGATGGTTCCACCACTATAAGGATGGACTTCCTGGCAGGATTTTAATCGCTGTTGGCGTCCAGGGGTTCTCCAGTGTCGTATACGTTTTGTATCCGGTCTCATACCAAAACGAGACTCATCAGAAAAGCACACGAAACGCCATTGTTCTTCTGCCCAATTTCTGTGTTCAAGAGCCCATTGATATCGAATCCTACGATTGTGCATTGCTATAGGTGGTACCCGTAGCGGTCTTCGGGAATGAAGGTTCACTTCATGCAAGCGGTTTCTGACTGTTTGGTCGCTAATTAAGTTCCCTGAAGAGTTCCCTATCATTCCCACGGCTCTGAGCATTTCTTCCCTGCTTAAATGACGTCGCCGCTCCATAATAACGTTGGTTTTAATCAGTAGTAGGGAAACAGTAGCACTAATAATGTCTTCAATGCGTTGTATGTTTTTATAGGGAAAATATTGACAGCTGTTTTTCATTTTTTTTCTCGAATTTGATTGACAGTTCCTGATTCAAATTATGAAATGCACCAAAAAGGATCCATATAAATTTATAAAATCATAAATTTATTACAAAGCCACATCTCAATCTCAAGAAATCCGCATAAAAATGCTTGATCCCTAGACACTTTTGATGTGTGTATATAAAAGAAAGTCGTGTTAGTTACACTATTTATAACTCAAGAACGGCTGAACCGATTTGGCTGAAAATTGGTGGGGAGGTAGCTTAGAACCAGGAGACGGACATAGGATACTTTTTAACATTATAAATGCGAAAGTGTGTTTGTATGTTGGTTTGTTTTTCAATCAAGTAGCAAAAAAGCTACGGATCGACGTGATTTTTTGCATGGGTATAGTTGAGAACCTGGAGGGTGACAAAGGCTAAGTTTTATCCGGGAAAATCAAAGAGTTCCCGCGGGATTTTAAAAATGAAATCCACGCGGACGAAGTCGCGGGCATCAGCTAGTATCGAATAAAAATCGTTACTTAAGTGATTACTTTTACTAAAGCAAACGGTGTTCATCATTAGCAACCCATCAACGGCTCACTACTGAGCGCAGAGAAGGGATATATAGGCCATAGTCA
Source organism: Oeneis ivallda (assembly GCA_029955525.1). Classification (NCBI taxonomy): domain Eukaryota; kingdom Metazoa; phylum Arthropoda; class Insecta; order Lepidoptera; family Nymphalidae; genus Oeneis; species Oeneis ivallda. Next base: position 196,713 of record JARPMR010000027.1, on the reverse strand, counting down.
ACCACGCTAGCCCAATGCGAATTGGCAGACTTCACACACCTTAGATAACTCTCAGATGAGCGGGGTTCCTCACGATGTTTTCCTTAACCGTTGAAGCAAGTGATATTAAATTGCTTAAACGCACTTGACTTCGAAAAGTCAGAGGTGCGTACCCGGGATAGAACCTGCGACGGTTTTACTTGTATAGAAATACGAGTGTAAGTGTTAAAACACTCAATGGTATCAATGTAACGAACTACTACACCATTTCGGATACTGGAAAGATAGGTACATATTATTTTTCTGTCAGTGTACAATGTAAATAATGATTGATTATGGGTGGCATCGCACCTCAAAATATGACAGAAAATATTTTTCGTGCATATTACGTCTAACACCAAAGGACGACTCTTAAAACGTACTTACTACTATGGGGGACAAGCTCAAAATTACAATGTGTTTCTATAAATATTATAATAGTTTGCGTCAAGGATCGTTGGAAGTAAGTCTCTTGTCTGAAGTTTGCGCAGAACCGAAGACTGTGTCGCTAGTTATCGCTAGTTACAGCATCCGCAGTCTTACGACACCTTACAGTAGGGGCGCAGTTAGCGTGCGCGCTCGCTTCGCTCTCAATGAAAGATGGCCACCGTTAATCTGGCACTGTTATTTTTCCGGCCATACATCAAAGCGGCGACTTTCGCGGCAAATTGTATCAAATTTGCTGTTGTATGTAACACTGCGGTCGTGTGTGTATGTGTATGTGTGTATGTGTGTGTGTGCGTGTGAGTGTTTTTAAGCCCAATTTAGACGGTGCCTCGTTCATCGTTCATTTTTGTGAACATTTTTTGCGAAAATGCACCCTAAGGCCCTTTACCGTGAAGGGCGAATTTAGACGAATCATTTTCGGTGACTCATCGATGAAGCCTCGCAAATGAAAGCAAAAATCTCGAAAAATGAACTGACTCAATTCGCTCTTAGGGCGAATTAAGACGGTACATTTTCTCAAAAATGTTCTCAAAAATGAACGATGAACGAGGCACCGTCTAAGTTGGGCTTTACGATACACAGTCGTTTTTGTGAACGGTTACTGCTGCTACATTTGCTTGAGGGCTTAGCTATTGACTGATAAGATGACAAGCGTTTGCTATCTCCTCATCTTTTTCTTGTAAGTATAGGCATTTTTGGTCAGAGTATTTTCATAACACCTCAAAATCTCTACGTAACAAATAATCATGTAATGACACAAAAAAAACCAAAACGAAAATCGGTTCATCCGTTTGGGAGCTACGATACCACAGACAGATACACAAACAGACACGTTAAACTTATAACACCCCGCTCTTTTTGTGTCGGGGGTTAAACTAAAATAAAATTGAAGTATCTGTTTGTGATTACAAAATAACTGCCGCTCATAGTAATATCATTATTTTAGAGATAGCGTAACCCAAAAACACGATTTTCGAATTTTTGTTCATATAAACGAATGGGCTAAACTTTGGAACATCTGAACCGATTTTGAAGGGAATTTTACAAGCAGATATAATAGAGTCATGAGAGGCACATTATAGTGATGACGTCTGTCGTGTATTTATGAGTATTTGAATATTAGTTTTCAATTCAATGCCTAGCATAAGTATGTCACGCACCCTTTAAACATTTCTATGGTGGTGTCGTGTGATGCGGGTTGTTACGTTCCCTCAAATATGGTTGAGCGAAGCAATGGCTGGGTCATGCGTCATGCTCGTGAACGGGTTCCACCGGCGGGAATGGGGCTACTTTATGTCTGTCCATCTTAAGATAGAAGTTAGTCGGTATACATTTTTGGAACTTTCCTCATTGTGGAAACACTGCATATATAGCATAGTATTTACTGTATTGTAAATTTGTTTCGAAAAGAGCAACCGCCGAGTTTCTTGCTGGTTCTTCTCGGCAGGAAGGGCATTCCGAACCAGTGGTAGATTCATCGACTATTCAAAAGCACTTGTAAAAGTTTATTTGAATAAAAAATATTTCTATTCTATTCTATTATATTCTATGACGTCATCACTTTAGTAACCCGCCCGCTATCGGCGCCCATCTCTAACGTCTCGGAGCGCGTCTCCCGTAGGTATTACAAAGATTCCCATCGGCGATTGTAATGTTTTATGTCGCGGAACAAATTATATGGAAATAATATTTTGATACACTCCCTTCCATGGCGGTGTTACGATTACCGTAAAGATTTTACTCGACATCGTAAAATTTCCGATTTAATATTTTATGACACAATACCATCGAAATCTTAGTATTTAATAAGTTTTAAATGAGAAAGTGTGTTTGCTTGTTCGTTTGTCCTTCAATTACGCTGCAACTGAGCTACGGATTGACGTATTTTGCATGGGTTCAATTGAGGACCTGAAGAGTGGCATCAAATATTAAGTCTTCCTTATTAATACATAATTATAAATGCGAAAGTGTTTGTTTGTTGGTTTGTCCGTCAATCACGCTGCAACAAAGCTACGGATTGACGTGATTTTTTGGATAGGTATAGTTCAGAACCTAGGGTTCTCGCGGGATTTTAAAAACTAAGTCCACGCGGACGAAGTCGCGGGCATCAGCTAGTTCGGATATAAAGCTACGACCGGTTTTATGCCACAGTTAGCATTTGACAGTAAAATTATTAAAGGAGGTTGGTGAATTTTGATCCAACATTTTAAAAAACCGTTCAGATTCAGAAAACATATAATTTTAATTAATATTTTTCAGAGTATTTACTGTGTAAGCCCCATATTTTTAGAAGATGGGGATCAAAAATATAATTATCCACAAGTACACATTATAAATAACCGTTACTTGGCAATACAAGTGAATATCTTTTTTCATCATACCTATTCGAAAAACGAATATTGGCTTCAGTGGATAGCGGGAGCAAAATTTAATTTTAACCCCATGGGACTTTTCATTTCTCTCTTCTGATTGGTCCGCGTTAGTGCCTTAGCATACTAAAGCACTAACGCGGACCAATCAGAAGAGAGAATTAAAAAATGTGTCGAAAATCAAAATTCAAAAATGTTTGAGAAGTTGTTGTCTTCGATAAGTCACGTGATCAATTTGTCGATTAGATAAATACGCCCATACTTTCAACATAAATATTAATGTTTAATTATTTCATAAAAATGTATTTGTGTTTTATTTAAACTTTCAATATACGTATTGGTAATGTCTATACTCTATACATAGTAGGTTGATACTCCTAGCTTTTTCTCATAGGTAATGATGAAAAATATTTTGTGTCATTCGGGGCCAAAATTTTTTGTTCTCGGGCGGCGTATATTGAATTCCTCGCTACGCTCAGGATTCTACTTTAGAATCCCTCGCTGCGCTCGGGAGTCTACTATAGAATCCTTCACTTCGCTCTGAATTCAAAATAACGCCCTCGGGGAACAAAAAATTCCTTTGGCCCCATATAACACAAATAACTATTTCTCCCAACTTTATTTGATAGACTTTGATTAACTTTTTGTTAGTCTGGTAGTATGAGAAATTTGATTCGTGAACGTGGGCGTTCAGTGTTCAGTTCCGTTCGTCTGGGTCAGAAACTCTATGGAATTCGCCAATCTCCTTTTCAGTCGCCACATCGCGCCAGTTTTCGGCCCAATTTCGCCAGCGCCACGCGTGATGTATGTTACGATGTACGTCCGTATGTATGAGCTGTGGACGCGTAGTTTTATTGCCATGACGATGTATTTCCGCGCGATTTCGCGTCGCCCCAATCTATTCTATCTTTGTTAGCTTTGTTTGTTTCGTGTCTACGTTTGACTGATATCGATATGAATGTGACGCCCGCGCGAACTGCGCTAGTTCAAACGTTTATATTTTTCATTGACGATGATTGATGACTCTCCGTTATCAAATCATCATCACCTCACTTGCGTAATATTACTTATACCTACTGAAAATGAAAACTCCAAAAGCTTCAATAGCCTAGACGTTAAAATGCGGACTGAAGCTGAAACGTCAACGGTTCAGCTTTCTGCCCCCTTAGCCAAGTTACACTTCGTTGTATCTACTCTCTTTCTGCGATCGTTTACACTTGAAGTTTTGGCTAGGGCTAGTCTAGATGGCGCTACAGCTGATCAAACACAGAAGTGTCTTGATTATATTTTGCGGCATTTTGTATTATAAATGTTTTTTTAGCATTTAAAATGCATAAATTATATTTCGTGTTGCAACCGAAGACAATTACTATATTACTTGCAGCAGTCCATGAAATGGTGCTATCTCTGTCACACTTTGAGAGCTATCATATCCTAAAAATTTGCTGTCTCGTTCTTCCAATACGATACCGACGAGCGGCCACTCGGCGCCCGCGCCGCCATCTTGTTTTCATTACATGTTTTTGTGTTATCGAAGTCACACGTTAATATTATTTTTAGGAGTTTAAAAAATTATCTTACTGTGTTAGCTAGATACAGTGATGGGAAAACGGAAGCGGTGTGACCGTGATTACGATTACGATGATTTACTGAGTAAAATAAGGAAAATAGCTTCTAAAAGTAATCGGCGTCGATATGGAAAGTCGCCAGCGTCATCAGTAGAAAGCGATCGAAGCGATCACTGCGATTATGAAGGTTAGTTTGTAAATCTTATTTTGAATTTGTACTGAACATGATTACCTACAGATACGTTACGTCTACACTGTTATATATTTATATTTCACATAAGTAAAATTGAATCATTGAAAATGATTATTAAATATGAAAAATACGATAACTGCGCTTGATTATGTAGGTACAAAAAATATGTGCATACCTACTCCACAACTCCACGTATATCGTGTAGAGGTTATAAGTTACAATCGCTCCACTTTAATAGTGTCACATGAGTAAGGTAACAGAGCGGAAGCTACATACAAACGGCTCGCGGCGGGCTCACCCATACATAGCGCAACGCTGTGTGCGTGAGCTCTCACCGACACATTCACCGACACGCCGCTCAGGGTCAAACCGGTCCACTCAGGGTCAGAACGTAAGGGCTGACGGTCGTGCGTTTAGTGGAAATAAATAGACGAAGAGTGAGTGATTTAGATTTATTTGTGTACTTAAATAGTGTAAAAATGCCAAACTCTTGCACAGTTTGTTTAAAATAACCCAAAGACAATAAGGACATTTCCTTTTTTTTTATGTCTGAGAGATAAAGAGAAGTAAGTACTTTTTATACGTATAGGTACGTATTAAATTAATTAATAAATAATATTAAAATTCTTTGTTATTCGACCGATTTCGTTTAAAATCCATATTTGGGCTTCCCTGGGGTCAAGAAAGAGGAAATGGATGCCAAAATTTTAAAAGTCACCGCCATATTGAAATTCTTTGTTATTCGTCAGATTTTGGTCAAAATCAATATTAAGGCTTCCCTGGGCCATTATTTGTGAAACAACATTAATTGTGAAGTGAAGAAGGCAAAAATACTGATATTCATTAAAAAAAATCGTTTCTTTATATTTTTGTTAATTTAAGTATTTTTTGTTCAAGTTCAGAATATAACTGAAATTATACATAATTATACAAACTTTAAAATATTTTTATTTTTTCCTTAAATTGTTGACATGCATCAGGTGACAACCCTAGCAGAATAGGTATACTTCTTCGACTTTGTTAGGAAGCTTCCTCTCTGTTCGGAATATTTACTCGTGTGATAGTGTTGAGGCCCAATACTCCACGCGAGTCGTGTAGAGGATAATATAATATTAAAATATTGCCTTACCTTACTTCAATATAAAAATGTTGAGATTTTTGAAACTCCACGTAAAACGTGTAGAGGATAAATATTATAATTAATGTGCTAGACACATAGATATTAACTCCACGCTAGTCGTGTTGAGGAAATTAAAAACTTTTACCACAGTATAAGGAGAACTCTGTGTTTATACTATGTATAAAACATTGGTTGTTACGAGCTCAATATACTTATCTATAGCTTATTCTGCCTGATAAAGTATAATTAATTATAGGTGAGCATAGCCCTCATATATTAAATGAGTGTCCCGATGAGTCTCAAGATGAGTTGCTCGAACTGACCGACCCGCCGCCCGCGCCCGAGCCCTCCACGTCGGCTGCGCTGGCCGATCCTCCCGCGCCTTCCACGAGCCCCGCGAGGCACGCCTCAGCTGCGGCCTCCACAGAAGGTGTAGATTCAGAAAATGTTCTGGGGAAGCCTCCTGATGACGAAAATGTACCTTCATTGGAACCTGAAATTTTAGACCTACTTGGTGAAGATCCTACAAGTCAAAATAAATTTGGAGAAAAATTGCACAAGGATATTGCATCAAGATGGACACATATTCTGACAAATGGATTGTCGAAGGATATCCAATTGGAGCTAGTCAAGCGTTACCTACCGCCCGAAAACTGCCCAAACATTAGAGTTCCAATATTAAATTTAGAAATTAAGGCAGCTCTAATAGAAATGAATTTAAAAAAGGATTTATACAGCCAAAGCAAGCAAAACCAACTCTCCAGTAGTCTTGCTGTAACAGGACAAGTTCTTAATTGGGCACTGGCTTCTAAAACTGTCTCTCAAGACATAATAAAAACATTAAGTGATGCGGGCAGACTTATATGCAACAGTCATTATAGAGAGTCCCAGTCACGGCGGTTTGCGGTCCTACATTAGAGATACAGTCAAAAATACAAGAATTGACGAGCATCTTTTCGGCTCCGCCCTAGCAGATCATATTAAGTCTTCAAAAGCCATTAAGACCGGCTCGGAAATGAAGTCGATAGTTCAACGGCTTCCGTACAGAACAACTGCAGTAGCGAGTGCGACACAACCACATCGTGGTACTTTAAACTACCGGGGGGCGCCGCCGCGAGTAGCAGCAGCGGCCGGGCTGCGGCTGCCCCCAGCACCCCGCCGGCCGCCGCAGGACCGGCGCCAGGAAGCGCCGCGAGGCCGCCGTCCGACCGGCCACTCGCGCCACCACGCGAAGAGCCGCTACTAGTGGAGCCACAGGTACCTTTTGCGGGTCGATTATCTTACTTTTACGACCGATGGTGTGAATTCACTAACGATCACACTGTTTTGAGTTGGGTTCAGGGGTATAAAAATACCTTTTAAACATGAACCTCTACAGACTATTGAGTAGACCTCAAAATAACGCTTGTAACAGTCAGTCCCAAGTTGAACTTATTGATGAATGTATTGTGGACTTATTACGTTCTAATTTCATATCATCTTGTACCCCATGTGAAGGACAATTCTTTTACCTATTTTTACAGTTGCTAAACCGAACGGAAGCCATCGTTTTATTTTAAATTTAAAAGAATTAAACAGATTTATTTATAAAATGTATATCATTTCAAGATGGAAGACTATCGCACTGCGCTAAAGTTATTAAATGAAAATTACTTTATGTTTACAATGGATTTACAAGACGCGTACTTTTTAGTATCCGTAGATATAGATATATAGAAGTCTCATTTGTATGAATTTAACGTACTTCCGTTCGGAATCTGCACTGTACTGTTTGTTTATACTAAATTGTAAAAACCTATCTTGGAATATCTACGTACATCAGGTTTACTATCAGTAAAATACTTAGATGATTTTTTATGTATCGGTAAATCATATGACGAATGTTTAATTAATGTTAATACTACAAAACACGTTTTAGAGTCACTAGGATTCGTCATTAATCACAAGAAAAGCGTATGGTACCGAGCACAAATTGTAAATTTTTAGGTTTTGTCCTTAATACAAGGTATATGACTATCACATTACCTGACGAAAAGAAACAGCGTATTAGGAATTGAACTGTAAAACTCATGCGCATGAACAAATGTACAATTCGATGCTTTGCCGAATTTATAGGACTTCTGACCTACGCATGTCCTGCCGACAGTTACGGCTGGATCTATACTAAATTGTTTGAACGGGAAAAGTTCTTGGCATTGAATTATTCGCAAAATTATAACAAACAAATGAAACTAGAAAATCATCTAAATCAAGACTTCTTATGGTGGAGAAATAACATAATTACGTCATTCTCTCCTATTCGTAAAAATAATTATTATTCGTTGAAAATTTTTAGTGACGCATGAATGACGGGCTAGGGCGTGACATGCGATGGTCAAAGTGCCAACGGTAATTGGACCGACACCGAAATAAGCCTACATATAAACACGCTGGAGCTAAAGGCTGTGTTTTATGGGTTAAAGATATGTACAATGGACTTAAGAGATTGCGATATTTTACTAAGAATTGACAACACTACCTACTGCAATATGTTATATAAACAGAATGGGTGGTGTGCAACCTTCTCATCTAAATAAACTTGTAAGAAATGTTTGGCAGTGGTGTAAGTCAAGAAACATCCATGTTTTTGCATCTTATATAAAATCTTGCGATAATGTTATAATAGCAGATCGAGAGACCCGAACAGTTAATGTAGACACATAGTGGGAAATTTCTGATCAGGTGTTCACACAAATTGTTAACACACTCGGAAGGCCTGAATTTGACCTCTTTGCAAGTTCTCAAAAACTACAAGTGTAGTAGATATGCATCTTGGAAACTAGATCCGTATTCTGAAGCTGTCGATGCGCTCACGTTTAGTTGGCAATATGTTAAATTCTACGCCTTCTCTCTGTTCAGCCTAATGACTAGAGTATTGGAAAAAATAGTTACCGACAGAGCCAAAGAACCTGCCATCCACTTCATGCGAGCCTTTTCCGTGTGGCAGCCAAGTTACCCGGGAATCAATGATCAAGCGTGGAGTACCACAGGAGTTTTTGGTAAAGTAATGGGTTCCATGGCATCTAACACCTTAAGTCAGTATAGCAGTTCAATTCAATCTTGGTGGCTCTGTTGCAAAAATAATAACATTGATATTTATGAACCTAGCATTGAAGAAATATTATCTTTTCTAACAATAAAATTTAACGAAGGTGCTAGTAACAGTAGTCTTAATACACACAGATCAGCTTTATCGATCATTCTAGACCGTTACGTTACATGATTGTGTAAATCGGTTTCTTAAGGGCGCCTTTCGACTCAGGCCCCCAGATCCTAAATATAGCTCAACGTGGGATACGAATGTAGTGTTGAACCACCTCTCCAAATTGTATCCGTATGAAGATACCTCATTAGTTGATTTGTCCTATAAAGTTTGCACTCTTTTAGCTATCGCTTCTGCTCAAAGGATGCAGACTCTAAGTCTAATTAAATTAGAAAATGTGTCATTACAAAATGATCTAATTGTAATAAAGATTACAGATTTAATTAAGACATCGAAGCCTCGAGCTTGCCAACTGCTCATCAGATTAACCTATATTCGCGAAAATCCTAGTATTTGTGCGGCGTTGGCCGTTCAGACATACATACAAAAAACAAAAACGTTGCGGCGAGACCACACTGAAGGATATCTTTTTATACGAAGACCTCATAGACCTTATATCAAGACCAAAGTTGGGTCTCAGACATTAGCGCACTGGGTAAAAAAGGTGTTACGAGCCAGTGGCATAGATATGTTGTTTCGGGGCGCACAGCACCCGCGCCGCGTTATCGGCCGCACACCGCGCCGGGGTTAATCTGGAGTCGGTTTGCAAGGCGGCAGGCTGGAGCGATCGCTCCAATGTATTCCTTAAGTTCTATTGCAGAGAAATTGTAGAATCAAATAACAATGACTTTGTTATCGCAATATTTAGCACACAGTAAATCATCAGTAAATAAGGTTATTTCATTTATTTTATTAACAAGTCATGTTAACAACACAATAAATGTTACTACTACCTACGAGTTTCGTATAATGTGATCAACTGTCTAATAATAAATCAATCGACATTACATTGATTAATTACCTAGCTTTGATATCTTATTTTTATTTTATTTTTTACATCTTAATATTGCGATGCTCTAAACATCTGCAAGTAATATAGTAATTGTCTTCGGTTGCAACACGAAATACTAGTGGTTCGCCCCGAACTGAGACCTCGCGGTAACGGTATCCCATGATTATTCATTCAATCGATACATGATAACCAAAACTGACATTATTATTATGCCCGTTTTCACCAAACATACCTAAATCATCCCCTAAGTAGGAGTCTCTTAACGTAGGTAGCTCCTAAATACAATCCTAAGTCCTAACATCCGTCCCAATATCCTTTTAGGTGTCCCGTACAGGATCGTGATAAATAAGTTGACAGAAAACATCAATCACCTAACTTATAGGTAGCCCGTAAAGGTTAGGGAACGTTAGTGAAAACATTGAATTATTTATCAAACATTGAATTTAACTCGTAGTTCCATGGGAATAGTTACTGACTGCGCCATCTATTAGCATTATTGTGAAGCTATGTTGATGCTATATGAATTACTGACGCCCATTAAAAATTAAATAATCTCGTTTCTTTATAATATTCATATAATTTTAGTATTTGTTGTTCAAGTACAGGATATAAGTGACCTAAAAACATAAAATCAGTTTGAAAATCCATAGCGGATTTTTCTAGAGAGCGTCTTCAAGCGAGCGTATAAAATCGCCACTTTGAAAGCCCCCCATTTCGTCAATTTTAAGGGAAAAATTAAAAAAAATATATTTTTGTACTCAGTTCAAAATTATCTTTAAAATGATACGTAACAATTTTATGTAACGCGATTTTTTTTTTTTTTACTTCGCATTCGCTTCTATGAGAGCCCCCCTGAAATAAAGATTTTTATAACTTTTTAAGCCATTTTCGGCTGGAGGCCATCGGTTTACATATTATATCTAAATTTGAAGTAATTACGTTCAGTAATTCAAAAGTTATAAGGCTCTGACAGACGGACGGACGGACGGACGGACGGACGGACAAGTGCAAATCGCCCTAGTTAACTCAAAGACCTTCGCTTCGCTCGGTCGATAATTAAGAATCAAACGAACTTACCTAGTGATGTTTGATTCCAATTATGTGAGTGTTGCAACCGAAGACAATTACGGCACCCCAACCCGCCCAACCCAAAAAAAAAACTAAATAAATAAAATAACCTACTTAAAGCTTACATAACACAAAAATTATAACACTCTGAAACAATGAAAACAAGATGGCGGCGCGGGCGCCGAGTGGACGCTCGTCGGTATCGTATTGGAAGAACGAGACAGCAAATTTTTAGGATATGATAGCTCTTAAAGTGTGACAGAGATAGCACCATTTCATGGACTGCTGCAAGTAATATAGTAATTGTCTTTGGTTGCAACACTCACATAATTGGAATCAAACATCACTAGGTAAGTTTGTTTGATTCTTAATTATTCATTGTAGTGTCTGTTTAAAATGCACAAAATTAGATAATTTTATTTGTTGTTGGTTCTTCTCTGGCTGACAGGTCAGTCAGGGGGTACGGGTCTCGAGGCTCAGCCTCCTTACCCGGGCGCGTCCTCACAGATAGCTGCAGCTACCTGGACTATTTGTTTCAGCCCTTTTAATTCCAGCTGAGGCTGCGTCGGTCTGGCGTCAGCCTTGGAGATATCGTCATATCCGGTGTGATGTGTGTCATGTATAATGCGTCTTCTCCATCGTCGTCACTGGTGCTTAAGTCGGGCGGCGCCATCAATTGGGTACGTAGGAGTTCGCGGGGCAGAGGACGCCCGTCCGGTTTTCTCTCTTGAAGTGGGGCTATTCCGTGGAGGTGTACGCACGCACTTGTGTCCGCCCGAGCAAACATATTGCGTGCAAGATGACGGACATACTCCTCCACGGTTGGTGTTCTGGTATCCCTATGGATGACGTCATTGCGGACGTATCTCTGAGCTCCTACAATGAGACGAAGGCTATTCTGAATCTGTTCTGCTGGACCTGGAGTCGCTTCTTCTGGTACTCGGGACAGAGAGCGTACCAGGCTGGTGCCGCATACGTCAGGCGCGAACGGACGTAGGCTCCGTAGACCTTTAGTTTGGTTCTGGTGGTAAGTTTGGAGGCGAAGAGTGAGTGGAGCATTGACCGCTGCCGCCGCTGCTTGGCAGGCCACGTGATCAACCATGGGGGCCATGCGCAGCTTTCGGTCAATGTGACATCCCAGATACCGCACTGAAGTCTTCCACTCTATATCCTGACCTCGCAATTTGAGCTGGCGCAGCGGCCTGGAGCCGCCGGTTAGTAGAGCGGCCGTCTTCCCGACGTTGACAGCCATCTTCCACTTATCCAGCCACTCCGGAAGCAGATCCAGCAGGCGTTGCATCTTGTTAGTGGCGTTGATTTGATGGTGGGACGAAGTAAAGTACGCACTGTCATCCGCATATAGGGCCAACATGACGTCCTCTTCACCCTCACGCAGATGGTTCTGGAGGGTGGGAATGTCATCCGTGTACGCCGCGTAGAGACGTGGTGACAAACAGCTACCTTGGGGAACACCAGCTCTGATGGGACGTGGTTGGGAGTCCGTGCCCTCTACCGAGATATGAAAACATCTGCCTTCGAGGAATGACGCCAGCACTCGCACAATTGCTGGCGGCGTAGTGGTGATGATCAACTTGGCCAGCAACCCAGCGTGCCACACTCGGTCGAAAGCCTTCTCGATATCGAGGAAGACCCCGACGGTGCAGTGCTGGTTATTGAGTTTGCTGGCCAAGTGGTTGGTCACTCTTGCCAGCTGGAGCGTTGTAGAGTGGCTGCTTCGGAACCCGTACTGCTCCTCGCGCAGGGGCAGATGAGGCTCCAGTCTACGCAGCAGCAAGCGCTCGAACAGCTTGGCGATGTGCGAGAGCAGCGTGATGGGCCGATAACTCGCAGGTAGGCGGCGATCCTTGCCAGGTTTAGGAAGGACAATGACCTTCCCTCTCTTCCACGCCTCGGGGAAATGGTCGGTGCGGAGAATCCCATTAAAGAGTCTGGTGAGCGCTACCAGACCTCTTCTAGGCAGCTGTTGCAATGCAATGTTAGGTATCATATCGGGACCTGGAGCCTTACGTTTAGGTAGACGTAAGACTAACTTCCGTAATTCTGACGGGGAGATGAAGTACTCTCCCTGGAGCGATGAAGTCGGGGCCGACAGGAACTCCTCTACTTGTTTGTTGAGATGCGCATGGTGTCTTGTATTGTATTGTATTGTTTATTTTTCTTCGATTTAGGCTTACAAAAGCGCTTACGAATGTCAAAAATGTTACATCATTTAAATATTTAAATTACAATATCTACAAAAATATTCAGTCTAGCACAAATAAATAAAATAAGAAGTCACAAAAATTAGGTACCTACTAGGTATGTTAAAGAATAAAATTAAAAAAATAATAAAAATTGTGTCAAACATAAATCGTCATGTAAAATGTCATAAACAAATAATTAAAAAGTAATAGGTAGGTACTCACGTACTTAGTTTTTATATCATAACGTAAACAAAATTTAATCAAATAACATTTGTCGGGTGATATCGTCGTCTGTCTCATTCGGAGGATTCGGGGTAAATTGGCCTTCCATGTATTCCGCAAGTATATCCGCCCTGTCGCTGGCGGAGTACCTTCTTTTACCCGACTGGTCCAGCAGTGGGTATAACGGAGTATCTTGTCCGGTTAGCTTCTTACAGAGGTGGAATAGTGAGGTTTCATTCTCGGATGCTCGATCGACAATGTGCTCCCAATGTTCATCGTCGAGAGATACGACATCACGGGTCAGCTCCTCTGCAAGTCGATTTAGGTCTCGTTTCACACTCGGGCAACGTTATAATTTTATCATTGTACCTTATTCGAGTTTCAAAATCGCAAACTAGATGGCGCTGTAGCTCTAACCAAACCAAGAGGTCAACCCACCACGCGCTGCGCTATCGTCGCACCCGCTCCTAGCACGAGCTTTACGTTTATTTGGAGGGGAAAGGGGAATATTAGTCTACTTCAGCATAGCATAGCATATTCATCAAATTGATTTTTTAAAGAATATTATCTTTAAAAAAATCAATTTGATGATTTGAAGTTTCTGCTTCGTTCTTCTATTAAAATATTTTTGACTTTGAGTTATCGTAAGTAAAAGTAGTAGTGACATAAAATTTTGCGTAAGCTTTTTTCTCGATTTGTGAAAATAAATATTAACGTGATAAATGCGCACTGTCATCGAAGTGTGCACACAAATACATAAACTGTTGACTAGGTACTTTGACAGAGTTCAAATTACTGAAAAATAAATATTAACGTGATAAATACGCACTGTCATCGAAGTGTGCACACAAATACATAAACTGTTGACTAGGTACTTTGAAAGAGTTCAAATTACTGAAAAATAAATATTAACGTGATAAATGCGCACTGTCATCGAAGTGTGCACACAAATACATAAACTGTTGACTAGGTACTTTGAAAGAGTTCAAATTACTGAAAAATCTCAAAACACTTTTTTTTCTATTTTCTATCATGAAGCTAAGCGCGACATCACAGCGACATAAATATAACAGCAGCAACATAACAATAGTTTTATTTTAACTAAACGACTGTTCCACAAGTTTGCGGAGAAGTTACCCCAACTAGCGTTGTATGTGTTTATGTCGCCGCGGGGAGTGGAGGGAGGGGGGGGGGGAGTGCGGAATTATGTTTTTTATTTGGAGAAGAATGGCCGCTCCACCGGGATTTATGAATGGGGCTCCGAAGAAACTTTAGGAATGATAACGTCTCGAAAATGTTCTAAAGAAATAACTTATTATTTGGCACGATAAGGTTTCATTTAATTAACCAACAAGTTTTCCTGCTATCTTTCGCGAAAAGTCTCTACTTGTTGTCAACTAGCTGATGCCCGCGACTTCGTCCGCATGGATTTAGTTTTTAAAAATCCCGCGGGAACTTTCATCATCCGAGATAAAAAGTAGCTCTCCCGGTCTGAGGAACCACTAATACATCCATTACTATACTATATATTTAAACAATAATATCAGTAATGCTTTATTATAACACTTTTTATAATTGTCAAATTTTTTACCATACTTAACCAAAGACAAATTTACGTTTAGCTGTCATTTATGTTTTGTTATATATTGTCAATGTATAAAAAAAGTGCTAAGCAGTTTAGTACATTCACACTTCACAGGTAGCTAAACTGAAACTTAACTTATATTACTATCTTAACTTAAAGCAATAAGACCGCATTTGCTTGCATTCTTTATTCTTTTATCAGTTTCAAATTATTGCATGTAAACATAAATTTTTGTGTGCAGAAATAAAGAATTTTCTATCTATCTATCTATTTATCTAAACTGAAACTTTTGACTTCTGCTAAGTTAAGAAGTGATTATTCTATATCACTTTGATTTCGTAAACATACAGGTGCGAAGGTGAGGTGGCGCGGTAGATGTGGTGTGTAGGTAGGTATGGTGTGTGTGTGTGTATCGTTAATAATGTTTTTGCTGTCGGTCATTTGTCGGTCGGCAGGCGTGCGTTTTTGCGCGCATTAGCCCCTGAGAACGTCGATTACCTCCGCTCCGCTCCGCTCCGCGCGCGGAGCCACCATGAGCGGAGCGGAGCG
The DNA here is from genome assembly GCA_029955525.1 of Oeneis ivallda. Taxonomy (NCBI): domain Eukaryota; kingdom Metazoa; phylum Arthropoda; class Insecta; order Lepidoptera; family Nymphalidae; genus Oeneis; species Oeneis ivallda. Next base: position 181,276 of record JARPMR010000027.1, on the reverse strand, counting down.
GAGGAGCCGACCATGACTCGGCTCCTGTTCAGTAGAGCTAGAGGGCTACCAGTTTTGCACGGCACTAGTGAACGTTCCAGTCGGGACGTGTCACGCGGGAACTGGGCCGGTGTGGGAGCGCTTTGCTTTATTTGCAATAGAAATAAACAAAATAATATAATTCATCGTAGTTAATCAATTTAATACTAGATGACACTAGATTTATTACAATTCCTTCACTAAAATTAACCGAAAGGAACTACGTTCAACCCGGGTGTCCCTTGACACCTCTCAATTTTTTTTAATTAAAACGTCCTCCCCCGGGGCGGCGCGTGCCCGGGCCGGCACCGGCGCGGCGCGTGCCCGGGCCGGCACCGGCGCGGCGCGTGCCCGGGCCGGCACCGGCGCGGCGCGGCTGATTAGCGCAGCGCCTCTGGTGGACACACTCATATTTTGACGTGATAACGTCTTGTAAATCGATGAACACCGGATGCACGCACGAAAAAGTGGCACGTTCCGCCTGAGCCTGTGCGTGCAAGCGAGAGCGCGGAACAAGCGATAGAGAGGCACGATCGGCCCAAGCGTTGGCTTGTGACACATTTATTCATCAATGTTTCTTTATGACGTCATCACGTAAAACTATCGTCCGTAAACCGACTTTGCAGACAACCATTTTTTAAATTAAAACGTCCTCCCCGGGGCGGCACGTGACCGGGCTGGCACCGGAGCGGAACGGAGCGGGTGATTAGCGCAGCGCCTCTGGTGTCACAAATCTTTATTAATATTATAAATGCGAAAGTGTGTTTGTTTGTTGGTTTGTCCTTCAATAACGCTGCAACAGGGCTACGCATTGACGTGATTTTTTGCATGGGTACAGTTGAGGGCCTGGAGAGTGACATAGGCTACTTTTATCTCGGAAAATCAAAGTTCCCGAGGGACTTTAAAAACTAAATCCACGCGAATGAAGTCGCGGGCATCAGCTAGTACGTAAATAAAACATTCTTGCACACATACCTACATACATACACAGATCGCAAAAACATAACCCTCCCTTTTGGCTCTGCTGTAGTTGAGCAAAAGCCTGCGACCCGGTCCGGCTTCGCACGGGTGCCATTTGCTGATGAAGAAAAGGATTGAATGAGAAAACAGTTGATTTTTTTAAATTAAGATTTTCATACAAAAACTAGCTGATCCAGCGAACAACAAAAATATTTAGGGGTGAGTCACCCTTATCATTTAGGGGTATGAAAAATTGATCTTGGCCGATTCTCAGACCTACCCGATATGCACACAAAATTTCATAAAAATAAGTCCAGCCGTTTCGGAGGAGTTTGGGAACAAACACCGCGACACGAGAATTTAATATCCAAACCGACTTTTCCAGTGACTTTTCCTATAAGTTTCTTTCTTATAAATCCTTGTCCTTATAATTACGAACACAACAAAATAAAAATTTGTGTGTGTCAGCTCGATGCACGACTGGAGTTTACTTTATACTCAACGTTGAAATTTCTACCCTAACGTTAGGATAGAAATTTCAACGTCGTGAAAAACGTAACGAGGTCATTGATAAATGGATTTTAGTGCTCGAATTTTTCTCATACCGGGCGCCTAAAATCGATTCTTAATGAGTAGACTCCAATAAACTCCAATAAATCAGCCGAATCAATCGAGCTTTTCTCAAGTGATGTATATCTTACATGCAGCGATAGATTTTAATCTAAAGAACATAGATAAGTACGCCGACCCATCGAACGCCATAAGTCAACAGTCACCCGGCGGAACGACTTCGTAGGTATCGAGCCGCGGCCGAAGGCTCCAGACCAGAGTTTGGCTAATTTTTAACCGACTTCCAAAAAGGAGGAGGTTCTCAATTCGGCCGGTATCTTTTTTTTTCTATGTATGTCCACCGATTTCTCCGGGATTACTGGACCGATTCGCGTGAATTTAATTTTAATCGACAGAGGACGTTTGCGAAATGGTCCCATAAAAATGTTCACCTTCAACTCCTCAAGCCTGATGCTGCAGGGATATTGCTCAACTAAAATAAAGAGATTTAGGATATGTCGATTACAAATTATTATTGTAGGTAAGGCGTTTGACCGGGTCTGGCATGAAGGCCTTTTGAGCAAACTTTCAGCTTATGGGATGCCCACTAGACTTTGTAACTGGATATCAGATTTCCTGAGTGGGCGATCATTTCGAGTGGTCATAGATGGCACCTCGTCTGATCTAATGGCGATTAACGCCGGTGTCCCTCAGGGATCAGTTCTCTCCGCAACGCTCTTTTTGCTGCACATTAATGATCTCCTCAGGCCCGGTATCTTTGGGTATGCGGATGACAGCACCGTTACGGAGAGATACATGTCCGGTCCCCGTGCTAGTGGCGTTGAAACTTTCGAGCATAGAGAGGCTTTGGTAGAACGCATAAATTTGGCTTTGAAAGAGGTATCGGACTGGGGCGATGCCAACCTTGTCAAATTTAATACTACCAAAACGCAGGCGTGTTTATTCACCGCCAAACGGAGTCCATTCCCGCTAACTCCGACTTTCCGAAATATATCCGTACCGGTCACTGACAATATTGATCTTCTTGGCATAAATGTCTCGTCAAATCTCAACTTTGGACGATGCATCGAATCCAAGGCAAAAACTGCTGGCAAGAAACTTGGTATCCTCAATAAGGTCAAGCGCTACTTCACGCCGGAACAGCTTGTTACCTTGTATCAAGCACAAGTTCGATCATGCATGGAGTACTGCAGCCATTTATGGGACGGCTCTGCCAAGTACCAGCTTGCTGCATTGGATTCGGTGGACAGACGCGCCAGAAGACTCATTGGCGACGAATCGCTAACTAACTCCAAACTTCAAAGTCTGGAACATCGGCGCAAGGTTGCCTGTCTGTCGGTATTCTACAGGATATATTTCGGAGAGTGTGCTCAAGAACTATTCGAACTAGTTCCTCCATCACCCTTCTACCACCGAACCGCAAGGCATCGCTCGAATCTGCACCGCTACGTGGTCGAAATTCCACGATCCCGCACTAAGCGCTTTGCTTCCTCGTTCCTAATACGCACCGCTAGAATCTGGAATGCCCTTCCGGCTTCCGTTTTTCCAACTGACTATAACTTGGGTACCTTTAAATCAAGAGTGAATAGGCATCTTCTAGGCAAGCGCGCTCCATCTTAGGCTGCATCTTCACTTACCATCAGGTGAGATTGCAGTCAAGCGCTAGTCTATATATTTAAAAAAAAAAAAAAAAAAAAAAAATAACAAGTATGGACTACATCATGGAGCTCCAGGTCCTAGCTCCTCAATCATAGCATACTACACTGAAAAGCTTAAAATAAAAATTCTTTTCAAAAAACCGACTTCTAATGCCACTACAAAGTATAAAAATAATTTTAGTTTGTCCACGTTTGTTGAAGTCAGGCGGGCCTAAAATACAAACTATGAAACCGACTCGCGATGCTCGCTCGACTTCTACAAACGAGTCTATCATATTGTGTAGCGTCGCGCATCGGTTTCACAGTTTGTATTTAGGCCCGCCCGACTTCAACAAACGTGGAAAAACTAAAATTATTTTTATACTTTGTAGTTTCATTAGAAGTCGGTTTTTTGAAAAGAATTTTTTGATTTAAAAAAAAACTTGAGAGGTGTCAAGGGACACCCGGGTGGAACGTAGTTCCTTTCGATTAATTTTAGTGAAGGAATTGTGTCTAGTGGTGTCTATCTAGTGGTGTCATCTAGTATTAAATTGATTAACTACGATGAATTATATTTAGTTTATTTCTATTGCACTATTACAAAACCAAAGAGTTACTCTGGTTTTTTAACAGATGGCGTTAGTAGTACAATAACATTTTATCCAGTTTATACAATAAAAAATTAGGGAAAAATTCCACATGTAGAAATTATTTAAAATAAAATTGAAAATAGAAAATTCAGTCTGTCGAGCTGGGATTCGAACCATCGACTTGTAACTGTTAATAATATAAAATAAAATAAATAATAATAATAATATATTTTATTTCAGACTTACGTCCATATTTTGTTAGCAACAATTAACTTATACACCTATGTTAGTACAATTTGTGTTAGTAACAATTACTTATTCTACGTTAGTCCTTATAATCTACCTTAAGCTATTCAGGGCCACCAGCGTACGCGCTGTGGCCTAGTGCCGATGTGCACACCATTCCAGCTCCTCCAGAGAGGGCTGTCCAGCTTAGCGGCCAACGTGCTGAGGAGGGCGTTAGTGCTGCTCACAAGCCTGCTCATCATAGACGCGGCACGCTTGCGCATAATCGCGTAGAAGTCATCCGCACGAACATCCGCAAACATTGCCGACGCACTGCAGTGTCGAGGCTTCCTTAACACCGCCCTCAGCACGCTGTTGTACTGAACTCGCAGGGCGCTGTAGGTCCGTTGCGTATAGTTTGTCCACAGACTGCACGTGTAAAACGATTGGCAGTAGGCTCTAAACAAAGTAATCTTTACCTGCTTTGTGCAACGTGCAAATCTGCGGGCCAACATGTTGCCTCGAACCGACAACGCCCGGCGCTCCCGTTCAATATCTCTGTCATCATCCAGGCTGTCTGTTACTATATGACCGAAGTACTTAAACTTAGTGACCTGTTTAAGGGGATATCCACATAGTTTAACTGTAGGTTTAAACATGGGTAGTTTATTTTTCCCCCTGAAAACAAGGAACTCACTTTTGTTGGAGTTGTAACTGAGTCCATGTACCCCAGCATACTCCTCACAAATTTGTAGCAACCGCCTAAGACCACTGATTGATGGGCTCAGCAGAACCATGTCGTCCGCATAACTAATGTTGTTCATACTGACACCGTCAATCGAACACCCGACACCAGCTCTACTGAGCCCCCCAATCAGCTGATTTACGTACAAATTAAACAGCCTAGGTGACGTCAGCCCTCCCTGCCGTACTCCACAACCCAGGCTATACTCTTCGCTTAGCGCATCATCCCATCTCACCACATTTTGCTGGTTACCGTACCAGAACTCGAACAATGCGATTAGCTCAGGTTTTAAGCTAGTTTCCTTCATAAGCTTTTGCCACATAATTTTGTATGCCACTCGATCAAACGCTTTAGACAGATCCAGAAAGCATGCATACACCGGTGTTTTTCTATCCGTATAGTACCGCACAGTCTGCTTGAGGCACAGTATTGCATTCTCTGTTGAAAGTTCCGGCCTAAAACCAAACTGCGCATCGTGCACTTGGAAAGATTTACTTAACTGTGCGTCAAGCAGACTGTCGAGGACTTTAGCTGATATTGTTGCTAAGGATATTGGCCTATAGTTGGATCTGTCCGCCGCATCACCCATCCTATTTTTAATGATGGGCACTACCACTGTTTTCATCATAGCATCTGGTAGGAAACTGTGGCTTACACAAAGATTGAAGAGCAGCTTAAGGACTCTGGCAATGTGCACACCCGCATATCTCAAGTGTTCAACGCTGAGGCCATCGTGTCCTGGTGACTTCCCACGTTTCATGCTTTTAATTGCTTCCTCTACCTCCTTGATAGTGAAACGCAAGGGGCTAATCCCGGAGTTCACGATGTCCCCAACGTCGTCCAATCTGCAATCTATCTTGCCAGAATCCACTTTAAAATGAGCCTTGAACATATTAGCAATGTTTTCACTACCACTTATACCACCCACTTCTGTTAAGCGTCTGCTGGAACCACTAGGCCATGCAGACGCCGTGTTATATGGCGAAAATACCGAACACAATGCAAAATTCACATTCAACAAAAAAGTGTCGGTTTCAAAAATGTGTCGAGCGTCGGTTCCTTAATTTTTTCCGTCTAGCCCCCTTCCGTACCGCGCGATAAGGAACTACGTTCCAACAAGGAACTGCCGGGAAGCAATTCGTCGCGCTCCGGGACCCAGCCAGTGCATAGCGGCCAGAGAGATGTGTGCTACTAGAACATCCTTCAATCACGCCGCAACAGAGCAACGGATTGACTTGATTTTTTGCATGGGCATACTTGAGGATCTGGAGAGTGACATAGGCTACTATTTTTTATCCCGGAAAATTAAGGGGTCCCGCGGGATTTTTAAAACTCGTTCCACGCGGACGAAGTCGCGGACATAAGCTAGTCAGCTAGTGATTAATAAATAAGGGAGTTATAGTTATTTTCATCATACCTATTCGAAAAACGAACATTGGCTTCAGAGGATAGCGGGAGCAAAATTTAATTTTAAGTTTTAACCCCATGGGACTTTTCATTTCCCTCTTCTGATTGGTCCGTGTTCGTGCCTTAGTATGTGCTTATTACTACTGCGTTCGTTGCAGAAACCTGTCAATCGCTCAATTCCGTTCGAAATTCAAAAATGTTTGAGAAGCTGTTGTCTTCGATAAGTCACGTGATCAATTTGTCGATCGGATATAAGCCCATACTGTATCCAACATAAATATGAATGTTTATTTGTTTAAACCAGCGCGAGCCTACGCCTCTCTGGCGGCGGCGTGCGCTTACTTCGCCGCTAAAACTTGATTTACGGGCGCTGCAAAGTTCCGCTCGCGTGCCACCGCGCTGAACTTCGTCGTATCGTAAGTACAACTCGGAGTCGGAACGGTTGGTACGAACCACGCACGGCGCGTCGCAACCGATGGCAGGAAAGTCTTAGTTATCGAAGCTGTTAACCCCGAAACATAGCGTTCATTCCATTCATTAAGGGTGTCCTGCCTTATGCTCCTCTTAATGAATGAAACTGGGCACTTATCGTAGTTCGGCTTTATTTTTAATCGTCTTGCTGCCTCTTTGGCCAGGACGTCCGCTCGCTCATTGCCCTTATTTCCGAAGTGGGCCCTTACCCAAAACAGTCTGAGATTGTTCCTGATTTCCTTTACTAGTACTATATTCCTCCTTAACTCGAATGCTAAGGGCTGATAAGTTCCCGGATCCCGTATGCACTCTAAGGCTGATCGCGAATCACTGAATATATTCACGGATGGTTTCTTGCTTTTTAGGGCATATTCGGTTGCTTTATAAAGTGCGTACAGTTCGGCTTGAAATACTGTGCAGTAATGCTCTAGGAGGAATTTACTACTCAGTATTTCGTTTTCGCCATCCCAGTTAGATAAAGCTGCACCTACTTTGCCATCAATCTTGCTGCCATCCGTGAATATATTCAGTCCGGTTATTCTGTTTACCGCGGATGATTAGATGCACCCGTGGTAGAGCGCGTCAGACGCAGGATACGGCTCAGGTGCTCTCTGAGACACGGGGGCTTAACACTTCGCGCGACTCAATTCCGGTCTTGGCTGACATCCGAACAAAGTAGCTTTAAGAAGAAGTTTATTTCCAAATTACAACTAAAGCTTAGAATTACACTATAAATAAACATTTTTCATATTAAATTAAGTTGTAAAAATTGTCTACGAAAACTGTTGCATTTACGAAAACTTTGTGCACCTGTTTTCCGAACTAGTTGAAACTGTATCTCGGAAAACAGGGCCACCAGCTCGGAGACACAAAGACTTGAAGACAAACGAGTGCGTCTGTAAGTTTTTCGGGGTAAGTGTGATGTGTGTGTGTGTGTTGTGTGAATCAACCAAGCAGACTATTTGTGGTCAATTTAATCATTGGTTTTACTCACTAATAGATACGATTAAAGGTCGGAAATGGTAAGTGACATTAATAGTGTTATGTATCTACTGGAGTAGATTGAAATAATAGTTTATTTATTTCCAAGTGTTATTTATTCATCCTTATGGTCGGTCTCTGCTGCCTAATTTAGGTTGCCCTGTGCTATAGTCAGCAGTGGCCTTCCCTCCTTTAGAAACTACTACACAATTTCAAGACAGTAAAGTTTAAAAGGGTGCCCATATGCAACGGGATGTGAGCTTAAGTAAGTTGGAGTGTATGTGAGTGCGTGTGATTGTGTGTGGTTATGTGTGATTGTGTGTGTGTGTGTGTGTGTGTGTGTGTGCTAGATTGTTTTTGTAATAATACATACTAATTATTATAATTATATTTTGCCACTCGCGTCAATCAGCTCATACGTAATTTTCCATGTTGCAACTAGCACATGTGGGTAGTTGCAACAAGCAAGCAAAATATAATTATTATAAGTATGGAAATAGAGAGTCGAACCTGGAGTTTCCACCGAACAATTTACAAAAGAGAAAAAAGCGAAAGGCAAGTCGTATTTTTAATATTCGATATTAAATCGAAAGCTGATCTCCGTTAAAGAAAATAAAATACTGTGAAGGAAATGGACAGTGTTTTTAATTTACAATCGGATTCCCGGCGGCATTCAGTAATCAAATGTGGCGCGCGGGTGAAGGGAGGAGGGGGGGGGCAGGCCCACTCCCACGGGTGGGAGGTTAATTAAAAACTTGCGAGCGATCCCGAATCATTCGGCTTTTTATTTAAGCCCCAAATGCACTGCAGAATTTTTTTTAACCGAATTTAAAAATAAAAAAAAGTGTGTGTATCAGCTCCGACGCACGATTGGAGTTTATAGTGTATACTTCGATAGTATTTGTGCTAGTTAATATCAACTACGGCCATCTATTGTAAATAGCTCGAACTATTATGTTAGCAGTGCTGTTATGCAGGGTTTTAAGGCGTACAACAGAGTTGCTATTCGAAATAGTTTACACATTAGCCGAAAGATGGCGCTGACCTACGTGTTTGTAGTAATGCTGTCATAAAAACGTAACAAGGTCATTCATAAGTAGATTTTACACCTCGAATTTTTCTCATACTGGGCGCCTAAAATCGATTCTTAAGGAGTAAACTCCAAAATATAGATATATTATTATTCGATTCGACGTATCCTTTTGGTTTTAACTCTTCTTTGTTACCTACTTCATTTTGTTTACTTTAGGGAACTAAATATCACAAGTTTCAACGGTGAAGCAAAACATCGTGAGAAAACCACCAAGCCTGAGAGTTCTCCAAAGTCAACCAATTTGCATTGGATCAGCGTGGCGGACTATGGCCTATAAACTTCTCTGAGAAGAAGAAGGTTGCTCAGGATGACCTACTTCATGAGGTTTCAGTCATCATGGCAACCCATCAGCGGCCCACATCAGCACCTTGGTCTCCCCTCAAATGAAACGGCTATATAGTCCGCGCTGACCAAGTTCGGATTTACACACTTCACAGACCTTCAAGGACATTATGGAGAACTTTAAATCGTGCCGGTATTCCTCACGAAGTTTTCCTTCACCATTAAAACAAGTTAATTGCTTAAAACGTACTTAAGTCTGACAAAGTCAAAGCGGCGTGTCTGGGATCATGTGTGGAGGCCATTTTTAAGGTTCCGTACTCAAAGGGTGCCAACGGGACCCTATTACTAAGCCTCCGCTGTCTGTCCTTCTGTCAGCGGGCTGTATCTCGTAAACCGTAATAGGTAGATTGTATTGATTGATAGGTAGAATGTATTTCTATGGCCGTTATAACAACAAATAATAAAAATAAGATTAAACAATAAAGGGGGCTCCCATACCTATGTGAAAAGGGAGTCGAAATAAAATTTTATTTTTTTTACCCTGGCATGTGGGGTGTCATTGTCTGGAACTCATGTGGAGTTCAAATATATTTTTTATTATTTTTTAGCTTCAAAAATGGAGAAATGGGGGGCCATCAAAGTTGTGACCAAAACAAACCAGCAAGCATTTTTCCCCCATGTAATATGCTCATTTAGTACTATCTAAGAAATAAGATATCTAAATATGTATCTAGTTTTAAGAAAAGTGATTTGGTCATATGTACGGAACCCTAAAAGAGCGAGGCCGACTCGCACTTGGCCGATTTTTGTACATAGAGGTCTCATGCAGTGAGACCGTGTTTATCTAGTGAGCCTGCAGTGCGCGGAGACACCACAGCGCGGGTCCATCGTCAAAGGGCTCGCCGACGGCCGTCACGAAGCCACAAACAATCAACCCCGACGCCCCCGCACCCCCGCACCCCCGCACCCCCGCGCCCGACGTATCACATCACATTACATTCACACGAATTTAGCGACACGCTCCGAACGGTTTCGCCTAATTCGATAATGCGGTGAACGCGAACCGAATCGAATTACAATAATTTTGTGATTTACAAAGATTTGCGATTCATTTATAAATAGAAAACCTATATACAATTAATAGTTATTTGTGTTATATGGGGCCAAAGAAATTTTTTGTTCCCCGAGGGCGTTATTTTGAACTCAGAGCGAAGTGAAGGATTCTAAAGTAGAATCCTGAGCGTAGCGAGGAATTCAATATACGCCGCCCGAGAACAAAATATTTGGCCCCGAATGGCACACACTATTTTTCATTATTACCTATGACAAAAAGCTAAGAGTATCAACCTACATTATGGATATAGACATTACCAATACGTATATTGAAAATTTAAATAAAACACAAATATTTTTTTATGAAATAATTAAACATTAATATTTATGTTGGATACAGTATGGGCGTATAACCGATCGACAAATTGATCACGTGACTTATCGAAGACAACAGCTTCGCAATCATTTTTGAATTTCGAACGGAATGAGCGATTGACAAGTTTCTGCAACTAACGCAGTAGTAATAAACACATACTAAGGCACAAACGCGGACCAATCAGAAGAGAGAATTCAAAAATGTGTCGAAATTCAGAAATGTTTGAGGAGCTGTTGTCTTCGTTAAGTCACGTGATCAAATTTGTCGATTAGATATATACGCCCATACTTCCAACATAAATATAATTATTTTGTAAAAAAATATTTGTGTTTTATTTAAACTTTCAATATACGTATTGGTAATGTCTATCCTCTATACATAGTAGGTTGATACTCCTAGCTTTTTCTCATAGGTAATGATGAAAAATAGTGTGTGTCATTCGGGGCCAAATATTTTATTCTCGGGCGGCGTATATTGAATTCCTCGCCACGCTCAGGATTCTACTTTAGAATCCCTCGCTGCGCTCGGGAGTCTACTATAGAATCCTTCACTTCGCTCTGAATTCAAAATAACGCCCTCGGGAAACAAAAAATTCCTTTGGCCCCTTAGAACACAAATAACTATATTACTTCTACCGATGGTGGTTGGTATCCCAAGCTGCTGACTGCTGCAGCGTGACTTGATGCAAATGTGAGGATAGCGGGAACCAAATTCAATTTTGTTCTTATGGGAGTTTGTTTTTTCTCTTCTGATTGATCCTTGTTCGTGCTTTAGTATGTGTTTATTACTAGTTAAATAAAATAATGTATAATGTAATACGAAGAAGCTACTTGCCGGTTACGTTTTGGCGGATGTCTATTCATACAAGTTTTGTATTTTATTTAAAATTATATCAATAATATTATAATGTCTATCCATACGATTTTCGAGTAGGTAGGTAACTCCTAGTTTTTTTTCTTACAGGTTGTGATGAAAAATGGTGCGTGTCACAAGGGGTCAAAATATTTTGTTCTCGGACGGCGTATATTGAATTCTTCGTTACGCTCAGAATTCAAAATAAAACCGTCGAAGAACCAAATATCACTTTGGCCTCTTGTAATATAAATAACTGTTATGTTAACTAAGTCAGATTCGCGAACTTAAGCAAGTCGTGCAGCAGATAAGTGAAGTTGCAGCACCGCGATTAGGTACTACACATCAAGCCTCGCAAGCATCAGGACGAACCATGCGACCAAAATCGACGTAGAGCGTTATCTCTGTCACTCAAACCTACAATACGTTACGTTTATCGCTTCGTACGCAGTGCATGCAGCGAAACCGAAGTGCATTATTCAACTACTGGTGAGTCCTGGGAAAAATAAAGGCTTGCAACGAGAGAGGCATCGTTGTAGAGTCGCGGATAGTGTCACTGGTTCCGATCGCGTGAAACGTTCGTGCAGCGAGCTGTGCAAACAGCGCCCACAGCGGAGTTCCTCGCGCGGAGTTGACGACAAGCTACTGGTGTAGGCCAAGAGACGGGCAGCACACTTATGCGGTTATGCCCGCTTGCAGAGACGCCGAGTTTATCCCAGGAATAAATTTGTAATTGGAACGTAGTTCCTTATCGCGCGGTACGGAAGGGGGCTAGGCGGAAAAAAATTAAGGAACCGACCCTCGACACATTTTTGAAACCGGCACTTTTTTGTTGAATGTGAATTTGCATTGTGTTCGGTATATTCGCCCTAGAACAAGGCGTCTGCATGGCCTAGTCACTAGTGGTTAGGGCAGTCGCCTATAAGTTCAACGTCGATGGTTCGAACTCTCCAGCCCAGCTCGACAGACAGAACTTTCTATTTTCAATTTTATTTTAAATAATTTGTAAATGTGGAATTTTTCCCTAATTTTTGGAACGTAGTTCCTCATCGCGCGGTACGGAAGGGGGCTAGACGGAAAAAATTAAGGAAACCGACACGACACATTTTTGAAACGTCATTTTTTGTTGAATGTGAATTTTGCATTGTATACGGTATTTTCGCCTTAGAACTCGGTGTAGGAGAGTCGCCTATAAATTCAACGTCGATGATTCGAATCCCAGCTCGACAGACTGAATTTTCTATTTTCAATTTTATTTTAAATAATTTCTAAATGTGGAATTTTTCCCTAATTTTTTATTGTATAAATTGGATAACGCCATCTGTGAAAAAACAGTAACTCCACCAGAGTAACTCTTTGGTCTTGTAACAGTGCAATAGAAATAAACTAAAAATAATTCATCGTAGTTAATCAATTTAATACTAGATGACACCACTAGTTTATTACAATTCCTTCACTAAAGTTAATCGAAAGGAACTACGTTCAATCCGGGTGTCCCTTGACACCTCTCAAGTTTTTTTTAACAGAAGCTGTATACTTCTTCTTCTCTTCTTTATCAACCTATAGACGTCCACTGCTGGACAAAGGTCTCCTGCATGGACTTCCACTGGCTTCGGTCTTGCGCCGCTTGAATCCAGCGGCTCCGTGCGACTCGTTTGATATCGTCGGTCCACCTGATGGGGGATGGTCCAAGCTGTATACGCAATCTGTCAAATCTGTCCTTTTAGCTGCTAACTCTGAGTTAAGACGTTTCTGCAAGCGTGCCTTAATTATACGAGAATTTTATAGACATTTCTAATCTTCTAATATATAAAATTCTCGTGTCACAATGTTAGTTACCTTACTCCTCCGAAACGGGTGGACTGATTTTTATGAAATTTTGTGTGCATATCGGGTAGGTCTGAGAATCGGCCAACATCTATTTTTCATACCCTTAAATGATAAGGGTGACCAACCACAAAATATTTTTGTTGGCGGTACGTAGTTCGCTGGGTCAGCTAGTATAGGTATAAAATCATTATGTCGCGGTGTTTGTTAACAAACTCCTCCGAAACGGCTGGACTGATTTTTATGAAATTTTGTGTGCATATCGGGTAGGTCTGAGAATCGGCCAACATCTATTTTTCATACCCCTAAATGATGAGGGTGACCCACCCCTAAATATTTTTGTTGGCGGTACGAAGTTCGCTGGGTCAGCTAATATTATTAATTTTTGTATGAACTGAAGACATCAGCTTCTTCAGATCATACTTAAATTAATCCTTACAAACTTTCATAATTATTATAATATTATAATAATTATGAAAGTTTGTAAGGATGGATGGATGTATTACTATATTCATACCTTTTATACGTGACAGAATTTAGCTGGTCCGTACTATTCCATCGCCCAACATTGACTACTGAGCTATAAAACATCCCGTGGGACTGCGCAATGAACATCCCATGGACGGTAGGAACTTTGCTTCCTCGTTTTATATTAGCTGTAACTCGGGTCCTGAACTTTGGCTACAGCCACAAAAACACCGCGCTTATAAAATATGAAAGGCCCGTACACCAACAGTCGCCTAGTTTTACGCTGCGTGTTTTTGTAATGGAATGAAAAATATTTTATTCATATGCGATCAGTTTGTCCGCCAGCTCCCGGCCTACGCGAGCCGATTCTATTGAGTGCTTCATAAATATTTGACGCGGCCTGGACCGGGAGCCGACGGGGACTCAGACTTTTCCGCACCACGAATATATATTAAGCTATTGCATAGCTTTTATCGCGGGCTTTGAACTAGGACATACAGTTTGAGCGCGGCGACCGAATCAAGAAATTCCGTAACGAAAAAAAACCTAACACCGTCGTTCAGTAAGCGTTCAACATTTTAGAGGTTCACAAGTAGCTCTGTTTGGCGCAGTGGGCGAGCGGCCGCTTTCTTTACCGTATGGTGTATGATGTCGCAAGTTCGAATCTCACTCGCGAAGTAGTGACAGTGCGCTTTTCTTGTTTGTTTGTTTTTTAATTATTAAGCTATTGCATAGCTTTTATCGCGGGCTTTGAGCGCGGCGACCGAATCAAATAAATTCCGTAACGAAAATAAAAACCTAACACCCTAACGTCGTTTTGCCTTTGATTATTTCATACAAAGCCCGACCGCGACCATTCCAACAAAGCGTCATCGCTTTGTTGGAATGGTCGCCAAGGGACTGAATGAAAGTACTGGCTCAGGGTTCGAATCCTAACTTCAGCTTACGTTTTTGTTTGTTTTTTTTTTATTTTTGTAAGAATAAAAGTGTAACTTGAATTAATATCAAAGAAAAAACTTGAATTAATATCAAAGAAAAAAAATATTTGAGTAAATATTATAATTGCATAAGTTGATAAAAAAATGCTATGCAATAGCTTTACCGCGGCAGTCCCCGAGTGCCACACGTATTTTTTTTTGCATAATTTTTATTATGCAAAAAAAATATTATAATTGCATAGTTGATAAAAAATGCTATGCAATAGCTTAACCGCGGCAGTCCCCGAGTGCCACTTAATTTTTTTCATTCAAACAAGCTCAACGCTAACGCGTGACTAAAACGTTTATTCGCTCCCTCTCAATCGGCCGTCAGTTGTCGTCATCGATCAACTCCGCGCGAGGGTAGCTCAATTTTACGTTCTTCCCGCGCGGGGATCAGTCAACGTCGCGCCGTCGCCGGGGAAGCATTATGACGGAATTTGTCAGAGTTCGAGGCAGCGATAAAAACCCGCTAAATTGCCGGGAAATGTGGAAAATACTTCAAATTCGCAGCACGCATGAGAGATGCTCTCTGCATGCGTTATTTTTGGAGCGAGCTAGAAATGCCGGCGACTACTTCTGTGTGAAGTTTTTACATAATAACAAAAGTTACATAAGCCTGAGTTAGTTTTAACCTACGTTCTCCAGTTTTGGACATGCCTTAGGCCAACATTTAGAAGTGCCTACTGCCGCGGTAAAGCTATTGCATAGCATTTTTTATCAACTTATGCAATTATAATATTTATGCAATATTTTTTTTGCATAATAAAAATTATGCAAAAAAATAATTAAAAAACAAACAAACAAGAAAAGCGCACTGTCACTACTTCGCGAGTGAGATTCGAACCTGCGTCATCTAATGAAAGTGGCCGCTCGCCCACTGCGCCAAACAGAGCTATATGTGAACCTCTAAAATGTTGAACGCTTACTGAACGACGGTGTTAGGTTTGTTTTCGTTACGGAATTTCTTGATTCGGTCGCCGCGCTCAAACTGTTTGTCCTAGTTCAAAGCCCGCGATAAAAGCTATGCAATAGCTTAACATTATGTTACATTAAGAACTGTATTATAGCAGCAATTAATATTGCACTGAAGCTGCGAGCTCGAATAATTGTGTAAAGATATCTAAGTGAGTGCTTATTGGCTCAAGGCTCGTTTCGGTCCGGTTCAAATACGGGCTCTGATTGTCACCGACACCCCTCCCTCCCGCTTCACCCCTCGGGGCCCGCATATTGGCGTCTTTTAAGGCCTGGACAAACACAAAGCGAGTCGGCAGCGACGCGGCAGAATTAAACATTTTATAAAAACATTTCTTATGACTATGTTTCCGGTTGGTCGAAATAAAATATTTTTATTTTTTAAGCTATTGCATAGCTTTTATCGCGGGCTTTGAACGCGGCGACCGAATCAAGAAATTCCGTAACGAAAATAAACCTAACACCCCTCACTCCGACCGGCACAGCGGTGCGGCGTTGAAAGCCGTGCATCGTCTAACGTCGTTTCAGTTCGGCAGACTTCGGCATGGTGCTTGTGTGCGTGCGACTAGAAAATGCTATGCAATAGCTTTACCGCGGCAGTCCCCGAGTGCCACATTTTTTTTTATTTTTTTTATTTATCCATGCAATTAATATAAAACCGAAAATAACAATCTTAAGAGTTCGTAATATGCAATTTAGTATTTCGGCATTGTTATATATCTCAGAATTTGTTTAAGTTATCACCTTAATATTTGGGGATACGAACATGACATAGTTAATACAATCTTCCGTAGTCGGGTCAGAGTTTTTAAATTTTTATTTTTTTTGATATACAAAAAAGTGATTTTTACGAAATAATATATGAAATCAAAATAGGAACGTGATTCCTCCACCATGCCCAAGCAATTCTTAATTTCGTTTGTAGGAATCAAATCTATTAAACCTTCCTATCATATTTCACCTGCAACTTGTACGAACCGCGCGCCGCGCCGCTACCGCCGAGGGTTGTGTTCGCCCAGGCCTCTACCCGAGCTCCGTATATCGCGCTTCGGCGACGAGGCTGATTGCCATCTTCTTCGTCAGTACTTTTGTTCAGCGACCGTCTGATCTTTACTTAACGAACATCACTACATATTATAAAACAAAGTCCCCTGCTGCGTCTGTCTGTCTGTCTGTTCGCGATAAACTCAAAAAAAAGTGTGTGTCAGCTCCGACGCACGACTGGAGTTTACTCCTTACAACGTCGTAATGCATTCGCGGCGCTCGCTGCGTCTCGGCGCCGCTCGGACCCGATCGGTACGCGCTCGGCTTCCCGAAGCTCAACAACTCAAGCGAAAACCAACCTTATTTACTCAACGTTAGGGTAGGCATCGTTGTGAAAAACGTAACGAGGTCATTCATAAGTAGATTTACTCCTCGAATTTTTCTCATACCGGGCGCCTAAAATCGATTCTTAAGGAGTAAACTCCAATAAACTCTAATAAACTCCAAAAAAACTACCGAACGGATTTTCATGCAGTTTTTACCAATAGATAGGGTTATTCACGAGGAAGGTTTTAGTGTATAATTTGTTAAGGTTTAATTGTGTAAATTGGTTGAAATAATATGACGATAATTTGTTGACGATGTCGGAAAAATTCAATCTGCCTGGGAGCTTTCATCGAAAACGCTGCCTAATTAATCCCTTTGAGATATAACAAAACAATGTATGGTGCTGGTATGGTGGGATAAGTCTTTACAGAAAAGCCCGCGATGGCATATAATCTATCTTTTAAGGATAGCTTACCATACCCAATTTAACTAAAAAGCCGGCCAAGTGCGAGTCGGACTCGCGCACCGAGGGTTCCGTACTCCAAAAGTAAAAGTAAAACGATAATATTATATTAATTTGCTTATTTATCGTAACTTTGTTTGTAGAGGCTTATTGTTAATATAAAAAAAACTATGCTAGTTAGAGCGTTGGTTTTATTTTTCCTGTAAAATATACATAAACTTCTATTGACCATAATTATTTCAGATTTTTCGAACTTCGGAGATAAGGGGGGGGGGGGGGGGGGGGGAGGACGGTATTTTTTTCGACATTTTGGCTGATTTCTCAAAAACTATTATACATACAAATAAATAAAAAACTGTTTTAGAATGCCCAAGTAAAGGCCTTTCATATGATACCCCACTCGGTATAGTTATTTTACTTTGAAATTTCAAACCCCCGATTTTCCCCCTTTTTTAATAAAACTAAAAATAATTTTCTATTTTTCTTTATTCCAATGATGTTGGGCCACTATTATACACAACTGTGCCTTTCATGTCGATAGCTTTTGTAGTTACTGAAATAATCGACTGTGACAGACGGACGGACGGACGGACGGACGGACGGACGGACGGACGGACGGACGGACGGACGGACGGACGGACGGACGGAGAAAGTCTCACCATAAGGGTTCCATTTTTACCATTTTGGTACGGAACCCTAAAAAATGGTCACGTAGTATGCGGTAATTGCAAATCTATTTAGACAGATACAGTATTAATCCTTATCAACTTAAATACGTTAGTTACCATAATAGTTCAGTAGACAGGTAGTTTCAGATGGAAAAAGGTCAGAAGTTAATGAAACTTTGGGATGTTGTTTGGGGATGGCTAATTAACATTTTGTCAAGTTTTGGACCTCGAGGACCCTGTGCTAAAGGAGTAGGGGTGGGGGGGGGGGATAGATCCGAGACATGGCGCTTAGAAAAAAACATAAAAATGCGTGAGTGTCGTCCTCGACCTCACGCTGTCGAATCGACCTTTATGCGAATGTAGAAACCACAAGGCTACGGAGATCTAATATTGTAGTGTGAAAATATTGAACACAATGCCAAATTCACATTAAAAAAAGTGTCGGTTCAATTTAGTCTTAATTTTTTCCGTCTAGCCCCCTTTCGCATCGCGCGATAAGGAACTGCGTTCCAAAACCTTTTGTGAATTGGGGTTGAGTGGCGTGAGCGGGAGAACGGGGTGTCAACCAGGTACCATAATTGTAACAACATTTCGTCATAATTCGGGAATAACAGAAGAAATAAGGTGGAATTCTGCGGTTTTTTGTGGCATTTTTTAGCGATTATAAATCGCCAGAATTACGAATATGTCCGCGTGTGATTTCATCATGCTAGTTTACCAATGAAGGTGTGCTAAAACACGTGTAAATTATTATGAAACTAGCTGATGCCCGTGACTTCATCCGAGTGGATTTAGTTTGTAAAATGCCACGGGAACTCTTTGATTTTCCGGGATAAAAAGTAGCTTATGTCACTCTGCAGGTCCTCAACTGCAAAAACCCATGCAAAAATAACGACTAACCGTTGCTCTGTTGCGGCGTGATTGAAGGACAAACCAACAAACTAACATACCAACAAACCAACAAAAAAAACACATTTTCGCATTTATAATATTTTTCTTCTTCTTCTTCTTTATCAACCTATAGACGTCCACTGCTGGACAAAGGTCTCCTGCATGGACTTCCACAGGCTTCGGTATTGCGCCGCTTGAATCCAGCGGCTCCCTGCGACTCGTTTGATGTCGTCGGTCCACCTGGTGGGTGGTCTGCCAACACTGCGTTTATCGGTGCGGGGTCGCCACTCCAACACCTTGGGACCCCAACGACCATCAGCTCTTCGAACTATGTGCCCCACCCATTTCCACTTCAGTTCAGTTTATAATATTAGTAAGCGGTAAAATCTGACGACGTAACTATGTACTTTTTCATATCCAACTCACAGCGGGAACAGTTAATGAGCGAGCGGGCGGAGCTCGGTGAACAGATAACGAGCCCGCGGTCAATTGTTGAGCTGCTGCTTGTTGTACGCCGCGAAATGTTCATCGCGAAATATCCTCGTGTACATAGAATAGAATAGAATAGAATAGAATAGAAATGTTTTTTATTCAAATAAACTTTTACAAGTGCTTTTGAATCGTCAATGAGTCTACCACTGGTTCGGAATACCGTTCCTGCCGGGAAGAACCAGCAAGAAACTCGGCGGTTGCTCTTTTCAAAATACTTTTACAATTATTTTTTTAATAGATATTATTCTATGTATGCAGAGTTCCCACAATGAGGGGAAGTTCCACAAAAGCATACGTAATTATCGACCGAGCGAAGCGAAGGTCTCTGAGTTTACTAGAGCGATTTGCACTTGTCCGTCCGTCCGTCTGTCACAGCCTTATAACTTCTGAATTACTGAACGTAATTACTTCAATTTTAGATATGATATGTAAACCGATGGCCTCCAGCCGAAAATGACTTAAAAAGTTATAAAAATCTTTATTTCAGGGGGGCTCCCATACGAAATGGGGGGCTTTCAAAGTAGAGATTGTATTCGAGGCTAGATTTCTAAAACCACTTTGTTTTAAAACTTGAAACTTACACATAATTTGAGTTATATTCTGTACTTGAACAACAAATACTAAGATTAGATAAATATTATAAAGAAACGAAATTATTTGAGTTTTAATGGGCATCAATGTTTTTAACAAAACTTCACTATACTGTTACTAGATGATTAAGTATAAACAAAATGTCAATATTAAAAACTAATACATAATTTTAAAAGTTATTCCATAATTTTGAATGTATGTATGTCCATTAAATTGTCAAAAATAATCAATAAAATAATAATCTACATATGGACACTGTACTTAATATTATCCATGTTCAATACATTGTACAATAGTAGTGCAATTATAGTTTAGGTACGAATTATTAATTAGAGATGCTGTGGTCTGTTAAATAATCATTAATATGGTAATAATTTTTATTTAGTAATAATTTATAAATTTTATTTCTAAAAAACGGCCATAGGCTTTCCTTTTAAACTATCAGGCAATTTATTAAATAATTTAATTGCCATGCAATACGCACTGTTAGAGAACAATTTAAGTTTTATTCGAGGTAAGCACATTTTGTCTTTTCGGTGGGTTCTTCGGTTATTCTCGTATTTGGTAAGGTCGGGAAAGATAGTTTGATATTTTTTTACAAATAAAAGCATTCGGTAGATATATAAACTCGGTAAAGAGAGAATATTGAGTTTCTTGAATAAGGGTTTACAGCTATCCAAGAAATGCGCACCAGTCATACCTCGAATACATGCTTTTTGTCTAATAAATACCTTATTGGCATCGACCGAATTACCCCACAGGATCAAACCATACTGTAGTAATGATGACACATGACCATGGTATGCGAGTAAAGCTGTTTTCATGTTAGATGTTTGAGCGAGTCTCTTCAGGACATAGGTAAATCGGTCTAATTTACTACATAATCGACCGAGCGAAGCGAAGGTCTTTGAGTTAACTAGGGCGATTTGCACTTGTCCGTCCGTCCGTCCGTCCGTCCGTCCGTCTGTCAGAGCCTTATAACTTTTGAATTACTGAACGTAATTACTTCAAATTTAGATATAATATGTAAACCGATGGCCTCCAGCCGAAAATGGCTTAAAAAGTTATAAAAATCTTTATTTCAGGGGGGCTCTCATAGAAGCGAATGCGAAGTAAAAAAAAAAATATCGCGTTACATAAAATTGTTACGTATCATTTTAAAGATAATTTTGAACTGAGTACAAAAATAATTTTTTTTTAATTTTTCCCTTAAAATTGACGAAATGGGGGGCTTTCAAAGTGGCGATTTTATACGCTCGCTTGAAGACGCTCTCTAGAAAAATCCGCTATGGATTTTCAAACTGATTTTATGTTTTTAGGTCACTTATATCCTGTACTTGAACAACAAATACTAAAATTATATGAATATTATAAAGAAACGAGATTATTTAATTTTTAATGGGCGTCAGTAATTCATATAGCATCAACATAGCTTCACAATAATGCTAATAGATGGCGCAGTCAGTAACTATTCCCATGGAACTACGAGTTAAATTCAATGTTTGATAAATAATTCAATGTTTTCACTAACGTTCCCTAACCTTTACGGGCTACCTATAAGTTAGGTGATTGATGTTTTCTGTCAACTTATTTATCACGATCCTGTACGGGACACCTAAAAGGATATTGGGACGGATGTTAGGACTTAGGATTGTATTTAGGAGTTACCTACGTTAAGAGACTCCTACTTAGGGGATGATTTAGGTATGTTTGGTGAAAACGGGCATAATAATAATGTCAGTTTTGGTTATCATGTATCGATTGAATGAATAATCATGGGATACCGTTACCGCGAGGTCTCAGTTCGGGGCGAACCACTAGTTTATCAGTGTGAGCCTTCCAATTGCAATGGTTATCCAATAAAAGGCCAAGGAAAGACACCGTGTCCACTTCTTCTATAGGCAACGAGTTAAATTTAATATTTAGAGTAGAAGGTAAACTATTGTAGGTCAGAAATTGAATGTATTTAGTCTTACTTATATTGAGTGATAGGTTGTTAGCGTTTAACCATTCACCTGTTTTTTTCAGTGCATTATTTATGTCATTTTCAAGCAATCTTTTATCTTTGCATCTTACTGTGATTGTAGTGTCATCAGCAAATAAAATACATTCCTGATCAATGTTGTCGGGTAAGTCGTTAATATAAATCAAGAATAATAGCGGTCCAAGCACACTGCCCTGTGGTACGCCGTATGGATTCTGGTACTTGTATGAACTGAGAAATCTGTCGCAGTTTGCATTATTAGTTTGTTGAATTTCAACACACCGCGAGATACCGAGGGATACCGCGAGGTCTCAGTTCGGGGCGAACCACTAGTTTCTAATTATAATTCAACACATGTTAAGACGGGCAGACAGGAAGTAGCCCCATTGCCGCTGGTGGCACCCGTTCACGAGCATGACGCATGACCCCAGCCATACCAGATATACCGACATGTACCTCATGTATGTACCACGTTCTCGTACTGAGAACATAACTCTAGTACTGAGAAGAGGTGTGTAGTTTCTGGGAACGGAGACCAAAACACTCGACTGATCTAAGTGATAGTAGTATGGCGCCCCAGAGAGAGACAGTCTCTCAGTAGTCCGTTAGCTTTAAATTCAAAAAATTCAAAATTCAAAATTATCAATCAAGATCAAGAATCAAGAAATTCCGCAACGAAAATAAACCTAACACCCCCCACTCCGACCGGCACAGTGCAGCGGTGCGGCGTTGAAAGCCGATTGACGCGGTATTTTCCAGATATTTAGAGGATATCAAGTCTCAACCTTATGTTTCTTATTTCAGTTACCATAAACCTATAGTTTCAATTATAAAAATTCCTGAATAACCTACATGGTATTGTAAGATAATAAAAATATTTTAAACAAAATTAACTGGGCGTTAACAAGCAGTGAGAGCCTAGTGGTTAGGACTGTGGTCTCCCATTCGGGGGGTCGCAGGTTCGATCCCGGGTACGCACCTCTGCTGAAGTCCACCAATTCGCATTGGGCCAGCGTGGTGGACTATGGCCTATAACCCTTCTCTGAGAGGAGACTTGCGCTCAGTAGTGAGCCGTTGATGGGTTGCTGATGATGATGATGATTACATTGTAATAAGTTTTTATATTACTATCTTGTGGGCAGCTGGATGCCATGCTGATTTAATCCATGCATCTTTGTTAGAATAGAATATATAATATTTCCACAATGAGGGGAAATACCAAAAAAAAAAAAATTAAGTGGCACTCGGGGACTGCCGCGGTAAAGCTATTGCATAGCACTTTTTATCAACTTATGCAATTATAATATTTATGCAATAATTTTATCAAAATTGAATTAATGAATTGAATTAATTAATTATTGAATTAATATCAAAAATTTTCTTTGATATTAATTCAAGTTACACTTTTATTCTTACAAAAATAAAAAAAAAACAAACAAAAACGTAAGCTGAAGTAATCAAAGGCAAAACGACGTGAGGGTGTTAGGTTTTTATTTTCGTTACGGAATTTATTTGATTCGGTCGCCGCGCTCAAAGCCCGCAATAAAGGCTATGCAATAGCTTAATAAACAAACAAGAAAAGCGCACTGTCACTACTTCGCGAGTGAGATTCGAACCTGCGACATCCAAAGAAAGCGGCCGCTCGCCCACTGCGCCAAACAGAGCTAAATGTGAACCTCTAAAATGTTGAACGCTTACTGAACGACGGTGTTAGGTTTTTGTCGTTACGGAATTTCTTGATTCGGTCGTCGCGCTCAAACTGTTTGTCCTAGTTCAAAGCCCGCGATAAAAGCTATGCAATAGCTTAAAAAAATCGGACAAGTGCGAGTCGGGCCTCGCTCTTTTAGGGTTCCGTTTAAAAAAATTAAATAAAAATATTTCCATGTACCCATGGAAATATTTTTATTTAATTTTTTTAATTTAATTTAATTTTTATTATTTGTTGTTATAGCGGCAATAGAAATACATAATATGTGAAAATTTCATCTGTCTATCTATTACGGTTTACGAGATACAGCCCGCTGACAGACGGACGGACGGACGGACAGCGTAGGCTTAGTAATAGGGTCCCGTTAGTACCCTTTGGGTACGGAACCCTAAAAACGTACTACAATTGAATTCATGTTAAGACGGGCAGACTAGACGGGTCTAGTCTGGAGCATCGGCGCAAGGTTGCCTGCCTGTCGGTATTACACGAGATTTGGAGGGTGTGCTCAAGAACTATTTAATTTAGTTCCGCTATTAGCCTTCGCCATCACACTACAAGGCGTCGCGCGTCGTATGGATCTGCATCGCAACGCGGTCGAAATCCCACGATCTCTCTGACTAACTAACTGTGTTGACAACTAACGATAAAAAATTAAAGTAAAATAAAGTCGGTTTACGGACGATAGTTTTACGTGATAACGTCATAAATAAACATAGATGAATACATCCGCTAACCACAGCGCGCACGTGATGACTGGTGGGCGGCGGCGGGCGCTCTAGTCACAAGCCAACGCTTGGGCCGATCGTGCCTCTCTATCGCTTGTTCCGCGCTCTCGCTTGCACGCGCAGGCTCAAAATCATACCAAGGAGACGTCGGGTAACGCCGTGCTACAGAGGGCGCTCCTGAAATCAACTCTGGGCGATTGGCCTTTACCAAAGCGCGCTGCGTAAGTAATATACAGGGCATTGTACAAAAAGGTGATTGTGTGTTGTGTGATCATTAGTGAGCTTCCCGCGAAGCTGATTAGCCGGCTGCGTGCGCTCAGTTGTTTGAACAATCGCAATCGCAATCACAATCACCGTCACGATCGTAATCACAATCAGGCCGACGCCCGACGAGCGCAGACCGAATCTGACCGAATTAAGCCCGTTGTGTTGTTGGTTATGGTTTTTGATTAAAGTAGCGACAGCTTAAATGCGTGTCCCAGCTCTGGGACGCGGTGTGGACATAGTCTACCTGTTATCTCGAAAAAACAGGTTCCAGTTCCACGTGGACGAAATTACACCATCCACTTACAGCAAAAACTCACAATGAACTTCCGTCAAAGAAAAAAAAACTTGAGAGGTGTCAAGGGACACCCGGATGGAACGAAGTTCCTTTCGATTAATAATAATTAGTGAAGGAATTTTAATAAACTAGTGATGTCATCTAGTATTAAATTGATTAACTACGATGAATTATATTTAGTTTATTTCTATTGCAGCAATGTTACAAAACCAAAGAGTAACTCTGGTTTTTTTAACAGATGGCGTTAGTAGTACAATAATATTTTATCCAATTTATACAATAAAAAATTAGGGAAAAATTCCACATGTAGAAATTATTTAAAATAAAATTGAAAATAGAAAATTCAGTCTTTCGAGCTGGGATTCGAACCATCGACTTGTAACACTAGGCTACGGAGACCCAATGTTGTACCGCGAAAATACCGAATACAATGCAAAATTCACATTCAACAAAAAAGTGTCGGTTTCAAAAATGTTTAGAGTGTCGGTTCCTTAATTTTTTCCCTCTAGCCCCTTTCCGCACCGCTCGATAAGGAACTTACGTTCCAATACTATGATATTCCATTCCATTTCATCGCAAAACCAAACCAAACTGTCGAACTGTCGAAGAACAAGCGCAGGGTGAGGATGCCACGCGTGTCCCCGCTGCCCGCACAACTCGCGCGTGTACACAACTCGTCCGGTATAAATAATTATTCGGGAGTTTTTCTCCACTCGCTCGACACTCGTCGCCGATATTAGCAGATTACGCAAAATATGGCGCGGGACGGAAATATTATTATCCCCAACTTTGCGGATATTTTGTGTAAATAACTTCTCAGGGTTACGCCCGTACCGGCTTGTATACTTGCGTACTTACTTTCCTTCTATTTTTTTGACCACTTTGCCGAATCCATACCTATATTAAATAAAACGCCAAGTGCGTGTCGGGCCACGCGCAGTGTAGGGTTGCAAGTCACAAATATTATTGCTGACCTAGGATAGTGCTTTTATTTATGAATATTGAATATAATATCGTCGCTGTATTTGAAAAATAAATAACTAACAAAACAAATATCGCGAGTAAAACGCGATTTAGTGTTTTTTGCGTCAATAATGGCGATAACTTTGTCTTCATAGAAAATTTTGGTGACTGTTTTTGACCGAGCGAAGCGAGGTCTCTGAGTTTACTAGA
Organism: Oeneis ivallda; assembly: GCA_029955525.1. Lineage (NCBI taxonomy): Eukaryota > Metazoa > Arthropoda > Insecta > Lepidoptera > Nymphalidae > Oeneis > Oeneis ivallda. The sequence goes on along the minus strand of JARPMR010000027.1, from coordinate 155,201 downwards.
GCGATTTGCACTTGTCCGTCCGTCCGTCCGTCCGTCCGTCCGTCCGTCTGTCAGAGCCTTATAACTTTTGAATTACTGAACGTAATTACTTCAAATTTAGATATAATATGTAAACCGATGGCCTCCAGCCGAAAATGGCTTAAAAAGTTACAAAAATCTTTATTTCAGGGGGGCTCTCATAGAAGCGAATGCGAAGAAATTTTTTTTTTATTTGCGATTCATAGGTTTTCTGTGTACCATTTTAAAGACAATTTGGAACAGAGTACAACCGTATTTTTTTTTTAAGTTTTTTCCTAAAATTGACGAAATGGGGGGCTTCCAAAGTGGCGATTTAATACGCTCGCTTGAAGACGCTCTCTGGGAAAATTTTCTATATATTTTCAAGTTGTACTTATTTTCTTACTTCACTTGTATCCTGTACTTGAACAACAAATACTAAAATTATATGAATATTATAAAGAAACGAGATTATTTAATTTTTAATGAGCATCAGTAAATTTCACATAGCTTCACAATAATGCTATAGATGGCGCAGTCATTAACTATTCCATTGAACGAGGAGTTACGACTACGATTTATCCCAAAAACAGTTTTGCGTCGACCATTATTATTTAGGTACATAATATAGGTAATAACATATTATTCAATTAAAATTATTCTTTAGTTAAATATCATTTTGTATATTTTCTATTCGCGTCGATAGATGACGATTTGTACAGATGCCCCTAACCCGTTTTCACTCGTTAGTACCTACATAATAATTCAATGTTTTCACTGCCGTTCCCTAACCTTTACGGGCTACCTATGATAAGTTATGTGATGATTACTGTCAACTTCTTTATCACGATCCTGTACGGGACATCTAAAAGGACATTGGGACGAATGTTAGGACTTAGGATTGTGTTTTGGAGCTACCTACGTAAAGAGACTCCTACATAGGGGATGATTTAGGTATGTTTGGTGAAAACGGGCATAATAATAATAATGTCAGTTTTGGTCGTCATGTATCGATTGAATGAATAATCATGGGATACCGTTACCGCGAGGTCTCAGTTCGGGGCGAACCACTAGTTATATGTTAAAGTTTGTTATTGTATATCCGAATCTACTTAACTTAAATTTTGATTCATTTGTTTGTGAGAAAAATAAAATAAAAAATCGTACTTAGCCGTGTAATATGTGGCTTGTTTCAAAATATGTGCTCAAAATATGTGGCTTGGCCGTTACGTTACTACAAGAACTATTGTATCACAGAAAAGTAATGAACAGTGAATACATTTTTCACCTTACGCCCATGTGAATGTAGCGAAATGGCCAAGCCACGTATTTTGACTAAGGTGTAGAGTTTGTGAAGTTAAGGCTTGTAGAAATAGGGCGTGTAGAGTTAGAAGCTTGGCTCTACATGAGATCTGATATTATCTTTTTGACAGTGCAAACCATTGTTGGTCTCGCGCGTCGTGGCAACGTTTTATATGAAAATAATGTTTTTGGTGGGATTATCGACCGAGCGAAGCGAAGGTCTCTGAGTTTACTTGAGTGAATTTGCACTTGTCCGTCCGTCCGTCCGTCCGTCCGTCCGTCTGTCAGAGCCTTATAACTTCTGAATTACTGAACGTAATGACTTCAATTTTAGATATAATATGTAAACCGATGGCCTCCAGCCGAAAATGGCTTAAAAAGTTATAAAAATCTTTATTTTAGGGGGGCTCTTATAGAAGCGAATGCGAAGTAAAATATATTTTTTTGAATTTCATACGGTTGCAGTACCTCATTTTAAAGATAATTTGGAACAGAGTAAAATGGTATTTTTTTTTTATTTTTTTCCTAAAATTGACGAAATGGGGGGCTTTCAAAGTGGAGATTGTATTCGAGGCTAGATCTCTAAAACCAGTTTGTTTTAAAACTTGAAACTTACACATAATTTGAGTTATATTCTGTACTTGAACAACAAATACTAAGATTAGATAAATATTGTAAAGAAACGAAATTATTTAAGTTTTAATGGGCATCAATGTTTTTAACAAAACTTCACTATACTGTTAATAGATGGCGCTGTCTTTAATATTGTAAATACAGTTTTGCGTCAGCTATTCTTATTTTGTCTATTACTAATTATGTTATTCAATTAGCAAATTATTATCAATAGTATCACGTTGTTTTTGCAAAAGTAAATCCGTTTCTATTTACAATAATTAGACGTTAGCACCTATTTACTACCGTATGATCTCTCTCTCTGATGGTACTGTGTCTATGAATGTAAAGATGAGCGCGCATCTAGACATGCTCGCCGCAGAAGCCGCAAGCGCGCAGTCATGGCAGTTTATAATTGTTTTTATTATGAAATCGTATACTACGTAACACCCGTTCAGCGAACCAGCTGAATTTTAGTAAAATACTGTAGGCATACGCATCCCATCCACGAAAGCAGATGACGATTGACGTCATCAGATTCGGCGCGTTTTAATTAGTAGTTAAAACTACCTTATGGGAAATAAGGGATACCGCGAGGTCTCAGTTCGAGGCGAACCACTAGTATTATTTACGATCTGCTACGGCGAGGCGCCGGACACACTGCAGCTCGGTAGATGACGGAAACAACTAAACAATGTCCGCTCATAATATAATGTAGTGCACCAAATTACAAACTGCATCGAAGACTTTCGCGTGGTCTAATGCAAGACTTAAACCACACAATGGCCGGAGAATATAATGCTGTGCAGAGCTGTGCAAATTTATTAAGACGAAGGGGACCTTGCGGAAGCGGGGGAGGGGGGAGGGGGGGGGGGGCAATTTCCTGAAAAATTCTCCGCAGGAAGCCGCCGCGCCTGTCCGCAACGCGGTCACTGAAGAATAGAATAATGAGATAGTCTGAAAAGGTCATGCGGTTCCTTAAACTGAAGCATATTGTTTTGATTCTGGAACTATAGGCTTTTATTACTTTAATCAACCTGTGGCTGAGCTGAGACAATGTTCCGGGCATCAGCTAGTCTTTGTAGGTAAGTCTTCGACGCTAACAAAGCTAATCGCGCCGTCTAAAAACTAGTTTTCGATAAAAATAATATGTCTCCGCAAGAGAACTATCTAAGTACCTGACATTATAATGTATTAAGGTATTTTGTGAGATTCAACGCGGTTGCTTTGCATCATATTATTGACCGAGCGAAGCAAGGTCTCTGAGTTTACTAGAGCGATTTGCACTTGTCCGTCCGTCCGTCCGTCTGTCAGAGCCTTATAACTTTTGAATTACTGAACGTAATTACTTCAAATTTAGATATAATATGTAAACCGATGGCTTCCAGCCGAAAATGGCTTAAAAAGTTATAAAAATCTTTATTTCAGGGGGGCTCTCATAGAAGCGAATGCGAAGAAATTTTTTTTATTTGCGATTCATAAGTTTTCTGTGTATCATTTTAAAGACAATTTGGAACAGAGTACAACCGTATTTTTTTTTTAAGTTTTTTCCTAAAATTGACGAAATGGGGGGCTTCCAAAGTGGCGATTTAATACGCTCGCTTGAAGACGCTCTCTGGGAAAATTGGCTATATATTTTCAACCTGTACTTATTTTTTTACTTCACTTGTATCCTGTACTTGAACAACAAATACTAAAATGATAGGAATATAATAAAGAAACGAGATTATTTAATTTTTAATGAGCATCAGTAAATTTCACATAGCTTCACAATAATGCTAATAGATGGCGCACTCATTAACTATTCCATGGAACTAGGACTACTAGGAGTTACGACTACGATCTATCCCAAAAACAGTTTTGCGTCGACTACTATTATTTAGGTACATAATATAATAACATATTATTCATTAAAATTATTCTTTAGTATATCAAACTTCAATAAACTATTAATTGCTGTATTTTGTATATTTTCTATTCGTGTCGATAGATGACGATTTGTACAGATGCCCCTAACCCGTTTTCACTCGTTAGTACCTACATAATAATTCAATGTTTTACTGACGTTCCCTAACCTTTACGGGCTACCTATGATAAGTTAGGTGATGATTACTGTCAACTTCTTTATCACGATCCTGTACGGGACACCTAAAAGGACATTGGGACGAATGTTAGGACTTAGGATTGTGTTTTGGAGCTACCTACTTAAAGAGACTCCTACATAGGGGATGATTTAGGTATGTTTGGTGAAAACGGGCATAATAATAATAATGTCAGTTTTGGTCGTCATGTATCGATTGAATGAATAATCATGGGATACCGTTACCGCGAGGTCTCAGTTCGGGGCGAACCACTAGTAATCGACCGAGCGAAGCGAAGGTCTCTGAGTTTACTAGAGCGATTTGCACTTGTCCGTCCGTCCGTCTGTCAGAGCCTTATAACTTCTGAATTACTGAACGTAATTACTTCAATTTTAGATATGATATGTAAACCGATGGCCTCCAGCCGAAAATGGCTTAAAAAGTTATAAAAATCTTTATTTCAGGGGGGCTCCCATACGAAATGGGGGGCTTTCAAAGTGGAGATTGTATTCGAGGCTAGATCTCTAAAACCACTTTGTTTTAAAACTTGAAACTCACACATAATTTGAGTTATATTCTGTACTTGAACAACAAATACTAAGATTAGATAAATATTATAAAGAAACGAAATTATTTGAGTTTTAATGGGCATCAATGTTTTTAACAAAACTTCACTATACTGTTACTAGATGGCGCTGTCTTTAATATTGTAAATACGCATCCCATCCACGAAAGCAGCATTCGGCGCGTTTTAATTACAATATAATATAGTTAAAACTACCTTATGGGAATTATGGGATACCGCGAGGTCTCAGTTCGGGGCGAACCACTAGTTATTTTACTTTCTGTCTAACGATCCTTATGTAGGTCAGGTTCGGTTGATATTGAACATAATCAGTATTTTCTCTGTCCAGTCTGGCATTTGGATCAAGCTTTCACTTACGGTACACGAACGATGTCGACCAACTTTTGATAGAAGTCGGATATTATAGTAACAACATTTACTATAATATCCGCTTATAATATAAGAGCTTACTGTGCCATATTTAATTTAAAGTATTCATTATAAGTACTATACTTATAATGAATACACCCAATTTAATTGGCGCATTGCGTTCATTAGCAGCCATTTAAAATGCAAACTGGAAATAATAAGAGTAAATTATTTAAGATATAGATTTCATCTCGATTCCCCGCTGTCCTGTGCCCTGTATATCTTTTCACAGCATCGCAAAAAGCAACCGTTCCGTGTTGAGAGTTCATTCCAGACTCCATTGACGAACGATGAATGCACCCCTGGCAAAGACCAAAGACACGGTTGCGAAGGCGCTACTTTGATTGGGATTTTTTCTATTTACCCCATTTGGCGACAAGAAATAGCTCACTGGGGTGTTTTGACATTTTTGTTTTTAAAGATCATTTAAAAAGTTTACAAAAAGTCGAATACTGGAATTTCTTATTGACTTAGTTGCCAATAGCTTCATGCATCCATTCGCTACGCTGTCCGTAGGATATTCTTCAACATGATTTATTATCTGACATGGAATAAAAAAAAAATTAGAACCTGTAGAGTGTAAAGCATCCCGGAAAATCAAAGAGTACCCTCGGGATTTTAAAAACTGAATCCACGCGGTCGAAGTCGCGGGCATCAGCTAGTCTATATATATAAAAAAGTGGTGTTAGTTACACTATTTATAACTCAAGAACGGATGAACCGATTTGGCTCAAATTTGGTGGAGAGGTAGCTTAGAACCAGGAGACGGACATAGGATACTTTTTATCCCGTTCGACCGCGTTTCCGTCAAGTCAATATAAAACCTGGTATAACAAAAATGCATCTGACATGGAATAAAAAAACGAAAATGACAGTGGAAGAACAAAACGTAAATGACAGCTAAACGTAATTTTGTATTTGGTTAATTATGGTAAAAACATTTATAAAAATTATAGTTTAACGTAAGTCGTAATTGATAATATCATCAGTAATATGTTTTCTCTTTGAATCATCATTAACAATGCCGCGAGCAAGACGATCAAATGTTTCCTGCTACAAAGCTACGGATTGACGTGATTTATTGGATAGGTATAGTTGAGAACCTGGAGGGAGACAAAGATTTCCCGCGGGATGTTATGAACTAAATCCACGCAGACGAAGTCGCGGGCATCAGCTAGTAGCTAAATAATTATTGAATTTTTTTGTTTTGAATAGCTGCTCAAACCAGAATAACATTTCTCTTTTAATTTACTCTCAAAGATCGACTGAAAGAAAAATAAAAACTTGAGACGTGTCAAGGGACACCCGGATGGAACGTAGTACCTTTCGATTAATTTTAGTGAAGGAATTGTAATAAACTAGTGGTGTCATCTAATAGTATTAAATTGATTAACTACGATGAATTATATTATTTTATTTCTATTGCAGCAGCAGCAGCACTGCTACAAAACCAAAGAGTTACTCTGGTTTTTTAACAGATGGCGCTAGTATTACAAGAATATTTTATCCAATTTATACAATAAAAAATTAGGGAAAAATTCCACATGAAGAAATTATTTTAAATAAAATTGAAAATAGAAAATTCAGTCTGTCGAGCTGGGATTCGAACCATCGACGTTGAACTTTTAGGCGACTGCCGGAACCACTAGGCCATGCAGACGCCGTGTTATATGGCGAAAATACCGAACACAATGCAAAAATCACATTGTAACGGAGTGGATCGGCCCGGCTGAGAGCGACCCACTTCGTTCATTAGATGTGAGGGACCGAACCTCGCTTTTCACTATTTCCTAGGACAAAGAATAAAATGCTCGATAAACAATAGCGACTTTTATTTACAATTCTCTTAACCTATTACATGATATCGAGAGACGTTGACGCAAGCCTAAACACGGTTACAATATTATATGAAGCGGGACCGCCCGGGCGGCTGACGGGAGGACGACGGACTCCCGGTGGAGCGCGGGTGACGCGGCGGTCGCGGGGGGAACGCAGACGCTCGGGGTGGTTGGACGGGCCGGGCCGCGAGGCCAGGCGCGAGCAACAGCCCCTGTGGGTCCACCAGAGAGCTCGTACCACTCGTCAACCCAGAGGGTAATCAGGCCGACGATGGGATCGATCCAGAGGGAAATCAGACCGACCCCGATGGTACGAGCGCCGCTAGCGAACTGGTGCTGGACGCTCTTGTTCGGCTTTTATACTTTTCTGTTGGCTGCTTCGGTGGGCCTCGGCGCGGTTCGGCGGAGGTCGCGCCGATGAGGTCATTGGCCTGGCGAGTGCGTTCACGTCGGCCCCGCGTGGTGAGTCAGGCGGCACGTGTATTGTGGGCTGCTTGCGCTGTGACGGCGTGTTCACGTGGGTCCCTCGTGCGATGACTCACGCCGCCCGTGTAGGCTGCTTTGCGTTGTGACGGCGCTCGTCACACTCCCCCCTCTCGCTTTGGGATGTTTACCTGTAAACATCACCGTTGGTTACACACCATCCTCTGTATCAAAAGAACTAGAAAGTGGTTTACTGTCGTCTGTATGTCACTTTGTATTTTTCGAACCTATGCGTTTGGCTGTGCCTTCCCTCCTTTGTCACCCTTTTTGTATTTGGGTAACCTCACTATCCCCTTTCGGTGGTTACCCATGCGTTTTCTTCCTCTCCTTTTCTTTTTCTTCTTCTTTTGCCCCTCGGCTGCCACCACTTCTGTGGCCAGTGCCTGGCATTCTGGTGACATCGTTCGGTCGTCATCGGGTTCCTTTTTGGCTGACGGACCTTGCATTGCCGCTTCTTTGTTCGAGCACGCTGGGGTTGTCGCGTCCGCCATCGTTTACTCCGCTGTAACTGATCCTTTTTTGACATTTTCTTGATTTCGATGCTATATTTCTTGTTTTGAGGGTAGGTTGATTTTTTTTTTAGTGACATTTGTGTATTCTGTGCTCTTTGTCTATGCTTTCTTATAGTCCGATGTTTGTCTGGTCGGACCTTCCCGGTCGGGTCTATGTTGGATGGTGTGTGTCGTCTTGGACTATTCGTGTTGTGTTCTGACTTTTAGCGGTTACGTTTCTTTTCGTTTTATTCTTGGAATCTTTTCATATCCTTTATGTGTGCTGTGCATATCTTGCCTCCGTTGAGTGCTTTTAATAAAAATATCACGGGCGATTTTTTTTCTATTATCTTGTACGGGCCTGAGTATTTTGGTGCTAGTTTCGCGCAGAATTTTTTTTCTGCGTTTGACAGTGGAAGATCTCGTTTAAGTACGAGTTGTTCTATTTTTGGTTCCCATTCGCGTTTTGATTTATCGTAGTTTTTCTTTTGGTTTGTTGATGCTAGTTTCTGGTTCTCTCGTACCCTTTGATAAATTTCTTCTAGTTTTTGTTTTTCTTTTTTCTTAACCGTCGGTGTCGGGAGGCTCTTTTCGTCATCGAAGTTTCTTAACACGGTGTTGTATTTTGATGATTTTTTCCTTATGTACTTATTCCATTTTTCCCGATTTTTCCCTATAAAGGCGGCTATCGTGTTTTCGCGTGTTTTGTACCCTCGTTTGGTCGGACTACACTTTGGTGTGTACGGTAGGCTGAGTTTTTGTCCTATATTGTACTTCCTGAGTGTGTCTTTATAATGTTTGCTTGTGACTGATTTCGCGTTATCACCGAGCAAAGTTTTTATTTCGCCACCTCTCATCGGTACGCATTCTTTTCGTGCGTTTACGGCTGCGTTCGCGCGTTTATGTTTCTGACATGTTTCGCACTTTTTTACGTATTTTGCGACGTCTCTAAAAATGCCTGGCCAATAATAACGTTGTGCTGTTTTGTTGAAGGTTTTTGATACCCCTAGGTGTCCTGTGCTAGGTTCGTCGTGGTTTTGTGAGAGGATTCTTCTTTTGTCGGAGTTTTTGACGCATAGCTTCCATTCGGTGTCGGGATCTAATTTGCCCCCGTATCGTGGATTGATTATTCTTCTATACAGTTTATCTTCCTGTATTCGGTAATCTGGTTCTGTTTCGGGGTTCGCCGTTACCTTCTTTAATTTTCTTGTGTACCATTCGTTTTCGCCAACTGACGCGGCGCATACTGGGTTTCTTGATAGTTCATCTGCTATCACGTTTTGTTTTATTGGTTCTTTATGTTTTAGTTTTGTGATGTGTTTCCCCCCTTTAATGCCTTTTGGCCTTTTTTTCGCTTTTTCGAATTCCTCGGTTATTATGGTTTGTAGTCTTTCTTGTTGTTCCTTTGTTAACCTTTGCTTGCCCTCGCGTTTTTCCTTAGGTTTTTCTTTGTCGGTTTGTCTACTTGGTTTTTGTTCCCATCTTATTGCTAGTCCCAGTCTTCTTAGCAAGTCCATGCCCATTATCATTACTGTAGTTGTTGGTAGATATATCACTTGGTGTGTTAGTTTCTGTCCTGCGACTTCGAGTTCGATGTTCACTGCCGTGTCCGATGTTATTTTCGAACCGTCTGCTAATTTTATAGTGTTTGATTTGGGTATTACGTCCTTCCTAGTTTCTTTTATGTGGTTCATGATGGTCTTGTTTATGTACGTGTTTGTTGACCCTGTATCTACTAGTGCTTTGTACGTCTTGTCGCCTATTTTTACCTCTGTGAATATTCTATTGTCTTTTTTTTTCTCTTGTGCGTTCGTTGTGTAGGCTTGTGAACTTGTTTTTCTCGCTTTGTTCGTTCCGTTGCAGCAATCCCGAGTTAGTTTTCCTAGTAATCCGCAACGGCTGCAGAAAATAGCCTGTTTGCCTCGGCAGTCTCGGGCCCTGTGGCTTTTCTTTCCGCACTTCCAGCAGCATTTCTCTGGGTCATAGTCCGGTAAGATTAGTTTTCCCTCCGGCTTCTGCTTGTGTTTCTGGTTCCTGGACCCTGCTCTGGAGTGTTCTGGTTGGTTTCCCTTGTGGTAGTATGTCGGTGTCTTGTATGTATACTGATACTGATCTGTTCGAATTTTTTCGTATTCTTTTGCCAGCTGTATTAATTCCGTCATCGTGTTGAAATCTCTTCTTTTGATGTAGAACTGGTAGCTGCTTCTCATGTTGTCATAGATTCTCTCTAGTTGTTGTTCTGGTGTTAATTTCCCATATCTTCTGAATAATGTTTGCATGTTTGTTAGATAGTCGATGAAATCTTCACGTGCTTCCTGTTTCTTGTTTATGATCGTTTCTAAAAGATTTTTCTCATAATTTTTCGGGTAGTAGTACAACTTGAAGCTGTCTGCTAAATCTTCCCATGTTTCCCAATATTGATTGTTGTTCCTGTACCATAGTGCTGCTTTTCCGCTGAGACATCTTGGTATGACGTGTATTATCTTGTCTTTGTTAACTTCTAATGTTTCGGCCAGTTCTTCTACTCTTTCCAGGAATTCTACGGCGTCTCCTGTTGAATCGAATTGTATCTTCCATCGGGACACTGCTTTGTCGAAGTCTGTGGCTCCGTTTTCGGTACCCATTGTGTTGTCTTGGCTAGTTGCTTCTTCGGTTTTTATCGTTTTTGATAACAGCTTCCTCAATTCCTCCACTGTGCTTGTAGTTGGAGCTGGTATGTTTCTCTTCTCTAGCTCTTCTGTTAGTTTTTGTTTGTTCAGTGAGTAGATCCAGGCAGTTGGCATAGTTCGCATTCGATTTGTTTCCCCTGTCTTGGGTTTTTTTTTTCTTTTACGGTACGGACGTTAGTGACTATTTTTTTTTTCTCTGGTAACGGTACGGTTGTTAGTTAGTATCTTTTTATTTTTAATATCTATGGTAGTGGTACGGGTGCTAGTTTATGTCTTTTATTTTTAATATCTACGGTACAGAAGTTAGTTTATATCTTTTATTTTTAATATCTATGGTAACGGTACGGATGCTAGTTTATATCTTTTAGTTTTAATATCTACGGTAAGCTACTCTTTTGCTAGGTTATTTCGCGGTGCTCAATTTAATTATTCCGGCGGTTACAGCAAGTACGGTCGGTCGGCGAGCGTTATTTCTACCTACTGTATTTTTATTATTAATTTTTCCCTAATTCTCGCGGTGTTCCCCCTTGTGTCGTACGTGTAGTAGTTTTCTAAACGATGAGATGCTTTTCCCGTGATTTATCTAACTACTCGAGGTTAATCAAGCCGACTAATCCGGGATAAGCATCTATTCTCGCGGTTTCTTATTCTTTTCCCTACGTTTTCTTTCTCTTTATACGATCGGTTACTCACCCTTTCAGTGGACCCGATAAATCGAATCGATTACGTGAAAGAGTTTGTAACCGTTAAGTTGTAAAAGTCGCGGGTATTCCTAAAGTGAAATGACCTACTGTTTGATTGCCACTCTGTGTTTTTCGGTACGGGTAGACACCACCACGGTCGCGTGGAGCGTGTCTATTTTTACGGAATATGCCTGTGAACGCGACGCGGTACTTTTTCTCGCGACGCGACGCGGGCGGACGGGCCGGCCAAGCGTAACGGATTGGCGCGGGTGAGTGGTTTTACGGATGCGACGCGATTCTTAAGCGACGCAAAACGAACCGGCTACCTACTTGGTTCGCGCGGTATTTTCACGGACGAGTAGGTGGTTTTTTTTTTTCACGTGTTCACGGAACGGTATCGCGGGTTTTTGCGGTGGGCGCCAAATGTAACGGAACGCACGTTGGACGCCAAATGTAACGGAACGCACGTTGGACGCCAAATGTAACGGAACGGTATCGCGGGTTTTTGCGTTGGGCGCCAAATGTAACGGAGTGGATCGGCCCGGCTGAGAGCGACCCACTTCGTTCATTAGATGTGAGGGACCGAACCTCGCTTTTCACTATTTCCTAGGACAAAGAATAAAATGCTCGATAAACAATAGCGACTTTTATTTACAATTCTCTTAACCTATTACATGATATCGAGAGACGTTGACGCAAGCCTAAACACGGTTACAATATTATATGAAGCGGGACCGCCCGGGCGGCTGACGGGAGGACGACGGACTCCCGGTGGAGCGCGGGTGACGCGGCGGTCGCGGGGGGAACGCAGACGCTCGGGGTGGTTGGACGGGCCGGGCCGCGAGGCCAGGCGCGAGCAACAGCCCCTGTGGGTCCACCAGAGAGCTCGTACCACTCGTCAACCCAGAGGGTAATCAGGCCGACGATGGGATCGATCCAGAGGGAAATCAGACCGACCCCGATGGTACGAGCGCCGCTAGCGAACTGGTGCTGGACGCTCTTGTTCGGCTTTTATACTTTTCTGTTGGCTGCTTCGGTGGGCCTCGGCGCGGTTCGGCGGAGGTCGCGCCGATGAGGTCATTGGCCTGGCGAGTGCGTTCACGTCGGCCCCGCGTGGTGAGTCAGGCGGCACGTGTATTGTGGGCTGCTTGCGCTGTGACGGCGTGTTCACGTGGGTCCCTCGTGCGATGATTCACGCCGCCCGTGTAGGCTGCTTTGCGTTGTGACGGCGCTCGTCACAACATTCAACAAAAAAGTGTCGGTTTCAAAAATATGTCGAGTGTCGGTTCCTTAATTTTTTCCGTCTAGCCCCCTTCCGTACCGCGCGATAAGGAACTACGTTCCAAAAGGCTTCAAGATGCTTCAAGGCGATTACCGTGGGCCGTGGTGGCGAGCGATTAGATGTAAGAAGTGGCCGTCAACGCTCCGTTCTCTCTGACGGCTGATTAAAAAACTTCATCAACGCATCTTTAGTTGTTGAAGCGGAACCTCCCCTGCCCCGCACCCCGCGAGGAAGGGACTAACTTTGCTAATAAAAACTTGCGAGAGCAAGTTAAGCGCTGCAGATAGTGAAATATTCATGTATTACTTGGAGCTCAATTTTTAAACGCTCGGCTCGCCAACTTCGCGCTGCGTAGATCGACCGCGCGGCCGCCATCTTGGAAACTGTTAAGGTGGCACACTCCACTTCACTGTGAGTTAGCATCATTCGACATTTTTCTAATAATTTGAATATTTTATTTTAAGGCCGGCTGTGTAAGCAGAAAAGTAGGTGTAGCCCACGTCGTGTGTTTTATGATAAAATGTTACTTGGTTTTAAAACTAGTGGTTCGCCCCGAACTGAGACCTCGCGGTATCCCATAATTCCCATAAGTTAGTTTTAACTATATTATATTGTAATTAAAACGCGCCGAATCTGATGACGTCAATCGTCATCTGCTTTCGTGGATGAGATGCGTATTTACAATATTAAAGATAGCGCCATCTATTAACAGTATAGTGAAGTTTTGTTAAAAACATTGATGCCCATTAAAACTTAAATAATTTCGTTTCTTTACAATATTTATCTAATCTTAGTATTTGTTGTTCAAGTACAGAATATAACTCAAATTATGTGTAAGTTTCAATTTTTAAAATAAAGTGGTTTTAGAGATCTAGCCTCGAATAAAATCTCCACTTTGAAAGCCCCCCATTTCGTCAATTTTAGGAAAAAAAAAATACTTTTGTACTCTGTTCCAAATTATCTTTAAAATGAGGTACTGCAACCTTATGAAATGCAAAAAAAATTATTTTACTTCGCATTCGCTTCTATCAGAGCCCCCCTGAAATAAAGATTTTTATAACTTTTTAAGCCATTTTCGGCTGGAGGCCATCGGTTTACATATCATATCTAAAATTGAAGTAATTACGTTCAGTAATTCAGAAGTTATAAGGCTCTGACAGACGGACGGACGGACGGACGGACGGACGGACGGACAAGTGCAAATTCACTCAAGTAAACTCAGAGACCTTCGCTTCGCTCGGTCGATTATTGCAATCAATAACTAGTGGTTCGCCCCGAACTGAGACCTCGCGGTAACGGTATCCCATGATTATTCATTCAATCGATACATGACGACCAAAACTGACATTATTATTATTATGCCCGTTTTCACCAAACATACCTAAATCATCCCCTATGTAGGAGTCTCTTTACGTAGGTAGCTCCAAAACACAATCCTAAGTCCTAACATCCGTCCCAATGTCCTTTTAGGTGTCCCGTACAGGATCGTGATAAAGAAGTTGACAGTAATCATCACATAACTTATCATAGGTAGCCCGTAAAGGTTAGGGAACGTCAGTGAAAACATTGAATTATTATGTAGGTACTAACGAGTGAAAACGGGTTAGGGGCATCTGTACAAATCGTCATCTATCGACGCGAATAGAAAATATACAAAATGATATTTAACTAAAGAATAATTTTAATTGAATAATATGTTATTATATTATGTACCTAAATAATAATTGTCGACGCAAAACTGTTTTTGGGTCGTAGTCGTAACTCCTAGTTCAATGGAATAGTTAATGACTGCGCCATCTATTAGCATTATTGTGAAGCTATGTGAAATTTACTGATGCTCATTAAAAATTAAATAATCTCGTTTCTTTATAATATTCATATAATTTTAGTATTTGTTATTCAAGTACAGGATACAAGTGAAGTAAGAAAATAAGTACAACTTGAAAATATATAGAAAATTTTCCCAGAGAGCGTCTTCAAGCGAGAGTATTAAATCGCCACTTTGGAAGCCCCCCATTTCGTCAATTTTAGGAAAAAAAATAAAATACGATTGTACTCTGTTCCAAATTGTCTTTAAAATGATACACAGAAAACCTATGAATCGCAAATAAAAAAAAATTTCTTCGCAATCGCTTCTATGAGAGCCCCCCTGAAATAAAGATTTTTATAACTTTTTAAGCCATTTTCGGCTGGAGGCCATCGGTTTACATATTATATCTAAATTTGAAGTAATTACGTTCAGTAATTCAAAAGTTATAAGGCTCTGACAGACGGACGGACGGACGGACGGACAAGTGCAAATCGCTCTAGTAAACTCAGAGACCTCGCTTCTCTCGGTCAATTATGTTTCTGATTCCGAACAAACATTTTGCCGTGATAACGTCTGAGCCTGAGGATGCAAGCGATAGCCCGGAACAAGCGATAGAGAGGCACGATCGGCCCAAGCGTTGGCTTGTGCCGCCCGCCAGTCATCGTCAATGTTTCTTTATGACGTTATCACGTAAAACTATATCGACGTAAACCGACTTTACAGAGAAACATTTATAACACAAAATGCCACAAAATATTATCAGTACACTTCTGTATGATCAGCTGCAGCGCCATCTAGTCTAGCCCTAGCCAAAACTTCAAGTGAAACGATCGTAGAAAGAGAATAGATACAACGAAGTGTTAACTTCTACGACCTCGCAACGCCTGTATCCAACGAGTCGGGCGACTCAAATTCAAATTCAAAATCATTTATTTCATGTAGGCCAACCTGTGGCGCTTATGACAAGTCATGACTCTATCACCGGTTCGGAAAGCGGATTCTGCTGAGAAGAACCGGCAAGAAACTCAGCAGTTGCTCTTTTCAAAATTACACATTTTACAATATTTTTTGTAGGTAATAAGTATTTACATTTTAATAACTTTTTATAATATCTTGTGGGCAACTGGATGCCATGCCGATTTACCCCATGCAACTTGTTAGAATAGAATATTTCCAACAATACGATGATATAATATTTATAGAACAACTCCAAACTGCTGAGACTCGCGCGGTGGACTACTTCCGCGTTACTTTTAATTGTGAAACCTGGGGGTCTATCGCGTAACTTTTTCTCAGTCCTTGAAGGACTGCATCAATGTCAAAATATGATTTTGGGCTTCTCCTATTGGCCAAAACCATGTTTTGACATTGAAATAGTCCTTTAAGGACAGCGATATAAGTTACGCGATCGCCAGGCTGAGCCGCGTTGATCGCGCGCTAACATAATTGTAAACAGAAATGCGGCCCTACATTACTATGTACATGTAGTCCAACAGTAGTACGAACAAATAGAACAGAGTCGTCTCTGTCCTCAACGACTATGATCACACCGACGACGCTCTACAAAGTCAAGTGGCCGATCGTTTTGACAACTGGGTTTTGGTAGGTACTTGTTATGCATTCTAGAATTTTCACCTTAACCACAGATGTGTACTGCTGTACGAAGTACGGAGGTACGTAAAAAGATCGCCACAGGACACGGTCTAATAAATATCGCCTTCACGTCGCCTTGCAGAGGCTCCCGGCGACTCCTGACGCGGGATCGCCTCTAGCACCTCGAGACCCCTACGTCCGTCGGCTTTTCGAGCCATCACTACACATGAAATAGGAATTGCTCTGTAATTATTAAACTACCATTATTGACCGAGCGAAGCGAGGTCTCTGAGTTTACTAGAGCGATTTGCACTTGTCCGTCCGTCCGTCCGTCCGTCTGTCCGTCCGTCCGTCCGTCCGTCCGTCTGTCAGAGCCTTATAACTTTTGAATTACTGAACGTAATTACTTCAAATTTAGATATAATATGTAAACCGATGGCCTCCAGCCGAAAATGGCTTAAAAAGTTATAAAAATCTTTATTTCAGGGGGGCTCTCATAGAAGCGAATACGAAGAAATTTTTTTTATTTGCGATTCATAGGTTTTCTGTATATCATTTTAAAGACAATTTGGAACAGAGTACAACCGTATTTTTTTTTTATTTTTTTCCTAAAATTGACGAAATGGGGGGCTTCCAAAGTGGCGATTTAATACGCTCGCTTGAAGACGCTCTCTGGGAAAATTTTCGACCGAGCGAAGCGAAGGTCTTTGAGTTAACTAGGGCGATTTGCACTTGTCCGTCCGTCCGTCCGTCCGTCCGTCCGTCCGTCTGTCAGAGCCTTATAACTTTTGAATTACTGAACGTAATTACTTCAAATTTAGATATAATATTATGTAAACCGATGGCCTCCAGCCGAAAATGGCTTAAAAAGTTATAAAAATCTTTATTTCAGGGGGGCTCTCATAGAAGCGAATGCGAAGTAAAAAAAAAAAAATCGCGTTACATAAAATTGTTACGTATCATTTTAAAGATAATTTTGAACTGAGTACAAAAATATTTTTTTTTTAATTTTTCCCTTAAAATTGACGAAATGGGGGGCTTTCAAAGTGGCGATTTTATACGCTCGCTTGAAGACGCTCTCTAGAAAAATCCGCTATGGATTTTCAAACTGATTTTATGTTTTTAGGTCACTTATATCCTGTACTTGAACAACAAATACTAAAATTATATGAATATTATAAAGAAACGAGATTATTTAATTTTTAATGGGCGTCAGTAATTCATATAGCATCAACATAGCTTCACAATAATGCTAATAGATGGCGCAGTCAGTAACTATTCCCATGGAACTACGAGTTAAATTCAATGTTTGATAAATAATTCAATGTTTTCACTAACGTTCCCTAACCTTTACGGGCTACCTATAAGTTAGGTGATTGATGTTTTCTGTCAACTTATTTATCACGATCCTGTACGGGACACCTAAAAGGATATTGGGACGGATGTTAGGACTTAGGATTGTATTTAGGAGCTACCTACGTTAAGAGACTCCTACTTAGGGGATGATTTAGGTATGTTTGGTGAAAACGGGCATAATAATAATAATGTCAGTTTTGGTTATCATGTATCGATTGAATGAATAATCATGGGATACCGTTACCGCGAGGTCTCAGTTCGGGGCGAACCACTAGTCTATATATTTTCAAGTTGTACTTATTTTCTTACTTCACTTGTATCCTGTACTTGAACAACAAATACTAAAATAATATGAATATTATAAAGAAACGAGATTATTTAATTTTTAATGAGCATCAGTAAATTTCATATAGCTTCACAATAATGCTAATAGATGGCGCAGTCATTAACTATTCCATTGAACTAGGAGTTACGACTACGATTTATCCCAAAAACAGTTTTGCGTCGACCATTATTATTTAGGTACATAATATAATAACATATTATTCAATTAAAATTATTCTTTAGTTAAATATCATTTTGTATATTTTCTATTCGCGTCGATAGATGACGATTTGTACAGATGCCCCTAACCCGTTTTCACTCGTTAGTACCTACATAATAATTCAATGTTTTCACTGACGTTCCCTAACCTTTACGGGCTACCTATGATAAGTTATGTGATGATTACTGTCAACTTCTTTATCACGATCCTGTACGGGACACCTAAAAGGACATTGGGACGGATGTTAGGACTTAGGATTGTGTTTTGGAGCTACCTACGTAAAGAGACTCCTACATAGGGGATGATTTAGGTATGTTTGGTGAAAACGGGCATAATAATAATAATGTCAGTTTTGGTCGTCATGTATCGATTGAATGAATAATCATGGGATACCGTTACCGCGAGGTCTCAGTTCGGGGCGAACCACTAGTATTATTAAGACAATGGAAAGGGGATCATAACCCTAATTAATGAGGAATACAATGTAGAAGATTGGAATCTCTCTCTATCTGCATCGTCATCGACATCAACCTTCGGGCCATACAGGGATATTCCCACCCCACTGTATTCAATGCAAACTGTAACCTCAATTTCCGGCTTAACCTTTTCCCTGTAAAGGTGCCTTCATTTCAGTGGATCTCGACTCAATTAAAACCCAGCCTCTAATGAGTTGCGCTCTTCGAACTGCTCATTTCACCGATAGACACCCGTAGCGGGCGCTGTGGTGCGGTTTTGAGTTACTGTCAGTTTCTAATGTTCAGTTACAATTAAGTGTGTTAACAATAGACTTGCTCGGCAAACCCTCACGAGTTTACTGACTGTACGAGTCGCAAGAAGTCAGTGAACACAGTCGGCACAAGACTGAGGCATGTGGAAGTTGCTACAGGAGACCTACGTTCAGCTTTGGTTGACGAAGATAAGAACTTGTACTTATGGCAATATTCTATCGGTTTGAAAAGCAGATTCTGCAAAAACGAGCTGACAAGAAACCCAGCAGTTGCTCTTTTGAATGCGAAAGAATGGTTAGGTTTTGACCAGGCCAAAGAGAACCAGTTAATGAGAGGAGCGCCGCGTGCGGGGCTCGTTAGCGCCGAAGTTCCTTTTAAACGGCGGCCTTTTTGCAGAATGCGATGCTGCCGCCAATCGCACCAATGATCGCTCTAAACACTGACTTACAGCCATTCGATTTTTTTTAAATATATAGACTAGCGCTTGACTGCAATCTCACCTGATGGTAAGTGAAGATGCAGCCTAAGATGGAGCGCGCTTGCCTAGAAGATGCCTATTCACTCTTGATTTAAAGGTACGCAAGTTATAGTCAGTTGGAAAAATGGAAGCCGGAAGGGCATTCCAAATTCTAGCGTTGCGTATTAGGAACGAGGAAGCAAAGCGCTTAGTGCGTTATCGTGGAATTTCGACCACGTAGCGGTGCTGATTCGAGCGATGCCTTGCGGTTCGGTGGTAGAAGGGTGATGGAGGAACTAGTTCGAATAGTTCTTGAGCACACTGTCGGAAATATATCCTGTAAAATACCGACAGACAGGCATACCTTGCGCCGATATTCCAGACTTTGAAGTTTGGAGTTAGTTAGCTATTCGTCGCCAATGAGTCTTCTGGCGCGTCTGTCCACCGAATCCAATGCAGCAAGCTGGTACTTGGCAGAGCCGTCCCATAAATGGCTGCAATACTCCATGCATGATCGAACTTGTGTTTGATTGATTGATTTTTAAAGTAAAACTTCTTTACGCACTTACAGCTTACTCCCCAAGTAAGCGACTTGGGGGAGTAATCTGGTGAATGCGTTACGAATAGTGTGATCGGGCGAGGCGAACGGAAGTTGAGAGGGAGATAACGGAAGTTAGTGAAGATAGAAAGAGAGAGATTTACGTTTCGTATAATACTGTAAGGGCAAGAGAGAGAGGTGCGAGCACGCATTTTCTTTCTCTCTTTCTCTCATAGCCAGTTGCGTTACTGAGGACAACTGCATAGGTCAGGACTGCACAACAGCAAAGGAGGATTTAAGCAAAACACTGTCGCATCGTGACTCCATTCACCCGACAAACGACGTCCCAAACACGTCCTTTTCGATCCAGACGATCAGACAACGACCGACAACGCTCAAGTATCAAGCAGGGCAGTAGGTACACACAAACAACCTCTGCACAGCGTCTTCGCAGCCGGCGCAAACGAGGCCCCCGATTTCTAACGTCACCTGGGCGTGGATCCTTACCACGATCACGGGACAGTACGGGCTAACGTAGTCCAGCCACTCCTCCCATTCGTCCCAACGACGTCCGAGCCTCACAGATGCACCCAGCTGCAGTTGCTGCGATGTAAGCTTTTCGCGACCGGTTGTAGCACTGAATAATTTTCGTGCTAATTTAATGTTCCGAAAGTAAAACAAAGCTTTGACTTACCATCTGTTAGCTGTAGCGTTCGTCGGAAAGTTGATCATCGTTAAATTTCGGTTTGGTGTCGACTCAAAGTGGCGTAAGAAGCCAATTTATGCATCGAATTTGCGATGACCAACGGTTGGGTCCAGCTGAGAAGTAAAAATAAGTCAAGTTTCTTTGAGATGTCTGGACAGTATACTTACTTAGGGCCGTGACGCCATCCAGGGTTTGTCTGTGTGTCTATTCGCTGGTCACTACTCAACTGCTGCACAGAGATAGCATCCTAAATATACAAGTTCGCAATGGAATTTTAACACCTAACTCCTAACGGACAAAGTCGCGGGCACCGGCTGGCGAGGAGTTCGGGTTACTCTTACTGTAACAATATGGCGAAGAAATGTAAATAGTTATGAAGTGTGTCGCCGGGGCGCGGTGCGCGGGGGGGGCGGGGGGCGGGGGGCGGGGGCGGGGGAGGGCGAGGGGGGTCTAATCCGTGGCGGCGCCGCGCCGGGGGCAGACGCCGCGGCGCCGCGCGAGGCCTTGAGAACGTAATATTATAAGTACTGCCTGCCGCCCGCCGCTGCTGCCGAGCGACGTGTCGCTCGACAAAATGTTTTGCGTGACTATTATTGACCGAGCGAAGCGAAGGTCTCTGAGTCTACTTGAGTGAATTTGCACCTGTCCGTCCGTCCGTCGGTCAGAGCCTTGTAACTTCTGAATTACTGAACGTAATTACTTCAAATTTAGATATAATATGTAAACCGATGGCCTCCAGCCGAAAATGGCTGAAAAAGTTATAAAAATCTTTATTTCAGGGGGGCTCTCATAGAAGCGAATGCGAAGTAAAATATTTTTTATAGTGTTACATAGGATTGCTGTGTATCATTTTAAAGATAATTTGGAACAGAGTACACAATGGTATTTTTTCCCTAAAATTGACGAAATGGGGGACTTTCAATGTGGAGATTATATTTGACCACAGAACGGATTAACCGTTGAAAGGCCGGGCTTGAAACTTTTATAATTATTAGCGTTAAATCATGTACTTGAACAACAAATACTAAAATTAGATAAATATAGTAAGGAAACTAAATTATTTAACTTTTAATGAGCTGCACTATTTTTAACAGAACTTCACAATGATATCAATAGATGGCGCTCTCATCTCATATTGCAAACGCAGCTTTACGTAAACTATTATTATTTTGTATGACAAGTACTAATACATCTATATATATATATATATATGTATAGGTAAATATATATACCTATATAAATATATAATCTGAATCTCGGAAACGGCTCCAACGATTTTCATGAAATTTGGTATGCAGGGGGTTTCGGGGGCGATAAATCGATCGAGCTAGGTTTCATTTTTAGAAAAGGTCGTTTTATCCGTGTTTTCAGGCAATGAAAAACCCCTTACAATATCATTAGAATACGAAGGTAAATTTCGCCCTCATCTATAAATTCCCGATAGCTCAGAGAAATTGGGCGGTCCCGAAACCAGACCCGGGTTCGAGACCAGCCGATTATATTTTCCTCTATGAATTTTATTATTATTTTTTTTTTATTATTTTTTTTTCTAAATATATAATTTCCACAAAAAAAAATAACCAGTCACCCAGATATTTTAATTTTAATGTCCCAAAAAACTATACCTAAGTAGGTACCTATAAATAGATCTCGATTTCACTACAGTTCCATAACCTTTACGGGCTACCTATGTTAAGGTAGGTGACGCTTTCTGTCAACTTTGTTATTACGAACCTCTACGGGACAACTAAAGGTGAAAATGACATTAGGATGATGATTGTATTTAGGGGCTACCTACGTTAAAACACTTCTACTTAGGGGATGATTTAGGTATGGTTGGTGAAAACGGGCATAGTAATAATGTCAATTTTGATCGTCATGTATCTATTGAATGAATAAGTACCTAATTATGGGAAACCATTACCGCGAGGTCTCAGTTCGGGGCGAACCACTGGTATGATAACGATATCGAACTCAAAAGATGATACGACAAAAGTTGATTCAACACTTTGTCTCCAGTGTGCGCTGCTTCTTATGCCGGCTGAGTTATTACAAATGCCAATATTGATGAATGGCCGAAATGATTTACACAACAAAGATGCAATAGCCGAGTAGCCGAGAGGTGCTCGCGCGGCCGAAACACAGTACTGTGATGGATGTGAGGCGCGGCCGAACCCTCGCAGGAGCGAGTAGCGACCTACGTACAGTCAAATAATAAATAGACACATGGACATAATATAGACAGTCAATTTAATTGGAGTAATCATATTGAACACGTTTGCAATAAGCTTAGGCAGTTTTTGACGTGATAACGTCTAATAAATCGATGAACACCGGCTGCACGCACGAAAAAGTGTCACGTTCCGCCTTTTGAGCCTGCGCGTGCAAGCGAGAGCGCGGAACAAGCGATAGAGAGGCACGATCGGCCCAAGCGTTGGCTTGTGACTAGAGAAAATTGTAATTTTCAATTAACTCCTTCTTTGTTTTATACAAAACTAGCTTCTGCCGGCGACTTCGTCCGCGTGGAATAGTTTTAACTTCACCTTCACCACTTTAAGAACACGTTCGCATATAATGCATTATTTTAGAACAAATTTGGTTAGCATAAAAAAGATTATAGTGAGCCAACCTTAAAACATAGACATATGCTGTGGCGGACTTCTTTTTAGAACTTTTAAAGGGGAACAATTCTGGAATACATGATTTTTGCGCAACTTTAACCGTTTACGAAGCGCATGCAGCGGAAGCTTACAAAAGGAAAATAAACCCCCCGATTTTGAAACATTCTTCATTGGTGCTCCGCTCCTATTGGTCTTAGCGTGATGATATATAGCCTACTAGCTGATGCCCGCGACTTCGTCTGCGTGATTTTAGTTTTTAAAATGCCTCGGGAACTCTTTGATTTTGCGGGATAAAAAGTAGCCTGTCACTCTCCAGGTCCTCAACTATAGGTATACCCCTGCAAAAATCACGTCGATCCGAAGCTCTGTTCGGGCGTGATTGAAGGAGAAACCAACACACTTACGCATTTATAATATTTCAAATATAAAGTGCAAGTGCATATAGTCGACGTGGTTTTTTACACAGGTAATGTTGAGGACCTGGAAAATAACACAAGCTACTTTTTGTCCCGGAAACATGCATTTAAACGCCCGCGCCACTATAAAGTACGAGTATATAATTTATTGTTGATTTTTTAAAAGCCGCTCGACTGATTTCGATAAAATTTAAATGGGTCCACCTGGGACCCTTTGAAACAAAAAAGAATTTTCCAAATCGGTTCAGGCGTCTTCGAGTAATCGGTGAACATACATAAAAAAGATTCCGTTAAATTGAGACCTTCCTCCTTTTTTGAAGTCGGTTAAAATAATAATAAAAATTAGTTTAAATTTAACGAATTAATGGAGTAAAACAGTCAAAATAGTTCAACCCCTATCTCAGAGAACATACATCCATCCATCCATCCATCCATACATCCATTCATCCGTATACTACATCTACACAAACATACATCCGTATACATCCATCCTCACAAAGTTAACATTAACTTAACAAAATTAATAATATTAGTGGGATAAGTTCCTACTTATATCGAATATAGTAAATGTAGTTATAGTTAGTAGGAGGAGGATTCAAACATTAATACATACATGCATGCGTACATACATACATACATACATACATACATACATACATACATACATACATACATACATACATACATACATACATACATACATACATACACACATACATACATGCATACATACATACATGCATACATACATACATACATGCATACATACATACATACATGTATGCATGCATGCATATTACCGCATAATTTAGGGATAAATATGTGAAAATAGGGAGGGGGTATCCCACGGGCACTGTTTGTTTTCCCGGGATAAAAAGTAGCTGTTGTTACTTTTCAGGTCCTCAACTATGCCTATCCAAAAAATCACGACAATATGTAACTCGCTTGGCACATAATTCAAGGATAAATATGTGAAAAGTACCATACGAATATCCCGCGGGAACTGTTTCTTTTCCCGGGATATAAAGTAGCCTTTTCACTTTTCAGGTCCTCAACTATGCCTATAAAAAAAACCACGTCAATCTGTAACTTCGTTGGCGCATAATTGAAGGATAAATATGTGAAAAGTAGCACACTAATATCCCGCGGGAACTGTTTGTTTTCCTGGGACAAAAGGAGCATTTGTCACTTTTCAAGTCATCAACTATGCCTATCCAAAAAACCAATTCAATCTGTAACTCCCTTGGCACATAATTGAAGGATAAATAATTATGTGAAAAGTAGCATACTAATATCCCGCAGGAACCGTTTGTTTTCCCGGGATAAAAAGTAGCCTTTGTCACTTTTCAGGCCCTTAACTTTGCCTGTGCTAAATAACCACTTCAATCTATAACTCCGTTGGCGCATAATTGAAGGATAAATATGCGAAAAGTACCAAACGAATATCCCGCGGGAACTGTTTTTTTTCCCGGGATAAAAAGCACGCATCTATGCATGTTTGTATGTATACATGCATGTATGTATGTATGTATGCATGCATATATGTATGTATGTGTGTATGTATGTATGTATGTATGTATGTATGTATGTATGTATGTATGTATGTATGTATGTATGTATGTATGTATGTATGTATGTATGTATGTATGTATGTTTGTATCCTCCTCGTACTAACTATAACTACATTAACTATATTCGATCCTACTTATCCCACTAATATTATTAATGTTGTTAAGTTAATGTTAACTGTGTGAGGATGGATGTATACGGATGTATGTTTGTGTAGATGTAGTATATGGATGGATGGATGGATGAATGTTGTCTGAGATAGGGGTTGAACTATTTTGACTGTTTTACTCCATAAATTCGTTAAATTTAAACTAATTTTTCTACGATCCGTAGCTCTGTTTGGGCGTGATTGAAGGAGAAACCAACATACTTACGCATCTCATATCATCACGAGAGATCTCAGAGAACATACATCCAACCATCCATACATCCATCCATCCATCCATCCGTATACTACATCTATCCATAAATCCATCCTCACAAACTTTCACATTAATAATATTAGTAGGATTAGTAGGATAGGATATAGGTAATGTAGTTATAGTTAGGAAAAGGAGGATACAAACAATCATAAATACAAATATACATACATACATGCATGCATGCATGCATACATGCATACATGCATACATACATACATACATACATACATACATACAAACATACATACATACATACATACATACATACATACATACATACATACATACATACATACATACATACATACATACATACATACATACATACATACATACATACATACAGGCATGCATGCATGCATACATACATACATGCATACATTCATACATGCATGCATGCATATTGGCGAATAATTTAAGGATAAATATGTGAAAAGTAGCATACGAATATCCCGCGGGAACTGTTTGTTTTCCCGGGATAAAGAGTAGCTGTTGTTACTTTTCAGGTCCCCAACTATGCCTATCCAAAAAACCACGTCAATATCTAACTCCCTTGGCGCATAATTGAAGGATAAATATGTGAAACGTAGCATACTAATATCCCGCAGGAACCGTTTGTTTTCCCGGAAGCCTTTTCACTTTTCAGGTCCTCAACTATGCCTATTCAAAAAACCATGTCAATCTGTAACTCCGTTAGAGCATAATTGGAGGATAAATATGTGAAAAGTAACAAATGAATATCCTGCGGGAACCGTTTGTTTTCCCAGGATAAAAGTAGCCTTTTCTCTTTCAGGTCCGCAAATATGCCTATCCAAAAAACCACGTCAATCTGTAACTCCGTTGGCGCATACTTGATGGATAAATATGTGAAAAGTAGAATACTAATATCCCGCAGGGACCGTTTGTTTTCCCGGGATAAAAAGTAGCCTTTGTCACTTTTCAGGTCCTTAACTTTACCTGTACAATAAAACCACGTTGATCTAAAACCACATTGCGCGAATTTGGAAGGACAAATGCATAAAAAATAGCGAAGCTATCCCGCAGGAACTGTTTGCTTTTCCGGGATAAAAAGTAGCCTATGTGCTATTCCAGACTATAGTCTATGTCTGTGCCAAATTTCAGCAAAATCGGTTCTTTTGTTGTCGCGTTAAAGAGTAACAAACATCCATCCATCCATCCATCCATCCATCCATCCATCCAAACATCCAAACATGCATCCTCACAAACTTTCGCATTTATAATATTAATAGGATAGCCCTCCTCGATAAATAGGCTATCTAAGACAGAAAGAATTTTTCAAATCGGACTAGTAGTTCCTGAGATAAGCGCGTTCAAGCAAGCAAACAAACAAACAAACAAATTCTTCAGCTTTATATATTAGTATGACGGCACCTCTCCTCTGGCCGAGCGTCTAATAAGGGCAATTACACACATCTCAGAACAGAACATCATTCTCAGCAATCATCTTCTCTCAATCATAATAACTACTCACAAAGGAGGTACATTGTAATCTTTACATGACAAGCATGGAACCCAACATCTCCATGTCTAACTAGACAAACCCGGCTAACTAAACTAGCCTAGGCGCAGCCTCCACCATCCCCAATAGCTGCCCGTCTCCACCAAGAGAAGACCCTAAGCAAAACTCCTGTCTAACTCGCTCATGGCCCATCTTAGGCAAAGAGACACTATCATAATTACCATTGCAACAAACTCACCAAATAACCAATTCATCACTCACTCACTCCACAAGGACTGATCAATCTTTCCGCAGTATCACCAATTACACAATCAATCACTCTAGATTCCAAAAGCATTGCAACCACAAAATCACACCGCATCCAAAACCAAGGACTCTTGTCCATGACAGCTAACCTAGCAATTATTACGTAGTCTCCTAACAGCACCTACTCCGACCATTGCATAATCACTCTACACCAACATTTTATCACAATTAAATCACTAATCCTACAAATAACCTCAATCCAACCAAATTAATGACAAAACTGCTAAAGACCGCCTGCAACCCTGTCTAACCGAATTCTGCATCATCGACCATGAATACTAGACCATCCGATCATAGATCACATCGTTACACAGACACCGAGACTAGCATTTCAGACAAATTCCACCATAGACTACAAACATTAGGGAATGTGATACATACGTCCATAGACCAATCAATAACACATGGAACTAGGAATTACGACTACGTTAACAGATGGCACCTCACCAATATGCTACACGGCCAACCTGACATTCGCACGTCCCCGTGCGTCCGCCTGCCTTTGTGCGTCCGCCAGCACCAAGAAATTTCCACACATAAACACAAAGTCGAGTACACCTCTAGACCCGCTCGTCCATCCCTGACCTCTGGACCCGCTCGTCCATCCCTGACACTGCACTTCATCCAAGGCCACCAGTCAAAGTCATAATAATATCATCTGTCCATTGCGTCAATCATCCACACACTTCAACCAGTTAACGTCATTGTCAACTTCAACAACATCTGGCAAGAGTGTGTCCCTTCAACCAACTCCCACGAGTCTGGCCCGGACTGCACTCTCCACCAGGATAAACTCCGGAGCTCATCTGGGAGGCACCAGTGAATCCCTTCAATCAACACAAACAATGTGTATGACCCGGATTGCACCACCAAAGCCCAGGATAGACAGGAAATCATCTGGGAGGCACTAGTGAATCCCTTCAATCAACACAAACAGTGTGTATGACCCGGATTGCACCACCAAAGCCCAGGATAGACAGGAAATCATCTGGGAGGCACTAGTGAATCCCTTCAATCAACACAAACAATGCGTATGACCCGGATTGCACCACCAAAGCCCAGGATAGACAGGAAATCATCTGGGAGGCACTAGTGAATCCCTTCAATCAACACAAACAATGCGTATGACCCGGATTGCACCACCAAAGCCCAGGATAGACAGGAAATGAAACACATACACTAGAACATTCACTTGTCACTCAGTCAAAAAGGTCAAGGTCATTGTCATAGTCATTCTCACCTTGATCTAGACTGACAAGTATGTCCTCTCCCAACCCAGCTCTCAAGGGTCTGGTCCGGACGATACTAGGTCTGATCAACGTCATTGTCATAGTCATGTTCAAATGTAGTCTGTTTGAGAACGTCGACCCATATAGGCCAGTCCTCCAGTCCTTTCAATCAACTGTCTGTAAGTCTGGCCTGGACAATTACAGTCCCTCATTGATATTCTTAACTTAGCTCAACATTAATCTCACTTTTATTAACCAAGAAGTCTACCAAAGATCATTGACAAAGAATAATAAACACGGATCCTCTCAAAGAATCATTGCATTGACATACTTCAATCAAAATCATGTAAAATGACTTCATTTTTAATCACAAATATCGCAATAGCTTTACCTTCTCAAGTCTCACACATCGACATACTGAATGCCATAGCCATCGTGCATCCCTACAGGATCGCCCCAACCGCGACACTACGCATCCAAGTATGCAATTTCCACCAATCACCGTGTATCCACACAAGGATCACACAACACCTGGTTTCCACAAAACCACAAGAATGCAAGCTATTTGATCACACAGGAATCTCATTATCCCTTTATCTTAACTTTACACAATAGTCATCAATGATTCTTTGTTCACCTCATTGCATTGACATTCATCATTCAATCAAAAATTTTTTTGTTCTTGGTTTTTTTTTTCTTTCTTTTCTTTGTTTTAAGGAATATCATCTAAGCCGATACTTGACCTATATTCCCTCTTCCCCTCCAAAAAAAAAAGAAAAAAAAGAAAGAAAGCTAGTGATTCAACCACACAAGAAACTTACTGTCCCATTTATCTCAACTTTACAACTTGCAATAATTCTTACAAAAATATTCAGAGAAACAACTTACAAGAGACATGAAATTCTAACGTGGGCATGAAGTTCTTTATCGTGGGCATGAAGTTCTTTATCGTGGGCATGAAGTTCATCCCACTTCTGATGTCGACACCTCTCCTCTGGCCGAGCGTCTAATAAGGGCAATTACACACTATCTCAGAACAGATCATCATTATCAGCAATCATCTTCTCTCAAAGATAATAACTACTCACAAAAGAGGTACATTGTAATCTTTACATAACAAGTACGGATCCCAACATTTCCATATCTAACTAGACAAACCCGGCTAACTACTCTAGCCTAGGCGCAGCCTCCACCATCCCCAATAGCTGCCCGTCTCCACCAAGAGAAGACCCTAAGCAAAACTCCTGTCTAACTCGCTCATGGCCCATCTTAGGCAAAGAGACACTATCATAATTACCATTGCAACAAACTCACCAAATAACCAATTCATCACTCACTCACTCCACAAGGACTGATCAATCTTTCCGCAGTATCACCAATTACACAATCAATCACTCTAGATTCCAAAAGCATTGCAACCACAAAATCACACCGCATCCAAAACCAAGGACTCTTGTCCATGACAGCTAACCTAGCAATTATTACGTAGTCTCCTAACAGCACCTACTCCGACCATTGCATAATCACTCTACACCAACATTTTATCACAATTAAATCACTAATCCTACAAATAACCTCAATCCAACCAAATTAATGACAAAACTGCTAAAGACCGCCTGCAACCCTGTCTAACCGAATTCTGCATCATCGACCATGAATACTAGACCATCCGATCATAGATCACATCGTTACACAGACACCGAGACTAGCATTTCAGACAAATTCCACCATAGACTACAAACATTAGGGAATGTGATACATACGTCCATAGACCAATCAATAACACATGGAACTAGGAATTACGACTACGTTAACAGATGGCACCTCACCAATATGCTACAAGTATAATCTTAATATATATATTTCTTGTGTGCGTGTGTATGTCACTGAACTCCTCCTAGACGGCTGGACCGATTTTGATGAAATTTTTTGTGTGAGTTCAAGGGGATTCGAGTATGGTTTAGATTCACAATTTGGTCCACTGGAAAATGTTTATTTAACTAATTTTTCATTAGCAAGAAAAGGTTAGAATTATTTTGCTATAATCCGCCAACAGAAAAAATCTGTATGGTCAAACATGCAATTAAAAGCTAAGCACCACTCACCTACCCAGCCAAGCAAAAAAGCCAAGTTCCCAAGCAAGCAATGCCACCACCACTCACATGCACCACCACACAAGATTTTTACACTACTCTCGACGCACGTTTCGCCCCGACACCGGAGCATCCTCAGGAGATGTCGACTTTACAATGCTGTATTGTCTAGTGAAGCTTGTGTCAAATGCGCGGTATTATATACCTTTTTCCTACCCCCACTACTGTTGCCCCGCCCACTACCCCCCGGACCCCCCACTACCCCCGGATCCCCCCACTACCCCCCGGATTCCCCCTCTCTTTTTTCAAACAAACGAAGCAGTGGTGAACTTGAGACGTTCACGAGATGTTCCATACAGATTTTTTCTGTTGGCGGATTATAGCAAAATAATTCTAACCTTTTCTTGCTAATCATGAACTTCCGCAAAGTAACGTCTGCTTCTATCCAATATTTAAAATCGGTGAGCTTGACCGTACAGGCTAGACTTTACATCAAATTAACTAAATTACATCGTGTCGCGGTTCAAAACATTTGGTTTAACCAACAATGCAAACATTTAAACGTCATTCCAAACTACATTAATCTAAAGACCAACACGCACAGTCGAGCTTCTGATATTGCAATAAAAAAAGCTCAACAAGTATGGTTAAATGAAGAATCACGTCATTGGTTCACTGTTAGGGACAATTTAAAACTACATCTAAAAATACTCTATTCTGAACTTTCCTTCAAATTACATAATATTGAATTCGATCTTCTAGACCAAAAAGCGAGAGATTTAGCATCAATTGAAGTCCACAGTAAATTCCTTTCCCAGCAAAAGAAATTAAAATCACTTGTTAATAAATCCTCCCAATCTGCGGTATTGAACAACAATAAGACGGACAATATGACAGACGCACCGAATCACCAATTTCATCCCCGAGTTAAAAATCTAACTGATATCATAATACCTAAAAACGAAATACGTCTTTTAGACAACGGTTTAAAATACAATATCCCTAATAATAAATCACAAAAATCATTAGAAACACTGGCAGTGGAATCTGAATTAGCTGTGGTCCTTAACAAAAAAGATAATATTATCAAAAATATTATCGCTCATGAAATCAAAACTAATGCTACACTTCTAAATTCCAATTCAAAAAGTAATAATAATAATAAAAACACAAATAATAACAACAACACAAACAATAACAACAACAATAAAAACCACATAAACAATAACAACAACATATAACATATAAATCTTTACAAAAAACGTTAAAAGATAATGATCTTATTATTTCAAAAGCCGATAAAGGTAATGCGATTGTTATCCTAAAGAGGACCGACTACCAAAATAAGGTCAACGAGGTTATCTCTGGAGAAGAATTCTCTAAGTTATCCTCTGACCCAACTAATAAATACGCAGCAGAAGTTAGGCTAGCCGTTAATAAATCAAAACACATTTTTCCAAAAAATACATCAAAACACAGCGTCATTCAAATGAACACTAATGCTCCTACATTATATGGCTTACCAAAAATCCACAAAGATAATATTCCAATCCGTCCCGTGGTCTCATATATTGGCGCACCAGCATATGAATTAGCAAAAGAGCTAAACAAAGTTATTAAATCAAAAACATCCTTCAATCCTTCTTATTCATTAAAAAATAGTATTCAACTAGTCAATAAAATTAAAGATTTGACATTACCGGACCATTGTAAATTAATATCATTAGATGTGGACAGCCTGTTCACTAATGTACCAGTTAACGAAACCCTAAACATCTTAACTAAATTGTTGGAAAATAATCATAAAAATGTCAACGAAATAACAGAATTAATAGAATTAACCAAAATATGCATGAAACAGAACTACTTCAAATTCAATGACCAATTTTATCAACAAAAAGAGGGATTAGCTATGGGCTCACCACTAAGTCCCCTAATGGCTGATATCTTCATGGATGATTTTGAAAATAAACATATTGTCAAACATAAAAATATTCTGTATTACTATAGATATGTAGATGATATAATTATATGTTGGACTGGGACAGACCGACAACTTGACATATTTGTAAAAAATCTAAACAATATACACCCGAAAATTAAATTCAAATCAGAATTAGAACAAGATAACTCTATAAACTTCCTCGATCTAACTATAACTCGTACTAATAATAAACATCAGTTTGGAATTTTCCGGAAACCCACATACACAGACACAACCATACCCGCTTCATCCTGTCATCCTTGGCAGCATAAACTCGCAGCGTTCCACAGTTATGTACATAGGTTGCTCACTATTCCACTCACGAAAGAAAACTATTTAAAAGAATTAAAAGTAATTTACCATATGGCACAGGCAAATGGATACAACAATAATATTGTTAATAATATAATAAAAAAGCAACAATTGATGCGGATCAAAAAGGATTTATATTCATCATCACCTGATAAAATAAATAAATACAAATCCAGTTTAACTTATTTTGGAACAGTGTCGGAGAGTATTGCGAAGACACTTAAAGCACATGATATACATGTTGCATTTAGGACAAATAATACACTTAAAAATATTTGCAACGGCAAAGATAAATTAAACAACAAACAAAAATCGGGCATTTATAAACTCGAATGTTCAGACTGTAAGGCCACTTATATTGGTCAAACGGGTCGTAAATTTGAAACACGCTACAAAGAACATATGGCCGCGGTTAGGAACAACCAACCCCAAAAGTCTCATTTTGCTAAACATCTCCTTGATAGTGGACACAAATTATCATCCGATCATTCATATAAAATCTTACATACCTGCGATAAAGGACTTCGACTGAGCATGTTGGAACAATTAGAAATAATAAAACACAATAATAATAAGCAGTTTAAATTACTTAATGAACAAGTGAACGTCTCAAGTTCACCACTGCTTCGTTTGTTTGAAAAAAGAGAGGGGGAATCCGGGGGGTAGTGGGGGGATCCGGGGGTAGTGGGGGGTCCGGGGGGTAGTGGGCGGGGCAACAGTAGTGGGGGTAGGAAAAAGGTATATAATACCGCGCATTTGACACAAGCTTCACTAGACAATACAGCATTGTAAAGTCGACATCTCCTGAGGATGCTCCGGTGTCGGGGCGAAACGTGCGTCGAGAGTAGTGTAAAAATCTTGTGTGGTGGTGCATGTGAGTGGTGGTGGCATTGCTTGCTTGGGAACTTGGCTTTTTTGCTTGGCTGGGTAGGTGAGTGGTGCTTAGCTTTTAATTGCATGTTTGACCATACAGATTTTTTCTGTTGGCGGATTATAGCAAAATAATTCTAACCTTTTCTTGCTAATCATGAACTTCCGCAAAGTAACGTCTGCTTCTATCCAATAATTTTTCATTTATAAGTAGTGGCGGTACGAAGTTCGCTGGGTCAGCTAGTATAATATAGACTAGTTGTTCGCCACGAACTGAGACCTCGCGGTAACGGTTTCTCATAATTACTTATTCATTCAATAGATACATGACGATCAAAATTGACATTATTATTATGCCCGTTTTCACCAACCATACTTAAATCATCCCCTTTGTAGAAGTCTCTTTACGTAGGTAGCCCCTAAATACAATGCTAACATCCCAATGTCATTTTCACCTTTAGTTGTCCCGTAGAGGTTCGTAATAACAAAGTTGACAGAAAGTGTCAACTAACTTAACATAGGTAGCCCATAAAGGTTAGGGAACTGTTATAGTGAAATCTTCAAGGCCTCAATCAAACTTACGTAAGTATAGTTTTTGGAACATTCAAATTAAATTATTTGTCATCGAACATGTAAAAACAAACTGCAACGTGAAGTTTTATTGATGTTTGTTATATGACTAAATAATCGACCGAGCGAAGCGAAGGTCTCTGAGTTTACTAGAGCGATTTGCACTTGTCCGTCCATCCGTCTGTCCGTCCGTCCGTCTGTCAGAGCCTTATAACTTCTGAATTACAGAACGTAATTATTTCAATTTTTTTTTTTTTTCTGCACTAGCTCCGCTAACATTATTAGCGCCTGTTTGAATCTAGTTCTCATTCATACCAGTTCTCGCTTTTATGCCTCTCGCACTTGCGTTCCTCATACTTATTCTTTCTTTCATTCATCTCCATTTATTCCAGTGGGTGGGACTCCCACATATTATATCCTATTCTTCTAAATATTATCTCTTTTTATTTTATTTCTTATAATATTTTGGGGAAATGATGTTTCACACGGTTTGATACATTTCTTATTGTTACATTTTTCTTACTCTATATGCTATTTACTAGACTTATGTTCTACTTTTACACTTCTATGTCTTAAAATTACTGCTGTATTATTTACATTCTTAATATCTATGTTAACATGCAAATATCTCAATATTTTATGAAACATAGCTTTTATTCTGTTTTGTTTCTACTTATTACTTTTTGTGCTACATGTATGCAGTAATTTATGATTTCCTGCCTGTGTTTTCCTCTCATTATATCCCCTATACTTTCCCTTGTGATTTTTACGTCTAATTTCTGCTGAAGATTGAATCGCTCCGTGGCGAATACAGGGCAATCTACCACAATATGTGGGACAGTTTCACTTGAATCGGGATCGCAGATGCACGCTGGGCTCTCCTTGCACTTGAAACGATTCAAGTACCCGGAGAACCCACCGTGCCCCGTCAGGACCTGTGTGAGCACACCCGTTGGCTGCACCTGTTTTATAATACGGAATGCTGCTACTGCGTCTGGAAGGAACATTTTCGTCACTGAGGCCGACTCGCCCGACACATATCTCCGATTCCACTCATCGAGCGATCCCATTCGGATCTGCCGTCTGATGAATGAAATCGGACACTGGTCGTAGTCCGGCTTCCTCCGTGACGTCAATGCTGCTTCCTTCGCCAGCTCGTCCGCACGCTCATTCCCCGGCAGACCCGCGTGGGCTTTAATCCAGTATAGAGACACAGCTTTATTCTGGTCCAAAGCTTGAGTCAAATTGGCTCGCGCGCGGACTGCAAGGGGATGGAGCGAGCCGTGGTTTGTCAGTGTCTGCAATGCTGACATTGAGTCACTGTACAAACCATAGCTCGTCTCTTTACGTTTGAGGATAACGTCCGTTGCTTTGCAAATGGCCAGAAGTTCCGCCTGATAAACCGTGCAGTACGCGGCGAGGCTAAGTTTGAGGTTCTGGATTTCACCATCATAATCCCACAAGGTGATGCATTGAACTTGTGCATCGATCGGCGGCAAATATCATAATTATTTACAGACAGCTTTAACCAGATTTGTGTAGCCGCGATGAGTCGATGTTGATTTCAGTAGTTTTATACTGTTATGATATACTCATAAGGGATTAATTGCAAATAATCAGAAACTAAAATTAATACTGTCATCAAATTAGTGAAAATAAAATAATAATAAGACACTACCTATAAGTAACATTTAAAAGTTTTGACGATTATATGTAGCTATCAATGAACTATCGGACTGCCGCGACCTTGTCTGGGCGAATTTGGATTTAAATTAAATTGAACTGAATTTGGGAATTAAAACAAAAAAAAAAGTTAACTATCTATTACAATCTCTTTGAAAACCTGAATAAAATCTAACCGGGTAAATACTACTGTACCAACATGGAAAATCTGCAAGAATTCTTCAACCAAATGAAAATAGAGATGTCAAACCAAACGAAAGATATTATCTCACAAATAGATAGTAAATTAGTACCATTCACACAGGAAATAGAAAAATTGAAGCTTGAGAACCAATATTTAAAGGAAAAAGTAGCCAACTTAGAACGAAGTAAGAGAGCAAACAATATTATTATATATGGATTAAAAGAAAATGAACAATCTTCGTTTGAGTTATTGAAAACTATAAAAGATAAGGTAAAATTAGACTTGAATATTACCTTCGAGATTAGAGATATCGAGTCGGTCCGCCGAATTGGAAAGAAAGACAGCAATGAAGAAAAAGTAAGACCAGTAATGATGTCATTGGTGAATGGTTGGAAGAAAAACGAAATAATGAGAAACAAGAAGAAGCTCAAAGAAGTTCACATTTCAGAGGACTATCCGAAGGACGTCCTGTCTAAGAGGAAGGAACTTCAAGAAAAACTCATGGAAGAGAGAAAAAAGGGAAGATATGCAGTTATTAAGTACGATAAGTTAATTGTAAGAGAAGAAGATTCAAGCAAAGATAAACGCAAAAGATCCTCAACAATATCTCCTAAAGATACAGCTCAGCCTCGCAAACAGCACGCAACATCAAAAACAAATAGATTCAACGCATTTGATATAATGAGAGGAAGAAGTAACTCCCTTTCTGCGTGTGCGTCTTCAACGGAACAAAAATTATAGGATACAGCTATCAGCCACCAGAATACAGAAATTATCAAACTAAATCTACATGAAAACCAAACCCAAATATTCCCCAAGCCGACTGGTCCTCGTGGGGAATTAGACCGCAACCCTCCACCTAGGAAAACTACAAAGACAGAGAACAATAAAATAATTTTAAAAATATGTACATTTAACGTGAGATCTCTGTCATCTATAGAAAGGTATCTTCAACTAACTTATGCACTTGAAAACGTCAATTTCGATATATTAGGACTCTCGGAAGTAAGGAAAATAGGTTGTAACATAGAAGAGTATACAGATTACATTCTATGCTATATCGGAGAAACCAAGGGATTCCATGGAGTGGGATTCCTAATTAAAAAAGCATACAAGAATAACATACACAACTTTGTAGGAATTTCAGAAAGGGTAGCCCTACTCCAGCTAAAATTTGAAGAACATTTTATTTCATTGATTCAAGTATATGCACCCACAGAACGATCGAGCGAAGACGATATTCAAAAATTCTATAGTGATCTCACAAAAGCGCACTCAATAGCCGACAGTAAAGTGATAGTAATGGGCGACTTCAACGCAAAAATCGGGCACCCCAAAATTGAAGAAAGTTTAATAATGGGCAATTACGGTTACGGGGAACGAAATGAAAGGGGTGAACGACTTATAGACTATGCTCTGGAAAACAAATTATCAATTATGAATACATTCTTCAAAAAAAAGGACAGTCGAAAATGGACGTGGATATCACCAGATCAAAAAACCATGAACGAAATTGATTTTATCATGACGAATAACCCAAAATTAATAACTAACATTGAAGTTCTTAACGAAATACGCTTCGCTTCCGATCACAGACTATTGAGAGCCACATTTACTCTATACCAACCAAAAAAAAGTAGAAAAACCTTCAAAGCTCAACCTATAATCCCAAGAACTGATGATGAAATCAAAAGTTACACTAATAATCTAAAATTACACATTAAAGAAGAAACACTACAAACTAATGTTCAAAGGTATTACAATTTATTAGAAAAAAGTATAAAAGATAGTTTAATAATAAAGAAAAGAATTCAGAAGAAAGGACATAAAATATTTAGTGAAAAAACAGAACAACTAATTAAAAAACGTACAGAGTTGATTCTAATGAAGAATAAGAATAAGGACATGAAAAAAGAACTAAGTAAATTATTTAAACAAACTAATAAATCAATTCGAAGAGACTACAGTAAATACAGACAAAATATAATAACAACAAACCTTATGAAGTTTAGAAGCACTAAAAGAGCATTTAAGCAATTAAATCTCCAAAAAACATGGATACAAAAACTTAAACAACAAACAGCAGAAACAAGAACAAGGAAAGATATCTTAGATTATGCAACAAAGTTTTATAGAGAACTATATAGGAAAAGAGATAATTACAACGACGGAGAAGAAATGTTGAATGAAAAGACCAATTTAAACTCAAATATTATCAAACCAATAGATGAAATAGAAATATATAAACACATAAAACAGCTGAAAAATGAAAAATCACCAGGTTCTGACGGATTATCTAATGAAGCTTTAAAATTAGGTTCTCCTATATTACTTAGTCACTTTACGAAATTATTTAACATGATAATGGACACAGAAACTGTACCAATACAATGGTGCTCATCAGACATAATACTGCTCTATAAAAAAGGAAACCCACTAGATATAGGAAATTACAGACCGATCAGCCTACTCTCAAGCAGTTACAAACTATTCTCATCTATAATATTAAAAAGAATAACTTCAAAAATTGACGATTCCCTACCAATTGAGCAGGCAGGCTTTCGCTCAGGCTTTAGTACCACTGATCATATACAGACATTAGAACAAGTAATCGAAAAGTTCAAAGAGTTCAAAAGACCTCTCTACTTAGGTTTCATTGACTACAGCAAAGCCTTCGATAGCATTAGTCACAATTCAATCTGGGAAGCATTAAAACTATTTAAAATTGAGCAAAAATATATAAATATCATAAAAAACATATACGATAATAGCACCAGTACAGTAAAACTAGAAACTAGAGGAGAGCCAATTAGAATAGGAAGAGGAGTAAGACAGGGAGACCCTTTATCACCAAAACTATTTATCGCAGTATTAGAAAATATATTTCTTAAACTGAACTGGTCACAAAAAGGCATTAAAGTAGGAGGTTGTTATTTAAATCATCTGAAATTCGCAGACGATATTGTTTTACTAGCCGAAACACCTTCAGAACTACAGAATATGATTTACCTACTCGACCAAGAAAGCTCCAAAATAGGTTTAGAAATGAACGCAACGAAAACTAAGGTAATGACTAATAGCCACCAAACACCTATTATCGTAAATGGAAACAATATAGAATATGTAAACAATTATATCTACTTAGGTAAACAAGTATCTTTCAATAAGTCTAGTAATCAACAAGAAATAGAGAGAAGAATAAACCTAACTTGGAAAAAGTTTTGGGCTTTAAAAGAAATTTTAAAAGGAAGTTATAGTTTAAAATTGAAAAAAGTTGTGTTTGATACGTGTCTCCTTCCTTGTTTACTTTATAGTTGTCAAACTTGGGTTTTCACAAATAAGGCGAAACATAAAATAAGATCATCTCAAAGAGCAATGGAAAGAAGTGTACTGAAATTAAGGAAAATACACAAAATAAGAAGCGAAAAAATTAGAGAGAAAACAAAAGTTACGGACGCATTAAAGCATGCTCTTACACTAAAATGGCAATGGGCTGGACACGTCTCACGCTACTCGGATAAAAGGTGGACAATACAAACCACACAATGGAGAGGACCAGAAGGCAAAAGGGATGTTGGCAGGCCGTACAAACGGTGGGCTGATGATTTAATACAAATCGCAGGGAAGGAGTGGATGAATCTGGGCAAGGACAGAAAGATATGGAAGAGGTTGGAGGAGGCCTATACCCGCAAAGGGGCCCATATTTCATAATAAACAAATCATTAATAACCATACTAACTTAAGATTTAAGAAAAATACTAACAAAACTAACATCAGTCTATTTATTGTAAGGATAGTAATATTTAAGGAATATGGGAATTAAAGGCTTTTTTATTTTTATTTTTATTTTAATCCCACAAGGATAATGCGGCTCCGACCTTCCCTTCAATCTTGCTGCCGTCAGTGAATATTCTCACTGTCTGCAGGTTATTTTCATCTAGCTGTTGTTGATCATCGAGGCACATGAACTCCAGGGGCATTTGCATTGCTGGGTGTGGGGCTTCTGCAAATCTCACCATTGTCTCAATCTCTCTGTCCCCCGGCACATACTGGGACGACCCTCTCCTCGCTTCATACAGGGCGGCTGCCTCCTGTATGCGCAAATCTAGAGGTAGTATCCCAGACAGTACCAGTGCTGAGTTCAGAGAGACCGTACGGTAAGACTTGCAGAGCTTCTGGACGAAACCTCGTTGGATTGAGCCCAGCTTACTCCGTATTCCCAGCTTTTTGTAGCGGGAGCCCAGGCGCCGGCCGCATAAGTGACGATCGGCTCTATTGTTGCAGTGTAGATGGTGTGGATGACCTCCCTGTTCAACCCCCAGCTTACCTTGGCCGCTCGAGACAACTGTTTGTATATCTCGGCGGCTCTCTTACAGATGTTTGCTGTGTGTTCGTTGAACGTTAGTTTATCATCGATTATTAAGCCCAGCAGTTTCATGTTTTTTACCAAAGCGATGTCGACCCCGGCCATGCTCAGCGCTGGAGTGTCATGTTTAAGCTTATTGGTTATAAGCATCACACAGGTCTTTTGCGGTGCAAATCGCAGCTTATTCCGAACACCCCAGCTCTGGACATGGGCGAGGGCTGCATTGGCTTCTCTGGTTATCTCGCTCGCTGTATCTCCATCCACTGCCAACACGATGTCATCTGCAAAGGCCTGCACGAAGTGTCCTCTTCTTTCCAGTTCCCGAAGCAACGGATCCAGGAGGAGATTCCATAGTATTGGACCGCCAATTGACCCTTGGACACAGCCTTTATTTGTCTCTCGTGTACATTCTTCCCCGGCATATCTTACCCTAACTTTTCTGTTGTCGAGGTAACTGTCTAGTAGCCTTCTGATGTTCACCGGGCACTGTTCCTCAGCCAGTCTGACCTTGATAGCTGGCCACCATGCGCTATCAAAGGCGCCCTCTATATCCAATGACACCAGGACAATTAGCTTTTTCAGCAATTAGTTTTTTTAGGTTAAAAAATGTAATGGGGACTATAGAAAAGTATGGCTTACTATTAATAATTGGCTAGGGAGATTAAAAGCTAATGTTGACAGTGTGATTTTGAATTACCTTGGTAAAAAAAATAGTGTCTATAATATATGTAATGAATTTTCTAACACTTTTACTCAGGAAATTCAAAAGATTAGACATATTTGTTTGATAAATTTTTTTGATAGAAAATCTTATGTGAAACAGAGCGAGGTATCTTTCAGATATGTAAAAGTAAGCGCAAAAGACATTGAAAAAATTATTTGTAAATTAAATATTGAGAAATCTCCAGGCATAGATAGAATTAGAGTTCAAGATATAAAGTATGTAAGGAAACAATTAAGCCCAATCCTGGCAAGTTTTGTAAATATGTCTATAAAAAAAGGGATATATCCAGAGCAATTGAAAAAGGCAATTATCCGTCCCATATATAAAGGGGGTAATCACTTGGATTACACCAACTATCGACCAATTGCCATACTCTCGGTGATAAATAAAGTAGTAGAAAAAGTAGTAGTCGGTCAGGTATCTAGTTTTTTAGAAAAGCACAATATATTAACCGACGCACAGCATGGATTTAGGAAAGGTAGGAGCACTGTAACGGCTCTAACACAATTTTCGGATGAAGTTAACTCAAGTTTGGATAGGGGCCAACAAGTGTTGGCACTTTTTATAGATTATAAAAAAGCGTTTGACACCCTGGATAGGGAGATCTTACTCGCAGCCATGCAGGAGTGCGGCATCGCTGGTCCGACCAATGAATGGTTTCGTATACGTACAGAGGTAAATAGTATCATAGGAGATGAGTACGACGTAACAGTAGGAGTTCCAAC
The DNA here is from genome assembly GCA_029955525.1 of Oeneis ivallda. Lineage (NCBI taxonomy): Eukaryota > Metazoa > Arthropoda > Insecta > Lepidoptera > Nymphalidae > Oeneis > Oeneis ivallda. The sequence goes on along the minus strand of JARPMR010000027.1, from coordinate 113,483 downwards.
TGGCTCAATTTATGGTCCTGTTGGCTACTTAATGCTTGTAAACAGTGTTGTGAATGTAATAAAGCAGTGTCGAGTATATATGTATGCGGACGACATGTGCCTATTATACGCCTCTAAAGATATTAGCGAGGCACGCTATAATATTCAGATGGATTTCGAAAATATTATAAAGTGGGCACATGACAATGGAATTATTATAAACTTAGAAAAAACTAAATGCATGCATATATACTCACCACATAATATAAGAGCCAAAGCTGTTAGATATACAGATATAGGGATAATTGGACATAATTACGATTGCCTTCACAGGAATAAGGACTTGTGTAGATGTCAGCACTTAGAGTACGTAGAAAATTATAAATATTTGGGATTACACATAGACAGGAATTTTAATTGGAAAACTCATGTTGGAGCCGTATGTAGTAAACTAAGATCTGTGCTTAGTAAATTCCATCACCTGAATAGAGTGCTAAACAAACATACAATGCTTGTGGTTTATTATGCATTAGCAGACTCTGTTATTAACTATGGGCTTAGTATATATACGGGAGAACATTTACTACTTACCTTAATGAAATAAAAAAAATACAAGTAAGATTATTAAAACATTTAATAAACAGAAAGGAAAAGAAAAAATATAAAGGAAATTATGAACAATTGTATACAGACTTAAAAATACTACCTGTAGACATTAAATTAAAATATTTATTAGCTAAAGAATATTATTATTGCAACAAATATAAAAAACAAAAGCTGCTAAAAGAAAACACACGCACAGTCAGAAAGAAAGGGTTTATAATTCCAAGAGTAGTCAACTATTATGGAAAGAGAGTAAATGCCTACTTAATACCTAAGGTATTTAATATTTTAGAATGGCTGTGTGAGGATCAGACGGTAAGTGAGGGAGTCCTTAAGAAGAGATTAAAGGAAGTTTTTATTAAGAATAACAAGGCTTATTAAGGACTCCTTCACTAACTGACTAACTTAAGGAGGTTAGATTATTTATATATTTTTTTCTAATATTAAATTTTTATATGAGATAATGGTAGTTAGTATTAGTGTTTAGTGCACGTTTTTGTTTAGTATAAATATTGCTATGAGCGCGTACTCGCCAACAAACTGCATGTGCAGTTTGGCGGGATCAATGATAACTTGTTAATGTTGTGCATTATTTGGTTAATAAATTAAATAAATTAAAAAAAAAAAGCCTCAACTTGCCTTGTACGTGGTTTATCAGAGTATAGAGAGGGTCCTCGGTACTTCTCTGGGGCATAAATCCAAACTGACGAGTACTGAGCCGCGGTACAAGCTGCCATTTAATCCGTGCTACTACCATCCTCTCCAGGACCTTCCCCAAGACTGGCAGTAGACCAATCGGTCTTTAGGACTTAGGGCTCAGGTAGTTATCCTTGCCCGGTTTTCTGAGGACTAAAATTTCAATTTTAGGTTAGGTTAGGTTAGGTTAGGTTTTTTTTTTTTTTTTTCTGCACTAGCTCCGCTAACATTATTAGCGCCTGTTTGAATCTAGTTCTCATTCATACCAGTTCTCGCTTTTATGCCTCTCGCACTTGCGTTCCTCATACTTATTCTTTCTTTCATTCATCCCCATTTATTCCGGTGGGTGGGACTCCCACATACTATATCCTATTCTTCTAAATATTATCTCTTTTTATTTTATTTCTTATAATATTTTGGGGAAATGATGTTTCACACGGTTTGATACATTTCTTATTGTTACATTTTTCTTACTCTATATGCTATTTACTAGACTTATGTTCTACTTTTACACTTTTATGTCTTAAAATTACTGCTGTATTATTTACATTCTTAATATCTATGTTAACATGCAAATATCTCAATATTTTATGAAACAGCTTTTATTCGGTTTTATTTCTACTTATTACTTTTTGTGCTACATGTATGCAGTAATTTATGAGTTCCTGCCTGTGTTTTCCTCTCATTATGTCCCCTATACTTTCCCTTGTGATTTTTACGCCTAATTTCTGCTGAAGATTGAATCGCTCCGTAGCGAATACAGGGCAATCTACCACAATATGTGGGACAGTCTCACTTGCATCGGGATCACAGATGCACGCTGGGCTCTCCTTACACTTGAAACGATTCAAGTACCCGGAGAACCCACCGTGCCCCGTCAGGACCTGTGTGAGCACGCCCGTTGGCTGCACCTGTTTTATAATACGGAATGCTGCTACTGCGTCTGGAAAGAACATTTTCGTCACTGAGGCCGTCTCGCCCGACACATACCTCCGATTCCATTCATCGAGCGATCCCATTCGGATCTGCCGTCTGATGAATGAAATCGGACACTGGTCGTAGTCCGGCTTCCTCCGTGACGTCAATGCTGCTTCCTTCGCCAGCTCGTCCGCACGCTCATTCCCCGGCAGGCCCGCGTGGGCTTTAATCCAGTATAGAGACACAGCTTTATTCTGGTCCAAAGCTTGAGTCAGATTGGCTCGCGCGCGGACTGCAAGGGGATGGAGCGAGCCGTGGTTTGTCAGTGTCTGCAATGCTGACATTGAGTCACTGTACAAACCATAGCTCGTCTCTTTGCGTTTGAGGATAACGTCCGTTGCTTTGCAAATAGCCAGAAGTTCTGCCTGATAAACCGTGCAGTACGCGGCGAGCCTAAGTTTGAGGTTCTGGATTTCACCATCATTATCCCACAAGGATAATGCGGCTCCGACCTTCCCCTCAATCTTGCTGCCGTCAGTGAATATTCTCACTGTCTGCACGTTATTTTCATCTACCTGTTGTTGGTCATCGAGGCACACGAACTCCAGGGGCATTTGCATGGCTGGATGTGGGGCTTCTGCAAATCTCACCATTGTCTCAATCTCTCTGTCCCCCGGCACATACTGGGACGACCCTCTCCTCGATTTATACAGGGCGGCTGCCTCCTGTATGCGCAAATCTAGAGGTAGTATCCCAGACAGTACCAGTGCTGAGTTCAGAGAGACCGTACGGTAAGACTTGCAGAGCTTCTGGACGAAACCTCGTTGGACTGAGCCTAGCTTACTCCGTATTCCCAGCTTTTTTGTAGCGGGAGCCCAGGCGCCGGCCGCATAAGTGACGATTGGCTCTATTGTTGCAGTGTATATGGTGTGGATGACCTCCCTGTTCAACCCCCAGCTTACCTTGGCCGCTCGAGCCAACTGTTTGTATATCTCGGCGGCTCTCTTACAGATGTTTGCCGTGTGTTCGTTGAACGTTAGATTATCATCGATTATTAAGCCCAGCAGTTTCATATTTTTTACCAAGCCGATGTCGACCCCGGCCATGCTCAGCGCTGGAGTGTCATGTTTAAGCTTATTGGTTATAAGCATCGCACAGGTCTTGTGCGGTGCAAACCGCAGCTTATTCCGAACACCCCAGCTCTGAACATGGGCGAGGGCTCCATTGGCTTCTCTGGTTATTTCGCTCGCTGTATCTCCATCCACTACCAACACGATGTCATCTGCAAAGGCCTGCACGAAGTGTCCTCTTCTTTCCAGCTCCCGAAGCAACGGATCCAGGAGGAGATTCCATAGTATTGGACCGCTAATTGACCCTTGGACACAGCCTTTATTTGTCTCTCGTGTACATTCTTCCCCGGCATATCTTACCCTAACTTTTCTGTTGTCGAGGTAACTGTCTAGTAGCCTTCTGATGTTCACCGGGCACTGTTCCTCAGCCAGTCTGACCTTGATAGCTGGCCACCATGCGCTATCAAAGGCGCCCTCTATATCCAATGACACCAAGACAATTAGCTTTTTCAGACTCAACTTGCCTTGTACGTGGTTTATCAGAGTATAGAGAGCGTCCTCGGTACTTCTCTGGGGCATAAATCCAAACTGACGAGCACTGAGCCGCGGTACAAGCTGCCATTTAATCCGTGCTACTACCATCCTCTCCAGGACCTTCCCCAAGACTGGCAGTAGACCAATCGGTCTGTAGGACTTAGGGCTCAGGTAGTTATCCTTGCCCGGTTTTCTGAGGACTACCACCGCTGCCTCTTTCCAGATGTCCGGGAAGTGCGCCAATTCTAGGCATTTGTTGAACAGGGCAAGGAATACGTCCGGGTCCTGGTAGATCGCTCGACTACAGATGTCCGACGTAAATCCATCTGATCCGGGGGCCTTCTTAGGATTAAAGCCATCCACGGCTGTCTTCAGTTCCAGCGGTGTAAACGGTGGATCATGATATTCATCATGTCTCCATTCGTTTACCCGTCTGGCTACTTCCCTAGTGAGCCTGTGGTCTGCGTTGTCCTCTTCCGCTTTGTCCTTAGGATAGAACGTGTCTGCTAGTAGGGCTGCCGATTCTTTTGGGTTTAGGAATGCACCATCGTTAAATAGGGTCAGATCTTCTTTTCTCCTGGCGGTCCTGCCGATGATTCTATAAATTCCTTCCCATACTCCTTCACGATCTTGTTTTTTGCAGAATTCCTTCCAACTGGTGGTTTGGGCTTGTCTGGCTTTGCACTCATATTGTTCTTTTGCTTTCAGGTAGTCATCGACGACCCTCGCTCTCCGGACTGGTGCGGCGTTGCGGATACGATTCTTCTTCCTGGTGACGTCTTTCTTCAATACATCGAGTTCCTCGGACCACCACGGGACGGTAAGTTTGGTTTTGTTATTAGTTTTAGGGATAGCGTTTTCGCAGGCTTTTTCTATTACGTTTCTACATATATTTAATTACTAGTTCTTCCAGTTCTTGTTTATTTATTAGATTATTTATACTTTCTAATTGTATGTTATTTGCTATTTTTTGTTCCCCTAATACTTCTCCAAACTTTCCCCAATCCGCTTTTCTTGTGTTGTACCTTCTTGTTGTCCTAATGATACTCGTCCCTTTTTCTTTTGCTACCCTTACGTTAAATAAAATCGTATTGTGGTCCGAGCTCGTCACTCCAGGATCGACCCGCCAGCCTTCCACCAGGTCAAGCAAGTTTAGCGAACAGGCCGTGACGTCTACATGGCTCTTCAACACTCTACCTCCCCTAACGGTATCGAAGGTAGGCGTATCACCAGTGTTCAATACCTGAAGCTCCAACTCTTCCAGGGTCCCGGAAATCTCTTCTCCCCTGGAATCCTCTATTGTGCTGCCCCACCAGGTACTCTTTGCGTTTGCGTCGCCCCCTATGAGCAATCTACCGGTAGCCACTTGCCTTTTGATCTGGACAATCTGATCCAGGTATGGCTGTATGGGTTGGTCAGGCTCAAAGTAGTAAGAGACTACTGTGATTTCCCACGCTTTGGTCCGGATCCCCACCACAACGATGTTGTTTGTGGTGAGTTTCGGGTAGGGGATGACGTCAAGGTCATCGTCGAAGACTGCTATTGCCGCCTTTACCCTCCCACTTCCATCAACCTCGCACTGGTAGAGTCTCACACCTCGGTAGCTCTTCATACTCCTCGCCCCTCCCACATACGGCTCCTGGATCAGTGCCCATGAGATCTTGCGTTCACTGGCCTCAAGGAAGAGTTCGGTGGTTGCCAGTTCCTTCCTTTGTAGATTTGCTTGGGCCACTCGGTATGGTCTTGCTCTTTTTGACGCTGGAGTGTTCCTTGGGATCACTTTAGCAATATGCAACTGCAGTTCTCGCAATAGTGTCCCATTTCCTCCTTATAGCGCAATCAGTGCTAAAGGCATTGTGGTCCGTCCTTTCCAGTTTTGCATGGGTGCAATTGCAACAAGTCGGTGTAGAGCCAGCGAGCCAGTCCGCACAATCGATCTTCATATGCGGCCCTCCGCAATGGCTGCATTTTTCTAGTGTTTCAGTACACAGCTTTCGGCTATGTCCATAGCCGAGGCAGAGCGAACATTGGAGGAGCGGGCTTTGATCTTCGGCCCGCACACGTTGAAGGTCAATATGTACGTGTCCCTTTTCCGTTACTCTCTGCCAAATTTTAGGCGATGTACTGAGCACTATATGGCCCGTGTGCGGATTTCTGGCTCGCTTTCTGTACTTCACTTCTATCCTATCCGTCTCCCCGTCCAGGTCGCGGAAAACATCCGGGTTTTGGTTCCTGATAGCCTTAAGGACGTCCTGGTCGGTGTTAACCAGCAGGACGTCCCTAAGGATCAGCAACGGGTCCCTGTTTTTCACTTCCTCGACGGTGAGATCGGTTCCCCTCTCCCTCAGTCCTTCCTTTACCTTGTCCCTGTCTTCCTTCTTTTCAAAACTCATTATAATTTTTCTATTCTTCGTCTTTCTCACCCTATCAACCCTGATCCATTCTTCTTTAGCATTAACTGCTTCCCTTATTTTATCGAGCACTTTTTCACCCGTTGCTCCTTCGTCCTCTGTAGTTACGGCTATGGAGTGGAGAGCAGTTTGCCTAAGTGGTGGCTTTGTAGACTAATTTGCCGCTGCGCTAGCATAGGAGATCTTCTCTGCATTTTCATGGCTAGCAAGCAGTGCCTCTTTCAGTCTATCCACTTTTTCACTATTTTCTGCGAGTTTCTTACTATGCTCTTCCAACACCTTTCTAAGAGCTGCAGTTTCAGACTCTATGACTCTCCCCATCTCCCTCTCCTGCTCAGAGCTGGAGAGCGATGAGGGAGGAGTCACTGGGTCATTTGCCTCTATAGTTGGTTTAGCCGTACTAATGGGTGGAGCTGTCCCGTGGTCTGCTTCTGCCTCTTTGACCAGACGGTAGAGTCTGTCCACTTGATTTGTGACGTCTTCCTTGATTTCCCTTTTTATGTTTTTGGAGAGAACCATCGCTTTCTTAACTTTCATGAGGCATCTACTAGCCTCAGCCACTCTTGGGTTCCAAACGGTGTTTTTGGGACCCGGTGGACTGTCAATCTTGACTACAATTGAGGTTGCCTTTTTTAGAGCGGGTGGGCTGGTCTTCTGTTTCGGCTCATTAGCTGTTTTCTTGAGCGGAGAGATAGACTTGCGTAGGTCTCCAGGTCCTGCTTCCCATTCGCCTACGCTTTTTCTTACACTGGGTTGCGAGGGGATCCAGCCTCCTCCAGTGGTTTCAGCGGGCTTCTGTCAGGTGAGTTTGTCATTGATGCTTTCTTGATCGGGGTGCGTATTCCCATCATCTTTACGACTGGTATAATGTCCGCTAGTGCAACGTCAACGGGGTAGTGTACAGAGTACCCCGGTCAATGTATATAAATGTGTAAAAATATTAATAAAAATGTTATTTTAATAGTCACGAGCAGTAACTAATTCAAGTAAGCTTGATAAAGATTCCAATGAATCTTGTCAACTAAGTGTCTAATAATTATTTTCTTTTTGTTTCAGGTGGTGGTGTCAACGTGTCTGAGTGTGCGGCCGAGGGGGCAACAGGCGTGCCCCAACAGGATATATATGCCCCAATATGACAAAGGGTAAAGTAAATTATAAAAGAAAAAGTCAACAATTAATTATCAAGCGTATTTTCGGGTGTAAAAGGCCCGAAGTCAAAAATTTAACTAAAAATACTTAAAACTAATTAAATTTATAACTATTGTCGCGACTCTATTGTGACTCTACCTCTGTCCAAATCTATGTTCTAGATCTTATTCTAGTATCAGGAGGCCTTCAGGAGCCTGACGCGTCTCAGTGAATTTTGAGAAAAATAGGTCGAAAAAATTTTTTTAGACTCTACGTAGAGTCGGTCCCTACCTTCCGCTGGACAGGTCTCCTCGAGCCCGTTCCAATGAACCCAAACACGGGCACCCTAGCTCAAAGGGTTCCCGAGAAAACCAGGCTCAAAATTTCGGCTACCAAGAAAGATGGCGGCCGCGATCCGGTCACCGGTGGTTTTCTCCGGAACCGTCTGTCCGAATACCACCGTGCTTGGGCTTTTCTGAATGGGCTCGCCGAGACCTATCAGATAAAGCGGGTTTCAGGCCGAAAACTTTCCAGGTCCTGAAAGCTCCCAATAACCCAAGAGTCGGGTAGAGAGGGTCCGGGTGATGCCCAAAACGAAAATCCGGTCGCTCTACGACCCACGGTTCGGGAGTTATCCGGCGCTGAAAAAAGGTTTGACAGTTCGAGAACTGTCAAAGTCAAACTTTAAACCGGTATAACTTCCCTTCCAGGGGCCGCAGGACCCCCGAATTTGGGCTTATTTGAGTTGGCTCCTCCCGCTCCGTCGCGTGCGATGGCTTTCAGGCGCCTGAAACTTCCCAGCGCCAATCGGCCCGAAACCCAGTGGACCCGATAGAGGTTGTCTCCTCACACACCACTGCGAAGTCCGCAACCCACTGCGACCACCGGGTCCGGAGATATGGCGGCCTAAAATTTTCCAAAATGGCCGCCCAGCTGTCAAATGCCAGGGTTCATCGGCTATATCTCCACAACCGCTTGTCCCAGAGAAGTGCGGTTTCGAGCGCGATGTGTGGCTCGACTTCCCCTATCGGCCCACAATGGTTCCAGGGCTGAAAAATTTCAGGTCTTGAAAACGCCTGAGTCTTATACAAAAAAGTGTATTCCGCAGCACTAAAAGCAATAGTGAAAACCGCAGCTTCCTACGATGCCTCTAGGCAGAGTTATTCCCCTATAAAAAATTTTAAGATGGCCGCCAATATGGCCGCCTCTTAAAGTGGAACCCCTAACTCCGTCAATATTTGATCAAAACCGCCCGAGTTTGGGCTTGTTGAATGGGGTTTTTAAAAAGCTATTTAAACATACTATTGAATTAATTATTAGACCAACCCCCGATTTATGGGGGTCGAAAAACATAAATTTTAACACAAAAATTTCAATGAAAATTTTTTAAAATACAATAAATTAAAAATAAAAATTTGGCGGGCCTAACCTACCTTAGGGCTAATTTTAGAGATATGGCGCGGAGTTTTTGCACCCCTATTTTGACTACCACGTGGCAACCCCTAAATTTCAAAAAATTATATATCAAAAAGTATTCGGCCGAAAATTTTGAAATTTGATATGAAGTTAAAGCTAATTGAACTCTAAAGAATACAATAAAATAAAGGGGGGGTCGCCGATTTAGTTTTTATGAAAAAGAATTTTGAAATCTATAATTAATAATCTATAATTAATTTATAGACTAAATTTAGAAGTGCAATAACTCCGGAACCACTTTACTTATTTTAACAAACGAAGTGTCGCCGTACAGCTCCTGTTATTCCTCGTCGATTGCAGTGGAAGGCGGCGCCCTCTGCCGCCGGGAACTCGAAACACGTGTTGGAGGTTAAGGTGGTTTTTCGGGGTTTTCTCCGCGAGCTTGCGTGAGAAAAATCCAATTGAAGTATCGACACGAAGTCCTTGACGGGGCGCGTCGAATGACGATATAAAATATATAGGTCGTCGATCTTAAGTCGACGGCGCACGCCGTCAAAGTTTTAAAATTTTAAAAACTTGCAGTTTTTTGGTCACAACTTTTCCAATTTTGCACATTCGTCAAAAAACTTTTGACCACTATGTAGCACACACTAAGACGCAACTTTTGATGTATGGCACGTAAGAATTGGTTGCGTAAATCCCACTTTTTACAATTTTTAAAGTATTAAATTGCGCGGAGCGACGACAAAAATGCCTCGTACGCGTGCGCTTTCGGCTGCGGGGGACAGCGGAACCGGTTAGGTTAGGTTAGGTTAGGTTAGGTTAGGTTAGGTTAGGTTAGGTTAGGTTAGGTTAGGTTGGAGTGCCAGCCAGGTAACCTCCACGTGTGCCTGAGTGCTGCGGTTCCTTTTCGGATACGTCTGGGGGGAAGAGCAACATTTGGGTCGGTGCACTCCGGTAACTTGGTTAATAATTTCCCTATATGGGATATTGTTAGCCATGGCTAATGGCCTGGCACGGGGGGTGATTCTCCGCGTGTCCCTCTGACTAGCAGAGGGCACAGTGGAGGAATCCAGGGGGGAGTGGTAACGCCCGTCAGAGGGTGTCGGGAGTTGGAAGGATCCTCTGTAGGGGAGGAGTCTTGTGGCGAGCTCGGTGTGCACTTACCCTGCCTCCGAGCGGGCTGCGTGAGAATTAGTCCTGCGCAGTCCTCGCCGTGTTATCGTAATCCCTTAGGAGCGGTGTTGTGGTCATGTTTCGCGACACAGGGACCGATGGTCTTGGCTTAACCGCCCGGACCGCGAGGAAGAAAACCTCTATAAAAAATCACCCCGAATCCCAAGCGGCGGCGCACCGTGAGGGGATGCATGGCTGATGGGTTGTTCAGTCGCTAGTGCGTACCCCGTCAGGGTACCAGCCGACCCCCATGACGGGTTACGTTTAGGCTTACCCGGGTGCAGGGGGCACCACCCGGGTGGACAGTTTATATCCCCCATACTCGTGGGACCAACATGCAAAACTCCAAAAAAAATTCATGTTGTGAGAGGAGAGAGGAGGAGAACGTGGGTAGAGGAAAGTTCTGGGATAAGGAGAAATCGGGTGAGGATGCGGAGATGTCGACAGAGTCCGACGGCAGCCTCAAAACCGTCGACAGCAGACCCAGGTCGGGGTCTGGGTCCTCGGCGGTCGCACCGACACTCGATATGCCAGGGGTTAAACGGCCTCGCCTAAGCGAAAGTGAAGTTTCCACTGATGAGGAGAGGCCGGGGACTCCAGTCCCCAGAAGGAGAGGCCGCCCACCTACCCACGGGCGGTACGTTGGTCTGGGCTATGCCAGGGAGGCTGGGAGGGTGGCTACAGCCCAGGCCAAAGAGAAGGCAGAGGAGGACCTCGCCAAGGAAGCAGCTGTTGCGCGCTTCCGGCGGGAGATTCACCCGAAAGTGATAGCAGGACAGCGAGTAGATGAAAAAACCGCTGCCCGACTCCAGGAGCAAGTGTTGGAGGACTTGGACCTCATACATAAGGTGGCCACCAAGTCCACTAACCTTAAGGGCACGTTTGTGCGCGACTTAAAGGACGCTGCGGCCTCAATTAAAGAGGCAGTAGCAGCCTTGGGGTCGCGCACAGTTTCAGAAGAAACGCGGCAGCTGCAGGTGGACAACAATAGACTGCAGGCTGAGATGGCCAGCCTCCGAAGAGAGTTGGCTCAATTGCGTCAAGATATGGAGAGGGAACGAAAGCAGACTTCCACCCCCTCCCCTTCGGTAGTGACTAAGGAGGCGCCCTCTGGGACGCAACGCCTCCCTTCCCAGGACAAGAGTGGACGCTCCGGGGCCATCCCTGCTGCGTCCTCCATGGAGGAGATATGTCGTGCGGTGATGTTGCAGGTCGGCGGTATGGTAAATGCCCGCCTGGCTTCTATTGAGGATAGACTCCTGCCAGAAAGAAATGTGAGGCCACATTTGGCCTCTGACAATAAGCGCTCCGGACCTACATATGCGGTCGCGGCTTCGAGGCCTGCTCCTGGCGCTCCAAAATCGGCAGAGGGGAGGGCGCCCCAGGCCCCAGCCCAAAGTGTACCCAGCAGGCGCCCTGGGCAGGTGCCCTCTACATCGCCTCAGTGCACCTCAGATTCAGTGCCGAACCCGAAGACACAGACGGAAAAGGAAGGACCATCTCCCAAAAGGAAGAAGAGTAACAGGAAAGGAAAGAAGAGGAAGAAGGGGAGCCAGAAGCCTGGTCAGCAGCTGGGATGGACGAAAGTGGGTCCCAAGGCGCAATCAGAGACTAAAAGTCGCGCCCGCAAGCTCCGCACCCCTCAGTCATCGGCGGTGAACATGACGCTCCAGCCGGCGGCAGAGGAAAAAGGCATGACGTACGAAAAGGTTATCGCCGTTGCGAAGACCAAGATTGACGTGTCGAACATCGGTGATCGGGGGGTTCGATTTAGAAAGGCAGCCAACGGGGGCCGTCTGTTCGAATTCCCCGGTGCCGGAGCCGCCAGTGCTGAAAAGGCGGACTCATTGGCCCTAAGGCTCCGGGAGATCCTGGGTGATGAAGTCGTCCGGGTCTCTAGACCTACGAAGTCTGTCAGCTTGCGGGTGTCGGGCCTGGACGACTCCGTCACCAGTGCGGAAGTAATTGCTGCGATCGCCAAGGCGGGAGAATGTCCTGCTGATCAGGTGAAGGCTGGAGAGGTGGGAAGCGGGTACAACGGACTGGGTGCTGTACTGGTGCGCTGTCCTGTCGCGGCCGCTAAGAAGGTTGCAGCGGGAGGGCGGCTTCTAGTGGGGTGGGTATCAGCCCAAGTCAATGTGCTACAGGTGTCTTGCAGTCGGGCACGTGGGTGCCCAGTGCACAGAAGGAGTCGACCGCAGTGGGCTATGCTACCGCTGCGGCCGACCAGGTCATAAGGCCCGCGGGTGCACCGCTGCGCTGCACTGCGTTGTATGTGCAGCGGCTGGTCGGCCGTCGGAGCACCGCTTGGGCAGCAAAGCCTGCGTGCCCCCACCCAAGGGGAAGAAGAGAGGAGGGAATGGAGATAAGTCTCCTCCCTCACCCCAGCAAGCGCAAGCGCCGCGTGGGGCAGAGGAGGTTCCAATGGCCACGGACTCGTGATGGACCTGAATTTCCTCCAGGCGAACATCAATCACTCCGCCAGAGCTCAAGACCTTCTGTTTCAGAGCATGGCGGAGTGGTCGATCCACGTAGCTGTGGTCGCCGAGCCCTACCGCGTCCCATCTGGGGACGACTGGGTGGGAGATGCTGACGGAGTTGTGGCCATGGCGTCCCGGTCCATTGTGGGCTCCCCGCCCTTCCAAAACGTGGTTCGAGGTCGGGGATACGTCTCAGCTCTCGTCGGTGACATCACGATCGTCGGAGCGTACTTTTCGCCGAATCGGAGTCTCGCCGACTTCGAGGAGTTCCTCGACGGGATCGGCGTCCTGATAGGCAGGAGTCGCTCCAGCCGAGTGCTCGTTGCTGGGGACCTCAATGCTAAATCTGTGGCATGGGGGTGTCCAGCTGCGGACCCTAAGGGACGGGAGCTGGTGGAATGGGCGACAGCGACTGGACTCACAGTTCTCAACCAGGGTTCGGTCAACACGTGCGTGCGGCAACAGGGTGGCTCCATTGTGGACGTCACCTTCGCCGATGCCGCCCTGGCACGCCGTGTTCAAGACTGGAAGGTGCTGGAGGACGTGGAGACGCTGTCCGACCATCGTTACGTAAGGTTTAGCGTCTCCGCGAGTGCGGATACCACGAGCGGCCTTAACCGGCCTTCGCTGGGGGATGGTCCTCGTTGGTCGTTGTCGCGCCTGGACCGGGACTTCTTGGTCGAGGTTGCCCTCGTTGAGGCGTGGTTCTCCGCGCCCCAAGAGGGCAACGTGGGCGGGGTGGATGTAGAAGCGGCGCGTCTTGGCATGGCTATGTCCCACGCGTGCGATGGAGCCATGCCGAGAGTGCGCTCCGTCCCCTCGAGGCGAGCGTGTATTGGTGGTCCGCAGAGCTCAAGCTGCTGCGCAGATCCTGCGTCGCGGCGAGACGCCAATACACCCGGTGCCGCCGACGGAGAAGAAGGGACCCGACGGAAGAGGCGCAGCTCTACTCCCGCTACAGAGACGCGGTTAAATCATTGCGCGATGCCATCGGTGCGGCTAAAGATCTGGCTCGGGACGAGATGCTGGCGGCGCTGGATGAGGACCCTTTCGGAAGGCCGTACAAGGCGGTGAGGAAGAAGCTCCGGCCCTCAGCTCCTCCTATCACGCGGAGTCTTCAGCCCGGGATGGTGGAGTCAGTGGTCGCAACTCTATTTCCCGACAGAGCGGAAATCGTGGCGCCTCGCATGGCGCCCCCTACCGTGGAGGGAGACCGGAGCTCGGACGCGTCCCCGGTCACAGAGGGTGAACTGAGGGCGGCGGTTATGCGCATGCGCGCGAAAAACACCGCCCCAGGTCCCGACGGCATCCCTGGCCGCGCCTGGGCTCTTGCCCTAGGGCCGCTCGAACCGTGGGCCCGGGCCTTGTTCAGTGCCTGTCTTGAGCGGGGCCAGTTTCCGGGGGAGTGGAAAAAGGGGAGACTGGTCCTGCTCCTGAAGGCCGGTCGCCCGGTCCACGAACCATCAGCGTATCGGCCGATCGTGTTGCTGGACGAGGTGAGCAAGCTATTCGAGCGTGTTGTCGCAGCTCGTCTCGTCCACCACTTGGAGACGGTGGGGCCGGGCCTCAGCGATAACCAGTACGGATTCCGCGGGGGCAGGTCTACCATGGACGCGATAACGCGGGTAAGGGCCCTAGCGGAAAATGCGGTGTCCCGGGGTGAGGTGTTGGTGGCGGTGTCTCTTGATATAGCAAACGCCTTCAACACCTTGCCCCGAAGTTGCATTCAGGAGGCGCTGAGGTATCACACGGTCCCTCTATACCTCCAGAGGTATAGAGGGACCGTGTGTGTGTGCGAAGTATGTGCAAGCCGTCTTTTTAGACATCTCGGGTGCCTTCGACAACGCCTGGTGGCCTATGATTCTTTTGAAGGCCAAAAGAGGAGGCTGTCCTCCGAACGTGTACCGCATGCTGGCGGGTTACTTTGCGAACCGGCGCGTCGGCCTGTTCATCGGAGACCAGGTGCGGTGGAAGACATCCACTATGGGCTGCCCTCAGGGATCGGTGTTAGGACCTACCTTATGGAACGTTCTCCTCGATGACTTGCTTCGGTTGCCGCTACCGGGGGGTGTGAGGGTTGTTGCGTACGCGGACGACGTAACTATTTTGATAGAGGCCAACACTCGCAGAGCGATTGAGACCGCCGCGGCCGACACCATTCGGCAAATTGAGGACTGGGGGAACCGGAACCGACTCGCCTTCGCCCCCAGTAAGTCGGCTTCCATGACCCTGAAGGGAAGGCTCGGTAAACGGCCCCCCGTAATCAAGCTCGGTGGTAGCTCCATCAAACATGTCACGGAGACTGTCGTACTTGGCGTAACGATCGACTCAAGTCTGTCCTTTGCGCAGCATGCAGTATCGATTGGGGACCGCGCGGCGAAATGTTTCGGGAAGATGTCGCGTGTGTCGACATCGTCCTGGGGCATTCGATACCCTGCGCTGCGCATCCTTTACCGTGGAACATTTGTGGCGACGATAACGTATGCTGCCGCATGTTGGGCAGGGAGGGCGTCGCTTCACGTCGTACGGTCGACGTTAATTAGAAAGCAGCGGTCCTCGTTAATCTTGTTGACCAAGGCGTACCGTTCGGCCAGCTCCGCCGCTCTGGCGGTGCTCGCCGGAGTATTGCCAGCTGACCTGGAGGTGATCCGTGCAGGGAAGATCGACGAGGCGCGCCAGTCCGTGCCCAGGAGGGAGCTGAAAAGACGTAAGCGGGAAATCGGGGCGGAGGTGACCGCGATGTGGCAGGAGCGATGGTCCGCAGAGATATGGGGTGACGAGTTGCGGTGCTTCTTTCCGGATGTGGCCGGCAGGCTCAGGGCAACTTGGGTCGCGCCGGACTACGAGACCTCGCAGATCCTCATCGGACATGGCTGTTTCCGGGCGCGCCTGTACGGAATGACTCTCTGCGAGAGTCCGGAGTGTGACTGTGGAGCTGAGGCGGAGGACAGGCACCACGCGCTGTGGGAGTGCCCCCTCTATAAGGATTCACGGGACAAAATGCTGGATGGGATCGTTCGCGAGGAAGAGGGACCGCCCTACTACATGGACCTCGTTTCATCGGCGGAAAACTACAACCGGCTGCGGGAGTTCGCGCACCACTGGCACAAGAGGCGAAGCGAGTCGGAGCGAACAGGGAACAGGTAGGAGCCACAGAGCGCAACGACGCGAGTCAGCCTGTGTGCATGTGACGTCCGCCCCAGAAGGGGGAGAGGGACCTAGGGACAAAGGAAAGAGATAAATAATTTGTAGGGAGTCAAGAAGGCGCACCGGGAAACACGCCAAGAGCAAGTACCGGGCGCCCTCCCAAAGCTTCGGCCCATATAACCGCGAGGTTGGAGGGGCCATGGGAGGTGGTGGGTTTGATACCTCCAGAGGATCGTGGCCGCCTATCTCTCTGAGCGATCGGTCGGGTACCCGATAAGCGGGGGCTGGTTGGAGAGGAGGATGTCGTGCGGTGTTCCACAGGGCTCGGTCCTCGGGCCTCTCCTGTGGAACATCGGGTATGACTGGGTGCTGCGCGGGGTGTTGTTGGCGGGAGTGGATGTGATCTGCTACGCCGACGATACTCTCGTGACGGCTCGCGGCAGCGATTTCCGGGAGGCTAGGCGTAGGGCCACAGCTGGCGTGGCTCACGTCGTGGCCAGAATTCGGGCCCTGGGCTTGGAGGTAGCCTTGCACAAGTCCGAGGCCCTGTGTTTTCATGGGCCACGGAGAGCGCCTCCCGCCCGGTCCGAGTTGGTGGTGGGCGGAGTTTCCATCGGCGTCGAGTGTACGATGAAGTACCTGGGACTCGTCCTCGACAGCCGATGGACATTTGTGGAGCACTTCCGGCGGCTGATCCCTAAACTCATGGGAGCCGCTGGAGCTCTGAGCCGGCTCTTGCCCAACCTGGGCGGACCGAGCTCGCGGTGTCGCCGCCTATACACGGGCGTTGTAAGGTCCATGGCGCTCTACGGAGCGCCCGTTTGGTCGGACACTCTGACCGCCCTAACCCGGGCACTGCTGCGAAGGCCGCAGAGGGTCATGGCGGGGTTATAGAACCATATCATGCGAGGCAGCCTGTGTGTTGGCGGGGACACCGCCCTAGGATCTTGACGCCGAGGTGCTCTCGAGGGCGTACTGGCGGAGGGTGGATGCCCGAACTCGGGGGGAACACCCTACGCCGGCGCAGGACCGTGCGTGGCGGAAGTTGGCGGAGGCCGATCTCGTCGCCTTTTGGCGGGAGCGGCTGCTAGCGCCGACAGCCGGCCACCGCACGATCGAGGCGATTCGGCCCGTCCTTGAGCTTTGGACGGGCCGGACACACGGTGCTCTCTCGTTCCACCTCGTGCAGATCCTCTCGGGGCACGGCTGCTTCGGGAGGTATCTGTGCAGGGTTGCGAGACGAGAGCCCACAGAGGTGTGTCACGAGTGCGGCCACGCAGAAGACTCGGCACAGCACACGCTGGAGTCGTGCGTTGAGTGGTCGACCCAGCGCGCTGCACTCGTGACAGAAGTGGGGCCCGACCTCTCACTGGCCGCCATCGTACACGCCATGGTGAGCAGTGAGAGGTCTTGGAACGCTGTCGCCGCCTTCTCTGAGGAGGTGATGACACAGAAGGAGGCGGCGGAAAGGCTGCGGGAGGCTGACGCAGCCGCGGACCCTCTCCGGCGCCGGAGGATAGGGCGCAGGCGACGTGCGCAGGTCCATCAAGTGCCACCCTAACGCGAGCTCCGGGCAATTTAGGTTAGGTTAGGTTAGGTTAGGTTAGGTTAGGTTAGGTTAGGTTAGGTTAGGTTAGGTTAGGTTAGGTTTTTTTTTTTTTTTAAATAAAACTACGCTCCACAGACTCTTGGTCCATGCCTTTTTTTTTACTTTAAATGTTTCTTATTTGTTCTCTTTATTGTATAATAAAAGGTTACTACTACTCACTAATCGCATCTTAATATCTAACGCAGCAGTTTCTTAATTAAATAAAACTATCTATTGTGTTTTTTTTTTCTTTTTTCTTTTGTTCTATTTGTTTTTTTTTTTTTTTTTTTTTACTTTTTTTTTCTCTTTTTTTTTTTTTTTTTTTAAATTTATAATTGTTATACATATATATATATTTATTTATTTTTTTTTTTATTAATTTTTATTCTTATATAATTTTTTTTTTTTTTTTTTTTATTTTTTTATTTTTTTTTTTTTTTTTTTGTAACATCTTAATACTAGTTTACAATTAATTAGTTACAGTTCTTAATACTACAGACATTTCATGTGGGTTATATATAATTATGTTAAGTGCATTACAACGGCAAAAATCTATAGGGTGGGCAGACATATGTAGCCACCAATCCCGCAGGCGGCACCCGTTCACGAGCATGACGCATGACCCAGCCATTGCTTCGCTCAACCATTTTTGAGGGAACTCAACAACCCGAGCCACACGACACCACCGCAGAAATGTTTGAAGAATGTGTGGCATACTTATGCCGCCCTTTATTTTCGAATGTATCTTAACTATGATTATTATGATAAAAAGTGCTCCCTCTCGACGTCCCTACTCGTCTATCCCGGATGCTTTTATTTTTAGAATTTTCCTAGCTAGGTCCGCGTTTCCATCTCGGAAGGACATCTTCACATTGTAATCTATTATTGCTCTTGGTGAAGTACTCTGCGCTTCCAAGACGAACCGTGCGGTCATGTCGGTGTCATCGTCGCTATAATAAGTGCAACTATTAGTGTGCCGCGACACCGCCACGACCGCATGTGGAACGCTGTCGTGGATTTGCAACTTTTTCTCCGTTGCACGCACAACAACCACTGTCTCGAAAGTCGATCCCTGCGCTTCGTGTATGGTGTTTACGCGCGATCCCTCACCTTTACCGTAACCCTCATTTAAAAGGGACTCCTTTTCATTTTGGGTATAGGTCAGGTATAAGGTGTTTTTGGTGTTCTTGGGGATCGCAGCACCTGAGTATCTCGCAAGGCGCAGAGATCGAATCCGAGGTTTGGACGAGTATATGCCATCGTACACTTTCCTCAGTGCATACGCCACGTCCATCGGGTTCCTATGTGTGCAGAGGAGATCTTTGGAAGCCACCACGACAGAGTCGGGACGACTGTACTTTAGCTCAAAAATATTGCAGCGATCGATGAAAAGCAGCTGGTTTATGTCGCCGATCATGAGGGTTTCCTCGGCTTCCGCGAGCCTCGTTGCCATCACTATAGAGCCGAAATGGTTCATAAGAGCCTCGTCTATTATTAGACGTTTGCTAGGCTCTCTGAAGCCATTTGTTAGCACCGAGGCCATGGTGCGGACCTTGGTCTTGGTGGCCTCTCCCAGTTGCGGTGTCAGCCTCGCCCTCAGATCGTTAGCTGCCTCCGTGGTCGTTGTTATGGCCACGTCGTTCCTCTGGTCGAAGTTCCGGACTATCCATGTTGTCTTGCCACAGCCCGGAACTCCGTTTACCCAGGTGAACTTGGGGGCCTCCCAAGCTTCCAGGAGTTCGTTCTCGATCCCTGCAATACGATTTGCTCTTTCGATCATCCTGTCACCCAGCATTACCCTTGTGCACTTAGCTATTATGACTATGGGGTCAGAAGGTGGTGTTTTGAACTTGTGTTTGCTCAGTTTGTCTGTTTCCTTCTTGTCTAGGTCCACGAAACCCGCCGTTTCGCTGTAGGCAGCCATATAGTTCCCGTGGATATTACCCGCTATTGTCTGGGAACTGTCGTTGTCGTATATGGCTGCCTCAGCCTCCTCGAGTCTCACGCTGAGCAGGGCCATGTTTCCTTGCTTGTATGCCTTCATAATGGCCTCACATGTTCTGCTGCTCAGCTGATGGGTAGCTTTGATGGTAGCTTGAAACTCGAGGAAGGCGTTAAGTACGTGGTCCTGAGGTACAGACACTTTTCTGAGCTTTGGGAGTTCAACTAACCCCATGTCTGCTTTTGTGCGCGGCACTCGAAGTGAGGTCGCAGGTTTGCTGGGTTGCAGGAACTTGCTCGTTTCCTGTCCCGCTCTGTCTGTTTGGATGGCTGCTGAGATTTTCTTCTTAGCACCGGACATGCCCTTCACTGCGGCTTTGAAGGTGTTTACCGCCGCGGCGAAGGAGGCAGCTGACTTTTTCTTTGAGACTGGATCTTGTTTCCCCGCTTCCAGCCTCTTTTCTAAGTTTTTCTGTTGGAGCTTCTCAGACCCACTCACTTGTTTTGACGCTTCGGCGGTGCTTCCAGGGCTGTCCTCCCGCTCTGGTGTTTCGCGGGAACCGGTCTTTTTTGGTTTGAGGAAACTAAGGTCCTCTCCCCTGTTTTCGTAGAGAACTACCCTGTGTCGTTGTGCGATGTCGATGCATCCAAGGTAGTCCTCGACTTCGCCCTTCTCGTAGCCCACCGCCATTGCATCCAGGCTTATTGTCCTCGGTGTGACTGTCTCCACTTTACTGAGAGCTCTTAGCGCTCGGCTCGCCTGAGCAAATGGGGTTTCGTAGGTTTCCCATTTGAATAGTGCAACAGTTTTATTCCTGGTTCGCACTAGTCTGCAGCATTGATCGGCCACTGCAGTCTCAGGCAAAGCTTCATATGTTTTGCGCCTCATGGTGTTTTTTGTTGTGCTTCCGTTTACGAGGGCCGCGAGTCCAGGTGATATCATCACCGTTCTCGAGGCACCCGCTATACAGAAGCTAACACCTAGTCTCTCAGTAGCATCGTCCATGAACAGGGCTACGCAGCGGATTGTGATTCCTGGCCTACCGAGTTCCCCCAGATTTAAGAACTGTTCGTTCGTCGGGGATGAGGTTGGGATACTGGCTCCTGTGGGTGTCATGTCAGGTTGCCGGTCATCCCTGCTCGGTTCAGAGTTGGTCGAATTTGGGCCAGGTTGATCCGCTGCTCCATCTGTCCTGCCATGGGCGGTGCTAGGTGGTGACAGCGTGCGATTACGCCTGGTTGCTATGCGGAAGATGTTCTCCACATAGTCAAGAAAAGTGGGTCTTCTAATTGGGTCCAAAAGTATTGAATGGATTTCGGATCTGACGATGTTGGTGTCAATCCTATGCTCCAAATCCATTCGCGCTGTTATGAAACGAGGGCAGTCCACAATTATGTGCTCGGAGGTTTCACTCGTATGTTGGTCGCATTCGCACTCTGGGCTGGTTTTTAGTTTAAATCTAAATAGGTATTCCGAGAGTCCGCCGTGACCTGTAAAGGCTTGACACAGCATGGGGGTCACTTTTATTTTTCTCACCGTGCTGTAGGCTTTCCCTACCTCAGGGAAGAAAATCTTAGTGACGCGCCCGGTTGTTGAGGTGCTGTACCTGTCTTGCCATTTCTTCACGGATTCTTCCCGGATTTTTCTTTTTACATACGCTACAGGAATTTTATCATAGTCTGGAGTTGCATCCCTTAGGGCGGCCAGTTTGGCTAGTTCATCAGCTCTTTCGTTACCCTGGGTCCCGATATGGGCTCTTATCCAGTATAGCCGCACTTTCCTTCCTGTGCATCTTATGTGTTCTAGGTTTTCCCTCACCGATTTTGCTAGAGGGTGGCTCAGTTTTGGACTATGCAGTAGTTCTAATGAGGATCTAGAGTCGCTCATAATATTGACTACTGCTTGGCCACTCTCTTTGGCCTGTTGGACAGCCATATGCAATGCATATAATTCGGCTTGGAAAACCGTACAAGCCGGATCCAGTTTGAAGGAAGAGTTCCTGATCTCAGACCCATTTTCCCACCATGTGAGGGCCGCTCCTACTTTCCCCTGGATTTTACTACCATCTGTGTAAATCAAGGGTCCAGTAATGCGGCCAGAGTCTATGGTGTCTGAGTTCAGTTCCTCTAGGAGCTCAAAGTCGATAGCTTTGGATGTTGAAGGGTGTGGTTGGTCTAGATAGTGCACCCTTTGCTCCATTTCCTTTCCTGGTGGTAGAAAATCTCCGGATTTGCACTTCTTTGCCAGGTATAGGCTAGCGGCTTCCTGTGCTCTCAGGTCTAACGGAAGTAGTCCCGCGAGGACGAGTGCTGATGTGAGTGAGACCGTGCGGTACGCTTTGCAAATCTTTTGCGCGTATCCCCTTTGTATGGTATCTAATTGGCTCCTGATCATCTGGAGCGCGCATGCCGGGGACCACACACTTGGTTAGGTTAGGTTAGGTTAGGTTAGGTTAGGTTAGGTTAGGTTAGGTTAGGTTAGGTTAGGTTAGGTTAGGTTAGGTTAGGTTAGGTTAGGTTAGGTTAGGTTAGGTTAGGTTGGAGTGCCAGCCAGGTAACCTCCACGTGTGCCTGAGTGCTGCGATTCCTTTCGGATACGTCCGGGGGGAAGAGCAACATTTGGGTCGGTGCACTCCGGTAACTTGGTTAATAATTTCCCTATATGGGATATTGTTAGCCATGGCTAATTGACCTGGCAGGAGGGGGTTTCTCAACGTGTCCCTCTAATTAGTAGAGGGCATAGCTGATGGAACTGGGGTGTGATGCCTCGGGGGATGGGGCGGAAACGCCGGTGTGAGGAAGAAAACCTCAGTAAAAAATAACCGAAGACGGCGGGAACGCCCAATTGTTGCCTCGGCTTTGTGGCACTGAGAGGAAGAAAACCTCTTGAAAAAATAACCGAAGTGAGCGGGAACGCTCCCTAATCCCAAGGTCTGGCGCCCGCCGATGGGATGCGTGGCTGTTAGGTGTGCAGTCGCTAGGGCGCCCCTCAAAAACAAAAATATGGAAAAAGCGCCGTTGAAAAAAACTACCCGGGAGGGTCCCGCTGGCATTGCCGGTGGGGAATCCCTTGGTGCACCGGACAGCCGGTGCATCGGCCCAGACGTATACGGGAGGGCCAACCGACGCTATATGGGGGTAGGTGGGGATGAAAGTAGTAGGGAAGAAGAAGGAAATGTGCAGGGGGGAAATGTGAGTGTGGCAAGACGTGGAAAGGAAGATGAAGAGGATATGGTGATGGAGAGGGTAAGCGTAGTTGACTCTATGGACTTGACTGGAACGTCAGAGTCGGAGTCCAATAGTAGACCGCTGCGCTCTTCTAAAGACAGAGGGCGACCGAGTAAAGGTCAATCAACGGTTAAGAGGAAACGCCCCAATAAATCGGCGACCTCAACCAGTGAGGCGGACGAGGCTCCAACTGAGTCTCAAGGAAACAGCCGCAAGGCTGATTTTCTAAAACCCAGGTCTGTCGACAGTGAAGAAGAAATTCAGGAAACGGCCCGCTGTGCCAGTTTGGCGAGGGCATCCCTGGGAATGCACACTACCATTGATAGCGCCGTTCTAACACAGCGGGTGTGCAACGATGTGGACGTGATCCTCCGGGTCGCGTCCAAATCCAAGAACTTGAAGGGCACCTTCACGCGTGCCCTCAAAGACGCTGGTAGTTCCATCAAAGAGGCAGTAGAGGCCCTTAACAGCAAATTCTCCGAAGGTGAGGCCGCCAAGCTGCAGGCCGAGAATGCGTGCCTTAGGCGGGAAGTAGCAGAGCTCCGTAAGGAGATGGCGGAACTGCGAAGGGAGGTGGCGCGGTTTGGTGGAGACGGCCATCCTGCGCCTCAGCCACCTGCCTCTGCTCCTAGGGCGACAGCGCCGCCGGAGACTTGTAGCAAGGACGGAACAGCTGATGAACTGGCGCGATCTATCATGATCCAGGTGGGAAAAATGATAGACGCGCGGATGGCAGCTTTAGAGCAAAGGCTGCCACCAGAGGAGAGGCTTCGGCCTCCACTCGCTTCAGACAAGCGTAGCAGAGATAAAACTGCTGCCCAAGATCAGGAATCGCAAGCGAAAGTGCCGACAGCGACGACAGAACCTAGCGATAAAAGCGAGAAAAGCAAGAAGAGCAAGAAGCGTACGGCACCGGTGCCACCGAACCGGAGCGGGGCAAGTGCTCCAACTTCGGCTCCAACTCCGACTCCAACCGCTTCTCCGGCTGCTGGAAATACTGAGGGAGGATGGACGAAGGTCGGAAAGTCCGGAAAAAAGGTGAAAGGAAAGGTTACACCTAGGGCGAAAACGAAGGCTAGCAAGCCTAGGAAGCTGCGTCTTCCTCGAACAGCAGCGGTCATTGTCACGCTGCAACCCGGGGCAGAAGAAAGAGGCATGACCTATAAAGAAGTACTGTCTCAGGCGAGGTCCAGAATTGATCTCTCTGGCATAGGTATCCCCAGTGTGAGATTCCGGCAGGCTGCCACTGGTGCCCGTGTCCTGGAGGTTCCCGGAGAATCGGGTGCAAAAATGGCTGACTCCCTGGCCCAAAAACTAAGAGAATTGATACCAGAGGAGATTGCCAAAGTGTCTAGGCCAACAAAATGTGCAGACCTGAGAATTTTCGGGCTAGATGACTCGTTAGATGGGAAAGAGATTGCTGCTGCGGTAGCACTGAAAGGTGGGTGCCCGGTTGAGCTGGTTAAAGTGGGGACAGTCCAACGTGCCCCCAAAGGGTCAGGAACAGTTTGGGTTAGCTGCCCAATTGCTGCCGCTAAAAAAGTTGTGAGCGAAGATCGCATTACAATTGGTTGGATTACCGCTCGTGTTCGGCTCCTAAAGCAAAGACCTTTGCGTTGCTTTAGGTGCTTACAGATTGGACATGTTAGCTCAACGTGCACGGCGGAGATAGATCGCAGTAACGAGTGCTACCGTTGCGGCACTGTGGGTCACAAGGCGGCTGATTGCTCGGCTGAACCTAATTGTTCGTTGTGTGCAGCGGCAGGAAAACCTGCCAAGCATAGACTGGGAGGTGGTAACTGTCACCCCCCACCCAAAAAGAAAGGTAGTAAGTCTGGCGACGGCACCAAGGCCTCCTCGCAGCCTGAGTGCCCGTCCACTAATTCCGGTGAGACGCGACACCAAGAAGGGGCGAACATGGTAATCGATTAAGATGGCTATACATTTTATACAGGCGAATATCAACCATTGTGCCAGAGCCCAGGACCTTCTGCTCCAGAGCATGGCAGAACGGTTGATCCACATAGCTGTGATTGCTGAACCCTACTCCGTTCCCACTAGGGATAACTGGATAGGAGATCAAGACGGTCTTGTAGCCTTGGTCACCCAAACTGCGGCAAGTTCCCCTGCGTTCGAACAAGTCGTGAAGGGTAGGGGATACGTAGCGGCTCTTATGGGGCGTATGATGGTAATCGGCGTATATTTCTCACCAAACCGCAGTCTAACGGAGTTCGAGGATTACCTGGACCAATTGAGAGTTCAGATCGGCCGAAGTCACCCCAACCGGGTGCTCGTGGCTGGCGATTTCAACGCCAAGTCTACGGCGTGGGGATCGCCGACGACTGACGCGCGCGGAGCAGTATTGGAGGAGTGGGCCGTGCTTACGGGACTCGCAGTTTTGAACCGAGGATCAACCCCCACATGCGTGCGTCATCAGGGAAGCTCTATTGTGGATGTTACATTCGCTGATGCTGCCCTGGCACGCCGCGTCCAGAATTGGACAGTGTTGGAAGATGAGGAGACGCTGTCAGACCATCGGTACATTCAGTTTGACATAATGCCTTCAAACGAAATGGTCGAAAGTGCCCCAGATCGATTACGAAGAGATGACCGTCCTCGGTGGTCATTAAAAAGTCTTAACCGGGAGTTGCTTATTGAGGCAGCAATTGTGCAGGCGTGGGTTACCGGGACGAGAACTCCGGTAGAGGTGCATGAGGAAGTCGTGAGGCTAGACGAAACCATGACGCAAATTTGCGACGTGGCCATGTCGCGTATCGGCCCTCATGCGCCAAGCGGTGCGGTATACTGGTGGTCTGCTGAAATAGCAAAGCTCCGCAGAACATGTATTGAAGCGAGGCGCCCATACACACGATGCCGAAGACGTCGCCCACGCGATGAAGTTGAGGAGGAGCGCTTGTACAATACTTACAAGAGTGCCAAGGTAGCACTTAAGCTGGCCATTAAATCGGCAAAAGACCTAGCAGAAGAGATCATGCTTGAGAGCCTCAATAATGATCCGTGGGGTAAGCCCTACAAGATGGTCATGAAAAAGCTTCGGCCCAGGGTTCCCCCTTTGACCGAAAGCCTACAGCCCCAACTGCTGAACTCAGTGGTGGATGCCCTGTTTCCTAACATACCTGAACAGGAACCACCGCGTATGACCACATCCAGGGAGGGAGACTTACCCTGGTTGAGTGCTCCTGAAGTTTCTGAGGGTGAGCTGAGGGCAGCACTACTGCGACTCCAGTCTAAGAATGTTGCTCCGGGACCAGATGGCATTCCCGGCCGTGCGTGGGTGTTGGCTCTTGGCCCGCTGGAGCCACAAGTTCGGGCATTATTTAGTGCTTGTTTGGAGCGGGGTCAGTTTCCGCGTCTGTGGAAAACGGGAAAACTGGTCCTGCTGCGAAAGGAAGGACGTCCTGCTGACTCGCCATCAGCATACCGACCAATAGTTCTGCTGAACGATTTGGGAAAGCTCCTCGAAAGAGTAATCTCAGCTCGAATCGTCCGCCATCTAGAGGAGACAGGCCCGGGCCTTAGTGAGCACCAGTTTGGTTTCCGCCGGGGTAGGTCCACAGTCGACGCCATTGCTCGGGTGAGAGCCTTGTCGGAGGACGCAACGTCTCGTGGCAAGGTTGTTCTGGCGGTGTCTCTTGACATCGCTAACGCTTTCAACACCTTGCCCTGGGGCACCATCAGAGAGGCATTGCGGTACCATGCACTTCCTGCATATTTGCGGCGCATAATAGAAGCCTACCTGTCGGACAGAGCTGTCGTATACCCTGTACGCGATGAATGGGTACGGCGAGAAGTGTCGCGCGGTGTTCCACAGGGGTCAGTCCTAGGACCACTGTTGTGGAACATCGGGTACGACTGGGTTCTGCGGGGCGGTAATTATCAGGGTGTTGACGTAACGTGCTACGCAGACGACACCCTTGTGACTGCGAGTGCTGGTAGCTTCAATGAGGCGCGTGAACTTGCTACGGCGGGCGTTGCCCAAGTCGTGGCACGAATTCAACGGTTGGGGTTGAAGGTAGCCCTAAATAAATCAGAAGCTTTGTGCTTCCACGGGCCAAGAATGGCTCCTCCAGCTGGTGCAGCCCTGGTAGTGGGTGGAGTTTCCATCGCTGTCGAGTCGACGATGAAATATCTCGGACTTGTTCTTGACAGTCGATGGAGGTTCGAGGAGCACTTCCGGCGACTTGCTCCCAAGCTCATTAGAGCAGCCGGGGCGCTTAGTCGGCTCCTCCCAAATGTGAATGGACCAAATGCTGGCTGCCGTCGTCTATACACAGGTGTTGTACGGTCGATGGCCCTATACGGGGCTCCTATCTGGGTAGACGCTCTGACTACCCGAACAAGGCCTCTGCTGCGGAGACCGCAGCGTGTCATGGCGGTCAGAGTAATAAGAGGATACCGTACAATATCCCACGAGGCAGCCTGTGTCTTGGCTGGAACCCCACCATGGGACCTAGACGCTATGGCTCTTGCTTGCGTGTACCAGAAGAAGGTGGACGCCCGAATACGGGGGGAACACCCCTCTCAGATGGAAATAGAAGGGTGGCGACGAGATGCGCAGGATGAGCTCCTCTCCCACTGGCAGCGGAGACTCGAAACACCCACTGCCGGTCACATGACCATTGAGGCAGTCCGGCCTGTGCTCAAGGAATGGACGAAAAGGAGGCACGGAGCGCTTACGTTCCATCTTGTACAGGTTCTTTCGGGGCACGGGTGCTTCGGAAAATACCTGTGCAAGGTGGCACGAAGAGAGCCCAGAGAGGAGTGTCATCAATGTGGGCATTCCACAGACACGGCAATACATACACTGGTGGAATGTCCGGCGTGGACTGAGCCACGCCGGTCTCTGGAAGCAATTCTGGGGCAGGACCTCTCATTGCCTACAGTGGTTAAAGCCATGGTGGGCAGTGAGACGGCTTGGAATGCGATTGTTTCCTTCAGCGAGGAAGTAATGAGGGAAAAGGAGGCAGCGGAGCGGATGAGAGAGGAAGACGTGGACTCTCATCCCATCCGCCGAAAGAGAATTGGGCGCAGGCGAGCTGTCCACGACCGTCGCCTGCCCCCTTAAGCAGGACCTCCGGGTGGCAGACGTGGGGAGTCTGCCGCTCGCAAGAGTATAGGTCCTCTAGATGTAAGGCACGCCCAGTGTTCCTGGCGTGCCACCTTTCCGCTGAAAATAACGGACTTAAAGTCCTAACGCAGGGCCTGCTTTGGCGGGCACCACGGCTGGGTTACAGTAGAATGCGCGAGCGACCCTGTGCCCAACTAAACCAGTGACGAGATGGAACACCGTGGGGTTTTAGTCGGTAAGAGTCCGACATAACCTTTGCATTCCCCCAGATGCAAAGGTATCCATGAGGATTTCCCCACGTTAAAAAAAAAAAAAAAAAAAAAAAGGTTAGGTTAGGTTAGGTTAGGTTAGGTTAGGTTAGGTTAGGTTAGGTTAGGTTAGGTTTTTTTTTTTTTTTTTTTTTTTTTTTTTTTTTTTTTTTTTTTTTTTTTTTTTTTTTTATACTAACCCTCTAACAGAATTAGAGATTGTGCCCTCCTGTTTTTTGTTTTCGACTCTTTCATTCCAGTTCTCACTCGTATGCCTCTCGCACTATCATTCCTCATACTATATCTTTCTTGCATTCCTCATCTTTCTCCCGATGGGTGGGTTCCCTTCCTTTGTTATTTCTATATTTTCTGTTGGTACTAGTTCTGGGTTTAACTTTATTTATTTTCTGTATTTACATTATTTTCTTACATCTATACAATTGTGTTATATCTTAATAATAACTATACAATATTAATTATTGCTACTTATTATTAGTTGTACATGCTAGTGCCTATCCTAATACTTTACAATTTTATATTCGTAAGCTGGTTACAGATATTATAACATTATATTTGTCCAGCATACTTTATGTACTATTTCTATTGTTCACTATTCTACATATATATTTACAAAATTTTAGGAATGCGGCTCTACTCTTGCTATCCTTCATTACGTTCGCTATATTGTTTGCTGCTATTTCGAACCCCAATTCTTTCTCCAACTTTGCCCTTCTATATGTGTGGACCGGGCAGTCAAACAGAACGTGAAGGACGGACTCTGACTCCCCGGGGTCGCAGACGCATGACGGACTCTCCTTGCACTTGAAACGATACAAGTACTCGGAGAATCCACCATGCCCCGTCAACACCTGGGTGACGAGTCCGTCCACCTCTATCTTGCTGACGATCCTGTATGCCGCCACCGCATCGGGGAAGAACTTCTTCGTGACGCCAGCGGTTTCACCAGCCTGATACCGACCGTTCCACTCGCCAAGAGACCGCATGCGAATGCTTCTCTTGACGAATGAAACGGGACAGCTGTCGTAGTCAAAACGGCGTTTTGATTTAAGTGCGGCCTCTTTGGCCAGGTGATCGGCACGCTCATTCCCCTCCAGTCCTGCGTGGGCCTTGATCCAGAACAGACTTATACGTCTGCTCTGGAGCAAAGCACCACGCAAAAACCCCCGTGCCTCTACGGCTAGGGGGTGGAGGGCCTTTGGGTTCTGCAAAGTTTGGAGCGCCGATAATGAATCGGAGTAGATGCCGACCGATCCGGCCAATTTTTCCGCAGCAATTTGTGCCGCCCGGCATATCGCCAGGAGCTCCGCCTGGTAAACGGTTATAATATAAATAGGTTATAATGTTTAAATAGTTATATAACAATATTGTTATATAACTATTTAAACATTAGGTCTTAATTTGTATCTAAAAGTATGCTTATTACTACTTATTATTACTTACAAAACGCTTATGTTTACTTTGTATGATGTACTTTATATTATTCACAATATATGGTCATCATACTATTTATTGCTTATTTCTTTTTACAACTTTTCCTATTATTTCTAAGCAGTAGTCCATAAACTTTTCCCTACGTTTATCCGCCATTACAATATTTATATTATCCATTGTTAATTTTATATTCAGTAGCTGTTCAATTTCATATCTTTTATATCCAAATACTGGGCATTCCAAGACAATGTGGGGGACGGACTCTTTTTTGTCGGGGTCACAGACACATGCGGGACTCTCCTTACATTTAAAACGGTATAAATATTCAGAGAGTCCCCCATGGCCGGTAAACAATTGAGTACTCAGACAGGTCGGTTCAAATTTTCGGATAATACTATACGCGGCAGTCACACTCGGGAAAAAGATTTTTGTGATTCCGGCAGTTGCTCCCGATTTGTATTTCGCATCCCATTCGCGAATCGACTGCTGTCGGAGCTGTCGCTTCGCGAATGAGACGGGAAACAGGTCATAATTTGGTTTCCTTTTGATCGAGACAGTGGCGGCTTCTTTGGCAAGTTGGTCTGCCCTTTCGTTACCCTCCAATCCTGCGTGTGCTTTGATCCAGTACAAAGATACAACTTTGTTCTGTCGAGATGAGTGTACTATGTTCTCGCGTGTTTCAACGGCTAGTGGATGGAGGGAACCGAGGTTGGTAATGGTTTGTAGTGCCGCCATTGAGTCGCTATATATGCCGAATGTGTCCGCTTTGTGTTTCTTTATCAGCCTTGAGGCTTCGCAGACGGCGAGCAGTTCTGCTTGATATACTGTGCAGTATGCCGGCAAGAAACACTTAACTGTCTTGGTTTCTACTTCACCCTCCCACACGGACAGCGCGGCGCCGACCCTGCCCTCGACCTTACTACCGTCGGTAAAGATTTTTACTGCACAGCTGCTGTTTGCGTCTACGCTATTCTGGTCTCTAAGGCAAATCAGCCCAAGGTCAGCCAATACTGCGGGATGTGGCACTTCTGTTGCAGGCGTCGGTCGCTCGATCTCCCTGTCCTTCAGCTCGGGCAAGGCCGCCCCCTTTTTGATCCTGTATAGCGAAGCTACCTCGCGTACACGAAGATCAAGTGGGAGCAATCCCGCCAGAACCAGTGCTGAGTTCAGGGAGACCGTGCGATAAGCCTTGCACATTTTCTGCGCGAATCCCCTTTGTATAGTACCGAGCTGTTTTTGCACTCCAAGTTTCTCGGCCGCTGGTGCCCAGATGCTCGCCGCGTACAAGATGATGGGTTCGACGGTCGCCGTGTAAATGGTTCTGATCACCTCCGGATGGAGACCCCAGCTCGCTTTCGCCACTCTTGCAAGCTGTTTGTACACATTTACTGCCTTTTTACAGACACTTGCTACATGCAATTTAAAAGTGAGTTTGTCATCAAACGTCACTACCAACATCTTTATTTGGTTTGAAATGGCAATGTCGATCCCACCCATGCTCAGGCGTGGTGTGTCGAATTTAAGCTTGCGCGTAATTACCATCGCGTTGGTCTTCTGGGGCGCGAATTTGAGCTTATTTTCAGCCCCCCACACCCGGACAAGTTCGAGAGCGACATTGGCATTTCTTTGCACGTGTTGTGCCGTGTGGCCATCGAATACCATAACAACGTCGTCGGCGAACGCCTGCACGTAATGTCCTTCGGCCGATAGAATGTTCAGAAGGGGGTCTAGAAGCACGTTCCATAAAATTGGCCCGCCTATAGACCCTTGGACACACCCTTTGTTGGTCGCCTTAGTGAAGGTTTCTCCGTTGTACCTCACTGTAACCTTCCTTTGGTCAAGATAACTATCAAAGACTTTTCTGATATTCAGGGGACAGTTCATTTTTGCCAGTTGGACTCTAATCGCAGGCCACCAGGCGCTGTCAAAGGCGCCCTCTATATCCAATGACACAACAGTTATAATTTTCTTCTCATCGAGTTTTGTGTTTATGTGCTGCATTAGTTTATAGAGGGCATCTTCGCAGCTCCTTTGGGGCATGAATCCAAACTGGTTAGGGTTCAATCTCGGCAGGAGGTGGTGTTTGAGTCTGGCGACCAACATTTTCTCATAGATCTTGCCCATTACCGGTAAAAGTCCTATAGGACGGTAAGACTTGGGCGTTGTATATGATTCTTTTCCTGGTTTCCTCAGTACTATGACTGTAGCCTCTTTCCAGATGATCGGGAAATAGTGGAGCTCCAGGCACTTGTTGAGAACATCCAGGAAGAGTTGCGGGTTGGATCCTATGGCGTGGCTGCATATATCTGCGGTGAAGCCGTCAGCGCCAGGCGCTTTCTTTGGGTTCAGGGAATTGAGTGCGGTGAGCAATTCCGTTTTTGTGAACGGCGGGTCGTTCAGTCCCTCAGATTGTTGGGAGTTCACTTCAGATGCTCGGTTCCTTGTTTCTCGATGCGTCCTACTATCGTTCTCCCTTAGGTCTTCAGGGTAGAAAGTCCTGGCTAACAACTCCACCGAACCTTTTGCGTCAAGGGTAATGCCATTTTCTTCCAATGGTATATCTTCCACTCTCTTGGTGGTCCTCCCTATTACCCGATAAATCCCCTCCCATAAATTCTCCTTGTCCTGTTTTTTACAAAAGTCTTTCCAGCTTTTGATCTGGGCCTCTTTGGCCTTTGACTCGTAATCATCCCTGGCTTTGATGTAAGCGTCCACCACACTTTGTTTTCGTATTGGTGCGGCGTTCCTGATTCTGCGCTTCTTAGTGGTGACCAGTCGCTTCATCTTGGCAAGTTCCTCAGTCCACCAAGGTATGGTGAGTGTCTCGGTGTTTTTTACCGCTGGTATTGCTAGGTTGCTAGATTCTGTGATAATATTTTGAAATTTATTTATAAATTTTTCTAGTTGCTCTATTGTTTTTATGGTTGAGATTTTTTCGGTTTCTAAATTGTATTTTGTTTCTAATTCTTTTAATTTGTCCTGGAAAGTTTTCCAGTTGGCCTTTTTCGTATTATATTTTCTAGTAGTTCTTTTGACACTCACCCCCCCAGATCTCTTCATCTTTATGTTAAAGCTAATGCCATTATGGTCGGCGCACGTAAGGTTCTGGACGACTTCCCAGTCCTCTACTAGGTCCAGCATATCAATAGTGCAAGCTGTCACGTCAATGAAGCTAGTGTAAAGCTTTCCGCCACGAATGGTTTCGAAAGTTGGGGTATCGCCGGTATTCAATATTTGCAAGCCCAGTTCGTTCAGGAATCCACTCATTTGCTCACCCCTCAAGTCCTCTGTGCCGCTTCCCCACCAGGCGCTCTTTGCGTTTGCATCTCCACCTATTATTAATTTTTGGGGGCCTGTTTTGCGCTCTATCTTTTTGATGAGGTCAAGATAGGGATCCAGGGGTCGGTCAGGCTCCAGGTAATAGGACACCAGAGTGATCTGCCAGACTTTGGTCTGAACTCTCACCACAACAATATTGTTTGTGGTGAGTTCCGGGTACTGGATAACATCCAACCGGTCGTCAAAGACAACAATGGCTGCCTTCACCACTTCACCCTCTTTCACCGGACTTTGAAAGACCCGAAATCCGCGTTGGCTTTTCATCACTCCGGTGTTTCCAGTGTATGGTTCCTGTACTAGGGCCATGGCCGCATTTTGCTTTTTGGCTTCTATTAAGAGTTCGTTTGTAGCTAACTTGCTTCTTTGGAGATTGGCTTGGAATATTTTATATTTGGGCTGGGAGTCGTTCTTTGTGGTGACCTTAGCAATACGCTACCGAATCTCTCGCCAACCTGTCCCATTTCCTTCTGACAGGGCACTCGTTGCTAAATGCATTGTGGGCGCAATGATCGAATTTGGCCTTTGTACAGTTTTTACATTCTGGTGGGGCTCCTGACAATCTCTCCGGGCAGTCCGCGTTTAGGTGCAGGCCGCCACAGTGACTACATAAATCAGCCGATTCCGTGCAGTACTTTCTGCTGTGGCCGTATCCTAAGCACCTTGTGCACTGCATCAAGGGCGACTGGTCCTCCACCTGGATTTGTTGGAGGTCGATGCGCACTTTTCTGGCCTCTAGTAGCCTGTTCCATATTTGAGGGGACACGCTTAGAATAATGTGACCGTTTAGTGGATTTCGCGCCCTCTTACGATATTTTACGATCATTCGGTCCTCTTCTGTGTCCAGGCCACAAAAGGTAGAACGGTTTTGTTTTCGTAGGGCCTGCAAAATATCGTCATCACTATGAATTTTTAGAACGTCCCGCAACACCACGAGTGGATCTTTATTCTTAACTTCTTCAACGACTAGTTGTTGTTGTGCCGATTCGAGTCTCTCTTTTATTTTCCGCCTCTCTTCTTGTGTTTTGCATCCCATAACGATTTTTCTGTCTTTGGCCTTCCTTACCTTTTCTACCGTTACCCAACCCTCCTTGGCATCTACTGCTTTCCTTACTTTTTCAAGTATTTCCTCTCCAGTTTCTTCTTCTTTTTCTGAAGACACAATGATTGAGTGCAGTGCGACTCGTTCTCTGTTGAAGCTCTTTCTCGTGGCACTGGCGTAAGTATCCTCTTTTAGAATTTCCTTCTTACTTTCAATGAGGCCCTTTAGCTCGTCTATCTTTCGACTATTTTCTATCAAGAGCTTCGTCTGTTCCTCTATTTTTGTCGTCAGTCCGTCTTCCCTTGCCAACTGCACTTGTGGAGTCGGGCTGATAACTTCGTCATGAGTAGGAGTTGGATTGGAGGCTCCGGTTGTTAAGTGTTTTCGCTCTAGCTCAGTTTCTGCTTCTTTGACCATTTGGTAAAGTCGCTCTATCACAGATATGACACCTTCCTTTATATCTGATCGCAGGTTCCGAGAGTTCGACAAGAGCATCTTTGCCCTGTTATTTTGCTCTCGTGCTAGTTCGACTCTACTCTTGGTTTTGGAAGCGATTTTCTTTGGTGGAGTCTTACTAGGCGCGCTATTAGGACCTGTCGAAGTCCTCTTGGAAGGTATTGGGGCTCCTTCTGGCAACGAGTTTTTTGAGCTTTGTTTAGGTTGGGATCGGAATTCTGGTGACGGTATCTTTAAGTTTACCTGACTAGGCTCTCTATCCCCTACGCTTTTTCTATCAGAGGTAAAGGTCAAGTTCATAAGGGAAGTACTCGTCTTCCCTGTCAAATTTGTATTATTATCTTGGGAGATAGAATCACTGCCGTCATCACATTGAGATTTTGCTGGAGTGCGGAACATTTTTGATATTAGAGGTGTAAAGCCTCTCGAGAGTCAGTAATTTGTTTAACCTAACCTACTGAGAGAAGTCTGTGGCAAGATAATAATCACAAAGTAGTTGTGAGGTGTAAAAAGCCTCCCAATAGTCACCAGTAACAAGTCTACTTTACAAAAATTAACAATGTATATCAGAAGCCTTACCTAATGTCTGGGGGGTGTATAAAGCCTCCCAAGTCAATTAATGGTAAATCACAGTTCGTGATTGTCAAGAGTAATACTAATAAAATAATACTTAAAACTACTTAAAAGTACTTAAAACTACTTAAACTAAGTTCCACGGCTCGGTAGAGCTCAGCTCTACCTCGACTCTACCAAGGCTCCAGATAGAGTCACCCTTGTATGTCTCTTTGTAGCCCTTACCGTGGGCTTGTCGGCAAAGAAAACCGTGCTGCGCTACGACCAGTGGTTCCCGAGATATTCCTGTTTGAAATTATTCAAAATGGCCGACCAAAAAGTTGCCTAGGTCTAGACCGATTTTGAAAAATTTATAACTCGGGAACCAGTCGTCGCAGGAAAGAGTGCGACGGCTCGTCGTGTTTGTCTAACTGTGAGCTATCTGCTCCCCGTCTCAGTTTTGACGTTTGGGGGTCGACTCTATCCGGGGTCGTAGACAAGCTTAGACGATAGAGTTCACCGCTAATTTGTTATCAAAAGAAACCGCAGCTTTCTGCGACAACTCCAAGCTGAGTTATGGCCCTATATAATTTTTAAAGATGGCCGCCAATATGGCCGCCACTTTAAATGAAAACCCTAACTTAGTCAATATTTGGTTTAATCCGCCCGAGTTTGGGCTCGTTGGATAGGGTTTTTAAAAAGCTGTTTGAATTTACCAACGAATTAAATAATATACTTACCCCCGATTTATGGGGGTCGAAAAACATAAATTTTTACACAAAAATTTCAATAATAAATTTTTAAAATACAATAAAATTAAAATAAAATTATCGCGGGCCTAACCTACCATGGGGCTTATTTTAGCGATGTGTCGCGGAGTTATTGCACCCTTATTTTAAGTACCACGTGCCACGTGGTACCTAACCTCTAATATTCAAAAATTTATAACTAAGAAACTATTGGGCCGAAAATTATGAAATTTGGAATGGTTGTAGAACTAGTTGAATACTATTTAATGAACAAAAAATAATTGGGGGGTACCGCTTTAAATTTAGAAATAAAAAATTTTGAAATTTTGACAAATTTTTAGGATGCTATAACTCCGCAACCACTTAACTTATTTTAATAAACGAGGTATCTCCGTGCAGCTCGCGTAGTATCCCGTCGAATGAGACCAAAAACAGCGCCCTCTGTAGCCGGGAACTTGGACCACGTGGGCACGTGGTATCTGGTTTTTCCGGAATATCTCCGTGCGTATGCACGGAAAAAATCCGGATGAGGTGTCCAATTGAAGAGCTCACTGAGGCGCGTCGAACAGCGTAATAAAATAAATAGGTTGTCGATCTTTAAACGACGGCGTACGTCGTCAAAGTTTGAAAATTCTCAAACTTTACGGTTTTTTGGTCACTGCACTTTCAATTCTGCACCGATTTTTGAAAACTTTTCACCAGAACGTAGATCTAACGATTACGCAACTTTTGATATGCAGCACTTAGTGATATGTTGCGAAAAAACCACTTTTTAGATTTTTATAAACTTTAAAATGCGCGGAGCCTCGGTAAAAACACTCTGTACACGCGCGCTTTCGATAGCGGGGAGCCGCGGAATGGGTTAGGTTAGGTTAGGTTAGGTTAGGTTAGGTTAGGTTAGGTTAGGTTAGGTTAGGTTAGGTTGGAGTGCCAGCCAGGTAACCTCCACGTGTGCCTGAGTGCTGCGATTCCTTTCGGATACGTCCGGGGGGAAGAGCAACATTTGGGTCGGTGCACTCCGGTAACTTGGTTAATAATTTCCCTATATGGGATATTGTTAGCCATGGCTAATTGACCTGGCAGGAGGGGGTTTCTCAACGTGTCCCTCTAATTAGTAGAGGGCATAGCTGATGGAACTGGGGTGTGATGCCTCGGGGGATGGGGCGGAAACGCCGGTGTGAGGAAGAAAACCTCAGTAAAAAATAACCGAAGACGGCGGGAACGCCCAATTGTTGCCTCGGCTTTGTGGCACTGAGAGGAAGAAAACCTCTTGAAAAAATAACCGAAGTGAGCGGGAACGCTCCCTAATCCCAAGGTCTGGCGCCCGCCGATGGGATGCGTGGCTGTTAGGTGTGCAGTCGCTAGGGCGCCCCTCAAAAACAAAAATATGGAAAAAGCGCCGTTGAAAAAAACTACCCGGGAGGGTCCCGCTGGCATTGCCGGTGGGGAATCCCTTGGTGCACCGGACAGCCGGTGCATCGGCCCAGACGTATACGGGAGGGCCAACCGACGCTATATGGGGGTAGGTGGGGATGAAAGTAGTAGGGAAGAAGAAGGAAATGTGCAGGGGGGAAATGTGAGTGTGGCAAGACGTGGAAAGGAAGATGAAGAGGATATGGTGATGGAGAGGGTAAGCGTAGTTGACTCTATGGACTTGACTGGAACGTCAGAGTCGGAGTCCAATAGTAGACCGCTGCGCTCTTCTAAAGACAGAGGGCGACCGAGTAAAGGTCAATCAACGGTTAAGAGGAAACGCCCCAATAAATCGGAGACCTCAACCAGTGAG
Source organism: Oeneis ivallda (assembly GCA_029955525.1). Taxonomy (NCBI): domain Eukaryota; kingdom Metazoa; phylum Arthropoda; class Insecta; order Lepidoptera; family Nymphalidae; genus Oeneis; species Oeneis ivallda. The sequence continues at coordinate 76,458 of JARPMR010000027.1, read as the reverse complement.
GCGGACGAGGCTCCAACTGAGTCTCAAGGAAACAGCCGCAAGGCTGATTTTCTAAAACCCAGGTCTGTCGACAGTGAAGAAGAAATTCAGGAAACGGCCCGCTGTGCCAGTTTGGCGAGGGCATCCCTGGGAATGCACACTACCATTGATAGCGCCGTTCTAACACAGCGGGTGTGCAACGATGTGGACGTGATCCTCCGGGTCGCGTCCAAATCCAAGAACTTGAAGGGCACCTTCACGCGTGCCCTCAAAGACGCTGGTAGTTCCATCAAAGAGGCAGTAGAGGCCCTTAACAGCAAATTCTCCGAAGGTGAGGCCGCCAAGCTGCAGGCCGAGAATGCGTGCCTTAGGCGGGAAGTAGCAGAGCTCCGTAAGGAGATGGCGGAACTGCGAAGGGAGGTGGCGCGGTTTGGTGGAGACGGCCATCCTGCGCCTCAGCCACCTGCCTCTGCTCCTAGGGCGACAGCGCCGCCGGAGACTTGTAGCAAGGACGGAACAGCTGATGAACTGGCGCGATCTATCATGATCCAGGTGGGAAAAATGATAGACGCGCGGATGGCAGCTTTAGAGCAAAGGCTGCCACCAGAGGAGAGGCTTCGGCCTCCACTCGCTTCAGACAAGCGTAGCAGAGATAAAACTGCTGCCCAAGATCAGGAATCGCAAGCGAAAGTGCCGACAGCGACGACAGAACCTAGCGATAAAAGCGAGAAAAGCAAGAAGAGCAAGAAGCGTACGGCACCGGTGCCACCGAACCGGAGCGGGGCAAGTGCTCCAACTTCGGCTCCAACTCCGACTCCAACCGCTTCTCCGGCTGCTGGAAATACTGAGGGAGGATGGACGAAGGTCGGAAAGTCCGGAAAAAAGGTGAAAGGAAAGGTTACACCTAGGGCGAAAACGAAGGCTAGCAAGCCTAGGAAGCTGCGTCTTCCTCGAACAGCAGCGGTCATTGTCACGCTGCAACCCGGGGCAGAAGAAAGAGGCATGACCTATAAAGAAGTACTGTCTCAGGCGAGGTCCAGAATTGATCTCTCTGGCATAGGTATCCCCAGTGTGAGATTCCGGCAGGCTGCCACTGGTGCCCGTGTCCTGGAGGTTCCCGGAGAATCGGGTGCAAAAATGGCTGACTCCCTGGCCCAAAAACTAAGAGAATTGATACCAGAGGAGATTGCCAAAGTGTCTAGGCCAACAAAATGTGCAGACCTGAGAATTTTCGGGCTAGATGACTCGTTAGATGGGAAAGAGATTGCTGCTGCGGTAGCACTGAAAGGTGGGTGCCCGGTTGAGCTGGTTAAAGTGGGGACAGTCCAACGTGCCCCCAAAGGGTCAGGAACAGTTTGGGTTAGCTGCCCAATTGCTGCCGCTAAAAAAGTTGTGAGCGAAGATCGCATTACAATTGGTTGGATTACCGCTCGTGTTCGGCTCCTAAAGCAAAGACCTTTGCGTTGCTTTAGGTGCTTACAGATTGGACATGTTAGCTCAACGTGCACGGCGGAGATAGATCGCAGTAACGAGTGCTACCGTTGCGGCACTGTGGGTCACAAGGCGGCTGATTGCTCGGCTGAACCTAATTGTTCGTTGTGTGCAGCGGCAGGAAAACCTGCCAAGCATAGACTGGGAGGTGGTAACTGTCACCCCCCACCCAAAAAGAAAGGTAGTAAGTCTGGCGACGGCACCAAGGCCTCCTCGCAGCCTGAGTGCCCGTCCACTAATTCCGGTGAGACGCGACACCAAGAAGGGGCGAACATGGTAATCGATTAAGATGGCTATACATTTTATACAGGCGAATATCAACCATTGTGCCAGAGCCCAGGACCTTCTGCTCCAGAGCATGGCAGAACGGTTGATCCACATAGCTGTGATTGCTGAACCCTACTCCGTTCCCACTAGGGATAACTGGATAGGAGATCAAGACGGTCTTGTAGCCTTGGTCACCCAAACTGCGGCAAGTTCCCCTGCGTTCGAACAAGTCGTGAAGGGTAGGGGATACGTAGCGGCTCTTATGGGGCGTATGATGGTAATCGGCGTATATTTCTCACCAAACCGCAGTCTAACGGAGTTCGAGGATTACCTGGACCAATTGAGAGTTCAGATCGGCCGAAGTCACCCCAACCGGGTGCTCGTGGCTGGCGATTTCAACGCCAAGTCTACGGCGTGGGGATCGCCGACGACTGACGCGCGCGGAGCAGTATTGGAGGAGTGGGCCGTGCTTACGGGACTCGCAGTTTTGAACCGAGGATCAACCCCCACATGCGTGCGTCATCAGGGAAGCTCTATTGTGGATGTTACATTCGCTGATGCTGCCCTGGCACGCCGCGTCCAGAATTGGACAGTGTTGGAAGATGAGGAGACGCTGTCAGACCATCGGTACATTCAGTTTGACATAATGCCTTCAAACGAAATGGTCGAAAGTGCCCCAGATCGATTACGAAGAGATGACCGTCCTCGGTGGTCATTAAAAAGTCTTAACCGGGAGTTGCTTATTGAGGCAGCAATTGTGCAGGCGTGGGTTACCGGGACGAGAACTCCGGTAGAGGTGCATGAGGAAGTCGTGAGGCTAGACGAAACCATGACGCAAATTTGCGACGTGGCCATGTCGCGTATCGGCCCTCATGCGCCAAGCGGTGCGGTATACTGGTGGTCTGCTGAAATAGCAAAGCTCCGCAGAACATGTATTGAAGCGAGGCGCCCATACACACGATGCCGAAGACGTCGCCCACGCGATGAAGTTGAGGAGGAGCGCTTGTACAATACTTACAAGAGTGCCAAGGTAGCACTTAAGCTGGCCATTAAATCGGCAAAAGACCTAGCAGAAGAGATCATGCTTGAGAGCCTCAATAATGATCCGTGGGGTAAGCCCTACAAGATGGTCATGAAAAAGCTTCGGCCCAGGGTTCCCCCTTTGACCGAAAGCCTACAGCCCCAACTGCTGAACTCAGTGGTGGATGCCCTGTTTCCTAACATACCTGAACAGGAACCACCGCGTATGACCACATCCAGGGAGGGAGACTTACCCTGGTTGAGTGCTCCTGAAGTTTCTGAGGGTGAGCTGAGGGCAGCACTACTGCGACTCCAGTCTAAGAATGTTGCTCCGGGACCAGATGGCATTCCCGGCCGTGCGTGGGTGTTGGCTCTTGGCCCGCTGGAGCCACAAGTTCGGGCATTATTTAGTGCTTGTTTGGAGCGGGGTCAGTTTCCGCGTCTGTGGAAAACGGGAAAACTGGTCCTGCTGCGAAAGGAAGGACGTCCTGCTGACTCGCCATCAGCATACCGACCAATAGTTCTGCTGAACGATTTGGGAAAGCTCCTCGAAAGAGTAATCTCAGCTCGAATCGTCCGCCATCTAGAGGAGACAGGCCCGGGCCTTAGTGAGCACCAATTTGGTTTCCGCCGGGGTAGGTCCACAGTCGACGCCATTGCTCGGGTGAGAGCCTTGTCGGAGGACGCAACGTCTCGTGGCAAGGTTGTTCTGGCGGTGTCTCTTGACATCGCTAACGCTTTCAACACCTTGCCCTGGGGCACCATCAGAGAGGCATTGCGGTACCATGCACTTCCTGCATATTTGCGGCGCATAATAGAAGCCTACCTGTCGGACAGAGCTGTCGTATACCCTGTACGCGATGAATGGGTACGGCGAGAAGTGTCGCGCGGTGTTCCACAGGGGTCAGTCCTAGGACCACTGTTGTGGAACATCGGGTACGACTGGGTTCTGCGGGGCGGTAATTATCAGGGTGTTGACGTAACGTGCTACGCAGACGACACCCTTGTGACTGCGAGTGCTGGTAGCTTCAATGAGGCGCGTGAACTTGCTACGGCGGGCGTTGCCCAAGTCGTGGCACGAATTCAACGGTTGGGGTTGAAGGTAGCCCTAAATAAATCAGAAGCTTTGTGCTTCCACGGGCCAAGAATGGCTCCTCCAGCTGGTGCAGCCCTGGTAGTGGGTGGAGTTTCCATCGCTGTCGAGTCGACGATGAAATATCTCGGACTTGTTCTTGACAGTCGATGGAGGTTCGAGGAGCACTTCCGGCGACTTGCTCCCAAGCTCATTAGAGCAGCCGGGGCGCTTAGTCGGCTCCTCCCAAATGTGAATGGACCAAATGCTGGCTGCCGTCGTCTATACACAGGTGTTGTACGGTCGATGGCCCTATACGGGGCTCCTATCTGGGTAGACGCTCTGACTACCCGAACAAGGCCTCTGCTGCGGAGACCGCAGCGTGTCATGGCGGTCAGAGTAATAAGAGGATACCGTACAATATCCCACGAGGCAGCCTGTGTCTTGGCTGGAACCCCACCATGGGACCTAGACGCTATGGCTCTTGCTTGCGTGTACCAGAAGAAGGTGGACGCCCGAATACGGGGGGAACACCCCTCTCAGATGGAAATAGAAGGGTGGCGACGAGATGCGCAGGATGAGCTCTTCTCCCACTGGCAGCGGAGACTCGAAACACCCACTGCCGGTCACATGACCATTGAGGCAGTCCGGCCTGTGCTCAAGGAATGGACGAAAAGGAGGCACGGAGCGCTTACGTTCCATCTTGTACAGGTTCTTTCGGGGCACGGGTGCTTCGGAAAATACCTGTGCAAGGTGGCACGAAGAGAGCCCAGAGAGGAGTGTCATCAATGTGGGCATTCCACAGACACGGCAATACATACACTGGTGGAATGTCCGGCGTGGACTGAGCCACGCCGGTCTCTGGAAGCAATTCTGGGGCAGGACCTCTCATTGCCTACAGTGGTTAAAGCCATGGTGGGCAGTGAGACGGCTTGGAATGCGATTGTTTCCTTCAGCGAGGAAGTAATGAGGGAAAAGGAGGCAGCGGAGCGGATGAGAGAGGAAGACGTGGACTCTCATCCCATCCGCCGAAAGAGAATTGGGCGCAGGCGAGCTGTCCACGACCGTCGCCTGCCCCCTTAAGCAGGACCTCCGGGTGGCAGACGTGGGGAGTCTGCCGCTCGCAAGAGTATAGGTCCTCTAGATGTAAGGCACGCCCAGTGTTCCTGGCGTGCCACCTTTCCGCTGAAAATAACGGACTTAAAGTCCTAACGCAGGGCCTGCTTTGGCGGGCACCACGGCTGGGTTACAGTAGAATGCGCGAGCGACCCTGTGCCCAACTAAACCAGTGACGAGATGGAACACCGTGGGGTTTTAGTCGGTAAGAGTCCGACATAACCTTTGCATTCCCCCAGATGCAAAGGTATCCATGAGGATTTCCCCACGTTAAAAAAAAAAAAAAAAAAAAAGGTTAGGTTAGGTTAGGTTAGGTTAGGTTAGGTTAGGTTAGGTTAGGTTAGGTTAGGTTAGGTTTTTTTTTTTTTTTTTTTTTTTTTTTTTTCTTAATCTAAGTTAGCCACAAATGAGATTTTATTAATTAAATCACAATAGTTGACGCATTAACACGAGGGGGTTGAAAGGCTGAGAGTTGCTCCCGCTATTTGATACGTTTTACTCCTCCCAGCCCCTCTACAAACACATAATATACAAAAATACAATATTCCTTACCATACACAATAATACCATATAATATTTCTAGCACAATATTACTGTATAATATACTACGTTATTACTTTTTTTTTTTTTTTTTTTATTTTTTTATTTTTTTTTTTTTATTTATTTTTTTTTTTTTATTTATTTTTTTTTTTATTTTTATTTTTATTATTTTTATTATTATTTTTTTTTTTTTTTTTTTTATTTTTTTTTTATTTTTTCCCTACCATATTATTATTATTCTATTACCATACACAATTTAACCATATAATTTAACACAATATTACTTTATAATATACTATACTTTTTTTTTTTTTTTTTTTTTTTTTTTTTTTTTTTTTTTTTTTTTTTTTTCCTTCCAATATTATTATCATTATATTACCATACACAATATAACCATATGATTTTTAACACAATATTACTTTATAATATACTATACATTTTTTAAGATTACTTACAAACGAGACATTACAATACAATGAGATATATGAAATCTCAGTGCCGCAAACAAATATTGCTCTCAACCCAAACATGCAAACACAGAGCAATTAATTAGGTATAACATAACATAACACAGGTTCATAAGCAATAATTAGTTCCAAGCAATAATAATTTCAAGTACAGTCATTAGCTGTCAGTTTGATTGAGCCCTTTTACAGTTTTGAATATATGCTCAACAAGTTTCGTCAGAGACTCGATGCAGCTGTGCTTTGACAGCATGTTTGTTATCGAATAAGGTGAGCGCCGTAGTAGCTTGCAATGCATTTCATGCCTGTGTCTGTGTGTCAAGAATTGCGGGCATTCTTTTAATAAATGTTCTACAGTTTGGACCGACGTATTATCACACGGGCAGAGGTCGTCCTCGACGATCTTGAATCGTTTTAAGTACTGCTTATGGAATCCGTGCCCGGTGAGCCATTGTGTGATGTAAAATGAGGTTCTGATGTGTTGCGATAGTGTCCTGATGTCCTGTAAATTGGGTAGCAGGGTTCGTGTATGGGCCCCTTGATCCGAACTAGTGTATCTGGCTTGCCAGATGCGACGAGTTTCACAGCGAACTCTGTGTTTGACAAAACTGATGGGGAACTCGGAGTAATCGGGCTGCTTATGTAGCGCTGTTCCATCCTTAGCTGCCTCGTCAGCTGCCTCGTTTCCAGCAACGCCGACATGCGCCCTGACCCACGCGAAGTGAAATTTTGCGGGGGTTGAATGTACCGTTTTGTGTATGGATGCAACCAGGGGGTTTGTGTTACTCCTTTCATGCAGAGCCGCCAGAGCAGCTCTAGAATCAGAGAGTATGCTGTATGTACGGTGTTCTTGTTTGTTGGCGTGTGAGTGTTTCGCTGCCCATAAGCATGCCCTATGTATTGCATACAGCTCAGCCTGGAAGACGGAGCAGCTGTCGTGCAGCTTGAACTTTTTGGTGTTGATGACATTGTTTCCGTCATAGCCCACAAAAGCCGCACCAACTGCTCCGCTTTCCTGCTTGCTGCCGTCCGTGTAGATGACTGTATTATTAGGTGTAGTGTGTAAGCTTGTTAGCTCGGCGTCGTTGTGTAGTTCATATAGCACTGTGACCCGAGAGGCGGGATGCAACAGTTTGTGCGGAGGTGTAGGACATTCTAGGTGAATGTCCTCTGGCAGGAATTGTGTGGTTCGCGTGAGTTTTGTTTGTTCGATTGCTTGTACCTCGCGAACTTTAAGGTCTAACGGAGTAAATTGAGCTAAGGCTATCGCCGCTGTTGTGGAAACGGTATGGAAGCCCCTGATTGCCCTGATAGCAAAGCCCCGCTGCATACTCAACAGCTTTCTTTTAACTCCTTTTTTGATGGCCACATGCCCCCATATGCCCGCCGCGTAAGTGATGATTGGCTCAATCACTTGGCGATATATTGTCCGAACATTTTCTGGGTGCGCACCCCAAGTGGGCCTGCAGAAGAGGCAAAGCTTGTTGAATATGCGCGTGGCCTTACTTATCACGTGTTGTATGTGTTGGTTGAACAGTAATTTTTGATCTATGACAACCCCTAGATATTTAACTTCCCTCACAAAGGGGAGGACCTGTCCCTCCATAGTGATGTGAGCCGCCTCCGCCTTTCCGGTGAATGAGATGAGCTTTGTTTTATCCGGTCCGAAACAGAGCTTGACACTCTTGCCCCATTCCGCTATGATGTGTAAAGCCTTGTTTGTTTTGTCCTGTAGGGTGTGTGCTGTGTTTGCTTGTGAGATCAGAAGCACGTCATCGGCGTATGCTTGGATATGACACCCCTCCGGGAGCTGTGTTTCTAGTAATTCATCTAAAATCAGGTTCCACAGAACGGGGCCGCAGGCCGAGCCCTGTACACACCCCTTAGTTGTAGTTTTTGAGACCCGAGCTCCAGCATAATCTAAGATTGCTGTGCGATCCGTGAGATAGCTTGTGATTAGTTCAAAGATGTTATTCGGACACCCTGCGTTGCGCAGCCTCTCTAAAAGCGCTGGCCACCAAGCGTTGTTGAACGCGGATTTGATGTCCAGTGACACCGCCACCACAAGGTCCCCGCCCGCCTTAGCGCGCCGGATCCTCGAGAGGGCCGCGTCAATGGCCATCACCGTGTTCTTTTGTTCTCTAAAGCCGAATTGCATTGGGTGGTTCATACTAATTTGATCAAGCGCATAGGTTACGCGCTTAATGAATAACTTCTCCAGCAGCTTGCCAAACACAGGAATGAGGCCAATTGGCCTATGCGCATCCAACTTAGTGTAGTTTGATTTCCCGGGTTTCGGAATGATTTTTATGTAGGCAGTCTTCCACTCGCCAGGGAAGTAACGCAGATCGAGACACCTATTCATCACATCCGTTATCAGCTGCGGGTATGCTGCCGCAAACTGATAACAGATGTCAGACGTGAGGTGATCCAAACCCGGCGCTCTTTTGTGACTCATCTGTCCCAAAAGTTCTAGCACCTCTTCCCTGGCGAATGGTAGATCATCGTTGGTGTTGGGTGAGGCTTGCGCTCTCTGGCGCAGCTCGCGGTGTCGTGGGTGCGTGTCTTGTGTGTGTGTGTCATCCGGGAAGAAATGGTCAAGTAAAGCCTGAGCCGTTTCCCTCCCATCCGACGTGTGGGTACCTTGAGCGTGCAGCGTAACCGGAGCCCTCCTCGGATTGGAGTCCTTAATGAGACGATTAGTTAAAGACCACACGTTCTCCCCGGTCTGCAAGTTGCAGAACTCTCTAAAGTTATTCGAAGAGGCTTCCCTGAGTTCATCGGCATAAATTCTCTTTAAGGAAGAAAGTTCCGCAGCGAGCGCCTCCGGTGTGATGTCCTGATGAGGTGTGTGATGTGCCTGTGTGTTAGGGGTGCGATGTGTCTGTGTGTGTGCCCTGAGGACGTTGTTGTGTTTGACTGCAGCGTGAAGTTTCCGGTGTAGGTCAATTACCTCCTTTCTACGGGTCTCCAAGGCTTCCGTCCACCATGGTGGTTTATGGCGTCCCCCAGGCTTCTTGACCGGCATCGAATCCTGACACGCTGTGTGTATTATGTCTGTGATGTGCGCTATGAAAGAGTCCAATTGCTTTGTGTCCATGTTGTGAATGTCTTGTTCAAGTGTGTCCGCAAGAGTCATTTGTGTGTGTAGCGATGTTTTGAATTTGGCCCACTGGGCTTTTTCACTGTTGTACATAAAGGTGGAAGTCCTGTCTGTCGGTTGATCAAGTTTATGGTCCAGGGTGAGTGTATATTCGATGGCATTGTGCTGAGAAATTGGACAGCCTTCTAGATTCACCCGCCAGCCAGTGACCCAGTCAGCGACGTCCGCCGACGCGAGCGTGATGTCAACGATTGACTCCCTTGTTCTCCCGTGTGTTACCGTCTCAAACGTGGGGACCTCCCCAACATTGCAAACGAAAAGATCCCTTCCGTGTACCATGTCCATCACGGCCCTGCCCCTTTCATTGGATGTTCTGCTGCCCCAGAGTGGGTGCCAGCCGTTAAAGTCCCCGCCAACTATGCAACCGGCACCTCCAACCCGGCCCACAAAGTTCTCTACCGCCGCCAGCGTGCCCAGAGTGTCCTCGTTGGGCTCAATGTACACCGATGCAAGATGAATTTTCCTCGGTCCCGCTCTTGCCTGCACGACGCACAGATTGGCCGAGGAAAATTGCGACAATCCAATGACAGAGGTTGTTGTCTTTGCCAAAATGCAAGCCTTGACTTTGTGACTGCCCGGAAATTGAAAGATGTTGAGACCCTGTATTGGTTTGACCTCGCTTCCGGCGCCGATGTACGGCTCCAAAACGAGGGCAAAAGAATGTGCGCTCTCCATGAAGAAACGGGTGAACTCCTGGAGGCAGCTCTTTGATCTGTCTAAGTTACACTGAATTATACCGAAAGAGCTACACCCCATAATCGACGTTTGACTCCACCCGGTTCCTCATGGCTCGCAGGACTGGACATGCGGGTGAGTCGGCTCTATGAGCCTCATCCCCTTTTAAGTTGAACTTCGCATTTCTGTTAATACAATTATAGCACTTAGGTGGGGCTCTCCTTTCCCTCTCCGGGCAGTCGGTCTCCTTGTGCGCCGTGTTGGCGCAGTGAGCGCAGGGGGACGGCGAGTCGCGGCCGCAGTTTTTCATTGTGTGGCCGAATTGGAAGCACCGGTGGCACTGAAGGAAGGGGGTGAAGCCGTGCACGCGGACCCTTTGATGGTCTATGTTCACGCGCTCCAGCTCCATCACCCTCCTCCAGACTCCGGTCTCCGCTGACAACACAGCATTGTATAAGTTGGTGTTCTTGTTCTGCCTAAGGAAACGCAGCTGGATGTCGGTCTCGCTGGCTGGGTCCCCGACTCCCGGATTTTGTGTCTTAAGGACGTGTATGATTTCCTCTGCCGTGACATCCTTCGATATACCCTTGAGTATAAACATTGGCCTGGTTTTATTGGCCGCTACCGCGCTCACCTTATCCGAATCCTTTAGTCGGTTCAGCGTATCGTTACGCTGCTCTGCCGTAACGAATTCGACGCGGAGTTTGTTGTTCGACAGTGGTTTGACTTTGACAGGTGCATAGCTCGACTTCTTGTAGGTGATGGCCTGCCGGAACGCAGTCACCGCCTCCTGCCTGCTGCTGATAGGTCCCTTGGCCGTCACGATCGCCGCATAGCTGGTTGTAGGTGTAGGCACTGTGGTGGTGGGCGAGGTCCGCAGGGGGGGCGACGCAGAAACCGTCGCAGCCGTCTCCGATGTCACGCCCGCTGCCGTCGGCGGTGTCGGTTTTGATTTGCCGGCCAGCGACGCATACGTAGGTCGAGTCGCAGCGGCCGCGGCGGCGATCTTAGTTGTCGCAGCCGCGAGGTCTCTGCGTAGCCCGCGCACCTCGCCGACACAAACCTTAATCTCAGCGCGCAGTTGTTCATCGCCGATGGGGGAGCCCGCCGAGCCAGCCAGCCTGGCCTCTCCGGTGGGGGCGGGGGGATGCGCGACAGCGCCGCCGTCAGTGCCACTGCCGGGGGCCCCGTGTGAGGGTCCCGCTCCGTCTTGTGTGCGCCGGGAGACCCCTGCCAGGGCACGGGTTGCCCGGCGGATCTCCTCGGCTGCAGATAGTATGACCCGCTTGTTAGCGGCCGTCACACTTTTGCCATCCTGGACGGCTTTAGTGATGCTGTTTGTCAGAGCTGTGACCACCTCCGCGAACGAGTCATAGTCTTTAACATTATCCGCAAGCACTGGTGGGGGGTTGGGGGTTTTGTCCCCACTAGGTTTCGGGATCCTAGTAGGGGTCCCGTTGGGGGTCCTAATCATTGTCTTTTCAGGTGGGGGTGAGGGGGCGTAGGAGGGAATTTATAGGGAGATATATGGAACAAATACATGTATACACACCAATTATAAATAAATACGCATTTCTCATTAAGGGCACGCCATCTGAGGGTGAGTAGGGTGTGATGAGTGCCAACCCGGTAAAAATCGGCAAGCGGGAGGGGGGGATATGGCTGTTAGAAGTTTTTCGGAAAAATGATTTTTAAAAATGCATGCAAACCGGCAGCGAGTAGATTGATATAGACCCAAGAACGGTGAGAATCCGACAGAAAATGGGGGAGTTATTGCTATTTAAAGATTTCGTTTACGTAATTTCAAACTGAAAATGAACTTTTTTCCCCGTGAGAATTTTTAGATTTTGAAAAGGGGACCCGAAGGGCGTCCCCGAAAAAATGAACTGCACCAAATTTGGAGGGGATCCGACCACGGTAACCCCCCCAAATAGGCCTCTGAGTTTAACAGATTACTCAGCCGTCGCCCCCGCAGACTATATGTCGGATATCTCAGGATCTATTAGGGGTAGCGGTCTGAAAATTTGTGGCCGTGTACTATGATAGATTACGAATATGTACCAATAAAATATATAGCTATATCATGAATGGGAATAGAGATATGGGATTCAGAACTCTAAAGGAGAGGAAAATTTTTATAAAAAGTGTCCTCACCCCCTGAATTTTAACCGGCCACGAATGCTGATGGTGTCATTCTCTTAGTCCTCGTGCCGGGCACGTGACCCACTGTAACCCAACTGTTCAGCGGATGTGTAACCCACTTTTCACGTAACGGTCACTTTTCACTTATTGTTCTATAAAACTGTAACTACTGCTAGGAAAAATCTGAGTCTTTGCACATATATAAAGGGTCCTAACCCGCACTCGGTGAAGTAATAAAAATTTGGGGTCCTCGATCGTTTTGCTAAGTTATTAAGCAAAAACCCCTTTTTTGCCGCCAAAAACACAGTTATTCGCCTCTAGCTCCTCGGCGCATCGCACTAAAAATCCGGGAGAGGTCTCAGAAGATGCGCCTCGACAAGGCGCATCGAACTGCACTGCGCAAACGCGGTCGGCCCGCTGAAAATCACGCGCCGCACGCGAAAAACACTTAAGAACGATTTTTCCGAACACTAAAATGCGTCTATTTCGCTGATTTATCCACCGATTTCACTGATTTTTTCACTGTTGGGAAGCGCTCGCCAATGCGCATCTTTTGATGTATCACAATGGTTATATTTGCAAAACTGACCCACAACTTTGATTTTTTGAGCGCGGAGCTGCGCGGAAACGATGCTTACTCCGTGCCCAGCGGCGCGCGACTGGTTAGGTTTTTTTTTTTTTTTTTTTTTTTTTTAAACTTTTGAAATGACCCTCTGACAGAAATCCTCAGAGAAGTATATATACAATGTTTTAGTGCTCTTTTATTTCTGCGTTTTGCAGTAAATAGTTTTGTCGAATCTATTGCATTTTTATTGGTTGCTATATCACTTGCTTCATTTATTTCTTTGTATTGCCTTTGTTGCAACTTTAATGCAGTATTTTATGAAATCATCTTTTGTCTTCTTATTACTAATTAGGTCTGCTACGCTTTCTGCGCAGATTTTAGCATTAAGTTTGTTTTCCGTTTCATATTTGAGTCTAGTGTTTATTGGGCAGTCAAAGAGTAAATGTGATATATCCTCTCTAGCGTCAGGGTCACAAAGGCACGATGGACTCTCCTTACACTTGAACCTGTTTAAATATCCTGAGAATCCACCGTGCCCTGTCAAAACTTGTGTTAGCACTCCTGTGAGTTCTGTCGTTTTGATAACTTTGTACGCACTTACGACATCCGGAAAAAAGATTTTGGTCGTGGTTGCGGTAACCCCGGTTTTGTACCTTCGGTTCCATTCGTCAAGCGTGTCCAAACGAATTTGTCGCTTGACGAATGAAACCGGGCAGCGATCGTAATTTGGTTTAGCTTTTATTTTTAATGCTGCCTCTTTCGCCAGTGCATCGGCCCGCTCGTTGCCGTCCAATCCAGCATGTGCTTTTATCCAGAACAGGGATATTTCCTTGTCCTGGAGTTTGCTGGCAGCAATATTTCCCCGTGACTTGACGGCGAGGTGGTGCGTCGATGCATTATTTACAATCGTCTCCAGGGCGGATCTCGAATCGCTGTATATGCCAAAGGTCTTCTCTTTTCGGTCTATAATTATCCGGGTAGCTTCATATATGGCAAGGAGTTCCGCCTGATAGACTGTGCAATACGGAGACAGTTTCAGTTTGACGGCTTTTATTTCGGTTTCGCTGTTCCACAAGGACAGCGCTGCTCCGACTTTGCCGTCAATTTTACTGCCGTCCGTGTATATGCGTATTGCTTGTGTATTGTGCCTTTCGACTTGTTGTTCGTCTATCAGGCTCACGAACTCCAAGCTCATATGCTCAGCCGGATGTGGAGTTTCGGCATACACAGCGACCCGCTCTACCTCCCTGTCACCCAGGACCGCCCGGGGCACCCCCCTCCTGGCCTCATATAACGCAGCTGCCTCTTTTATACGGAGGTCTAGAGGGAGCAGCCCAGACAGCACCAAGGCAGAGTTTAGTGAAACGGTTTTGTATGCTCTGGTAAGTTTCTGCATAAAGCCCCTTTGTACGTTGTTCAGCATTTTCTGCACACCCAGCTTTTCAGCTGCCGACACCCAGGCGCTAGAGGCATACATGATGATTGGTTCGACTACTGCAGTATATATGATGCGTATGATGTCTGGATGGAGGCCCCAACTGATTCTGGCTGCTCTGGAAAGCTGCTTATATATATTTACTGCTTTCTTGCACACCTGCGCCACGTGATTGTTAAAGGTGAGCTTATGGTCAATGTAGAGCCCCAGAATTTTAATTTCCTCGGACATACCAATGTCGACCCCACCCATGCTCAATCTTGGGACGTCATATTTCAGCTTTCGCGTGATGGTCATAGCTTTTGTCTTTGAAGGACCAAAGTTTAGCTTATTTTTGACGCCCCACTCCCGAACATAGGTAAGGGCGGCATTGGCCTTTCTTTCGATGTCAAGCGCCTTGTCCCCGTCGAACACGAGGACGACGTCATCGGCGAACGCCTGACAGTAGTCGCCTCTATGCTCAAGGCCCTTGAGCAGGGGGTCCAGGAGCAGGTTCCACAAAATGGGACCACCAATAGACCCCTGCACGCACCCTTTTGTTGTACTCTTTGTACACTCTTCACCCCCATACCGAACAGTGACCTTTCTGTCTCGCAGGTAGCTGTCAAGGACTCTCCGAATGTTTACAGGGCACCTTACTTCAGCCAAACGGACTCTAATGGCTGGCCAACATGCATTATCAAAAGCTCCCTCTATGTCCAGTGACACCATGACCACTATCTTTTTGGCTTCAACTCTTTGGCGTATGTGGTTCACTAGGTCATAGAGGGAGTCCTCAGTGCTTTTCTGGGGCATGAATCCGTATTGGCGAGAACTGATCCTTGGAAGAATATGCCATTTCAGCCTACCCACGATCAGCTTTTCCAGAATTTTTCCCATCACTGGCAACAATCCTATTGGTCTGTAAGCCTTCGGGTTCGTGTAATCGTCCTTCCCGGGCTTACGAAGGACCACGACCGTCGCTTCTTTCCAGATGGTAGGGAAGTGCTCTAGCTCAAGACATTTGTTTACCAGTGATAGGAAGAACTCCGGATCACCGGACACGGCGTGGCTGCAAATGTCGGCTGTGAGGCCATCCGCGCCTGGTGCCTTCTTTGGGTTAAAGCTCTCTACCACAGTTCGGAGCTCCTCCATCGTAAACGGGGGATCCCGATGCTCATCACGAGACCGCCCGTTTACACGGTCAGCCTCCTCTCTTATTTTAGTGTGGTACAGGGTATCACCTTCTATCACATCATCCGGATAGAAGACCTCCGTCAGCACCCTCGCCGAGTCCCGTAGGTCAATTGTCCTCCCATCCTTTTCCAACGGCAGATCCTCTGGTCTCTTGGTGGTCCCACTTATGACTCTATAGATCCCCTCCCAAACGCCCTCCCTGTCCTGTTTTCCACAGAAACCCTTCCAACTTTCAATCTGTGCTGCTTTTACCTCCATCTCATATTTTTCTTTGATTTTCAGGTACTCGTGGACTACCTTCGCTCTCCGAACCGGCGCTGCACAACGGATACGTCTCTTCTTGGTGAGGACTTCTTTTTTCAAAGCGTATAGTTCCTCGGACATCCACGGCAAGGTAAGTCTTCCTTTGGGCTTCTTTTTCGGAAGGGTATCTTCACACGTCTTTTTGACGATTGCTGCATACCTCTCCGTTAAGGAGTCCAAATCCCTTATGTTGTTCGTATGTTCCACTTTTTCTTTGTTTATGGCGCCTTCCTCTTTCAATTGCTCCAGTTTCTCATGAAATTGGGGCCAATTGGCCTTTTTGGTGCCGTAAACTCGTGTAGTCCTCTGGATGCTCATGCCTTTGGCTTTGGTCAGCCTGATGTTAAAGGTCACTGTATTGTGGTCTGAACTTGTGATCGTTTCATCCACTTTCCAGTCCTCAACCAGGCTGATCAAATCCATTGTGCAGGCCGTGACATCAATGTAGCTAGAGTAGCGAGTATTACCCCTGATGGTGTCAAAAGTGGGGGTATCTCCTTCATTGAGTACCTGTAAGCCCATTTCGTGTATTATTCCAGCCATTTCTTCGCCTCTCCAGTTCACAACGTCCCCTCCCCACCAGATGTTTTTGGCGTTTGCGTCTCCACCTATGAGAAGTAGCTTAGGTCGCAGCTCTTTTTCTATTTTCTTTAACTGCTCCAGGTATGGCTCTATGGGCTGGTCTGGTTCAAAATAGTAGGAGATCATGGTGATCTCCCAGGCACAGGTACGGAGGCTCACCACTACGATGTTATTCGTGGTGAGTCTTGGGAACTCTGTAACGCAGATGTCTGGATCGTATATGACAATAGCTGCTTTGACCGTCCCATCTCCCTGGCCTATGCTCTGGAAGATCCTTGCTCCTCCGTAACTCCTCATGCATTTGGACCTGCCCACATATGGCTCCTGGAGCAGCGCAACGGTCGCCCCTCTTCTATCTGCCTCTAGCATCAGCTCGTTTGTGGCTAGCTGTTTCCGTTGTAGGTTTGCCTGGAGTACGCCATGTAGTTTTTCAGTCTGTGGGGTGGTCCGTTTGGTTGCTTTTGGATTGCCTGGGGCGCCCTCAGCAATACGCCGTGGTAGCGCGTGCTAAGGAATCCCACTTTCTCCTGATGGGGCACTCTTGACTGAAGGCATTATGGTTTATTACAGAGAGTTTCGCCTGACTGCAGTTGCAGCAAGTCGGAGCTTCACCCGAGAGTCGGTCTTCACACTCCGCCCACTTGTGGGGGCCTCCGCAGTGACTACACTTTTCAACATTGTCCTTACAGAGGCGCCGGCTATGCCCGTACCCCAGACACAGCGAGCACTGCACTAACGGCGATTGGTCTTCGACGCGCAATCGCTGCAGATCGATATGTATTTGGCCCGCCGTGGTGAGGCGATGCCATATCGCGGGGGACACCTCCATGACAATGTGGGTGGTGTGCGGATTCCTCGCTTTGCGCCTATAGCGGACGGCGACTCTCATTTCCTTTTCTTCAATGTTTGCTAGCAAATGGTTGTTTTGCTTTTTTAGTGCCTTTACGACATCCTCGTCCTTGTGAATGGCCAGAATGTCTCTAACGATAATCAAGGGATCCCTATTCTGAGCCTCTTTAACTTGGAGGTTACTGGACTTAACAGCCTCGCTAACCTTCGTTAGCTCCTCTTTGCTGTGACACCCTATAATGACCTTCTGATCTCTTGCCTTCCGCAGCCTATCCACGCGAATGCCGCTATTTGTTGCATCCACAGCGTTCCTGATCTTGCCTATGAGCTCCTGACTCGAGTCCTCTATGTCGTCAGATGTGACTATTATAGAGTGTAGGGGCGCTGCGGTAACCTGCTTTGGCCGGCTTGTTGTCTCTGCGTAGGTAGGCTGCGGCACGGCTTGGTTACTGAGGTCACTCCTTAGGTCAGCGATAGATTTAGATAACTTCGTGACTTCGGCATACGATAGACATTGTCTGGTTTCGAGGGTACTAGGAATCTTTTTGATGTCCGCAGATAGAGCGATGGTATGTTTCTTGTATTCCATTAGTGCACAATTGTGCTCCTTTATGTTTTTGATTAACTCCTTCATCAGCTCCATCTGTGGTGTCTCACTCGCTTCGATATCTACGACTCGTTCGTTAATTACGTGTGTGTTCTTCACGGAGCAGCTTGTGGGTGGTTCCATCGTCCCTGCCGCTTCAATGACGAGTCTGTACAACCTTTCCACCGCCTGGGTAACGCCAGATTTGATATCTGCTTTCAGGTTTCGAGACTCGCCTAGAAGGGTCTTAGCCCTTATCAGGCAGGCCTTTGCCTCGGCCGGTCTGCTGCCATACTTAGGCTTTGGAGGTGGAGATCTCGGTAACTCGTATGAGGCCCTACGAGCTGCTACCGATACTTCTTGTGAGGACTGCGTCCTATCCTTTGAGGGAGCGACAGGTATTTGGGGGGGCACTGCCCTTGATTTAATCTGCGGAGGATTTCCAGGTGCTGCTTCGTGAGACACGTGAGTCGCTTCACTTAGGGTTTGGGGGAGGTCAGTCGAGCTATCAGACGTTTGCTTTGTCGTTGCCATAGCAGGCTCCGACATATTGTTATTCGGGGATTGCGATCGCCTTAGATCCTTTTTTGGGGTTCTGTATCCAAACATAATACAGTTGCTATACCGGACCTGCCAACTTCTATCCAAGTGAGTACAACTATTCTATCAATAGTCGTACCACTCTGGATCTATGCTAGAGGCTCCAGTGGAGCAACCGTATTACCTATTATTTCTATCGATGCCGATTGATGTAAATCAATTATAACAATAAAACGCAACACTCAACAGTAGTCTACACTAACAAATTCCAAAACAACGATTTTTTATCTTAAATGGGAATCAATAATAAATTAGGGGTGTAAATTGCCCCCAACAGTCTTAATATATGGGAGGTGTAAAAAGCTCCAATTGTCAGTAAGATAAACTAAAATTAAATTAATACTTGCCTAAAATATATAATAGATTAATAATTAATTAAAGCAATAGATAGGAGGTGTAAAGTCCTCCTAAGAGTCACTAAATTTTTAAGCTTAACCTACTATTTGGGGGATGTATAGAGCCACCCAAGTCAATCTTATAACCTAGTAGAATAACGTGATATTATTTTGGGGGTGTATATGGCCCCCAACTGTCAATATATACAAGTACAATAACAATGTAAGAATCCTCCCACGGTCAATATTTGAGAAAGCTATAATTTTTAATTATAATTGGGGGTGTATATTGCCCCCAAAGTCGATAAAAGCGTTTGACACGCGTCGCTGATCCCACGGCTCTCCCTTCGGTATTGCTCGTGAAGGGGCAACGCCCGGGCAACCCGGGGCGGGTGGGTGGGTCCTTTACAATTTTGAAAATTCAAAAATGAAAATTTTTGTTTCGGAACGGCGGAGACGAGTGCCCGCGACGTCCCGCAGGAGAAACCAGCTGAAAATAAGTGAAAGTTAGGGAATACAGCGACGGCGCGCGTGGTTTTGGTTCGATATCTATCGAATTTGTATAGGGAATTTGATTCACCAAGTAAGCTCGGTGCGCAGATGGAAAATGCGAAAAATGCGTTTATTCCCGGAAAACCACCCCGAAACGGGCGCGCACGCTCCCTCGAGCGCAGGCGCTGTGAATTCCCGTTAAATTTATCAGAGTTTAGTGAAAATTTTGAATTTTATATATTGAAATTTTGCCGAAATTTTTCTAAGTTGAAGAAAATTTTGAAAATTCAAAAATGAAAATTTTTGTTTCGGAACGGCGGAGACGAGTGCCCGCGACGTCCCGCAGGAGAAACCAGCTGAAAATAAGTGAAAGTTAGGGAATACAGCGACGGCGCGCGTGGTTTTGGTTCGATATCTATCGAATTTGTATAGGGAATTTGATTCACCAAGTAAGCTCGGTGCGCAGATGGAAAATGCGAAAAATGCGTTTATTCCCGGAAAACCACCCCGAAACGGGCGCGCACGCTCCCTCGAGCGCAGGCGCTGTGAATTCCCGTAAAATTTATCAGAGTTTAGTGAAAATTTTGAATTTTATATATTGAAATTTTGCCGA
Source organism: Oeneis ivallda (assembly GCA_029955525.1). Taxonomy (NCBI): domain Eukaryota; kingdom Metazoa; phylum Arthropoda; class Insecta; order Lepidoptera; family Nymphalidae; genus Oeneis; species Oeneis ivallda. The sequence goes on along the minus strand of JARPMR010000027.1, from coordinate 56,993 downwards.
AATTTTTCTAAGTTGAAGAAAATTTTGAAAATTCAAAAATGAAAATTTTTGTTTCGGAACGGCGGAGACGAGTGCCCGCGACGTCCCGCAGGAGAAACCAGCTGAAAATAAGTGAAAGTTAGGGAATACAGCGACGGCGCGCGTGGTTTTGGTTCGATATCTATCCGACTGGTTAGGTTAGGTTAGGTTAGGTTAGGTTAGGTTAGGTTAGGTTAGGTTAGGTTAGGTTAGGTTAGGTTAGGTTAGGTTAGGTTAGGTTAGGTTAGGTTAGGTTAGGTTAGGTTAGGTTAGGTTAGGTTAGGTTAGGTTAGGTTAGGTTAGGTTAGGTTAGGTTAGGTTAGGTTGGAGTGCCAGCCAGGTAACCTCCCCGTGTGCCTGAGTGCTGCGGTTCTTTCCGGATACGTCTGGGGGGAAGAGCAGCATTTGGGCCGGTGCACTCTGGTAACTTGGTTAACAATTTCTCTATATGGGATATTGTTAGCCATGGCTAATGACCTGGCAGGAGGGGGTTTCTCAGCGTGTCCCTCTAAATTCAGTAGAGGGCACAGTTGATGGAACTGGGGCGTGATGCCTCGGGGTGATGGGGCGGGAACGCCGGTGTGAGGAAGAAAACCTCGGTAAAAAATAACCGAAGAGGGCGGGAACGCCCACTTGTGGCCTGGATCCCTATGGCCCTGAGAGGAAGAAAACCTCTGGAAAAAATTACCGAAGAGAGCGGGAACGCTCCCTAATCCTAAGGTTTGGCGCCCGCTGATGGGATGCGTGGCTGTTAGGAGTTCAGTCGTTAGGGCGCCCCACACAAAAAAAAACACAAATGGAAAAAGCGTCGTATAGTAAAATTACCCGGGAGGGTCCCGCTGGCGTTGCCGGCGGAGAATCCCTTGGTGCGCCGGACAGCCGGCGCATCGGCCCCGACGTATACGGGGGGGCCAACCGTCGCTTTGTGGGGGTAGGAAATGGAATGGGGGTAACAGAAGGAAATGTGCAGGGGGGATCTTTGGAGACTGTGAGAGTTGAGAAAAGGAAATCGAAGAAAGAGGTCGTGAGGAAAGAGGTTGGAAACAGAGGTGGAATGTCTGGTATGGATACGGATGATGATGGCAATGTGTCGTTAGCCAGTTGTCCCGCTAGCGAAGACACCGAAAAAAGAGGCGTGGACACATCAGAATCAGACAGCTCAGTGCGTACGTCGGCAAGATTGAGGGGCCGCCCCAGACAGCAGCCGCAAGGGGCCCCCATCAATAGCACGATAAAGCGGCGGCGCCTTGTAGGGGCGGACACGAGCGGAACAGAAGAGGCAGAGGACGGTCCAAATCCAAGTCCTAGTTCGGCCGCAACTATTCGGAAAGAGGAGGGAAAAAACAAGTTCCTTAAGCCAAGGACCTTGAACAATGATGGAGAGGAGGAAATCCTTGAGATGGCCCAGGCTGCCGGTTTGGCGCGGGCCTCTATAGGTATATGCCCGGATATTGACAACGCGGCCCTGGTTAAACAGGTCGCTGATGACGTGGAGATGATTTTGAAGGTGGCAGCTAAATCCGGACGCTTAAAGGGTACGTTTGTTCGTGCCCTGAAGGACGCAGGAGCTTCCATTAAAGCTTCGGTGGAGGCCCTGAACAACAAGTTTTCAGAGGAATGGGCTGCAAAGCTGCAGGCGGAAAACGCCTTCCTCCGCTACGAGGTGGACGTACTCCGTAAGGAGATGGCTGAACTGCGGGAGGAAATGAGGCGGATGAACAGGAGCTCGGCTCCGACTCCATCCACGTCAGCTGCACCCCCGAGTGCCTCTCTACCAAGGGAGATGCCGGTAATTGTATCAGCTCCAAGCAGGCCAGAACCGAGTTCAGCTGATGACCTAGCGCGGTCTATAATGATCCAGGTAGGCAAAATGATAGACGCGCGGATGGCATCCCTGGAGCAAAGGCTTCCACCTGAAGAGAGGCTTCGGCCTCCACTGGCAGCGGACAGGCGAAATAAGGCTAAGACCTCCACTCTAGAACAAGGGTCAAAGGAGAAGGAGGGCCCATCTACCTCCTCTTCTTCCCCACCCTCTGAGGAGAGGGTGGATAAGAAGAAAAAGAAGAACAAGAAGAAGAACAAAAAGAAGGCGAGGAAGGAGAGCCAGAAGCCTGGTCCGCAACAACAACAGCAGCAGCAGTCACAACCGCTGCCAGGATGGACGAAGGTGGGTCCCAAAGTGCGATCAGACGGGAAAAATCGCGCCCGCAAGCTCCGCACTCCTCAGTCATCAGCGGTGATTCTGACGCTGCAGCCGGCAGCTCAAGAAAAAGGCATGACGTACGAAAAGGTGATCGCCGTCGCGAAGACCAAGATCGATGGTGCGAACATCTTCGACCGGGGAGTTCGATTCAGAAAGGCAGCCAATGGGGGCCGTCTGTTTGAATTCCCCGGGGCTGGAGCCTCCAGTTCTGAGAAGGCGGACTCTTTGGCCACAAAGCTCCGGGAGGTCTTAGGTGACGAAGTCGTTCGGGTCTCCAGACCTATAAAGTCTGTCAGCCTTCGCGTGTCTGGCCTGGACGACTCCGTCACTAGCGCGGAGGTAATCACGGCGATCGCAAAGGCAGGAGAATGTCCCGCCGAGCAGGTGAGGGCCGGAGAGGTGGGGAGCCGGAATGACGGGCTGGGTACAGTGCTGGTGCGCTGTCCTGTCGCGGCCGCAAAGAAGGTTGCAGCGGGAGGGCGACTTGTGGTGGGATGGGTATCCGCCCAGGTTAAATTACTGGACGCCCGCCCTTTAATGTGTTACAGGTGTCTTGCACCCGGACACGTTGGGGCTCAGTGCACGGAGGGAGTAGACCGTAGCGGGTTATGCTACCGCTGTGGCCAACCAGGTCATAAGGCCCGCGGATGCACCGCTGCACTGCACTGCGTCGTATGTGCAGCGGCTGGTCGGTCGTCGGAGCACCGCTTGGGTAGCAAAGCCTGCGTGCCCCCACCCAAGGGAAGGATGAGAGGAGGGAATGGAGACAAGTCTCCTCCCTCACCCCAGCAAGTAGAAGCGCCGCGTGAAACGAAACCCAAAAAAGGGAAAATAAATGGTAAGGCTGACGATGGCCCTCGGGTCTCCTCGCAGCCTGGCCGCCCGCCAACCAGCTCAAGTGGGTCCCGGGACGAAGAGGGCGCAAGAATGGCCGTTGATTAAAATGGCTACTCGGTTTTTGCAGGCGAACATCAACCACTGTGCCAGAGCTCAGGATCTTTTAGTTCAGAGCTTGGCAGAACGTTTGATCCATATAGCGGTGATAGCTGAGCCCTACTTCGTCCCTCCAAGGGATGATTGGGTAGGAGACTTGGATGGTTTGGTGGCCCTTGCCTCCCAAACTGCGATTGGCTCCCCAGCCTTCGAGCAAATTGTAAGAGGGCACGGGTTTGTTTCGGCCGTCGTGGGGGATATAGTGGTCGTGGGTGTGTACTTCTCACCAAATCGCAGCCTGGCGGATTTTGAACAATACCTTGACCGTTTAGGAGCACATATCCGGCGTAGTCATCTTGGTAGGGTGCTCGTGGCTGGTGATCTGAACGCCAAGTCTATGGCGTGGGGATCACCGGTGACGGACGTGCGTGGTGAGGTACTGGAAGAGTGGGCGGTTGTGTCGGGACTTGCGTTGATTAACCGGGGGTCGACTCTTACATGCGTACGTCAACATGGTGGCTCCATCGTGGACGTAACATTCGCAGGTGCTGCCCTGGCACGTCGTGTAGAAGGTTGGGTAGTGCTGGAAAACGAAGAGACCTTATCGGACCACCGATATATTAGGTTCGATATATCAGCATATCCAACAGCTGCGAGTGGCTCAAGTCGGCGAAGGGGAGGTGCCCAGCCTCGGTGGTCATTGAAGCGACTAGACAAGGAGCTGCTACTCGAGGCTGCGACAGTTCAGGCATGGGTAGCAGCCTCTCGAAGTCAACTGGAAATGGATGAGGAGGCTGCTAAACTTGGTGAAGCCATGATGAATATCTGTGACGCGGCCATGCCTAGAATCAGAGCTCAACCAAAGAGGACAGCGGTGTACTGGTGGTCCACAGAAATAGCGCAGTTGCGCAGAAATTGCATGGACGCGAGACGGCCGTATACAAGATGCCGACGACGACGGCCCCGGGATGTAACCGAAGAAGAGCGTCTGTATGCCCTTTATAGAGAGGCCAAAGCAGCGCTGAAGGCAGCCATCCAGTCAGCTAAGGACTTGGCGAAGGAGGCCATGCTGGACAGTCTGAACGGTGATCCTTGGGGCAGGCCGTACAAGATGGTAATGCAGAAGCTCCGGCCTTGTGCTCCACCCCTGACGGAGAGTCTGCAACCCCAGCTGGTCAGTTCGATCGTGGAAGCGCTGTTCCCAAATGTGCGTGATCGAGAATCACTGCCCATGGCGTCAATTGCAGAGAGGAATATGCCCAACCCAGATGCGCCGGAAGTTACTGAGGGAGAGCTGAGGGCGGCAGTAATTCGGCTTCGGTCCAAAAACACTGCCCCAGGACTTGACGGCATCCCCGGGCGAGCATGGGTGCTGGCTCTCGGCCCGCTAGAACCCCAAGTTAGGAGGCTATTTACCGCATGTTTGGAAAAGGGTCAGTTCCCACGATCATGGAAGACAGGAAAACTGGTCCTACTGCGGAAGAAAGGACGGCCAGCTGACTCACCGTCAGGTTACCGACCTATAGTCTTGCTTGACGAGGTAGGCAAGTTATTCGAACGAGTGGTTTCGGCTCGAGTCGTTCGCCACCTGGAAGAGACGGGCCCGGATCTCAGCGAGTACCAGTTCGGCTTCCGTCGAGGCAGGTCCACCGTGGATGCGATCTCCCGGGTGAGGGCCTTGACGGAGGATGCAATGTCCAAAGGCGAAGTGGTCTTGGCCGTGTCTCTTGACATTGCCAATGCCTTCAACACCTTGCCTTGGTGTAACATCAGGGAAGCGCTGAGATTCCACGCTCTGCCCGGATACTTGCGGCGTATAGTGGAAGCCTACCTCTCAGAAAGAGCAGTCGAGTACCCCGTGCGTAATGGGTGGGTCCGTCGTGAGGTGAAATGCGGTGTTCCACAGGGATCGGTCCTTGGACCACTTCTGTGGAATATGGGATATGACTGGGTTCTGCGAGATGTTGACATGCAAGGATTATCCATAACCTGCTACGCAGACGACACCCTTGTTATGGCAAGAGGTGGCAACTTCGAGGAGGCGCGTAACCTGGCGACAGCAGGAGTAGCTCAAGTTGTGGCACGAGTGCAGCGGCTGGGGTTGGAGGTTGCCCTGAACAAGTCGGAGGCCCTTTGTTTCCACGGGCCTAGAAGGGCTCCTCCAGCTGGTGCTGATTTAATGGTAGGGGAGGTTTCCATCGCTGTCAAGCCTTCCATGAAATACTTGGGACTCGTTCTTGACAGCAGATGGAACTTTGTGGAACACTTTCGGCGACTTGCACCAAAACTAATTGGAGCTGCGGGGGCGCTGAGTCGTCTCCTCCCGAATATTGGTGGGCCAAAAATAGGATGCCGCCTGCTCTACACAGGAGTAGTGCGGTCGATGGCCTTATACGGGGCACCAATCTGGTTCAACGCTCTGACCGTTCGGACTAGACCCCTGTTGAGGAGACCACAGCGGGTTATGGCGGTCAGAGCGATAAGAGGCTATCGCACTATATCTTTTGAGGCAGCCTGTGTATTGGCCGGGACTTTCCCGTGGGATCTGGATGCCGAAATACTGGCACGGGTTTACCAGAGAAGGGTGGATGCCCGGATGCGGGGGGAACACCCTTCTCCAACGGAAATCGCATGTTGGCGGAGCGAAGCGCGGGTCGAGCTCATGTCACAATGGCGGGAAAGGCTCGAGACGCCCAGTGCCGGATTAGCTACTGTTGAGGCGATTCGGCCCATCCTTAAAGAATGGATAGAGCGGAAACACGGAACGCTTACGTACCGCCTAGTACAGGTGCTTTCGGGGCATGGCTGTTTTGGGAGATACCTGTGCAAGGTGGCATGCAGGGAACCCACGGAGGAGTGTCACGAATGTGGCGCTCCATCCGATACGGCGCTGCATACGTTGGCAGTATGCCCCGCCTGGGCAGAGCCACGGCAGCTGCTTATAGATAAAGTTGGACAAGACCTTTCCCTGCCTACTGTGGTGAAGGCTATAGTGGGCAGCGAAACGGCATGGGATTGCATGATCTCCTTCTGTGAGACAGTGATGACGCGGAAGGAGGTGGCGGAACGGACGAGAGAGGAGGATGTTGACGCTCACCCAATCCGCCGCCGCAGAAACGGGCGTAGGCGCGCTGCACAAGATCGCAGGATGCCCCCGTGAGACGGACCTGCGAGCGATACACACGGGGAGTGTATTGCTCGCGGTTAACTTGGTCCCCGCGAATGTTGGCGCAGTCCGTCCAAGCTGCGCCCCAAATGGTGTCAGAAATAGCGATCTCTGAGGTGGGCCTGCCAAAGTAGGCAACGCTGGTTGGGTTGCAGTTGAATGCGAGAGCGACCCTGTGCCCAGCCACCTGGCGAGGAGTTGGAACGCCGTGGGGTTTTAGTCGGTAAGAGTCCGACATAACCTTCGCACCTTCCCCGGGTGCGGTGGTATCCATGATGGATTTCCCCACGTTAAAAAAAAAAAAAAAAAAAAAAAAAAAAAAAAGGTTAGGTTAGGTTAGGTTAGGTTAGGTTAGGTTAGGTTAGGTTAGGTTAGGTTAGGTTAGGTTAGGTTAGTGGAGGTAACCTCCACGTGTGCCTGAGTGCTGCGGTTCCTTTTCGGATACGTCTGGGGGGAAGAGCAACATTTGGGTCGGTGCACTCCGGTAACTTGGTTAATAATTTCCCTATATGGGATATTGTTAGCCATGGCTAATGGCCTGGCACGGGGGGTGATTCTCCGCGTGTCCCTCTGACTAGCAGAGGGCACAGTGGAGGAATCCAGGGGGGAGTGGTAACGCCCGTCAGAGGGTGTCGGGAGTTGGAAGGATCCTCTGTAGGGGAGGAGTCTTGTGGCGAGCTCGGTGTGCACTTACCCTGCCTCCGAGCGGGCTGCGTGAGAATTAGTCCTGCGCAGTCCTCGCCGTGTTATCGTAATCCCTTAGGAGCGGTGTTGTGGTCATGTTTCGCGACACAGGGACCGATGGTCTTGGCTTAACCGCCCGGACCGCGAGGAAGAAAACCTCTATAAAAAATCACCCCGAATCCCAAGCGGCGGCGCACCGTGAGGGGATGCATGGCTGATGGGTTGTTCAGTCGTTAGTGCGTACCCCGTCAGGGTACCAGCCGACCCCCGTGACGGGTTACGTTTAGGCTTACCCGGGTGCAGGGGGCACCACCCGGGTGGACAGTTTATATCCCCCATACTCGTGGGACTAGCATGGAAACTATAAATAAAAATCTTACATGCTCGGTGGGTGAGAGGAAAGAGGAGACAGAAAGGGGGAAGTTTTGGAGGAAAAGATCGGATGAGGATGCGGAGATGTCAGCAGAGTCTGACTGCAGCCTCATGGCCGTCGAGAGCAGACCCAGGTCGGGGTCTGGGTCCTCGGCGGTCTTCCCGATACCGGATATGACAGGAGTCAAACGGCCTCGCCTCAGTGAAGGTGAGGACGTATCAACTGACGAGGAGAGGCCGGGAACTCCAGTCCCTAGAGGGAGAGGCCGTCCGCCTATCCATGGGCGGTACGTTGGTCTGGGCAAAGCCAGGGAGGTTGGGGGAAGGCAGAGGAGGACCTCGTCAGGGAGGCTGCTATTGCACGCTTCCGGCGGGAGATTCGCCCGAAGGTGGGATCTCTGGTGGCAGGGCAGCGGATGGACGAACAGACCGCTGCTCGGCTTCAGGATCAGGTGTTGGAGGACTTGGACCTCATCAATAAGGTGGCCACTAAGTCCTCCAACCTTAAGGGTACATTTGTGCGTGACCTTAAGGACGCTGCGGCCTCCATTAAAGAAGCCGTGGCAGTTCTGGGGTCACGCACAGTTTCGGAGGAGACGCGGAAGCTGCAGGCGGACAACGCTCGACTGCAGGATGAGATGGCCAGCCTCCGAAGAGAGCTGGCTCAGCTGCGACAGGATATGGAGAGGGCGCGGAAGCAGGCATCCACCCCTTCTCCCTCAGAGTTGATTGAGGAGGCGACCCCTGTGTCGCAACGTCATCCTAACCAGGCCAAGAGTGGACGCCCCGGGACCACCCCTGCTGCGTCCTCCATGGAGGAAATATGTCGGGCGGTGATGGTGCAGGTCGGTGGAATGCTAAATGCCCGCCTGGCTTCCATCGAGGACAGACTCCTTCCAGAACGGAATGTGAGGCCGCCTCTGGCCTCAGACAAGAAGCGCTTAGGGCTCACATATGCGGCCGCGGCTTCGAGGCCTGCTCCGGGCGCTCCAAGAACGGCCAAAGGAAGGGCACCTCAGGCGCCGGCCCAAAGTCCACCTAGCAGGCACGCAGGGCAGGCGCCTTCCGCGTCACCACAGTGTGCAGCGGAGTCCGCGCCGAACCCGCCCGGGGCACGCACGGAGAAAAGAACGGAGAAGGAGGGCCCATCTACCTCCTCTTCTTCTCCACCCTCTAAGGAGAGGGTGGATAAGAAAAAGAAGAAGAAGAACAAAAAGAAGGGGAGGAAGGACAGCCAGAAGCCTGGCCCGCAACAGCAGCAGCAGCAGTTACAGTCACTGCCAGGATGGACGAAGGTGGGTCCCAAGGCGCGATCAGACGCAAAAAATCGCGCCCACAGGCTCCGCACTCCTCAGTCGTCAGCGGTGATTCTGACATTGCAGCCGGCGGCTCAGGAAAAAGGCATGACCTACGAGAAGGTGATCGCCGTCGCGAAGACCAAGATCAACGTGGCGGACATCGGCGACCGGGGAGTACGATTCAGAAAGGCAGTCAATGGGGGCCGTCTGTTCGAATTCCCCGGGGCCGGAGCCTCCAGCGCTGAGAAGGCGGACTCTTTGGCCATAAAGCTCCGGGAGGTCTTGGGTGACGAAGTCGTCCGGGTCTCCAGACCTATAAAGTCTGTCGGCCTGCGGGTGTCGGGCCTGGACGACTCCGTCACCAGGGCGGAGGTAATTACGGCGATCGCCAAGGCGGGAGAATGTCCTGCCGAACAGGTGTGGGCCGGAGAGGTGGGGAGCCGGTACGATGGGCTGGGTGCAGTGCTGGTGCGCTGTCCTGTCGCGGCTGCAAAGAAGGTTGTAGCGGGAGGGCGGCTTGTTGTGGGGTGGGTATCCGCCCAGGTTAAATTACTGGACGCCCGCCCTCTAATGTGCTACAGGTGTCTTGCACCTGGGCACGTTGGGGTTCAGTGTACGGAGGGAGTCGACCGTAGCGACCTATGTTACCGCTGCGGCCGACCAGGTCATAAGGCCCGCGGATGCACCGCTGCGCTGCACTGCGTCGTATGTGCAGCGGCTGGTCGGTCGTCGGAGCACCGCTTGGGCAGCAAAGCCTGCGTGCCCCCAAAAAAATTAAAGAAGAGAGGAGGGAATGGAGATAAGTCTCCTCCCTCACCCCAGCAAGCGGAAGCGCCGCGTGGGGCAGAGGAGGTTCCAATGGCCATGGACCAGTGATGGACCTGAACTTCCTCCAGGCCAACATAAATCACTCCGCCAGAGCTCAGGACCTTCTGTTTCAGAGCATGGCGGAGTGGTCGATCCACGTAGCCGTGGTTGCCGAGCCCTACCGCGTCCCATCTGGGGACGATTGGGTGGGAGACGGAGACGGAGTTGTGGCCATGACATCCCGGTCCATTGTGGGCTCCCCGGCCTTTGAAAACGTAGTCCGAGGTCGGGGATACGTCTCGGCTCTTATCGGCGACATCATGATCGTCGGAGTGTACTTTTCGCCGAATCGGAGTCTCGCCGAATTCGAACAATATCTAGATGAGATCGGCGTCCTGATAGGTAGGAGTCGCTCCGGCCGCGTGCTCGTTGCTGGGGACCTTAATGCCAAATCTGTGGCGTGGGGGTGTCCAGCTACAAATGCTAAGGGACGGGAGCTGGCGGAATGGGCGACAGCGACCGGACTCACGGTTCTTAACCGCGGGTCGGTCAACACGTGCGTGCGGCAACAGGGCGGCTCCATTGTGGACGTCACCTTTGCCGATGCCGCGCTGGCACGCCGTGTTCGGGACTGGAAGGTGCTGGAGGACGTGGAGACGCTGTCGGACCACCGATACATGAGATTCAGCATCTGCGCGATTGCGGCTACCGCGAGTGGTCCTGACGGGCCTTCACTAGGAGACGGTCCACGTTGGTCGCTATCGCGTATGGACCGGGACTTCCTGGTTGAGGTTGCCCTCGTTGAGGCTTGGTTCTCCGCGCCCCAAGATGGCAACCTGGGTGGGGTGGATATGGAAGCAGCGCGTCTCGGCGTGGCGATGTCGCACGTCTGCGATGGAGCCATGCCAAGAGTGCGCTCTGTCCCCGCGAGGCGAGCAGTGTACTGGTGGTCTGAAGAGCTCACGCTGCTGCGCAGATCTTGCGTGGCGGCGAGACGCCAATACACCCGTTGCCGCCGACGGAGGAGACGAAACCCGACGGAAGAGGCGCGGCTCTACTCCTTCTACAGAGACGCGGTGAAGACGTTGCGCGAGGCCATCGGTGCGGCCAAAAATCTGGCCCACGACGAGATGCTGGCGTCGTTGGATGGGGACCCGTTCGGAAGGCCGTATAAGGCGGTACGGAAGAAACTCCGACCCTCGGCTCCTCCTATCACGCAGAGTCTCCAGCCTTTGGTGGTGGAGTCGGTGGTCGCGACCCTATTCCCCCACAGGGCCGAAAGTGTGGCGCCTCGCATGGCGCCTCCTACTGGGGAGGGACACCGAAACCCGGGCACGCCCCCGGTCACAGAGGGTGAACTGAGCGCAGCGGTGATACGCATGCGCGCAAAAAACACTGCCCCAGGTCCCGACGGCATCCCTGGCCGCGCCTGGGCTCTTGCCTTAGGGCCGCTTGAGCCGTGGGTTCGGGCCTTATTCGGTGCTTGTCTTGAGCGGGGCCAGTTTCCGGGGGAGTGGAAAAAGGGTAGACTGGTCCTGCTCCGGAAGGCCGGTCGCCCGGTCCATGAACCGTCGGCGTACCGACCGATCGTGTTACTGAACGAGGTGAGCAAGCTCTTCGAGCGTGTTGTTGCCACTCGCCTCGTCCACCACTTGGAGACAGTGGGGCCTGATCTCAGCGAGAACCAGTACGGTTTCCGCAGGGGCAGGTCCACCGTGGACGCAATAATGCGGGTGAGGAATATAGCGGAAAGTGCAGTGTCCCGGGACCAGGTGTTGGTGGCGGTGTCTCTTGACATAGCAAACGCCTTCAACACCTTGCCCCGGAGTTGCATTCTTGAGGCGCTGAGGTATCACTCGGTCCCTCTATACCTCCAGAGGATCGTAGCCGCGTACCTTTCCGAGCGATCGGTCGGGTACCCGATCAGCGGGGGCTGGTTGGAGAGGAAGATGTCATGCGGTGTTCCACAGGGCTCGGTCCTTGGGCCCCTCCTGTGGAACATCGGGTATGACTGGGTGCTCCGTGGAGCCTTCATTGCGGGAGTCGACGTGATCTGTTATGCCGACGATACCCTCGTGCCGGCTCGCGGCAGCACTTTCCGGGAGGCTAGGTGTAGATCCATAGCTGGCGTGGCTCACATCGTATCTAGGATTCGGAACTTGGGCTTGGAGGTAGCCTTGCACAAGTCCGAGGCCCTATGTTTTCATGGGCCTCGTAGAGCGCCTGCCGCCCGGTCCGAGTTGATGGTTGGCGGAGTTTCCATCGGCGTCGAGCGTACGATGAAGTACCTGGGACTCGTCCTCGACAGCCGATGGACATTTGAAGAGCACTTCCGGCGGCTGGTCCCGAAACTCGTGGGAGCTGCTGGAGCCCTGAGTCGGCTCCTGCCAAACCTGGGAGGACCGAGCTCGCGGTGCTGCCGCCTATATACGGGAGTTGTGAGGTCGATGGCGCTCTATGGAGCTCCCGTTTGGCAGGACACTCTGACTGCCAAGACTCGGGCCCTGCTGCGAAGGCCGCAGAGGGTTATGGCGGTCAGGGTGATACGGGGGTACCGCACAATATCATGCGAGGCAGCCTGTGTGTTGGCGGGGACACCGCCCTGGGACCTGGACGCCGAAGTGCTCTCGAGAGCATACTGGCGGATGGTGGATGCCCGAACTCGGGGGGAACACCCTACGCCAGCGCAGGACCGCGCGTGGCGGAAATTGGCGGAGGCTGATCTCGTCGCGCATTGGCGGGAGCGGCTTCTAGAGCCGACGGCCGGCCACCGCACGATTGGGGCGATTCAGCCTGTCCTTGAGCTCTGGACGGGCAGAAAGCACGGTGCTCTCTCTTTTCACCTCGTACAGATCCTCTCGGGGCACGGATGCTTCGGGAGGTATTTGTGCAGGGTTGCGAGACGAGAGCCCACAGAGGTGTGCCACGAGTGCGGCCACGCGGAAGACTCGGCGCAGCACACGCTGGAGTCATGCGTGGAGTGGTCGACCCAGCGTTCTGCACTCGCGACGCAAGTGGGACCCGATCTTTCGCTGCCCGCCGTCATCCACGCCATGGTGAACAGCGAAGAGTGTTGGAAAGCTGTCGCCTCCTTCTCCGAGGAGGTGATGAGCAGAAAGGAGGCGGCGGAAAGGCTGCGGGAGGCTGACGCAAACGCGGACCCTCTTCGTCGCCGAAGGATGAGACGCAGGCGCCGTGCGCCTTGATGAGAGCTCCGGGCAGGTGATACATTCCGGGTGGAGGGTCCGCGTCGGCGGACGTCGCAGGCTGGGTCGCGGATGATTGCGAAAGTGTTCCCGTGAGCCAGTCGCTACGCGAAGCGCAGGAGCGCCGCTGGGTTTTAGTGGGTATTTTGGGAGTCCCACATACCGTAAAAGGATGCGTAAAAGCATTTCCCAGCGTAAAAAAAAAAAAAAAAAAAAAAAAAAGGTTAGGTTAGGTTAGGTTAGGTTTTTTTTTTTTTTTTTTTTTTTTTTTTTTTTTTTTTTTTTTTTTTTTTTTTTTTACACCCTACCCTCTAACATTGTCAGAGATTTTGTCTGCTTAATATTTTCATTGTCGACTCATTCATTCCAGTTCTCGCTTGCATGCCTCTCGTACTTATATTCTTCATACGTGTTCTTTCTTACATCCATCAACTTTCACACTAAGGGTAGAGTTCCCTTCCTATTAATTCAGGGATGCATATTGTTTTTATTTATTTCAAAAAAAATTTTTACAATTTGCTTATATCTATACACATTCTCTCTATATCTAATATACAATATGGGATTATTTTACATTTAACATTTAAATTTTTACTTTTGCTATAGTTATTTTGCTACATGTCTCTAAAGTTATATATAAGTCTATTTACGCTAGTTATATGTATTTTAATGTGCACACTTTCGATATTTTCCGTCTTGTTTTCTACACCTGCAAATAGTATTATAAAATTGTTTATAATATTTTACAGCAATACTTTGTCTTTCGACCTTTTCTTTATCTTGCCTAATATTGGAAGTGTGCCAATTTTATGTTTTATTGCGTTTTGTGACCGTCTCTATTATTTTATTAGCGTGTTTCAAAAATATCCCTCGTTCTTCTCTATTTTCCATTATCTTGGCGAGGTTTTCCTCGTCAATAGGGGTCCCAATAAGTTGCTGCATATTGTACCTTTGTATGCTGAAGACTGGACATTTGAACAGGATGTGCTTCACCGACTCTGGTACTCCAGGTTCGCAGGTGCACGATGGGTTCTCCTTACACTTAAACTTAGTTAAGTATTCGGAGAACCCGCCGTGTCCTGTTAACATCTGTGTGATTGTACTACCTAAGTCGATTTTCCGCACAATCCTGTATGCTCCTAGAGCGTCGGGGAAGAACATTTTTGTTGTTCCGGCAGTTTCTCCGGATTTGTATCTCCGGTTCCACTCGTCGAGAGATTCCTTACGGATTTGACTCTTGACGAATGAGACCGGGCACAAGTCGTAATCCGGACTCTTTTTTGAGTTTAGTGCGGCGCTTTTTGCCAGCTCATCGGCGCGTTCGTTGCCAGCGAGGCCAGCGTGTGCTTTTATCCAGAACAAGGTAACAACTTTGTTCTGGACAAAGGCCCATTTTAGGTTGGTCCGGGCCTCGACCGAAAGGGGATGGTAACTATTGTAGCTGACCACGGTTTCCAGCGCGGATCTGGAGTCACTATAGATTCCAAAGCTCTGCCCAGTGCTTCTGAGAATTTCTTTCGTGGCTCTACATATGGCCAGAAGTTCGGCCTGGTACACTGTGCAATAGGATGGCAGCTTCAATTTGATGGTCTTGGTCTCAACCTCAGTGTTCCAAAATGAAAGTGAGGCACCAACCTTATTTTCGATTTTGCTGCCGTCCGTGAAGATACGCACATCTTGGTTATTATTATTGGCGAGGTCTTCTTGGTCTACCAGGCTTATGAACTTCAGGCACATATGAGTTGCAGGATGTCCATTCTCTGTGTACCTGGCCTTCCGCTCAACCTCCCTGCCCGCCTGATCCGGCCGCGGCACCCCCCTCTTCGCTTCATACAAGGCAGCTGCCTCACGAATGCGGATGTCGAGTGGGAGTATCCCGGCCAGAAGCAAAGCGGCGTTCACGGAGACTGTGCGGTATGCCCTGCTTATCTTATGTGCGAAGCCACGCTGGACACCGCTCAGCTGTTTAATAACTCCCAGCTTTCTCGCTGCCGGAGCCCAGGCACTCGCCGCGTACAGCGTGATAGGTTCTACCACTGCAGTGTAAATTTGTCTTATAATTTCCGCGTGAAGGCCCCAGCTAATTTTGGCCGCTCTTGACAGTTGCCTGTAAATATTTGACACTTTTTTGCACGTATTTGCGATGTGTGTGTTGAAAGTCAGAGAACTGTCAATAGTTAGGCCTAGAATTTTAATTTCGCCGGTCATGTTAATAGGGATCCCTCCCATGTTCAGAAGTGGTGTGTCGTACTTTAGCTTTCTAGTGATCACCATCGCGTTAGTTTTTTGTGGTGCGAAACGAAGTTTGTTTCGGACACCCCATTCCTGAACGTAGGAGAGGGCGACATTTGCTTTTCGTTGCACCTCCTGAGCGGTGTCTCCATCAAAGATCAGGACTATGTCGTCGGCGAAGGCCTGGCTGTATTCGCCCCTCTTTTCCAATCCTTTTAGTAAAGGATCCAATAGGAGGTTCCACAGTATGGGTCCCCCTATGGAACCTTGTACGCACCCCTTGTTGGTCTGTTTGTCGTATGTGTGACCCGCGTAGCGCACATTGACGCTCCTGTCGTGCAAGTAGCTATCTATAAGTCTGCGGATGTTATTTGGGCAGCCCTCCTCAACTAGCCGAAGTTTGATGGCTGGCCACCAGGCACTGTCGAAGGCTCCCTCTATGTCCAACGATATCATTGTTATAAGTTTTTCAGCTCTAGTTTGCTCCTGATATATTTAATAAGGTCGTAGAGGGAGTCTTCGGTGCTTTTTTGCGGCATAAAGCCGTATTGACGGGTACTCATTCTCGGTAGAAGGTGCCACTTTAGTCTGCCAACCATCATTTTTTCGAACATTTTCCCCATCACAGGCAATAGTCCAATCGGCCTGTATGATTTGGGGTTTGTGAGATCGTCTTTGTTTGGCTTTCTTAGGACGACAACTGTTGCACGTTTCCAGATTTTTGGAAATCTGCCCAATTCTAGACACTTATTGGCAAGCGCTAGGAACGTTTCCGGGTCTCGCGCTATAACTTGGGTGCAGATGTCTGCAGTCAAACCGTCTTCACCCGGGGCCTTCTTTGGATTAAAACTTTCCACAGAGTTTTTGAGTTCCTCCAGAGTAAATGGGGGGTCATGTACATCATCATGTCTTATCTCATTTATCTGTTCGGCTGCTCTTCTTATCTCAATGTGGTCAGCGTTATCCTGACTTTCTAGGTCCTCCGGGTAAAATGTCTCGGCTAGTAGTTTGACAGATTCCTGCGCGCTAAGGGTAATCCCATTTTTATTTAAGGGGAGATCTTCTTTCCTCTTAGTTGTCCTGTTGATAACTCTGTAGATCCCCTCCCACATTCCTTCCTTATCTTGCTTGGCGCAGAACTCTTTCCAGCTACGGATCTGTGCTTCCTTTACCTTACATTCATATTCTTCTTTCTTTTGCAGGTATTCATCGACAACCCATGCTCTTCGAGTCGGCGCAGCGCTACGGATTCTCCTTCTCTTCGTGTTAACTTCTCGTCTGAGGTCATCGAGTTCTTTGGTCCACCACGGCAAGGTAAGTTTTTTGTTAGTTTTTATTGGTGGTATGTGTTTTTTGCATGTTGTTTGTATTATGTGTGTAAATGTTTCTATTGTATTTTCTAATTGTTCAGAGTTAATAATTTCCTGTATTGTTGTTTGATCTATATTGTGTTCCATTTTTAATTGGGCCATTTCCTCATGGAACTGACTCCAATTAACTTTTTTGGTATTATATATCCTGGTTGTTCTATGTATAATTATGTCTTTTCCTTTTTTCAGTTTTATTTTGAACGTGATGGCGTTGTGGTCCGAGCTCGTCATATCTTGGTCCACTCTCCAGCTTTCCACCAAATCGAGGATGTCCGCTGTGCAAACCGTGATGTCCACGTGACTGCAGAGCGATCTACCGCCTCTTATGGTGTCGAAGGTCGGAGTGGTTCCATTATTTAATATGTGTAGACCCAGTTGGTCCAGTGTTCCTGCCAGAATATCTCCCCTTGCGTCGGTCTTGTGGCTACCCCACCAGAAACTCTTCGCGTTGCTGTCTCCTCCCATGACCAGTTTTGCGGGTTGTATTTTAGCCTCTATCTTCTTGAGCTGCTCCAGGTAAGGTTCCAGGGGTTTGTCTGGTTCAAAGTAGAAAGAAACGAACACGATCTCCCAGGCGCTTGTGCGAACCCTGACAACTGCGATGTTGTTTGTTGTAAGGTCCGGACACTGTATTGCGTCTAAATCTTCGTCAAACACTGCTATTGCTGCCTTTACAGTGCCATCCCCAGGATTCGTGTTTTGGAAGAGTCGCGTTCTGCCGTATGTTTTCATACTTGGACCCCCACCCACGTAAGGTTCCTGGAGCAGTGCAAGAGCCGCTTTTCTCTCTGAGGCTTCCTTCATAAGTTCGGAGGTGGCCAGTTGTTTGCGTTGTAGATTGGCTTGAAGAAAGAGGTAAGTTTTATCCGCTGCTTGCGGGGGCAATTGTGTTGGATCGCTACTTTGAGTAAATGGTATTGCGCTGTTTAAGCTGCTGGGGTCCACCATGGCGCCTTCAGCAGTATGCTACGCTTGACCGTGCTATACTATCCCATTTTTTACGAACGGTGCAGTCGCCGCTGAAGGCATCATGGCGAGTATCATTCAGCTTAGCTTGCTGACAGTTGTTGCATCTGGGGGGATCTCCGGCTCGCATGGCATGGCATTCGGCCCGCAGATGATTGCCTCCACAGTGCGCGCAGATGTCCTTTTCTTCCGTGCACTGTTTTTTGCCATGGCCAAAACGGAGGCATCTGGTACATTGCATGAGCGGGGTTTGGTCGAAGACCTTGACTCGCTGCATGTCTATATGGACGCGTCCTGCCTCGGTCAGTCGTTGCCACAACTGGGGGGAGACTTGCATTACAACATGGTTCTCATGTGGATTTCTTGCCCGTTTTCTATATCTCACGGTCATCTTTAAGTTTTCTTCGTTCAGGCCCTCGAGGATATGAGAGTTCTGATTTGCAATCGCCCTGGTGATGTCTTCGTCCGAGTTATAAGATAAAACGTCTCTGAACACCACCAAGGGGAGCTTGTTTACGGCCTCTTCAATTTTTAGACTCGTTGCAGATTCCTTGAGCCTCTTCGTAATTTGCTCCAGGTCCGACTTGGAGCGGCAACCTAAAACAATTTTTTGGTTCTTCACCTTTCGTAATTTGTCCACTCTAAGTCCAGTAGCGATCGCGTTGACTGCAGTCCTAACTTTGTCCGTCACTGTCCCACTCGTGTCCTTTTCGTCCTCGGATGAAACAATGACGGAATGCATCGGTTGGGGTACAGTCATTGTCCTTTTTGCTGCCACTCCTGCGTAGGTGACTCCTTCTACAACGTGACTATTTGGCGAAGAGAGCGATGCTTGCACCGTATGTATTTCTTCCTTGAGTGCACGTGTAGAGTGCGTGCACTCAGTTGTACTTTTACTGCACACTCTCATCACCTCTATCAGTTCCGTAATTTTGTTACTTATCTCGCTTTGTTCCACAGTATCCTGAGTCTCATCTTTTGATACTGTCTTGTGTCCATACTGTGTTTTTATACAGCTTGACATAAGGCCAAAGTTGTCTAGTGTAACGCCGAGTTTCGAGAGGATATCCACTACCGACTCCTTTATCTCCTTCTTTATATTTCCCGATTTCGCCATTAACAGTTTAGCCTCCTTTATCATTTCTTTGCCATTTTTTACCATTTTTGGTATTTCTTTTAAGAGGTTCGTAGGTTCCTCTGTCGCTTTATCGCATGTATCGGGATTAATGGTTGGTGATGTGACCATGTAGGTTTTCTCTAGGGCAGTATTATGTTGTGTAGATTCTGGGCCCGCCAGTATAGCTGTTGTCTTTCCCACTTTAGTTTTTTCCGATGTTGGCTTTGTCTTATGGGGGGTTTCGGTCATCGTTTCATCCTGGTTTGGGGGGGCATGCTTGTTGCCCCTTTGTCGAGTTGCCCTTACATTGGCAGGGGCTCGTACATATTCTGGAGACCTTCTTGTGTTATCCTTTTCAATTTCGATGAAGAAGACCTCCGATAATCGTTTACCGGTGGCCAGGGTTTCCGGTGTCTGGGGGTTTTCTCCTAAAGCTCCGGTCACTGCCTCCTTCGGTGGAGTTTTAAACATTTTTAGGGAGATGTAGATTCAGGTCACAAAACCAATAAAACAAATAAGATATAGTAATTGAGAATGGGAAGTGTATAGTACTTCAATGTGCTGTAGTCAACTAAAACAAATTGTATATACTAATCTTAGTCTAGAGTTTGGGAGGTGTAAAGGCCTCCCAAGTCGATTGTCTATAGTTGGGGGTGTAGAAAGCCCCCAACGTCAATTAAAACTAATTAAAAACTTAAATTTAAAGGCAGCCCAATCGTCATGTATTTCGTCAATATATGTGGGGGTGTAGATGGCCCCAAGTCAATAAATAAGTACAAGAAATACAAAGGAGGAACTTAACCTAATATTAGGGAGGTGTAGAGAGCCTCCCAAGTCTAACTATACGAATAATTAACTTAAAGCTATTGGGCAGTGTAAAGCTGCCCAAAGCGTCTATCAATAAATAGTCAGATTTTGTGTGGGGGTGTAAATAGGCCCCAACAGTCAATTTATATATTTTTATAATGACTTATTATGTAAAGTCGCTCGCCACAGGCCGCGCAGCTCTCCCTACGGTATTGCTCAAAAAGGGGTCGCGCCCACATTCACCCAGGGCGGGTGGGTGGATCCTTTACAATTTTGAAAATTCAAAAATGAAAATTTTTGTTTCGGAACGCGGAGACGAGTGCCCGCGACGTCCCGCAGGAGAAACCAGCTGAAAATAAGTGAAAATTAGGGAATACAGCGACGGCGCGCGTGTTTTTGGTTCGATATCTATCGAATTTGTATAGGGAATTTGATTCACCAAGTAAGCTCGGTGCGCAGATGGAAAATGCGAAAAGTGCGTTTATTCCCGGAAAAACCACCCCGAAACAGGCGCGCACGCTCCCTCGAGCGCAGGCGCTGCGGATCCCCGTAAAAATTATCGGAGTTTAATGAAAATTTTGAATTTTATATATTAAAATTTTGCCGAAATTTTTCTAAGTTGAAGAAAATTTTGAAAATTCAAAAATGAAAATTTTTGTTTCGGAACGGCGGAGACGAGTGCCCGCGACGTCCCGCAGGAGAAACCAGCTGAAAATAAGTGAAAGTTAGGGAATACAGCGACGGCGCGCGTGGTTTTGGTTCGATATCTATCGAATTTGTATAGGGAATTTGATTCACCAAGTAAGCTCGGTGCGCAGATGGAAAATGCGAAAAATGCGTTTATTCCCGGAAAACCACCCCGAAACGGGCGCGCACGCTCCCTCGAGCGCAGGCGCTGTGAATTCCCGTTAAATTTATCAGAGTTTAGTGAAAATTTTGAATTTTATATATTGAAATTTTGCCGAAATTTTTCTAAGTTGAAGAAAATTTTGAAAATTCAAAAATGAAAATTTTTGTTTCGGAACGGCGGAGACGAGTGCCCGCGACGTCCCGCAGGAGAAACCAGCTGAAAATAAGTGAAAGTTAGGGAATACAGCGACGGCGCGCGTGGTTTTGGTTCGATATCTATCGAATTTGTATAGGGAATTTGATTCACCAAGTAAGCTCGGTGCGCAGATGGAAAATGCGAAAAATGCGTTTATTCCCGGAAAACCACCCCGAAACGGGCGCGCACGCTCCCTCGAGCGCAGGCGCTGTGAATTCCCGTAAAATTTATCAGAGTTTAGTGAAAATTTTGAATTTTATATATTGAAATTTTGCCGAAATTTTTCTAAGTTGAAGAAAATTTTGAAAATTCAAAAATGAAAATTTTTGTTTCGGAACGGCGGAGACGAGTGCCCGCGACGTCCCGCAGGAGAAACCAGCTGAAAATAAGTGAAAGTTAGGGAATACAGCGACGGCGCGCGTGGTTTTGGTTCGATATCTATCCGACTGGTTAGGTTAGGTTAGGTTAGGTTAGGTTAGGTTTTTTTTTTTTTTTTTTTTTTTTTTTTTTTTTTATACTTCCTACCTCCAACATAGTTGAAGCCTGTGCTAGCTACGTCCTTTCATTCCAGTTCTCGCAGTTTTGCTTCTCGCACTTTCATGCTTCATACTATTCTTTCTATCTTTCGTCATCTTTCGTGTCCTTATGGGTGGGTTCCCCATCTAACTACGCTCTCTGCAGGGTATAGGGCGGGTACTTTTCTTTATTTAATAATTACAAGACAAGTATTTTATTTAACAATTTGAGTCTTATGGCTATTTCCTTATATATATTTATTTACTTTTTTATTTTACAATTTGGATCTTAGGTCTATTTTCTTATACATATTTATTTACTAATTACATTTGTTCGTATGATTACACTTATATACATTAATATATACTGCTATCATACTTTACTTATACTATCTTATTTCTGTTATTTACTGTTTCTACTATTTTCTTGCAGAATTTAAAGAATATATCCCTGTCTCTAGATTTTATTATCATTGGTAAGTTTTGTATTGTTAGTTCCATTTCTAGTGTTTGCTCCAAATCGAATCTATGTTTTGCAAATACGGGACACTCCAAGATCAAGTGCTGAATTGTTTCATCAGCCTCCGGGTCACAGAGGCAAGATGGGCTCTCCTTGCACCTGAAACGACTCAGGTACGAGGAGAACCCTCCATGCCCCGTGAGCACCTGCGTTATTTGTCCATCGATTTTAATTTTCCTAACTATAGAGTGCGCCGTTACCGCCTCGGGGAAAAACATTTTTGTTACGGACGCCGTGTCCCCCGACCGATACCTTCTGTCCCACTCGTCAATCGTACCCTTGCGAATAATACGCTTAACGAATGAGACAGGGCACCGATCGTAGTCCGGCCTCTTCTTTAACTTCAGGGCAGCTTCTTTTGCGAGCTCGTCGGCTCTCTCATTCCCTGCCAGTCCTATATGAGCTTTTATCCAGAATAATGATATTGTCTTTTTCTGGAGATGGCAACGTCTCAGGTTGTCTCTGGCTTTGACTGACAGGGGATGAGAGGAACCGGAATTGGTCACTGTCTCAAGCGCCGCTCTAGAGTCGCTGTAAATCCCAAAGGTGTTTTCCTTGAGTGAAAGTGCTAACTCCGTTGCCTTACACAGGGCTAGTAATTCGGCCTGGTAGACGGTGCAGTGTGACGATAGAGCAAGTTTGAGGGCCTTGGTCTCCGCAGTCCCGCTCCAAACGGACAGTGCCGCTCCAACCCTGCCCTCAATCTTGCTCCCGTCTGTGAATATGCGCACGGCATAATCACTGTGGCAAGAATATTGTTCCTCGTCCACCAGGTTTTTGAATTTCAGTCCCAATTGTTCCGCAGGATGTGGGGCTTGTATCTTGGGTGTCATCTTCTCGATCTCTCTATCGGCTAACTCACGTCTGGGTATTCCCTTCTTAGCCTCGTATAACGAGGCTGCCTCACGGACTCGGAGGTCTAGAGGGAGTGTCCCCGTGAGTAAGAGAGCCGAGTTGAGTGACACCGTCCGATATGCCTTACACATTTTTTGGGCGTAGCCTCTTTGTACGGTGCCTAGCTGTTTTCGGACTCCCAATTTTTCTGCCGCTGGGGCCCATGCAGTCGCGGCGTACAGAACCACCGGCTCCACCGCTGCAGTATATATTGTTCGGATAATGTCGGGACTGAGACCCCAGCTTACCCGGGCTGCTCTAATTAATTGTTTGTAAATGCCTATGGCCTTTTTACACACATTTGAGACGTGGGGATTGAATGTTAGCTTGTCATCGATGGTAAGCCCGAGGATCTTGATTTCCTGGGACATCCCGACGCTGACCCCTCCCATACTCAGGCGTGGTGTGTCGAATTTAAGTTTTTTAGTTATCAGCATACCACAGGTTTTGTGTGGTGCAAACTTTAATTTGTTCTCGACACCCCACGCCCGAACACATTCGAGGGCATCATTCGCCCGTCCCTCGATCTCCCGGGCCTCTCCACCGTCGAAAAGCAATACAACGTCATCTGCAAAAGCCTGACAGTAGACCCCCTTTTGTTCCATCATCCTAAGGAGTGGATCGAGCAACAGGTTCCACAGGATAGGGCCTCCTATAGAGCCTTGTACGCATCCTTTCTCGGTGCTCCTTCTGTGTGCGGCTCCCGCATATCTTACTTCTACCATCCTGTCGCTGAGGTAATTGCCGATGACCCGCCTCAAGTTCACTGGACATTTTTCCTCAGCTAGCCTTGTCTTTATCGCTGGCCACCAAGCACTATCGAAGGCGCCCTCGATGTCTAAGGAGACCAGTGTTACTAGTTTCCTTTCGTCTAGTTTTTCGCGGATGCGTGTTATTAGTGCAACCAGGGCGTCCTCCGTACTCCTCTGTGGCATAAATCCATACTGGCGAGTACTGATCCGAGGTAGTACGTAGAACTTGAGGCGGCCCACCAGCATTTTTTCATATATTTTGCCTAATACTGGCAAAAGCCCAATTGGTCGGTACGACTTTGGCGTGGTGTAATTATCCTTTCCTGGCTTCCTCAATACAACTACTGTTGCCTCCTTCCAGGCCTTCGGGAAGCAGCCGTATTCCATGCACTTATTCAGGAGAGCCAGGAAAAACTTTGGGTCCACACTGATGGCGTGTGAGCATATATCCGCGGTGAAACCATCGGCTCCGGGGGCTTTTTTGGGGTTGAAAGATTTGACAGCGTCCTCCAACTCCTCAATTGTAAACGGAGGGTCACTATCATCTTGACCATTTTCGTTTACTATTTCTGCTAGGGTTCTAGTTTGCAGATGTTGTACGCTGTCCCCGTCTTTCAAGTCCCTCGGGTAGAAGGTCTCGGCCAGTAATCGGGCAGAGCCCTCAGCATCCAGTGTCGTATCCCCCTCTATCAGTGGTACATCTTCTTCCCTGTGTTTGACCCTACTGATCACCCTGTATATGCCCTCCCATACTCCTTCCCTGTCCTGTTTCCCGCAGAAGTCTCTCCAGCTTTGTTCTGCTGCCTCTTTCGTTGCTAATTCGTATCTTTCTTTTTCTTTCAGGTACTGTTCTACCACCATCTTCCTGCGAATCGGCGCTGCATTTCGGATCCTGCGTCTTCGGGTCGTCACCTGCTTTTTCATCTCAGCTAATTTCTCGGACCACCACGGCACGGTAAGTGTTTCTGTGTGTTTTTTGTTTGGTATTGTGTGCGTGCATGTATCTGTTATGGCTTTGGTGTATGTACCTATTGTGTTGTCAATTTCTTCTCTACTTTCTATAGTGGCGATGTTTTGTGTATTGAGTTTGGTGTCCCGCATAATTTGGGTCAGTTTCTCATGAAAGAGACCCCAATTTGCTTTTCTTGTGTTATATTTCCGTGTTGTTCTTTGTATTTTTGTGTTCTGTAATTTTTGTAGTGTTATACCAAACATTATGCCGTTGTGGTCCGAGTTTGTGAGGCCTTCTACTACGTGCCAGCCGTCCACGAATTCGAGCATGTCCTCAGTGCACGCCGTCACATCGACATGGCTGCAGAATCTCTTCCCGCCCCTGACAGTGTCGAAGGTTGGTACCTCTCCCATGTTTAAAATATGCATATTAATTTCGGCAAGAGCTCCGCACATTTCTTCGCCTCTGATATCTTCGTTTGGGCTGCCCCACCAGTTACTTTTAGCATTTGCGTCTCCCCCTATGATCAGCCTTTTGGGTCCCGTTTTGTATACAACCTTTTTCAGGTGTTCCAGGTAAGGCCCTATGGGCTGGTCGGGCTCGAAGTAGTAGGAGACTAGGGCGATCGTCCATGCTCTGGTTTGGATTCCCACCACAACAATGTTATCCGTGGTGAGTTGTGGGTACTGTACTACATTTAAGTCACTATCAAGGACGGCAATAGCCGCTTTAACAGTCCCGTTTCCTGTTCCCGAGCTCTGGAAGATTCGGACGCCCCGGTAACTCCTAACACTCCGTGTCCCACCCACATAAGGTTCCTGAAGCAATGCTATGGCTACCTTACGTTTTTCAGCTTCAATCAGGAGTTCTGTTGTAGCTAGTTTGCTGCGCTGCAAATTTGCTTGCACTATTGTGTACTGGTGGGTTTTCCGTGGGACGCCTTTAGCAGTAAGTTACTGAAGCCCTAGCCAGTGCATCCCACCTTCTTCTGACTGGGCACTCACCGCTAAAGGCGTTATGGCTCGACTGCAATATGTCTGCTCTTTTGCAGTTTTTGCACACTGGCTCAGTCCCCGTCAGTCTGTCCGGGCACTCGGCTCTAAGGTGCGGACCTCCGCAGTGGCTGCACAAGTCCGCCGGTTCCTTACAGAAACGCTTGCTATGGCCGTACCCCAGACATCGGGTGCACTGCACCAGCGGCGATTGGTCCTCCACGGTAACCCTTTGGAGGTCTATTCTAAGCTTTCCTTCGTCTATTGCCCTTCTCCATATCATTGGCGAAACACTTAATATAATATGGCAGTTGTGAGGATTTCTCGCTCTTCGTCTGTATTTGACTACTAGGGAGTCGTCCTCGTTGCCGAGGCCGCTAAAGATCTCCCTGTTCTGGTTTCTGAGGGCTCTGATGACTTCCGTGTCATCGTGAACTTTAAGCACGTCCCTCAGGACCAGTAGAGGGTTCCTGTTCTTAACTTCCTCGACGACGAGGCCCTCCCCGGCTGCTTCAAGTCTATCCTTTATTTTCTTTCTTTCCTGTTCTGTCTTACAGCCCACAACTATTTTCCTATCCTTAGCCTTCCTTACTCTTTCTACCTCAACCCATCCTTCCTTCGCATCTACTGCTCTTCTAACTCTCTCTAGAACCTCCTCGCCCGTTTCTACCTCGTTTTTAGACGAGACAACCACAGAGAGTATCGTGCCTTGAGTCTGGTGTTTTGACTCTGATGCTGCCACGTTTGCGTAAGATCTCTGCTCCATGGTTTTTTGGCATCTCGTTAGGTGTTCTTGGAGGTCCGTTTGTTTCTTTGAGTTCTCCGTTAAAAGTCGAGAGTGCTCTTCAATCTTTTCCCTCAAGCCAGGGTTCAGGGTCACCGTAGACGTAGCGTCAATTTTCTTGCCATTTTCGATGATTAATCTGGTCTGTTCTTTTAATAGTTTAATTATCTGTTTGTGTTCCTCAGAATTTCCCTTCTGTATAGTCCTGTCTTGTACACTCTGTGTAACTTCAAGAGCAGGTACTTTTCCGGTCTGTTTTAAACTTTTTATTTCCGCTTCCGCCTCTTTTATTAATTGAAACATTCTGTCCGCTGCTTCTAGAACGTTTGCCTTTATGTCGGCCCTGATATTTCTGGAGTTGTTTATATTTGTCCTGGCCTTTATTAAGTTAGCTTTGCCCTCGGCAAGACGGTTTGACAACACCTGTCTAGGTAATATTTGGGTGTCAGTCTTACTAGAAGCTGGGGTTAGGTCTTGCGGCTCCAGTCCCACCGCTTCCAGTTGCTCTATGCTACGTCTGATATTTGACGAGAGTGTTTGTGTCTTAGGCGGGGATTTCTGGGGCAAAAGGGTACCAGTTTTCGGCGGAGATTTTTTCTCCATTTCTTCGTCGGTATTTTTTGAGGGAGTTCTGGCAATCATTGTTGGAGGAGTGCGTCAAAGATTTATAAAAAATATAATATACGAAGATGTCTATCTCTGTCAGTTTGCGGTCTATACACAATGTAAAGATGTGTACAGTCAATTTTAAGCAAAACAATAGAAATAATAAAGAATTCGGTCAACGATATACTATAGGGGTGTAAAGTGCCCCGAGTCAAGATTATGGTTGTCAAAACCGCTCGAAAATAGTAGAAACTATCTTAAAATGCTATTTTCGGGTGTAAAAGGCCCGAAGTCAAAATTTACCTAAAGATACTTAAAACTAACTAAGTTGTTGTCGCGACTCTATCGTGACTCTACCTCTGTCCAAATCTATGTTGTAGGTCTTATTCTGGTATCAGGGGCCTTCAGGAGCTACGCGTCACGATGAATTTTGAAGAAATAGGTCAAAAAAATTTTTTTTTAGACTCTATGTAGAGTCGGTCTCTGTCTTCCGCTGGACAGATCTCCTCGAGCCCGTTCCAATGAACCCAAACACGGGCACCCTAGCTCAAAGGGTTCCCGAGAAAACCCGGTTCAAAATTTCGGCTACCGACAAAGATGGCGGCCGCTATCCAGTTTCCAGTGTTTTTCTCAGGAACCGCTCGTCCGAATACCACCGTGTTTGGGCTTTTCTGAATGGGCTCGCCGAGACCTATCAGATAAAGCGGGTTTCAGGCCGAAAACTTTCTAGGTCCTGAAAGCTCCCAGAAACCCAAGAGTCGGGTAGGGAGGGCCCGGGTAATGCCCAAAACGAAAATCCGGTCGCTCTACGACCCACGGTTCGGGAGTTATCCGGTGTTGAAAAAGGGTTTGACAGTTCGAGAACTGTCAAAGTCAAACTTTAAACCGGTATAACTTCCCCTCCAGGGGCCGCAGAACCCCCGAATTTGGGCTTATTTAACTTGGCTCCTCCCGCTCTGTCGCGTGCGATGGCTTTCAGGCGCCTGAAATTTCTCAGCGCCAATCGGCACGAAACCCAGCGGACCTGATAGAGGTTGTCTCCTCGAACACCACTGCGAAGTCCGCAACCCTCTGCGACCTCCGGGTCCGGAGATATGGCGGCCTAAAGTTTTTCAAAATGGCCGCCCAGCTGTCAAATGCCAGTGTTCATCGGCTATATCTCCGCAACCGCTTGTCCCAGAGAAGTGCGGTTTCGAGCGCGATGTGTGGCTCGACTTCCCCTATCGGCCCACAATGGTTCCAGGGCTGAAAATTTTCAGGTCCTGAAAACGCCTGAGTCTTGTACAAAAAAGTGTATTCCGCCGCACTTAAAGCAATGGTGAAAACCGCAGCTTCCTACGATAACTCCAGGCAGAGTTATTCCCCTTTAAAAAATTTTAAAATGGCTGCCAATATGGCCGCCACTTTAAACGAAACCCCTAACTTTGTCAATATTTGCTCAAAACTGCCCGAGTTTGGGCTTGTTAGATAGGGGTTTTAAAATGCTATTTAAATTTAGTAATGAATTAATTTTTTGACCTACCCCCGATTTATGGGGGTTGAAAAACATAAATTTTAACGCAAAAATTTCAATAAAAAATTTTAGAAACACAATAAAATAAAAATAAAAATTTGGGGGGCCTAACCTACCTTAGGGCTAATTTTAGAGATATGGTGCGGAGTTCTTGCACCCCTATTTTGACTACCACGTGGCAACCCCTAAATTTCAAAAAATCATATATCAAAAAGTATTCGGCCGAAAATTTTGAAATTTGGTATGAAGTTAAAGCTAATCGAACTCTAAAGAATACAATAAAATAAAGGGGGGGTCGCCGATTTAGTTTTTATGAAAAAGAATTTTGAAATCTAGACTAAATTTAGAAGTGCAATAACTCCGGAACCACTTAACTTATTTTAACAAACAAAGTGTCGCCGTACAGCTCCTGTTATTCCTCGTCGATTGCAGTGAACAGCAACGCCCTCTGCCGCCGGGAACTCGAAACACGTGTTGGAGGTTAAGATGGTTTTTCGGGGTTTTCTCCGCGAGCATGCGTGAGAAAAATCCAAATGAAGTGTTGACACGTAGAGCTTGACGGGGCGCGTCGAATGACGATATAAAATATATATGTCGTCGATCTTAAGTCGACGGCGCACGCCGTCAAAGTTTTAAAATTTTAAAAACTTGCAGTTTTTTGGTCACAACTTTTCCAATTTTGCACATTCGTTGAAAAACTTTTGACCACTATGTAGCACACACTAAGACGCAACTTTTGATGTATAGCACGTAAGAATTGGTTGCGTAAATCCCACTTTTTACAATTTTTAAAGTATTAAATTGCGCGGAGCGACGACAAAAACACCTCGTACGCGTGCGCTTTTGCTGCGGGGGACAGCGGAACTGTTAGGTTAGGTTAGGTTAGGTTAGGTTAGGTTAGGTTAGGTTAGGTTAGGTTAGGTTAGGTTAGGTTAGGTTAGGTTAGGTTAGGTTAGGTTAGGTTAGGTTAGGTTAGGTTAGGTTAGGTTAGGTTAGGTTAGGTTAGGTTAGGTTGGAGTGCCAGCCAGGTAACCTCCCCGTGTGCCTGAGTGCTGCGGTTCTTTCCGGATACGTCTGGGGGGAAGAGCAGCATTTGGGCCGGTGCACTCTGGTAACTTGGTTAACAATTTCTCTATATGGGATATTGTTAGCCATGGCTAATGACCTGGCAGGAGGGGGTTTCTCAGCGTGTCCCTCTAAATTCAGTAGAGGGCACAGTTGATGGAACTGGGGCGTGATGCCTCGGGGTGATGGGGCGGGAACGCCGGTGTGAGGAAGAAAACCTCGGTAAAAAATAACCGAAGAGGGCGGGAACGCCCACTTGTGGCCTGGATCCCTATGGCCCTGAGAGGAAGAAAACCTCTGGAAAAAATTACCGAAGAGAGCGGGAACGCTCCCTAATCCTAAGGTTTGGCGCCCGCTGATGGGATGCGTGGCTGTTAGGAGTTCAGTCGTTAGGGCGCCCCACACAAAAAAAAACACAAATGGAAAAAGCGTCGTATAGTAAAATTACCCGGGAGGGTCCCGCTGGCGTTGCCGGCGGAGAATCCCTTGGTGCGCCGGACAGCCGGCGCATCGGCCCCGACGTATACGGGGGGGCCAACCGTCGCTTTGTGGGGGTAGGAAATGGAATGGGGGTAACAGAAGGAAATGTGCAGGGGGGATCTTTGGAGACTGTGAGAGTTGAGAAAAGGAAATCGAAGAAAGAGGTCGTGAGGAAAGAGGTTGGAAACAGAGGTGGAATGTCTGGTATGGATACGGATGATGATGGCAATGTGTCGTTAGCCAGTTGTCCCGCTAGCGAAGACACCGAAAAAAGAGGCGTGGACACATCAGAATCAGACAGCTCAGTGCGTACGTCGGCAAGATTGAGGGGCCGCCCCAGACAGCAGCCGCAAGGGGCCCCCATCAATAGCACGATAAAGCGGCGGCGCCTTGTAGGGGCGGACACGAGCGGAACAGAAGAGGCAGAGGACGGTCCAAATCCAAGTCCTAGTTCGGCCGCAACTATTCGGAAAGAGGAGGGAAAAAACAAGTTCCTTAAGCCAAGGACCTTGAACAATGATGGAGAGGAGGAAATCCTTGAGATGGCCCAGGCTGCCGGTTTGGCGCGGGCCTCTATAGGTATATGCCCGGATATTGACAACGCGGCCCTGGTTAAACAGGTCGCTGATGACGTGGAGATGATTTTGAAGGTGGCAGCTAAATCCGGACGCTTAAAGGGTACGTTTGTTCGTGCCCTGAAGGACGCAGGAGCTTCCATTAAAGCTTCGGTGGAGGCCCTGAACAACAAGTTTTCAGAGGAATGGGCTGCAAAGCTGCAGGCGGAAAACGCCTTCCTCCGCTACGAGGTGGACGTACTCCGTAAGGAGATGGCTGAACTGCGGGAGGAAATGAGGCGGATGAACAGGAGCTCGGCTCCGACTCCATCCACGTCAGCTGCACCCCCGAGTGCCTCTCTACCAAGGGAGATGCCGGTAATTGTATCAGCTCCAAGCAGGCCAGAACCGAGTTCAGCTGATGACCTAGCGCGGTCTATAATGATCCAGGTAGGCAAAATGATAGACGCGCGGATGGCATCCCTGGAGCAAAGGCTTCCACCTGAAGAGAGGCTTCGGCCTCCACTGGCAGCGGACAGGCGAAATAAGGCTAAGACCTCCACTCTAGAACAAGGGTCAAAGGAGAAGGAGGGCCCATCTACCTCCTCTTCTTCCCCACCCTCTGAGGAGAGGGTGGATAAGAAGAAAAAGAAGAACAAGAAGAAGAACAAAAAGAAGGCGAGGAAGGAGAGCCAGAAGCCTGGTCCGCAACAACAACAGCAGCAGCAGTCACAGCCGCTGCCAGGATGGACGAAGGTGGGTCCCAAAGTGCGATCAGACGGGAAAAATCGCGCCCGCAAGCTCCGCACTCCTCAGTCATCAGCGGTGATTCTGACGCTGCAGCCGGCAGCTCAAGAAAAAGGCATGACGTACGAAAAGGTGATCGCCGTCGCGAAGACCAAGATCGATGGTGCGAACATCTTCGACCGGGGAGTTCGATTCAGAAAGGCAGCCAATGGGGGCCGTCTGTTTGAATTCCCCGGGGCTGGAGCCTCCAGTTCTGAGAAGGCGGACTCTTTGGCCACAAAGCTCCGGGAGGTCTTAGGTGACGAAGTCGTTCGGGTCTCCAGACCTATAAAGTCTGTCAGCCTTCGCGTGTCTGGCCTGGACGACTCCGTCACTAGCGCGGAGGTAATCACGGCGATCGCAAAGGCAGGAGAATGTCCCGCCGAGCAGGTGAGGGCCGGAGAGGTGGGGAGCCGGAATGACGGGCTGGGTACAGTGCTGGTGCGCTGTCCTGTCGCGGCCGCAAAGAAGGTTGCAGCGGGAGGGCGACTTGTGGTGGGATGGGTATCCGCCCAGGTTAAATTACTGGACGCCCGCCCTTTAATGTGTTACAGGTGTCTTGCACCCGGACACGTTGGGGCTCAGTGCACGGAGGGAGTAGACCGTAGCGGGTTATGCTACCGCTGTGGCCAACCAGGTCATAAGGCCCGCGGATGCACCGCTGCACTGCACTGCGTCGTATGTGCAGCGGCTGGTCGGTCGTCGGAGCACCGCTTGGGTAGCAAAGCCTGCGTGCCCCCACCCAAGGGAAGGATGAGAGGAGGGAATGGAGACAAGTCTCCTCCCTCACCCCAGCAAGTAGAAGCGCCGCGTGAAACGAAACCCAAAAAAGGGAAAATAAATGGTAAGGCTGACGATGGCCCTCGGGTCTCCTCGCAGCCTGGCCGCCCGCCAACCAGCTCAAGTGGGTCCCGGGACGAAGAGGGCGCAAGAATGGCCGTTGATTAAAATGGCTACTCGGTTTTTGCAGGCGAACATCAACCACTGTGCCAGAGCTCAGGATCTTTTAGTTCAGAGCTTGGCAGAACGTTTGATCCATATAGCGGTGATAGCTGAGCCCTACTTCGTCCCTCCAAGGGATGATTGGGTAGGAGACTTGGATGGTTTGGTGGCCCTTGCCTCCCAAACTGCGATTGGCTCCCCAGCCTTCGAGCAAATTGTAAGAGGGCACGGGTTTGTTTCGGCCGTCGTGGGGGATATAGTGGTCGTGGGTGTGTACTTCTCACCAAATCGCAGCCTGGCGGATTTTGAACAATACCTTGACCGTTTAGGAGCACATATCCGGCGTAGTCATCTTGGTAGGGTGCTCGTGGCTGGTGATCTGAACGCCAAGTCTATGGCGTGGGGATCACCGGTGACGGACGTGCGTGGTGAGGTACTGGAAGAGTGGGCGGTTGTGTCGGGACTTGCGTTGATTAACCGGGGGTCGACTCTTACATGCGTACGTCAACATGGTGGCTCCATCGTGGACGTAACATTCGCAGGTGCTGCCCTGGCACGTCGTGTAGAAGGTTGGGTAGTGCTGGAAAACGAAGAGACCTTATCGGACCACCGATATATTAGGTTCGATATATCAGCATATCCAACAGCTGCGAGTGGCTCAAGTCGGCGAAGGGGAGGTGCCCAGCCTCGGTGGTCATTGAAGCGACTAGACAAGGAGCTGCTACTCGAGGCTGCGACAGTTCAGGCATGGGTAGCAGCCTCTCGAAGTCAACTGGAAATGGATGAGGAGGCTGCTAAACTTGGTGAAGCCATGATGAATATCTGTGACGCGGCCATGCCTAGAATCAGAGCTCAACCAAAGAGGACAGCGGTGTACTGGTGGTCCACAGAAATAGCGCAGTTGCGCAGAAATTGCATGGACGCGAGACGGCCGTATACAAGATGCCGACGACGACGGCCCCGGGATGTAACCGAAGAAGAGCGTCTGTATGCCCTTTATAGAGAGGCCAAAGCAGCGCTGAAGGCAGCCATCCAGTCAGCTAAGGACTTGGCGAAGGAGGCCATGCTGGACAGTCTGAACGGTGATCCTTGGGGCAGGCCGTACAAGATGGTAATGCAGAAGCTCCGGCCTTGTGCTCCACCCCTGACGGAGAGTCTGCAACCCCAGCTGGTCAGTTCGATCGTGGAAGCGCTGTTCCCAAATGTGCGTGATCGAGAATCACTGCCCATGGCGTCAATTGCAGAGAGGAATATGCCCAACCCAGATGCGCCGGAAGTTACTGAGGGAGAGCTGAGGGCGGCAGTAATTCGGCTTCGGTCCAAAAACACTGCCCCAGGACTTGACGGCATCCCCGGGCGAGCATGGGTGCTGGCTCTCGGCCCGCTAGAACCCCAAGTTAGGAGGCTATTTACCGCATGTTTGGAAAAGGGTCAGTTCCCACGATCATGGAAGACAGGAAAACTGGTCCTACTGCAGAAGAAAGGACGGCCAGCTGACTCACCGTCAGGTTACCGACCTATAGTCTTGCTTGACGAGGTAGGCAAGTTATTCGAACGAGTGGTTTCGGCTCGAGTCGTTCGCCACCTGGAAGATACGGGCCCGGATCTCAGCGAGTACCAGTTCGGCTTCCGTCGAGGCAGGTCCACCGTGGATGCGATCTCCCGGGTGAGGGCCTTGACGGAGGATGCAATGTCCAAAGGCGAAGTGGTCTTGGCCGTGTCTCTTGACATTGCCAATGCCTTCAACACCTTGCCTTGGTGTAACATCAGGGAAGCGCTGAGATTCCACGCTCTGCCCGGATACTTGCGGCGTATAGTGGAAGCCTACCTCTCAGAAAGAGCAGTCGAGTACCCCGTGCGTAATGGGTGGGTCCGTCGTGAGGTGAAATGCGGTGTTCCACAGGGATCGGTCCTTGGACCACTTCTGTGGAATATGGGATATGACTGGGTTCTGCGAGATGTTGACATGCAAGGATTATCCATAACCTGCTACGCAGACGACACCCTTGTTATGGCAAGAGGTGGCAACTTCGAGGAGGCGCGTAA
Organism: Oeneis ivallda; assembly: GCA_029955525.1. Lineage (NCBI taxonomy): Eukaryota > Metazoa > Arthropoda > Insecta > Lepidoptera > Nymphalidae > Oeneis > Oeneis ivallda. The sequence goes on along the minus strand of JARPMR010000027.1, from coordinate 23,368 downwards.
CCTGGCGACAGCAGGAGTAGCTCAAGTTGTGGCACGAGTGCAGCGGCTGGGGTTGGAGGTTGCCCTGAACAAGTCGGAGGCCCTTTGTTTCCACGGGCCTAGAAGGGCTCCTCCAGCTGGTGCTGATTTAATGGTAGGGGAGGTTTCCATCGCTGTCAAGCCTTCCATGAAATACTTGGGACTCGTTCTTGACAGCAGATGGAACTTTGTGGAACACTTTCGGCGACTTGCACCAAAACTAATTGGAGCTGCGGGGGCGCTGAGTCGTCTCCTCCCGAATATTGGTGGGCCAAAAATAGGATGCCGCCTGCTCTACACAGGAGTAGTGCGGTCGATGGCCTTATACGGGGCACCAATCTGGTTCAACGCTCTGACCGTTCGGACTAGACCCCTGTTGAGGAGACCACAGCGGGTTATGGCGGTCAGAGCGATAAGAGGCTATCGCACTATATCTTTTGAGGCAGCCTGTGTATTGGCCGGGACTTTCCCGTGGGATCTGGATGCCGAAATACTGGCACGGGTTTACCAGAGAAGGGTGGATGCCCGGATGCGGGGGGAACACCCTTCTCCAACGGAAATCGCATGTTGGCGGAGCGAAGCGCGGGTCGAGCTCATGTCACAATGGCGGGAAAGGCTCGAGACGCCCAGTGCCGGATTAGCTACTGTTGAGGCGATTCGGCCCATCCTTAAAGAATGGATAGAGCGGAAACACGGAACGCTTACGTACCGCCTAGTACAGGTGCTTTCGGGGCATGGCTGTTTTGGGAGATACCTGTGCAAGGTGGCATGCAGGGAACCCACGGAGGAGTGTCACGAATGTGGCGCTCCATCCGATACGGCGCTGCATACGTTGGCAGTATGCCCCGCCTGGGCAGAGCCACGGCAGCTGCTTATAGATAAAGTTGGACAAGACCTTTTCCCTGTTTTAGTCGGTAAGAGTCCGACATAACCTTCGCACCTTCCCCGGGTGCGGTGGTATCCATGATGGATTTCCCCACGTTAAAAAAAAAAAAAAAAAAAAAAAAAAAGGTTAGGTTAGGTTAGGTTAGGTTAGGTTAGGTTAGGTTAGGTTAGGTTAGGTTAGGTTAGGTTAGGTTAGGTTAGGTTAGGTTAGGTTAGGTTAGGTTAGGTTAGGTTAGGTTAGGTTAGGTTAGGTTAGGTTAGGTTAGGTTAGGTTAGGTTAGGTTTTTTTTTTTTTTTTTTTTTTTTTTTTTTTTTTTTTCTTACAACTAATTTAGCCACAAATGTTTCTTTATTATTAACGCAAGCATATCGTAATAGAAGGAGAGCGTCCGCAATGTGATGCGTCCGCTCTTCCAAACTATCGTTTAAATCTAATTATATGTTGTTCTCATATTCTTAAATAATACGCATGGTGCAAACGGTATTACCGGTAACGATTTTACCACTAAGTGGGTACGCAGGTAGTTCCTGATTTCTGCGATTTGATACATTGATCAGGAGCTCCATACGCCCCGCGCTAGAGCGCATAATACTTCTTATTTTAGTTTTGTTACACAAACCAATAAAAATTTAAGTATACAATATGTACGTATACAAAATATACTAAAACTATAGAATGTACACAATTTCAAAGTATATATAAATGTTATAATCTAGTCACACACCTTACAGCTATTCTTAACACAGTAACGTATAGTGCTTCTAATATATATATTATATTGATAATAATATAATATGTACCTATATATATACTAAAACTAAACAATAGAATGCAAAACAAATTTAAACGTTTAAATTTATAATATAATATGAACCTATACACACAATATATACTAAAACTAATCAATATACAATACTTTACAAATTTCAAAATTTATATAAATCTTTAAATCTAGTTACACACATATAGTGTTTCAATGGAAACAACTTCCACTTAAATTAACAACACACATTAAGTTTAAGTATCAAATTAAAATCAACTACTAATAACTAATGTTTATGCTAAATGACAAGGTTAGCAGACCAAGTATATTTTAATTAGCATCTTCGTTAAACTGTTTAAGCTGCTTCAGTATATTTTCCAATAATAGAACAAAGGACTCCAGCGCAGCATGTTTCCCCATGAGTTCCCTGATATTGAAGGGTGGGACCCCAAGATGCTCGCAAAGCATCTTATGGTTCAACCTAGAGCGGCCAAACCTAGAGCATGTTTCTATAAGATGCTCCATGGTTTGGGATGATGCGTTATCGCAAGGGCAAGTGTCGTTATTTACAATGTGGAAGCGGAGAAGATACTGTCGGTGGAATCCATGTCCAGTCAAAAATTGTGTTAAAAAGAAAGTAGTTTTAGTCAAGTTGAAAAGTTCAACAATGTCGGTCAAATTGGGGAGGAGTGTCTTAGTCCGTCGTCCGTGCTGTTCACTGTCGTACCGGGCCTGCCATATCCGGCGGTTCTCCGTACGGATGGAATGCTTGACGTAGCTGATGGGGAAGAAGCAATAGTCGGGGGGTTTGTGCAACTCCGTGGCCCTTTTGGCCGCGGCGTCCGCCGCCTCGTTGCCTGGGATACCGACGTGGCTCCTAACCCAGGCGAAACGAAGTGTGTTTATGTCAATAATTTCATAGGTAAGTCTATGTATCTGTGCTACTATTGGATTTGTGTTACTGCGATTCCTGATTGCTAGTAATGAGGCCATGGAGTCGGTAAAAATGATGTAGTTGTAGTTCAGATTATTGTTTTTGTGCCTATGGTTTATTACCCATAGGCACGCCTTGAGAATTGCCAGCAGTTCTGCCTGAAAGACAGAACAGCTGTCATGTAGTTTGAGTTTACTAGCCGCGAGCCCAATCTCTCCTTGGAAACAAACATAGGCTGCCCCCACCCTGCCATCCTCCTGTTTGCTTCCATCGGTGTAAATTTGAATAGTTTTAGGTGTACAATGTTTTATAATCTGTGTGTGCTCAGTAAATTCGGAAGCCATGACTGTAACTCTTTGTGCCGGGTGGAGCAACTGATGCGGGGGAGTAGCTCGCTCCAGTGTTACATCGTGAGGGAGGAAATGAGTCGTGCCCGTCAATTTGACATTCTCAATCATGTGGACCTCCCGAATCTTGAGATCGAGAGGAGTGAAGCGAGCTAGAGCTATGGCCGCCGTAGTAGAGACCGTCCTAAAGGCCCTAATGGCCTTGATGGCGAAGCCTCTCTGCACGCTTAACAGTTTCCTCCTAATGCCCTTCTTAGCAGCCACGTGCCCCCATACCCCGGCAGCATAGGTGACAGTAGGTTCAATAACTTGCCTATATATGCTCTGAATATTCTCCGGGTGAGCTCCCCATGTTGGTCTACTATATAGGCAGAGTTTATTGAAAATACGTGTCGCCTTTGCCAGGACATGCCGCACGTGGCTGTTAAAAAGAAGCTTCTCGTCTATAATGACTCCCAAATATTTTATTTCTCTCTCGAATTGCAGACTCTTCCCTTCCATGCTAATTACGGCGGCCTTAGCTCTCTTAGTAAAGGCTATTGCCTTGGTCTTGTGCGACCCGAACTCGAGCTTCACTCCCCTCCCCCAGTCAACAATGGAGTCCAGTGCCCTATTGGTTCTATTCTGTAACTCCTCGATGTGTTTTGCTTGGACGACGATAAGAACATCGTCCGCGAATGCCTGGATATGGCAGCCCGCCGGCAACTCCAGTTTCAAAAGTTCGTCAAGGATCAGGTTCCACAACACAGGCCCGCACGCGGACCCCTGCACACAACCCCTGGACATACCCTTGGTGACCCGCACATTGGCATGATCCAGCACAACTTCTCTGTTTTGTAGGTAGCTACGAATAAGCCCAAAGATGTTCCGTGGGCACTCCACATTTCGAAGTTGGCTGAAAAGCGCCGGCCACCAAGCGCTGTCAAAAGCGGCTTTAATGTCCAGGGAGACAGCCACGACGAGCTCACCAGCACCCTTAGCTTGACGGATGATGCCGAGGGCCTTATCAATGGCCATCGTGGTGCTGGTTTGCTCTCTGAACCCGTACTGCGAAACACTGATCCTTCCCGCCCTTTCGGCCGCGTATGTGACTCTTTTAATGAAGAGTTTTTCCAGTAGTTTGCCAAAAACTGGAATTAGTCCTATTGGTCTGTAAGAGTCAAGAGAGGAGCGGTCACTTTTGTTGGGTTTGGGGATGATTTTAACATACGCCCTCTTCCACTGGGAGGGGAAGTGCTGGAGGTCCAAGCATCTATTCATGATGCCCGTGAGCAACTGGCCATACTCTGACGCGAACGCCAGGCATATGTCCGCCGTTAGCCCATCCATCCCTGGTGCCTTTTTGGGGCTCATGTACCGAAGTACCTCCAGCAACTCCCCAACCGTGAAAGGGGGATCATCTAGTGTGTCGGGTGTGTCATTGAGTTTCTGTCTGAGGCTGTAATGTCTTTGAACAGAGTCGGGTCTATCGTCCGGGTAAAAGTGATGCAGTAGAGCTCGGGCAGTCTCAAGAGAGTCAGTCGAGTAAATGTCACCTGTTTTAACTGTTATGGGGGGCCTGCGGGGGTTAATATCTTTTAATAATCTATTAGTGAGAGACCAAACATTCTCTTTGGTTTGCAACGCACAAAATTCCCTGAAGCTGTTGGTTGATGCAGCCTTCAGCTCCTCGGCATATTTGGCTCTTTTAGTCCCTAGTTCTTCAACTAGCGTCTCTAGTGGAAGTCCCCTATGTTTTGACGCATGTAGGCGCCGATGCAGCTCAACTACCTCTCTCTTGCAGGCTTCCAGCTGATCAGACCACCAGGGGGGCTTGTGGCCGTTCCCAGCTGATTTGAGCCACATTGTGTCCTTGCAAGCGGAGTGAATAGTCTCTGTCACTAGGTCAATGAAGTCGTCAAGTTGGTTCTCATTCATGTCGGTGACGTCTCGGTCCAGTATATCGGATTCAGAAAAGTGCAGATGTAAAGCTCCTTTAAAGTCCGCCCAACGAGCTTTATCATTCTTATACCTAAATGTCGTGGTGCTGTGTTGTGATGGACCAGCAGGATCATCCAAGCAGATGGTGAATTCCACAGCATTGTGCTGGGATGATACGCAAGCCTCCAAGTTGACAGTCCAGTTCCTAATGTCGTCATAAAGGTCTGAGGAAGCCAATGTTAGGTCAATTATAGAGGACCTGTCCCGTCCGTGAGTCACAGTTTCAAATGTCGGTACATTTCCAGTATTACAGCAGAAAAGGTCGTTGCCGTACATTAGGTCCGCAACCGCCTTACCCCTACTGTTAGCCCTATCGCTACCCCAAATGGGGTGCCACCCGTTAAAGTCCCCCCCAACGATACATCGCGTCCCCCCGACGTCCCTTACAAATTGTTCGACGCACCCGATTGTAGCCGCGTTGTCGTCGTCCTCGCTTCCAGGAGGGACGTACACTGACGCAAGATACAGCCGCCGCGCGCCTACACAAACTTGGACGACACAGAGGTTTGGCGTCGAGTATTGAGAGAGACCCAGACAAGGTGGAGAGCCGGTCTTTGCCAGTATGCAGGCCTTGACTCTACCTGCGTCAGTTCCCGGAAACTGAAAGATGTCAAGGCCACGAATTTGTCTCACTTCGTTAGATGTGCCGACGTATGGTTCCGAAACCAGCGCAAAGGAATGACTACTCGCCATGAAAAAGCGAATGAAGTCCTGTAGACAGTTCTTAGATCTATCTAAGTTGCACTGTACTATATTCAGTGATCTGTACTTATCCATAATTGATGTTGGACTCCACCCTCTTCCTCATGGCTCGCAGTACTGGGCACACATCGGATGTAGCTTTATGAGCCACGGACGCTTGTAGATTGAATTTGCTGTTTCGATCGACACAGTTCACGCATTTGGGCACCGCGGTAGGTTTAGACTTTTCCGGGCAATCCCCCTCCCGGTGGGCCGTCCCCGCACAGAAGGCGCAGAGAATGTGTGCCGCGTCCCTACAGTTCTTCCTCGTGTGGCCGAACTGCAGACACGCGTAACACTGCAGAAAAGGTGAAAAGTCCTGAACGTGGACCTTCTGATGGTCCACGCTCAGTCTTCCCATCTCTATTGCCCCACGCCAGGTGCCGGGGTCAGCCTCCAGGACGGCGTTGTATAGTTCGGCGTTACGGTTGTTGCGGAGGAAACGCAACTTAATCTCCCCCTGCGGAACGCATAAGCCCTGGTTTTGCTTGATGAGAAGCTCGACGAGGTCCTCCGAAGCAACATCTTTCGCGACACCTTTTAGTATCAGCATAGGGTTGCGCCTGCGAGCCGGCTCCACACTCACGAGCTCCGACTTACTGAGGCGCCCTATCGCGTCGTCCCTGTGTTGCACACTCTCAAACTCAACCCTAATTTTCTTATTAGAGATAGGGCGAATCGCCGCCGGACCGTAGGTAGAGTCTCTAAAGCTAATAGATCTGCGCCACACCTTTATCAATTCTTCCTTTGTTTCAACTGGCGCCTTCGCGGAGACAATTATTGCCGGCCGCGAAGGAGGAGAAGCGACCGTAGAGGGGGGGGTGGAGACGGCCGCAGCGGCCGGCGCCGGTCTCGCTCGCGCCACCTGCGCGTACGAGGGCCGCGCCGTTGCCGCCGCGGCGGGGGCAAGCTTGCTCATCTCCTCGCGAATACACTTTGTAATCTGCTTCTGTGCAGCAGCAATGGGTGGTTTCGCAGCGAGATCGCTGCGCAACCTCCTCACCTCCTCCGTGCAGGCGTTGAGTTCCATGTGGAGCTCCCCAACGACGCTCACTGGAGTCGCCACCGCCGCCGGCGACGCATCCCTAGAGTCAGCTGGGGCAGCCTGCCCTCCAGCAGGGGCGGGGGTGGAGGGAGCGGGGCTAGAGACCTCGCGCGAAGATTCCGCAGGTGTACGCCGAGAGACCGCAGCCAGGGCATGGGAAGCCCGGCGGATCTCCTCGGCCGCAGTGATGATCACCCGCTTGTTAACCGCGGTTACACTCTTGCCGTCTTGTACGGCCTTCACTATTTTAGCGGTCAAGGTAGTGACCACCGTCATGTAGGTCTCAAGGTCCTTAACCGTATCCGCAGTAACATGAAGGGGCGCAGGAGACTTATCCCCGCTAGGTTTTGGGATCCTAGTGGGAGTCATGGCCAATATTGTCTCTTATCAATACTAAATAGTCCGGGCGAGGCACAGAGTGTCCGAATCGCAATTTAAGTTGGGGGGGTTAAGGGGGGTAAGGGGGGGTAGGGGGGTTTTATGGGGGGATATGATAAAGATACATAAAATACATATTTATACGAAAACCGCGCCGAAAAATACAAATAAACAAGAGAGTTATGGATTTTAAGAAATTTTCTCAAATTCTAAAAATGGGAAAAACACGAAAAATTAAACTAATGAAAATTTTTAAAATGTTACTTCGGATTTAAGTAACAGACCAAAAATCATGAATAAGTAAAGAAACCGGGGTGAATTTAGTGGAAAAACGGGGGAGTTATTTAATTAAAACTATTCTCCAATTTTCAAAACTTGAAAAATCAAGAAAAATAGAAATACATAAAAAAGATAAATTTTGCCTTCGGAGTCGGAAGCACGACGGTAAATTAAGAATATATAAGAAGACCGGAAGAAGATAGGAGCAATATTGGCGGAGATATGGATTTTTGAAAATTTTTATTTATTTCGGTTACGTAATTTGAAACTGAAATTGACTTTTTTGTTTTAAGGAAATTAAGAATTTTGAAAAGTGGATATGAAAGCTATTGCCGAGAAACTAAAAATAGGCTAAACTTGGAGAAGATCCCCCCACGGGAACCCCTCCAAATCGACTCGTGAAGTTAGCACCGGATTCTACAAATATCTCCGCCCACAAAAAGTTAAATATCTAAGAAACTACAAGAGATAGGGGCCTGAGATTTTCAGGCAATATACTATGATAGATACTGAATATATATTAATAAACTATATAATTATATATATAAAGCGCTTGGAAATATGGACAATTGAAAAAAAAAATTGGGGAAAGCGGAAGGAAAAGTGGCCTCACCCCCTGGTTTTTAATGTCCCGTGAGTGCACCTAGTATCGTTTTCTTAGTTAGGATATCCCACACCTGGGCCTCTAACAAGAAACTGTCCAGCTGCTGTACAACCAGGTTTTCGCATAACGGTCATTTTTATAAAAACACTTATAACTTTTAAACTATCTATCAGAGAAATCTGAGGTTTGGCACACAGGTAGAGCACTTATACACTAATACAACGAAATAATAATAATAACATGTCCTCGATCTATCTAAAAAGTTATTAACGAAAAACCAGTTTTTGTGTCCGAAAATCACAGTTATTGGGGCCTAACTCCCTGGCGCACTATGCTAAAAATGTCCAAAAGGTCTTAAAAGATGCGCCTCATCAAGGCGCACCTAAATGCACTCTCGAAACTGAGTCGCACCGCGGAAAATCGTAAGCCGCACGCGAAAAACACTTTTCACTTTTTTTAAAAACACAAAAATTGTCATATCTCCCACAAAACTTGTCCAATTTCAAAAATTTTTTCACATCCGCATAGCGCTCGACAGCGCGCAACTTTTAGTGTATTTCACTAGTTGATTTTCCATAACTGACCCGCAACTTCGATTTTTCGAGCGCGGAGCGGCTCAAAAACGATCCGCTCGCTCCGGGGGGCCGCGCGTGACTGGTTAGGATAGGTTAGGTTAGGTTAGGTTAGGTTAGGTTAGGTTAGGTTAGGTTAGGTTAGGTTAGGTTAGGTTAGGTTAGGTTAGGTTAGGTTAGGTTAGGTTAGGTTAGGTTAGGTTAGGTTAGGTTAGGTTAGGTTAGGTTAGGTTAGGTTAGGTTAGGTTAGGTTAGGTTAGGTTAGGTTAGGTTAGGTTAGGTTAGGTTAGGTTAGGTTAGGTTAGGTTAGGTTAGGTTAGGTTAGGTTAGGTTAGGTTAGGTTAGGTTAGGTTAGGTTAGGTTAGGTTAGGTTAGGTTAGGTTAGGTTAGGTTAGGTTAGGTTAGGTTAGGTTAGGTTAGGTTAGGTTAGGTTAGGTTAGGTTAGGTTAGGTTAGGTTAGGTTAGGTTAGGTTAGGTTAGGTTAGGTTAGGTTAGGTTAGGTTAGGTTAGGTTAGGTTAGGTTAGGTTAGGTTAGGTTAGGTTAGGTTAGGTTAGGTTAGGTTAGGTTAGGTTAGGTTAGGTTAGGTTAGGTTAGGTTAGGTTAGGTTAGGTTAGGTTAGGTTAGGTTAGGTTAGGTTAGGTTAGGTTAGGTTAGGTTAGGTTAGGTTAGGTTAGGTTAGGTTAGGTTAGGTTAGGTTAGGTTAGGTTAGGTTAGGTTAGGTTAGGTTAGGTTAGGTTAGGTTAGGTTAGGTTAGGTTAGGTTAGGTTAGGTTAGGTTAGGTTAGGTTAGGTTAGGTTAGGTTAGGTTAGGTTAGGTTAGGTTAGGTTAGGTTAGGTTAGGTTAGGTTAGGTTAGGTTAGGTTAGGTTAGGTTAGGTTAGGTTAGGTTAGGTTAGGTTAGGTTAGGTTAGGTTAGGTTAGGTTAGGTTAGGTTAGGTTAGGTTAGGTTAGGTTAGGTTAGGTTAGGTTAGGTTAGGTTAGGTTAGGTTAGGTTAGGTTAGGTTAGGTTAGGTTAGGTTAGGTTAGGTTAGGTTAGGTTAGGTTAGGTTAGGTTAGGTTAGGTTAGGTTAGGTTAGGTTAGGTTAGGTTAGGTTAGGTTAGGTTAGGTTAGGTTAGGTTAGGTTAGGTTAGGTTAGGTTAGGTTAGGTTAGGTTAGGTTAGGTTAGGTTAGGTTTTTTTTTTTTTTTTTTTTTTTTTTCTTACAACTAATTTAGCCACAAATGTTTCTTTATTATTAACGCAAGCATATCGTAATAGAAGGAGAGCGTCCGCAATGTGATGCGTCCGCTCTTCCAAACTATCGTTTAAATCTAATTATATGTTGTTCTCATATTCTTAAATAATACGCATGGTGCAAACGGTATTACCGGTAACGATTTTACCACTAAGTGGGTACGCAGGTAGTTCCTGATTTCTGCGATTTGATACATTGATCAGGAGCTCCATACGCCCCGCGCTAGAGCGCATAATACTTCTTATTTTAGTTTTGTTACACAAACCAATAAAAATTTAAGTATACAATATGTACGTATACAAAATATACTAAAACTATAGAATGTACACAATTTCAAAGTATATATAAATGTTATAATCTAGTCACACACCTTACAGCTATTCTTAACACAGTAACGTATAGTGCTTCTAATATATATATTATATTGATAATAATATAATATGTACCTATATATATACTAAAACTAAACAATAGAATGCAAAACAAATTTAAACGTTTAAATTTATAATATAATATGAACCTATACACACAATATATACTAAAACTAATCAATATACAATACTTTACAAATTTCAAAATTTATATAAATCTTTAAATCTAGTTACACACATATAGTGTTTCAATGGAAACAACTTCCACTTAAATTAACAACACACATTAAGTTTAAGTATCAAATTAAAATCAACTACTAATAACTAATGTTTATGCTAAATGACAAGGTTAGCAGACCAAGTATATTTTAATTAGCATCTTCGTTAAACTGTTTAAGCTGCTTCAGTATATTTTCCAATAATAGAACAAAGGACTCCAGCGCAGCATGTTTCCCCATGAGTTCCCTGATATTGAAGGGTGGGACCCCAAGATGCTCGCAAAGCATCTTATGGTTCAACCTAGAGCGGCCAAACCTAGAGCATGTTTCTATAAGATGCTCCATGGTTTGGGATGATGCGTTATCGCAAGGGCAAGTGTCGTTATTTACAATGTGGAAGCGGAGAAGATACTGTCGGTGGAATCCATGTCCAGTCAAAAATTGTGTTAAAAAGAAAGTAGTTTTAGTCAAGTTGAAAAGTTCAACAATGTCGGTCAAATTGGGGAGGAGTGTCTTAGTCCGTCGTCCGTGCTGTTCACTGTCGTACCGGGCCTGCCATATCCGGCGGTTCTCCGTACGGATGGAATGCTTGACGTAGCTGATGGGGAAGAAGCAATAGTCGGGGGGTTTGTGCAACTCCGTGGCCCTTTTGGCCGCGGCGTCCGCCGCCTCGTTGCCTGGGATACCGACGTGGCTCCTAACCCAGGCGAAACGAAGTGTGTTTATGTCAATAATTTCATAGGTAAGTCTATGTATCTGTGCTACTATTGGATTTGTGTTACTGCGATTCCTGATTGCTAGTAATGAGGCCATGGAGTCGGTAAAAATGATGTAGTTGTAGTTCAGATTATTGTTTTTGTGCCTATGGTTTATTACCCATAGGCACGCCTTGAGAATTGCCAGCAGTTCTGCCTGAAAGACAGAACAGCTGTCATGTAGTTTGAGTTTACTAGCCGCGAGCCCAATCTCTCCTTGGAAACAAACATAGGCTGCCCCCACCCTGCCATCCTCCTGTTTGCTTCCATCGGTGTAAATTTGAATAGTTTTAGGTGTACAATGTTTTATAATCTGTGTGTGCTCAGTAAATTCGGAAGCCATGACTGTAACTCTTTGTGCCGGGTGGAGCAACTGATGCGGGGGAGTAGCTCGCTCCAGTGTTACATCGTGAGGGAGGAAATGAGTCGTGCCCGTCAATTTGACATTCTCAATCATGTGGACCTCCCGAATCTTGAGATCGAGAGGAGTGAAGCGAGCTAGAGCTATGGCCGCCGTAGTAGAGACCGTCCTAAAGGCCCTAATGGCCTTGATGGCGAAGCCTCTCTGCACGCTTAACAGTTTCCTCCTAATGCCCTTCTTAGCAGCCACGTGCCCCCATACCCCGGCAGCATAGGTGACAGTAGGTTCAATAACTTGCCTATATATGCTCTGAATATTCTCCGGGTGAGCTCCCCATGTTGGTCTACTATATAGGCAGAGTTTATTGAAAATACGTGTCGCCTTTGCCAGGACATGCCGCACGTGGCTGTTAAAAAGAAGCTTCTCGTCTATAATGACTCCCAAATATTTTATTTCTCTCTCGAATTGCAGACTCTTCCCTTCCATGCTAATTACGGCGGCCTTAGCTCTCTTAGTAAAGGCTATTGCCTTGGTCTTGTGCGACCCGAACTCGAGCTTCACTCCCCTCCCCCAGTCAACAATGGAGTCCAGTGCCCTATTGGTTCTATTCTGTAACTCCTCGATGTGTTTTGCTTGGACGACGATAAGAACATCGTCCGCGAATGCCTGGATATGGCAGCCCGCCGGCAACTCCAGTTTCAAAAGTTCGTCAAGGATCAGGTTCCACAACACAGGCCCGCACGCGGACCCCTGCACACAACCCCTGGACATACCCTTGGTGACCCGCACATTGGCATGATCCAGCACAACTTCTCTGTTTTGTAGGTAGCTACGAATAAGCCCAAAGATGTTCCGTGGGCACTCCACATTTCGAAGTTGGCTGAAAAGCGCCGGCCACCAAGCGCTGTCAAAAGCGGCTTTAATGTCCAGGGAGACAGCCACGACGAGCTCACCAGCACCCTTAGCTTGACGGATGATGCCGAGGGCCTTATCAATGGCCATCGTGGTGCTGGTTTGCTCTCTGAACCCGTACTGCGAAACACTGATCCTTCCCGCCCTTTCGGCCGCGTATGTGACTCTTTTAATGAAGAGTTTTTCCAGTAGTTTGCCAAAAACTGGAATTAGTCCTATTGGTCTGTAAGAGTCAAGAGAGGAGCGGTCACTTTTGTTGGGTTTGGGGATGATTTTAACATACGCCCTCTTCCACTGGGAGGGGAAGTGCTGGAGGTCCAAGCATCTATTCATGATGCCCGTGAGCAACTGGCCATACTCTGACGCGAACGCCAGGCATATGTCCGCCGTTAGCCCATCCATCCCTGGTGCCTTTTTGGGGCTCATGTACCGAAGTACCTCCAGCAACTCCCCAACCGTGAAAGGGGGATCATCTAGTGTGTCGGGTGTGTCATTGAGTTTCTGTCTGAGGCTGTAATGTCTTTGAACAGAGTCGGGTCTATCGTCCGGGTAAAAGTGATGCAGTAGAGCTCGGGCAGTCTCAAGAGAGTCAGTCGAGTAAATGTCACCTGTTTTAACTGTTATGGGGGGCCTGCGGGGGTTAATATCTTTTAATAATCTATTAGTGAGAGACCAGACATTCTCTTTGGTTTGCAACGCACAAAATTCCCTGAAGCTGTTGGTTGATGCAGCCTTCAGCTCCTCGGCATATTTGGCTCTTTTAGTCCCTAGTTCTTCAACTAGCGTCTCTAGTGGAAGTCCCCTATGTTTTGACGCATGTAGGCGCCGATGCAGCTCAACTACCTCTCTCTTGCAGGCTTCCAGCTGATCAGACCACCAGGGGGGCTTGTGGCCGTTCCCAGCTGATTTGAGCCGCATTGTGTCCTTGCAAGCGGAGTGAATAGTCTCTGTCACTAGGTCAATGAAGTCGTCAAGTTGGTTCTCATTCATGTCGGTGACGTCTCGGTCCAGTATATCGGATTCAGAAAAGTGCAGATGTAAAGCTCCTTTAAAGTCCGCCCAACGAGCTTTATCATTCTTATACCTAAATGTCGTGGTGCTGTGTTGTGATGGACCAGCAGGATCATCCAAGCAGATGGTGAATTCCACAGCATTGTGCTGGGATGATACGCAAGCCTCCAAGTTGACAGTCCAGTTCCTAATGTCGTCATAAAGGTCTGAGGAAGCCAATGTTAGGTCAATTATAGAGGACCTGTCCCGTCCGTGAGTCACAGTTTCAAATGTCGGTACATTTCCAGTATTACAGCAGAAAAGGTCGTTGCCGTACATTAGGTCCGCAATCGCCTTACCCCTACTGTTAGCCCTATCGCTACCCCAAATGGGGTGCCACCCGTTAAAGTCCCCCCCAACGATACATCGCGTCCCCCCGACGTCCCTTACAAATTGTTCGACGCACCCGATTGTAGCCGCGTTGTCGTCGTCCTCGCTTCCAGGAGGGACGTACACTGACGCAAGATACAGCCGCCGCGCGCCTACACAAACTTGGACGACACAGAGGTTTGGCGTCGAGTATTGAGAGAGACCCAGACAAGGTGGAGAGCCGGTCTTTGCCAGTATGCAGGCCTTGACTCTACCTGCGTCAGTTCCCGGAAACTGAAAGATGTCAAGGCCACGAATTTGTCTCACTTCGTTAGATGTGCCGACGTATGGTTCCGAAACCAGCGCAAAGGAATGACTACTCGCCATGAAAAAGCGAATGAAGTCCTGTAGACAGTTCTTAGATCTATCTAAGTTGCACTGTACTATATTCAGTGATCTGTACTTATCCATAATTGATGTTGGACTCCACCCTCTTCCTCATGGCTCGCAGTACTGGGCACACATCGGATGTAGCTTTATGAGCCACGGACGCTTGTAGATTGAATTTGCTGTTTCGATCGACACAGTTCACGCATTTGGGCACCGCGGTAGGTTTAGACTTTTCCGGGCAATCCCCCTCCCGGTGGGCCGTCCCCGCACAGAAGGCGCAGAGAATGTGTGCCGCGTCCCTACAGTTCTTCCTCGTGTGGCCGAACTGCAGACACGCGTAACACTGCAGAAAAGGTGAAAAGTCCTGAACGTGGACCTTCTGATGGTCCACGCTCAGTCTTCCCATCTCTATTGCCCCACGCCAGGTGCCGGGGTCAGCCTCCAGGACGGCGTTGTATAGTTCGGCGTTACGGTTGTTGCGGAGGAAACGCAACTTAATCTCCCCCTGCGGAACGCATAAGCCCTGGTTTTGCTTGATGAGAAGCTCGACGAGGTCCTCCGAAGCAACATCTTTCGCGACACCTTTTAGTATCAGCATAGGGTTGCGCCTGCGAGCCGGCTCCACACTCACGAGCTCCGACTTACTGAGGCGCCCTATCGCGTCGTCCCTGTGTTGCACACTCTCGAACTCAACCCTAATTTTCTTATTAGAGATAGGGCGAATCGCCGCCGGACCGTAGGTAGAGTCTCTAAAGCTAATAGATCTGCGCCACACCTTTATCAATTCTTCCTTTGTTTCAACTGGCGCCTTCGCGGAGACAATTATTGCCGGCCGCGAAGGAGGAGAAGCGACCGTAGAGGGGGGGGTGGAGACGGCCGCAGCGGCCGGCGCCGGTCTCGCTCGCGCCGCCTGCGCGTACGAGGGCCGCGCCGTTGCCGCCGCGGCGGGGGCAAGCTTGCTCATCTCCTCGCGAATACACTTTGTAATCTGCTTCTGTGCAGCAGCAATGGGTGGTTTCGCAGCGAGATCGCTGCGCAACCTCCTCACCTCCTCCGTGCAGGCGTTGAGTTCCATGCGGAGCTCCCCAACGACGCTCACTGGAGTCGCCACCGCCGCCGGCGACGCATCCCTAGAGTCAGCTGGGGCAGCCTGCCCTCCAGCAGGGGCGGGGGTGGAGGGAGCGGGGCTAGAGACCTCGCGCGAAGATTCCGCAGGTGTACGCCGAGAGACCGCAGCCAGGGCATGGGAAGCCCGGCGGATCTCCTCGGCCGCAGTGATGATCACCCGCTTGTTAACCGCGGTTACACTCTTGCCGTCTTGTACGGCCTTCACTATTTTAGCGGTCAAGGTAGTGACCACCGTCATGTAGGTCTCAAGGTCCTTAACCGTATCCGCAGTAACATGAAGGGGCGCAGGAGACTTATCCCCGCTAGGTTTTGGGATCCTAGTGGGAGTCATGGCCAATATTGTCTCTTATCAATACTAAATAGTCCGGGCGAGGCACAGAGTGTCCGAATCGCAATTTAAGTTGGGGGGGTTAAGGGGGGTAAGGGGGGGGTAGGGGGGTTTTATGGGGGGATATGATAAAGATACATAAAATACATATTTATACGAAAACCGCGCCGAAAAATACAAATAAACAAGAGAGTTATGGATTTTAAGAAATTTTCTCAAATTCTAAAAATGGGAAAAACACGAAAAATTAAACTAATGAAAATTTTTAAAATGTTACTTCGGATTTAAGTAACAGACCAAAAATCATGAATAAGTAAAGAAACCGGGGTGAATTTAGTGGAAAAACGGGGGAGTTATTTAATTAAAACTATTCTCCAATTTTCAAAACTTGAAAAATCAAGAAAAATAGAAATACATAAAAAAGATAAATTTTGCCTTCGGAGTCGGAAGCACGACGGTAAATTAAGAATATATAAGAAGACCGGAAGAAGATAGGAGCAATATTGGCGGAGATATGGATTTTTGAAAATTTTTATTTATTTCGGTTACGTAATTTGAAACTGAAATTGACTTTTTTGTTTTAAGGAAATTAAGAATTTTGAAAAGTGGATATGAAAGCTATTGCCGAGAAACTAAAAATAGGCTAAACTTGGAGAAGATCCCCCCACGGGAACCCCTCCAAATCGACTCGTGAAGTTAGCACCGGATTCTACAAATATCTCCGCCCACAAAAAGTTAAATATCTAAGAAACTACAAGAGATAGGGGCCTGAGATTTTCAGGCAATATACTATGATAGATACTGAATATATATTAATAAACTATATAATTATATATATAAAGCGCTTGGAAATATGGACAATTGAAAAAAAAAAATTGGGGAAAGCGGAAGGAAAAGTGGCCTCACCCCCTGGTTTTTAATGTCCCGTGAGTGCACCTAGTGTAGTTTTCTTAGTTAGGATATCCCACACCTGGGCCTCTAACAAGAAACTGTCCAGCTGCTGTACAACCAGGTTTTCGCATAACGGTCATTTTTATAAAAACACTTATAACTTTTAAACTATCTATCAGAGAAATCTGAGGTTTGGCACACAGGTAGAGCACTTATACACTAATACAACGAAATAATAATAATAACATGTCCTCGATCTATCTAAAAAGTTATTAACGAAAAACCAGTTTTTGTGTCCGAAAATCACAGTTATTGGGGCCTAACTCCCTGGCGCACTATGCTAAAAATGTCCAAAAGGTCTTAAAAGATGCGCCTCATCAAGGCGCACCTAAATGCACTCTCGAAACTGAGTCGCACCGCGGAAAATCGTAAGCCGCACGCGAAAAACACTTTTCACTTTTTTTAAAAACACAAAAATTGTCATATCTCCCACAAAACTTGTCCAATTTCAAAAATTTTTTCACATCCGCATAGCGCTCGACAGCGCGCAACTTTTAGTGTATTTCACTAGTTGATTTTCCATAACTGTCCCGCAACTTCGATTTTTCGAGCGCGGAGCGGCTCAAAAACGATCCGCTCGCTCCGGGGGGCCGCGCGTGACTGGGTTAGGTTAGGTTAGGTTAGGTTAGGTTAGGTTAGGTTAGGTTAGGTTAGGTTAGGTTAGGTTAGGTTAGGTTAGGTTAGGTTAGGTTAGGTTAGGTTAGGTTAGGTTAGGTTAGGTTAGGTTAGGTTAGGTTAGGTTAGGTTAGGTTAGGTTAGGTTAGGTTAGGTTAGGTTAGGTTAGGTTAGGTTAGGTTAGGTTAGGTTAGGTTAGGTTAGGTTAGGTTAGGTTAGGTTAGGTTAGGTTAGGTTAGGTTAGGTTAGGTTAGGTTAGGTTAGGTTAGGTTAGGTTAGGTTAGGTTAGGTTAGGTTAGGTTAGGTTAGGTTAGGTTAGGTTAGGTTAGGTTAGGTTAGGTTAGGTTAGGTTAGGTTAGGTTAGGTTAGGTTAGGTTAGGTTAGGTTAGGTTAGGTTAGGTTAGGTTAGGTTAGGTTAGGTTAGGTTAGGTTAGGTTAGGTTAGGTTAGGTTAGGTTAGGTTAGGTTAGGTTAGGTTAGGTTAGGTTAGGTTAGGTTAGGTTAGGTTAGGTTAGGTTAGGTTAGGTTAGGTTAGGTTAGGTTAGGTTAGGTTAGGTTAGGTTAGGTTAGGTTAGGTTAGGTTAGGTTAGGTTAGGTTAGGTTAGGTTAGGTTAGGTTAGGTTAGGTTAGGTTAGGTTAGGTTAGGTTAGGTTAGGTTAGGTTAGGTTAGGTTAGGTTAGGTTAGGTTAGGTTAGGTTAGGTTAGGTTAGGTTAGGTTAGGTTAGGTTAGGTTAGGTTAGGTTAGGTTAGGTTAGGTTAGGTTAGGTTAGGTTAGGTTAGGTTAGGTTAGGTTAGGTTAGGTTAGGTTAGGTTAGGTTAGGTTAGGTTAGGTTAGGTTAGGTTAGGTTAGGTTAGGTTAGGTTAGGTTAGGTTAGGTTAGGTTAGGTTAGGTTAGGTTAGGTTAGGTTAGGTTAGGTTAGGTTAGGTTAGGTTAGGTTAGGTTAGGTTAGGTTAGGTTAGGTTAGGTTAGGTTAGGTTAGGTTAGGTTAGGTTAGGTTAGGTTAGGTTAGGTTAGGTTAGGTTAGGTTAGGTTAGGTTAGGTTAGGTTAGGTTAGGTTAGGTTAGGTTAGGTTAGGTTAGGTTAGGTTAGGTTAGGTTAGGTTAGGTTAGGTTAGGTTAGGTTAGGTTAGGTTAGGTTAGGTTAGGTTAGGTTAGGTTAGGTTAGGTTAGGTTAGGTTAGGTTAGGTTAGGTTAGGTTAGGTTAGGTTAGGTTAGGTTAGGTTAGGTTAGGTTAGGTTAGGTTAGGTTAGGTTAGGTTAGGTTAGGTTAGGTTAGGTTAGGTTAGGTTAGGTTAGGTTAGGTTAGGTTAGGTTAGGTTAGGTTAGGTTAGGTTAGGTTAGGTTAGGTTAGGTTAGGTTAGGTTAGGTTAGGTTAGGTTAGGTTAGGTTAGGTTAGGTTAGGTTAGGTTAGGTTAGGTTAGGTTAGGTTAGGTTAGGTTAGGTTAGGTTAGGTTAGGTTAGGTTAGGTTAGGTTAGGTTAGGTTAGGTTAGGTTAGGTTAGGTTAGGTTAGGTTAGGTTAGGTTAGGTTAGGTTAGGTTAGGTTAGGTTAGGTTAGGTTAGGTTAGGTTAGGTTAGGTTAGGTTAGGTTAGGTTAGGTTAGGTTAGGTTAGGTTAGGTTAGGTTAGGTTAGGTTAGGTTAGGTTAGGTTAGGTTAGGTTAGGTTAGGTTAGGTTAGGTTAGGTTAGGTTAGGTTAGGTTAGGTTAGGTTAGGTTAGGTTAGGTTAGGTTAGGTTAGGTTAGGTTAGGTTAGGTTAGGTTAGGTTAGGTTAGGTTAGGTTAGGTTAGGTTAGGTTAGGTTAGGTTAGGTTAGGTTAGGTTAGGTTAGGTTAGGTTAGGTTAGGTTAGGTTAGGTTAGGTTAGGTTAGGTTAGGTTAGGTTAGGTTAGGTTAGGTTAGGTTAGGTTAGGTTAGGTTAGGTTAGGTTAGGTTAGGTTAGGTTAGGTTAGGTTAGGTTAGGTTAGGTTAGGTTAGGTTAGGTTAGGTTAGGTTAGGTTAGGTTAGGTTAGGTTAGGTTAGGTTAGGTTAGGTTAGGTTAGGTTAGGTTAGGTTAGGTTAGGTTAGGTTAGGTTAGGTTAGGTTAGGTTAGGTTAGGTTAGGTTAGGTTAGGTTAGGTTAGGTTAGGTTAGGTTAGGTTAGGTTAGGTTAGGTTAGGTTAGGTTAGGTTAGGTTAGGTTAGGTTAGGTTAGGTTAGGTTAGGTTAGGTTAGGTTAGGTTAGGTTAGGTTAGGTTAGGTTAGGTTAGGTTAGGTTAGGTTAGGTTAGGTTAGGTTAGGTTAGGTTAGGTTAGGTTAGGTTAGGTTAGGTTAGGTTAGGTTAGGTTAGGTTAGGTTAGGTTAGGTTAGGTTAGGTTAGGTTAGGTTAGGTTAGGTTAGGTTAGGTTAGGTTAGGTTAGGTTAGGTTAGGTTAGGTTAGGTTAGGTTAGGTTAGGTTAGGTTAGGTTAGGTTAGGTTAGGTTAGGTTAGGTTAGGTTAGGTTAGGTTAGGTTAGGTTAGGTTAGGTTAGGTTAGGTTAGGTTAGGTTAGGTTAGGTTAGGTTAGGTTAGGTTAGGTTAGGTTAGGTTAGGTTAGGTTAGGTTAGGTTAGGTTAGGTTAGGTTAGGTTAGGTTAGGTTAGGTTAGGTTAGGTTAGGTTAGGTTAGGTTAGGTTAGGTTAGGTTAGGTTAGGTTAGGTTAGGTTAGGTTAGGTTAGGTTAGGTTAGGTTAGGTTAGGTTAGGTTAGGTTAGGTTAGGTTAGGTTAGGTTAGGTTAGGTTAGGTTAGGTTAGGTTAGGTTAGGTTAGGTTAGGTTAGGTTAGGTTAGGTTAGGTTAGGTTAGGTTAGGTTAGGTTAGGTTAGGTTAGGTTAGGTTAGGTTAGGTTAGGTTAGGTTAGGTTAGGTTAGGTTAGGTTAGGTTAGGTTAGGTTAGGTTAGGTTAGGTTAGGTTAGGTTAGGTTAGGTTAGGTTAGGTTAGGTTAGGTTAGGTTAGGTTAGGTTAGGTTAGGTTAGGTTAGGTTAGGTTAGGTTAGGTTAGGTTAGGTTAGGTTAGGTTAGGTTAGGTTAGGTTAGGTTAGGTTAGGTTAGGTTAGGTTAGGTTAGGTTAGGTTAGGTTAGGTTAGGTTAGGTTAGGTTAGGTTAGGTTAGGTTAGGTTAGGTTAGGTTAGGTTAGGTTAGGTTAGGTTAGGTTAGGTTAGGTTAGGTTAGGTTAGGTTAGGTTAGGTTAGGTTAGGTTAGGTTAGGTTAGGTTAGGTTAGGTTAGGTTAGGTTAGGTTAGGTTAGGTTAGGTTAGGTTAGGTTAGGTTAGGTTAGGTTAGGTTAGGTTAGGTTAGGTTAGGTTAGGTTAGGTTAGGTTAGGTTAGGTTAGGTTAGGTTAGGTTAGGTTAGGTTAGGTTAGGTTAGGTTAGGTTAGGTTAGGTTAGGTTAGGTTAGGTTAGGTTAGGTTAGGTTAGGTTAGGTTAGGTTAGGTTAGGTTAGGTTAGGTTAGGTTAGGTTAGGTTAGGTTAGGTTAGGTTAGGTTAGGTTAGGTTAGGTTAGGTTAGGTTAGGTAGGTTAGGTTAGGTTAGGTTAGGTTAGGTTAGGTTAGGTTAGGTTAGGTTAGGTTAGGTTAGGTTAGGTTAGGTTAGGTTAGGTTAGGTTAGGTTAGGTTAGGTTAGGTTAGGTTAGGTTAGGTTAGGTTAGGTTAGGTTAGGTTAGGTTAGGTTAGGTTAGGTTAGGTTAGGTTAGGTTAGGTTAGGTTAGGTTAGGTTAGGTTAGGTTAGGTTAGGTTAGGTTAGGTTAGGTTAGGTTAGGTTAGGTTAGGTTAGGTTAGGTTAGGTTAGGTTAGGTTAGGTTAGGTTAGGTTAGGTTAGGTTAGGTTAGGTTAGGTTAGGTTAGGTTAGGTTAGGTTAGGTTAGGTTAGGTTAGGTTAGGTTAGGTTAGGTTAGGTTAGGTTAGGTTAGGTTAGGTTAGGTTAGGTTAGGTTAGGTTAGGTTAGGTTAGGTTAGGTTAGGTTAGGTTAGGTTAGGTTAGGTTAGGTTAGGTTAGGTTAGGTTAGGTTAGGTTAGGTTAGGTTAGGTTAGGTTAGGTTAGGTTAGGTTAGGTTAGGTTAGGTTAGGTTAGGTTAGGTTAGGTTAGGTTAGGTTAGGTTAGGTTAGGTTAGGTTAGGTTAGGTTAGGTTAGGTTAGGTTAGGTTAGGTTAGGTTAGGTTAGGTTAGGTTAGGTTAGGTTAGGTTAGGTTAGGTTAGGTTAGGTTAGGTTAGGTTAGGTTAGGTTAGGTTAGGTTAGGTTAGGTTAGGTTAGGTTAGGTTAGGTTAGGTTAGGTTAGGTTAGGTTAGGTTAGGTTAGGTTAGGTTAGGTTAGGTTAGGTTAGGTTAGGTTAGGTTAGGTTAGGTTAGGTTAGGTTAGGTTAGGTTAGGTTAGGTTAGGTTAGGTTAGGTTAGGTTAGGTTAGGTTAGGTTAGGTTAGGTTAGGTTAGGTTAGGTTAGGTTAGGTTAGGTTAGGTTAGGTTAGGTTAGGTTAGGTTAGGTTAGGTTAGGTTAGGTTAGGTTAGGTTAGGTTAGGTTAGGTTAGGTTAGGTTAGGTTAGGTTAGGTTAGGTTAGGTTAGGTTAGGTTAGGTTAGGTTAGGTTAGGTTAGGTTAGGTTAGGTTAGGTTAGGTTAGGTTAGGTTAGGTTAGGTTAGGTTAGGTTAGGTTAGGTTAGGTTAGGTTAGGTTAGGTTAGGTTAGGTTAGGTTAGGTTAGGTTAGGTTAGGTTAGGTTAGGTTAGGTTAGGTTAGGTTAGGTTAGGTTAGGTTAGGTTAGGTTAGGTTAGGTTAGGTTAGGTTAGGTTAGGTTAGGTTAGGTTAGGTTAGGTTAGGTTAGGTTAGGTTAGGTTAGGTTAGGTTAGGTTAGGTTAGGTTAGGTTAGGTTAGGTTAGGTTAGGTTAGGTTAGGTTAGGTTAGGTTAGGTTAGGTTAGGTTAGGTTAGGTTAGGTTAGGTTAGGTTAGGTTAGGTTAGGTTAGGTTAGGTTAGGTTAGGTTAGGTTAGGTTAGGTTAGGTTAGGTTAGGTTAGGTTAGGTTAGGTTAGGTTAGGTTAGGTTAGGTTAGGTTAGGTTAGGTTAGGTTAGGTTAGGTTAGGTTAGGTTAGGTTAGGTTAGGTTAGGTTAGGTTAGGTTAGGTTAGGTTAGGTTAGGTTAGGTTAGGTTAGGTTAGGTTAGGTTAGGTTAGGTTAGGTTAGGTTAGGTTAGGTTAGGTTAGGTTAGGTTAGGTTAGGTTAGGTTAGGTTAGGTTAGGTTAGGTTAGGTTAGGTTAGGTTAGGTTAGGTTAGGTTAGGTTAGGTTAGGTTAGGTTAGGTTAGGTTAGGTTAGGTTAGGTTAGGTTAGGTTAGGTTAGGTTAGGTTAGGTTAGGTTAGGTTAGGTTAGGTTAGGTTAGGTTAGGTTAGGTTAGGTTAGGTTAGGTTAGGTTAGGTTAGGTTAGGTTAGGTTAGGTTAGGTTAGGTTAGGTTAGGTTAGGTTAGGTTAGGTTAGGTTAGGTTAGGTTAGGTTAGGTTAGGTTAGGTTAGGTTAGGTTAGGTTAGGTTAGGTTAGGTTAGGTTAGGTTAGGTTAGGTTAGGTTAGGTTAGGTTAGGTTAGGTTAGGTTAGGTTAGGTTAGGTTAGGTTAGGTTAGGTTAGGTTAGGTTAGGTTAGGTTAGGTTAGGTTAGGTTAGGTTAGGTTAGGTTAGGTTAGGTTAGGTTAGGTTAGGTTAGGTTAGGTTAGGTTAGGTTAGGTTAGGTTAGGTTAGGTTAGGTTAGGTTAGGTTAGGTTAGGTTAGGTTAGGTTAGGTTAGGTTAGGTTAGGTTAGGTTAGGTTAGGTTAGGTTAGGTTAGGTTAGGTTAGGTTAGGTTAGGTTAGGTTAGGTTAGGTTAGGTTAGGTTAGGTTAGGTTAGGTTAGGTTAGGTTAGGTTAGGTTAGGTTAGGTTAGGTTAGGTTAGGTTAGGTTAGGTTAGGTTAGGTTAGGTTAGGTTAGGTTAGGTTAGGTTAGGTTAGGTTAGGTTAGGTTAGGTTAGGTTAGGTTAGGTTAGGTTAGGTTAGGTTAGGTTAGGTTAGGTTAGGTTAGGTTAGGTTAGGTTAGGTTAGGTTAGGTTAGGTTAGGTTAGGTTAGGTTAGGTTAGGTTAGGTTAGGTTAGGTTAGGTTAGGTTAGGTTAGGTTAGGTTAGGTTAGGTTAGGTTAGGTTAGGTTAGGTTAGGTTAGGTTAGGTTAGGTTAGGTTAGGTTAGGTTAGGTTAGGTTAGGT